>JALIRH010000001.1:94985533-96185533 GCA_023055505.1 Callipepla californica brunnescens | reverse complement strand
CAACTGTTACTACCAAGAATTCCTTTGTTGGCTCAGTTGCACGATAGGGCGAAGTTTAAACTGTTGCAAACTTACTGGCTAAAAGCAAATAGGTTTCTTCTATCTTGATACAAACCTAAAGGAATGTCTCTCTTTCTCTCTCTCTCTCTCTCTCTCTTTCTCTCTCTCTCTTTCTCTCTTTCTCTCTCTCTTTCTTTCTTTCTCTCTTCTCTCTCTCTCTCTCTTTCTTTCTTTCTTTCTTTCTTTCTTTCTTTCTTTCTTTCTTTCTTTCTTTCTTTCTTTCTTTCTTTCTTTCTTTCTTTCTTTCTTTCTTTCTTTCTTTCTTTCTTTCTTTCTTTCTTTCTTTCTTTCTTTCTTTCTTTTTCTCTCTTTTGCCTGTTTTTTTTAATTTCATTTTACACTCTTTTCTTTATATGATTCTTTTTACAGTAAACAATTTACTACACAATCCAGAAAATTGTGATAACAATTGCTGTCACCTCAAATTTTAAGAATGTCAAACAGAAAACGTAAATATTAAAACTAATATTAAAATGTTTTAGTCATCGTGAACTGTTCATCAAAGTCCGAATTGTTCTCAGAAGTGAAAGTCTCACCCTCAGTGTATACTCAAAGTTGTTTGCAATACAGATTAATTATGTGCAATGGTCAAAACCTCTGGAACCAGTCAGTTAAAATAAAAATATAGAGGTACCACCATTTTGAAAATACAAAGATCTGCCAGAGACATGTCATGGGCACTTCAGAAGTTTAGTTTTGGGAAATTTGTTCCTAAAGTACAGGTCCCATGTTCCCAAGCCAGGCTGGCTGGGGCAGCTTACTGACTGCCTTGTGTGCCAGGAGCCACCTTCAGGTGAGGCTCTGTGCTGGTCCACCATTTGTCCAGCCCTCCTGCTTCATCATCCTGCCCAGCTTTTCTCCTACCCAGCCCAAACACCAGCCAAGCAGCTCTCTCCACTTCTCTGTCCTCCTGCACACACACACGCAGGATCAGGAGTACTCTTTGCTGGGTAAAAATATGGCTAGATGGCCTGGCCCAGAGAGTGGTGGTGAATGGAGGTAAATCCAGCTGGCGATCAGACACAAGTGGTGTTCCCCAAGATTGGTACCGGGGTCAGTTCTGTTTAATATCCTAATTGATGATTTGGATGAGGGAATTGAGGGCTCCCACAGTAGGTTTGCAGACGATACCAAGTTGAGAGGAAGTATCTATCTGCATGATGATAGGAAGGCCCAACAGAGGGATGGTCAGACCGGTGAAGGGATGAAGCTCAACAGGACCAAGTGCCGGGTCCTGCACTTTGGTCACAACAACTCCAGGCAATGCTACAGGCTTGGGGCAGAGTGGCTGGAAAGCTGCATAGTGGAAAAGGGCTTGGGGTTTCGGTTGATGTGTAGCTGAACATAAGCCATTAATGTGCTCGTGTGGCCAAGAAGGTCAATAGCATCCTGGCTTGTATCAGAAATAGCACTGCCAGCAGCAGCAGGGACACGATTGTCCACATCTTCTCAGCACCGGTGAGTCTGCATTTGAGAACTGTTTTCACTTCTGGGCCTCTCACTTCAAGAAAGACACTGAAGCCTTGGAGCGTATCCAGGCGAGGGCAACAAAGCTGCTGAGGGGTCTGGAACACAAACGTTATGAATAGTGGCTGAGGGAACATGCGCTCACCCGCCCCACAGGAGCGAGAGCACGGCATCGATCCACCGCGCATGCGCACCCGCCGCCTGAGGGGGCGGGGATGGCGCGTCACGGAGGCGGGCGGGGCGGGGCGGGGGCTGCGCGGCCCCACCGGGGCGGAGCGGAGCGGAGGCGGCTCCGCCGCGGGGGGAAGGGCTGAAGCGGCGGCGGCGGCGGCGGCGGAGCGGGTGGGGGAAGGGCGAGCGGCGGCGCTTCGTCGGCGGCGGCAGGGATGGAGCACCACCAGCCCGCCAGCCGCTACCAAGTGGTGAGCCCCGGGACTCGCGCGGCGGGGGACGGCGGCTCTCCGGGCGTTTTCTTTTCCCCGTTCTATCGGCGGTGCGTGGCTGTAAGGCCCGGCTGGGCGGAAAAGCCGCCGCCGCCGCCCGCCCGCTCCCCTCCTTCCGGCGGGGCCTCGGCCGCCTTCTGTTGGCGCATTTGGGCCGCGGGATCGGCGCCGTGTGGGACTCGGGCTTAGCGGTGTAACAGTGCTCCTTCGTTCCGTTCCTCCCGAAGCTCGCTCCGGGAAAGGCGATCTGGGACGCGAGGGCTCTGCCTCCTGCCCGAGTCGGTCGCGCCGCTTGTGTTTGCGGTTCCCGGCTTACTGTCGGTTACGGCAGTAAGTTCTGCTCAGAAGGGGCGAGTTTCGGCCTGTGTTGGCTGCAGAAATGGCGTGGGTGCAGTCGGGTTGCTCAGAAGTTTACGTTCTGTCCTTCGGTTCCTGTGCTTCGTGGCTTTGGGTGCGCTACAGAAGCCTGAAGCTTGTGTTACTGCCTGCGGTACACACCTCTGATACAGTCTTCTACCCAAGCCCTGGCTATGTCACAGTGTCTCCAGAAACAATTGCATCTGCTCTGTATTCCGTCGCCCTGTGTGTCTGAGTCTGATTTACACACTTCCCTGGGCGCTAATGCTGCCTTTCAAGGCCATAAACTCATCTTTTTCTCCTTTTTTTTTCCATCTGTTTTTACATGCCATAAATCAGTATTTATTCCTCGCGGTGTTTCTAGGCTGTGATGCAGACAGACGTCATAGGAAATCCCTTGTTTAGGTTTGGAGTGTTTGCGCTGTGAGCTCCGGGGACTGTGTGGGGCTGCTGTCTGCTATTGGGCGGCGATACGTTGTGATTGTCATACAGCTGACCCAACGTACTCAGCAGCCTGTGACCTCAGAGGGGCAATGTGTGCCTCCAGAACAGCAACGCGTCCCGAAGTGCTTTCCAAGTCCGTGTTTTCCAGCACGATTCTCTTCCGATGCCACATGACTGTAATTTAGAGTCAGCAGAAGTCCTGGAGTCGTTCCTTGTTCTTTGGGAGGGAGAGTGAGAATGCTGGCAGAGTCATTTCTTAAAAGCCTTTGAACGCTGTGTCCTCCCTGAGGCCTGAAATAACGCGGGTCTGTTTTTAAAAAGGCCTTAGAAATTGTACTTCTCTTACTCAAAGGAGTAGAAAAAAGCAGAGGAGGATGAAGAGGTAACTTGCCCGTAATATTTGTGTTCTGTTTATTAGGGACTTCCAGGCACGCTGCTGGTGCCCAGTGTTGGATAAATGCTTGGTGGTGTGGCTTTCCTACAGGGCCGATACTAATGTTAGCTGTAGGAGTTGACCCACTTGGTTTTCAAGCTTGATAAACTTTGTGGTGAGTTTACGTCACTGTATTTCATCATGGAAGTGTTCTCTGAAGCTGTCGTGGTGACAGCGCTCTTAAGTTCCATTGAATTTATCATAAGTCATAGTGAAACTGCAGTTTTAATCTCTAGTGTGCTCCGGAGTTTAAAATAGCTTACTATAAGAGCATGCTGTTTATTTTCTCTTCATTTTATCTGGCTGCTAGGCATCGGGATTTTGGTGGTGTTATTTATTTGCCGTGTTGAGTCAGAGAATGGTAGGACCTGGGCAGTTGCAGATGTACTTAATTAGTGCCTGTTTATTCCAGCTTGCGATTTTGTTAGGAGGTATTTCCTTATGTAACATCTGTGATAGGTAGTAGGCAATAGATTACTGCAGATTTTATGGTTGTGTACCAGTCTTTAAGGCCGAAATACTGAGGTGAAATGCAACTTAATGTGGCTAATAGTGCATTAGTTTTGTGACCCTAGTGCTAAGCTTAGGAAAACCGATCAGTTCTGATGTGTTTGTGTGTTTTCGTTTGCTGTACTTCATGAAAGATAAGCACTCCATGCACTGCATCCTCCCACTTCACTTTTGCCAATCCCCCTTTCCTTCTAACTAATCTTTCTTTGCTCTTTTCAGTGCAAGTTCTCTTCTAAATGGTGAAAGAAAATAGCAGTTTGCATCTCTGTTCGTGTCAGTGGCAGCAGGACTTGAGTGAAGTTAAAGGAGCTGCATTACTGCTGCCTCTTTTTGCTGGTGCTTTAAATACATTCAACTGAAAAGCTTTCAGAATGATGGGTGCTTTAATTTTAAGCTTTACACCGCAAGCCACTCTTAAGACTTTTATGATCAGGCATCAGTTAAAAAACAGTTTAAAAATGTTCAAACGATGCAACTGTGGAAAAAGCTGCGATTTGCAATTGTAGCAAAGCGTTGTAAACTCGGAGCAGTCAGTAAATCAGCATTACGTAACTATCTGCCGCAGGCGTGTGTGACTTGTATTGCTTTCTGCCCCCTCCTTTTTGTCCTTTCTTCATAGGGCAAAAAGACAGCTAATTGATGGGTAAGAATTTGTCACGCTTCCCTGCAGGAATATGACATCAGAAATAAATTAGCCAATCTTGGTTGTCTTGCTTTACTACTTTTTTTGTCTTTCCCTTGGTCACTTGCATGCTGCAGTCCCTTCGATAAATGTCTTTAAACTTACATTTTTGGGGGGGGGCATTTTCAGTTGTTTCCCTTTGTTGTGTTTTTTCTCTGTTCTGCTCCTCGTTGGAAAGAGGGACTGAGGCATCGGCACTAGGAAATTATACTAAGATTTCTTCACGGGATGATCACTGTGGTTCTTTTTGCCTCCTTGCTCTTTGTCGCCTGACCTTAGTTCGTGCGTTGCTATCTTGATGTTTGAGATGTCTATTCCTAGTGCAGCTTGTTGGCAGAAAAAGTAAGTCGAATGATTCTTAGTGAATCCACACTGAAGCAAAGCAAAAGAAATGCATGTTTTTCCTGCAGTGCATAAAACTGAGTGAGCAAGTACTAAAGCCTGGGACTGCCTTTTCCTGTGACAGCATTTTCCAGGTAAATGAGTCATGAGGGAGGACTTCCAATGCTTGTCAGTGATTTGGGTGATTTGCAGTGATTTACAAGTCCCATTGCAAGCTGACGAATTTGTATGTTCAGCTATTTAAGAACATTAGTGAACACCCCCCAAGTCTTTTTGATGAAAGCTTTGGGTTGTTGCGGGGTCAGGTAGCCATCAGTCTTTGACTTGGCTGGCAGCCCGTTGCTGGCCAGACTGCTCTTGCACTCCCCCTCCTCAGCGAAAAAGAGAAACCTCATGGGTAGAGATAAGGAGGGGTGGATGGCTCAGCAATTACCATCACAGGCAAAACAGACTTGACCTGGGCAAGGCAAATTTATTGCTAATGAATAAGAATAGAGCAGTGAGAAATAAAACTAAAAGCGCATTCCTTCCCCTTCCGTTCTGCTCAGGCTCAGCTTCAGTCTTGATTCTTCTACCTCCTGTCAGTGCTGCTCCAGCATGGGTTCCCACAGGCAGCAGCTCCTCTCTGGTCTGCTCCTGCCTGTGTTCCTCATGGGCTGTACCTCCTTCAGGCCTCATCCAGTGCTGCCCTGTGGGCTCCTCCATGGCTGCACGTGAAGATCTGTTCCGTGTGGTGCCCGTGGGCTGCAGGGTGACAGCCTCCAGAAGCCTCTCCTGGGCTGTGGGGAACTACTTCTACATGCTTGGAGCATCTCCTGCCCTCTTTCAACACTGACCTGGCTGTGAGATGGTTTGCATGTGTTTTCTCCTTTTTCACATTTGCTGTACAGCATTATTTTTTTATCCTTTCATAGATCTGCTCTCCTGGAGGCACAGTCAGTGTTACTGTTGCGTATGGCTCAGCTTTAGCCAGTGGCACATCCCTTTTGCATCCAGCTGGAGCTGGCTATGTCTGAAATGGGGGGCAGCTCCCCGTTTCCTTTCAGAGAAAACATTCCTACACTTCCCCACTACCAAAGCTTGGCATGTAAACCCTGTACCTCTTAAATCTATTGTTACTGAGCCTTTTCTCTCACAGTGTTACCTGATTAATCCTCACTTGAGGTCAAGTTGTCTTTTAAGTCTCAGGCAGGCGTGAAAGTCAACCTATATTGGAAATGTACACAGAGAGAACTTTCTTCTCCCTTTCTTGTCATGAGACTAAGCCTGTCGGTGATTGGCAAATACATAAAACCAAATATTGATTATTCTGTGTCTTTGATATAACATCTCTAGCCTATACGTAATATATTTTATGTCGTATTTATTCTCTCTTGGAAACTCTTCCTTAGTTGATTTTGTTGAACAGACTGAGATAGCTTGCATGAGGGGGATTATGTTGCTTTCCACATATCTGATGGTGAAATCCTAACTGGAAGATAAGGTGCTACACTTAGAAGACTTAGTTTATGGTACTGAAAAATACTGAGTAAAGATGCGTTAAGTGCTAAGCTTTGCTGCTGCCTGACTGTGATGATAATGCTGACGATTTCATTATGCAGACTTCTCATCCATCGATGATAAAATTATTTCAGTGCATTTTATACTTGATGATTGGGCTAAAAAGGATCTTTTGAAATGCGAGAAATTATGTACCTATAAGAATAGGCTGTCCTTGCATCTTACTGTTAAACTGTAACACACAAATTGAATTTTGGATTCTTCTGTAATGTTTCTACTTGTGACAAAATTGTCTATTAAATGGAGTATAGTGCTTCTTTCTTGAAGCTATCTTAATGTTTTCATAAATGCTTCCATTATTTCTGTGAATAGTCTTGCCACAAATGAAGATGAAAATCTGCAGATGTGTGTTGTCTGAGACAGTAACGATGCAGTGAACTTGTAAGAAATTTCACTTCTTTTTTTTTCCAGTTGGCTTTTGAACATTTTCGTGTTTCATATGAAACAAGGAAGTAAGCTTTAAGTGTGTGTGGTCCTTCGGAGTTAAGATGTTGAGATACCAGATAGATACAGTCTTTTCTGTCTCTGTCAATTTTTAGCTGGGTGATCAAAATTGTTTTGTTGTCCTGATGGTGTTTTTGGGAGGGCCACAGATGTAATACCCAGGCCTGTGTCTGACAAGGAGAGATGCTGTCTCACTGTCAGGAGCAGTTGCAGTCACAGAAGCTTGCTGCTGCTTTGTGGGTGCAGACTGTGGTGTGTGGGCTGCCCCCATCTCTTTGGCTGGGATGCAGGGGGGGAAGTAAGGTGGTTTTTATCAGCCCTGTGTTCAAAACAGATGAGTTATATAGGACACTGGTGTTAACATACTGAAAAGAACGGAGTGGTACAAAATGATAAAAATGTACCTGAGTTACTCTGATTGTGCTTGTGAGTAGCCATCTTCCAGATGGGAGAAGGTGAGGTACTTAGGAAAGATGCCTAATTCTATGTTATATTTGAAGCATTCTTCCTGATGACAGCGTTGAAGATGTGATAGCTGGTCATGTCATCATACCTAACTTCTTGGAACTTCATTTTATTGTTTTAGATGTTATCACAGCGCTCAGCTTCATGGTCTCCAAACTTCTTTGACCTAAGATGCTTAAATTGATGTAGAAAGGAGAATGAGCAAGTGGGCCTGTACCAACCCACCCACAGTGAGCAAATAGTTTTTGAACTGAGAAGAAAAGTGATCCAAGGAAGTGATGAGCAAAAAGAGATGAAAAAGTTGGCAGCTTGTTTGGCTGGAGTGGCACTGCCAATGCTTCCTAGTGAAGCTGAGCTATTGTACATCCAGGACTGTGGGTTTGAGCTGCCTCAGGCTTGGTTCTCCCACTTCCTGGGCAAGCACTGTAACAGCTGGCATGTTTTAGTAAAACAGGTGTCCCCTTTGCCAGCTGTATTTTTAATGAAAATGACTAATTTCTTCTGTTTTGCTCTGAAGTCATTTCGAACCTCCTTGGCCAGGGCTCACAGCACACGTCAGGATGTGGATGCCTTATGGCTTTCAGATTTGTGATGAAAGTGGAAAATAAATTTCCATTGTAGCATTTAACTGTTCATTCCACTTAAGCATTTCCATCATCTTAGACTGATTAGCCTATAACTGATACAGTCTAACTTTCCAATCACTCTACAACCAAAACATCATGGCATATCCTTAATTGGAATGGACCCACGATGGATCAAATCCAATTCTAATTAGATACTAAGTCACCCTCCAACTCCTTTCCTGACTATACTTTGTCCAACTAGGTTTGAAACAGGCACAGTGATTTAGCTTCAAGTCTGTGGTGAGGACACACAAAAAATCTGATTGTATCCTGTGTACTACTTTATTTCTGTTTGTAATCCCATTTTTCCTGTTCTTCAGTAATGGTTTGAGGTGCTTGGCAGAGATTGCTCATGTTCTTTCTTGTATAAAGCAACCTTTCAGGAAAAAAAATAGGAGGGATCTCAGTCTCTAACTTCTGTGTGTCAGCTTAACATAATCACAGAAATAGTTTGTCCATTTCAGCTTTGAAAAAATATTCCTCCTTTTGTCAGTAAACCTGTTTATGTTGACTGATAGTAAGAGAGGTCAGGATCATATCCTTGGTAAAGCTGTAAATGTAGCCTGAATTGTTGGACTTCTTTTTGTTTGTCCTTGCTTAATCTGAAAAGATTATGTAGCACAGATTAGAGGAAAAGTTATTAACAGGAGGATGTTTATGGTACCAATTATCTCTTTATTGCAGGAAAAAAAACTCTTTTTTTTTTTTTTTTTCTTTCCCCAGGGCAGCACAAGCTGGCATTGAAGCATTGCTCTTGTAATGCCTAGCATGTTGATGCTTCTCTCCTTGAGAAGTGAGGGGTGCCTTAGATAAAGCATAAGACAATTAGAATAATAATGCTGGGTGTCCCTGAGGCCTATTGTCCATTTGATCACGGTATTTCAAATCAGTTGTCATTTTGGAATTTAAGAGTAACAGTACCTGAGGTATTTTGAATGTACAGAAGCATTAAGCCTTTCTTTAGTTTAGAGCTGAAATTAAAGAATAGACATAGACTTGCATCGGATGATTGGGATAAACAATTAGAAAAAGAGTGATGTAAACTGTTAATATTAAAAAGCTATACCAAATTCTAGAATGAGAATATATAACGCACACAGATGGGTAGGCCACTGAAGCCGTGCAGTGCTGGGCTGCAGTTACTGAAAGCAGTGGCCTGCTTTCCTTCCTCAGTGTGGGTTACTTCTATGTACTTCCTGTGGTTTAGAGGTAACACTAGTTTAGTCACCTGCTACTCCCCTTTAAACAGTTCAGCTTCCTCCTTGACTGCTGATCTCATTAGTTTAACTAGCTTAACTAGTCAAAAAGTTGATCTGCTGGGAAGTACCTACTTCTAGATGACTGTATCTTGAAAGGCTCAGAGGCTTGTGCTTTCAGGCCACGTTTTATGCAGACTTGCTTTAAAACCCGTAGGTGATGCTCTAAATCCATCTCACAGTAGGGGTGAAAAAAACTCAGTGCTCTTTACTGAGACATAAAAATGCATTCTTTGAAGAAAAGGCCTGAAGTTTGTTATTGGTGTGGGTGTTGTGCTTGTCTTATTGAAGCTGTGAGTCCCCTGGTGGATGGAGAAAGGTAAGACGAGTCAAAGGGAGGATCTGTCAGTAGAGCCTGCTCTGCATGTATATCTGATTTAGAAGCTTGAGTACTCCCCATTACCAAAACTATGAACTATGCTCAAAAAGTTAGGCATGACTGATCTCTTAATGAGAATAGTGTGGTCTTTAGCAATATAATAATTTATAGAATCATAGAAAAATCCTGATTTTGAATGGACCCATAAGGATCATCAAGTCCAACTCCTGGCTCCACAAAGTACCATCTGAAATTCATATGCTGTGTCTGAAAGTGTCATCCAGGTGCTTCTTGAGCTCTGGCAGCTCGGTGTTGTGACCACTACCTTGGAGAGCCTGTTCCTGTGACCACCCTTTCCCTGACACAGCTCCATGCTGTTCCTTGCCAGAGAGCAGAGCTCAGCACTGCCCTCTGCTCCCTGTGAGAGCTGCAGCTGCCATCAGGACTCCCCACAACTCCTCTGCTCTGGGCTGAGCACACCAAGGGACCTCAGCTGTTCTTTATACTTCTTGCCCTGTGGACCCTTCACCACCTTTGTAGCCCTCCTCTGGCCACACTGGTTTTCTGGTTTGTATATTTTGTTAATCTTTTCATTTTGGGACTATTTTGTAGCAGTGAGCAGAAAACTTCTTCTTTGTGATTGGCTTTTTCAAATACAGATGAGATAAAGCCTCAGTGTTGTTCATAAAGCTGGGACATTTGGAGCTTTTCTTAAGATTACTTGTGTTATAGGAGACACAGGCTAGGGTCTTATTTTTCCAGCTGTTCTTTAATCAAGGACTTGAGGTGAAACTTAATGCTTTCTGCTGTTTAGTTACCACAACACTTCTCTAGAGAGGGGAAATCCAACCAACAAATTATTCTCAATTCTTTCTCCCCTTATTACCTAAAAAAAAAATAAAACTTTGCCATTTTTAGCATCCTCCTGCATTGTTCTTGTTAGGAAGCTGTGTGTGAGCCATTCTACTGCACTTGAACTTCAAATGGAACATGCAACATAACATTTACAGCATTTTGAATGGACCTTGAGTTTCTTGGCCCTGATGGATGCAGGCTAAAAAGGAAGCTGTCTCTTAACTATTGAACATTGAGATTGCTATCAGTGACAGTCCTGTCCATTGCCCAATTTTACAGGCTTTCATATACCTATTTAAGGTTTACTTTTTTTTGTATTTAGAGTGGTGGGAATTTATGAACTGATTCTGTAGGTCAGGATGTGACACTTGGATTTCCCAATTAATCACCTGTTACTGATGATTTGCTGAAGCTGTTGGTTAGTGGTAGCTGCCAGCAAATCCTGACAAAGCATTGCCTGTTACCAGTACTGAGAAGGAGGAGCATGAGGCATCATGGGAACTGCTTTCATGTTGGGAGCCATATGCAGTTTTGGTCTTTCAGAAGGAGAGCCTGGTGAAGCTACAGAATGGAAGGCAGCCTTTTTGAAAGCACGGTCTAAAATGAGTGATGGGAGTTGGAAGTGACCTTGATGCTTGCAAAGCCATCAAAGCAGCAGATAAAGCAGTTGCAGAATTGCTATTCAACAAATAGTACTGTATTAAAACTGTAGAACGTTTGCTGAAATTCAGTTTAAATCACAGGGAGTAAACTATATGAGAAGTGAATAGAAGCAGTTTGGTAATAGGCAAGGTCGCTGAGACACGGAGTATTAGCAGACTGAAGAATGCACATTCATGCACATCAAATCCATAACAGATGCTAAATGGAAAAGGCAGAGATGGGCCCTTTACCAACCATGATATAACAGCTGTGACTATTAGGGAAGTTTCAGTAAAATACAAGACAAATAAGTGGCTAAGGTTTGTGTGCTTTCCGTGCATCTCTGGAGAGTTGTACTGGAAATTGAACACTTCCTTAAACTGAACTCTGGTCAGAGTAAAAATACTTTTTGTTTTTTGCTTTTACTACTTTTTGCTTTTATTATTTTTTTTTTTTATGCCTGACCTGAACTTTTACAACAAATATGAAAGGTGTATCTGTTTGGATCATACCAAAATTACAGTGTATGGAATTCTGAGTAATTCTGTAATAGAAAAGAAACCTAAAGAAGTGGTAAGTAGGTAATGTTAGGTCTTAGAACTCTTTTCTAACACTAAATATCCTAACATTGACACGTAATGTTTATTGTCATTGCTAACAGGACGCTTGTTATTAATGTTTGGGAGATGGGAAACAATGTGTGTTTCAGATGCTGTAGGACATGAATGCGGATGTGCATGTTTTGCTACTCAATGTACAACTGTTCAAATTTGGATTATATTCCCAAAAAAAAAACAAACAAGTAAAATTAGGTATGTAAACCAGCAACTGTGGGGATGCATGTTTTTGGTCCAGGAAGCCCTGATCACTCTTTCTGATTCCTATCCTCCCCCCACATGCTCATGTGTTTCTTTGAAGAATAGCTTGGAAGATCCCATAGTCTAGGTGAAACAGAACTGATTAAAATGACTGAAGTATTTCCTAAGTTAGGTGCCTATAAAGCATTTTCAGTGGCTATGGCTCACTTCATTTTTGATAGAAGAGCCATCCTGTTGTGACATTTTTTCAACAACATTGTCTAAATCTCTTCAGATTCTTTTCAGTACAAGTTTGCCTCCAGAGGTTGTGGGTTTCCATGGTACCTAATCCTTATTTAGCAGACACACTTGGTATTTCTACACAGCTGTGGAATGACAGAAATGGACTTCTGTTCTGCTTTTCTGCTTCTACTGCAGATTTTACACATTTGACCTTATAACATAGTGACTACTGTTGAAAACTTTGTACAGAGATGTGTCATTTTAAAATGCAAACCTAGCAAACAAAAAAAAAAAAAAAACAACCAAAAAACAGTCCTCTGTAATGGACTGTCACTAGATTTCAGTATATGATAGTTGAGACTTGCCAAGGGATGGGATGGCAGGGAGAAAAAATGATGTGGATCTGCTCTCTGCACTTTGGAATGCTGATTACATTTGTGGAGTTACAGCTAAGAAAGAAAGAATTAAAAGCAAAAGGTTATTATAGGTTGCTGGACTTGTAGAAGGTACTGAAGTGCCCTCTCATCTTCATTGTGCAGTGTTTTATTATTTATTAGAAGATTTTACTGTCTTTAAGAGTTTCATGTTTTTTTTCCTGGAGTTCTGTGGCTGGTAATGTGTTTCAGGAGAATGCGTTTGGTGATGAACTACACAGAGCTTATTGGGGCTCATTGATTTTAACACTTAAATGGCATTTATAGGTTAATGGAGTAGGTTTTATGCTTATTCTTCTAAAAATGAATATAAGCAGTAGCCTGGAATGTGAACTGTTGACCGTTGTGTCACTTCCTTTGCTTTTTTACCCCTAGAAATCAAAAGACTAACACTTCACAATTTACAGATAAGTGAACTTATTTTTGTACTAAAGCTGGGGAAAAAAAGCAATGCAAAATGCAGTTATGAGACCACTGTTTAATACACCTCACTTGCAGGGAAGAGTTTTTAAGTGTTGGTTTGTCAGTCATTACCTGTAGGTAGGTATAATAAAACTTCATGGAGATGGTGCAGTTTTATTCTGAACCTACTATTGGCTCCACCTCTAGTATTTACTGTGTTAAAATTCCTGTGAAATAAGTGCTTGTGTAGCAGTGAGGAAGAGGTCCTGAATTTAATGCAGAAGTGTTGAAATAGTTGCTGTGCTCTACAGAGGCCGTCTTAAGATAAGTCCTTCTCTGCAGCACTGGAAGCTGTGGTAAGTGGATAGTTCTGGTTGACCTTTTGCAGTCTGTAACTCACTCGAGGAAACTATAAATGTAGAAGTGTTAACTTCTGCTCAGTGAAAAAGGTGAACCTCTGTTGCTGAGAGCGTTGCTCTTTGTAGAGCAAGTGTACCAATTGCCTGGCTTAGCATATGGAGTTTGAACTTGTATGATCTACTCATGTCCATGCATTCTAAAGCATATTTTAAAGCATAACATAAGGTCTAGTGTTACAGAGCTTTTAAGCATTATATTTGTTTGAGGACTCATGAACTGATCAGAGTGAGGTCAAACTGGAAACTAAGCTTAATGAAGGATGTAGTAGTAATAGAATTTGAAAGGCTAGAATGAGCAACTCAAAAGTACTTCTGATTTAAGATTGCTGGTGAGAATGCTGTTGAAGTCCTTTGATGACCCAGAGTTACTCCTAAAACTTATACATAAGCTTATCTAAAAGTCGGGCTTTGCGAGGATGTGTTTGTAATAAAGGTATAAAAGAAATCAGAAAAAGCAAGATAGCTGGATGGCTTTTTTTTTTTTTTTTCCTGTGACAACACTCCTTACAGAATACTCCAGCATAAAAACTACATGAAGTGGCTTAAGAATCTTCAGTATTTACAGCTAGAATGATAAACACTAGTTGTCCAGAGACCCAAAACTGGCTTTTGTTTGTGATGGATATAATGCTGTTTCCTGCTCTCAAGGCAGTAACTTCAGCTCTTCTCTCGTTAAACTCTAGAGGAGGACAAACAAGCCCTCAAAAAGCAGAACTTGCTCTGGCAGGCCAGAAGTTGTGCTTATGGCAGCAGGGTAGGCATTGGTGAGAAGGCAGTATCACCGCTTCTGCCTGCCTTGTTCATGTGGCACTGATCCTCCTCTGCGGAGTCACCGGTTTGCTTCAGATCTGTAGGAACCCAACTCTCCTTGAGCCTCTCCCTTCTCGTTTAATTTTGGCTTGTGCTATCTGGTAAATTTAGAAGCTATTTCTGGAGGCAGGGGAAGAAAAGGCCTAGCATTCTGCATAGGTTTCATTTCCATAGAAACCAAGCTAAAAAATACTCGGAAGGGAACAGAAAATGTCTGTTTGAGGTATTACTTAAGCCGTATACTTAAATGTTACCTTTTTAGCATTTAGTGTTTAAAGAAAAAAAGAAAAGCAACAAAAAACCTGGAAACTTTTCCAGGAGTAAGATTACTTTGCCTGCTGTTTTAATTAAGAATAAGGAGAAGTTACAGCTCATTTGCTTAAAAAAAAATTATGGATGTGTAAGCACTACATCTGCTTTTGCCAAGGTGAAGGTCCTTTACAACTTAGTTTGCACACAGTGTATCTGGCTGACTATGTGAGCTTTACAATTAAAAAGAAATATTTTAGCTTAAGAGAAATCTCTGGACAAGTGATTCAACCCCTGCTTTCACAGCCCTTGAACTACAGCACACCAAAGACTGAGGAGTCATACTGCATATATTTGCAAGCTGTATTTATCTTCGCACTGTTAAAATTCAGAGCTAGATACAGAAGCAATGGCCCTTCTGACAACAGCAGCTCGGAATGTCATGAAGACCACCAGACATTCTGTATCTAAATATTGTGGAAAACATGGATGTGTTTATTATAGCGTTTCATTCTCATCATAAATCACTTCTTCAGGGAAGTACTCCTCATCCTTTCCTTAAATCCTCTTTTTCGTTTGTGTAGTTGCTTCCAAGCCAATTGAATGCAATACCTGAAATCCACTGACTCTCTAAATAGAATATGAGCCAGCTTGGTGAAGAGCCCCTTACTGAGGAGATTGACATGGGTGCTTTTATCTCCAAGCCTTTAAAAAGAATGAAATTGAAGAAAAATCCCACCAAACCGAGACTGAGAGAGCAGCCTCGCTGTCTACTTATGCTTTTCTTTTGCTGGCAGATGAACATGCCAATTCTTTTCAAAAGCACAGGAAAATATAGCAGCATCTAATGTTCTGTGTATTACACTTGTGCAATTAGAATGTTTTCCGATGAAGTGAAGTAGCATGTGCTTGCTAGCTTAGCATACAAAGAGCAGACTGTTTCTTAACTGATTTTATATGCTTCTTTTCAAAGTTGCTGTTTCCCATTTTATAAAGTGATTTTAAGATGTGTACGTAACTACAACCTCACATCCCAAGCATTACAAAAACCTTACTGAAGAATATTAACTATTTTCATGCTATCTAGTGTAGCATAAAGTTGTTGCACTGGAATGACCTTGATGCACTTCGGAATGTCTGACAGATATGTAAATTGCAGAATAAATTGAAATGTTTGTTCCCTGTTTGAGTCATACAAAATAAGACCAGAACTATGCCTTTTCTGTGCACCACAGGTCATAACAGGACTCCTTGGAGTAGAACCTTTATTATGGATTTTCTGTTTCTTAATCGGACTTTCTGTAACAGTGGAATGAATTGTTAACGCTGTCCATGAGGGAAGGAAATCTTAGGTGCACGTTCTCGCGCTGTAATGTTACCTCCACCGTTTGTAGGTGCTTCTAACTCTCAGATCTGCAAAGAAGTAGATTCCAAGAAGCAAGGCTGAAGGGACAGAATTAATTTTCTCAGTAAAGGCAGAATGAGTATCGAGCAGTGATGAGCCACTTGAGCAGTGGGTGCCATGAATCTTTGTGCAGCTGTGGTATGGTCACAGTGCAGACTGTGTACTGATGGGAGGAAATAAAATAACAGAGCAGTTATTGAAGTGCAGGCTGAGAGGGAGAAGAGGAATGAAGGTAGCCAACACAACCCTATGACCTGGGCTTTACTGCTTGCCCTGTTCATAGATCAGAACAACACACACATCCCAAATACCTTTTGATATTTCACATACCAGGCATTAACACAGAAGGATGGTAATTTTCTGCTGTCTCATTGCTAATTTAATTACAATTTTATTTTAAAGTGATTTTGTTGGCTCTATCTGTTTCAGCACCGGGTTTTTCTTGTGAATGATTACGCTTAATTTAGAGCCATGTTTCTGGCTCGTGGGCTATTTTTTCTGACCTGTTTTATCTTTTTAGAATCAAGCGTTTTGTCTTCTCACGTGCTTTCTGTATCCCTAAATATAATAGGTTATTTTGAAACGGTTTTCTTTTCTCTGACCTGCACTACTATGAATAGATTTGCATATTTCTCAGTTTACTGCTTTTTTCTGGATCGCTGATTAAATGTTAAATGACCTAATTGCTCAGTACCCAAAAACCTTCAATGACCTCTCTCAGTTCTTTTCAAAGTGACCTTTCCTTAACAGTCTGTGCTTGTGAATAGTATGCATGTGGAGATAAGTACATATATACATACTAACACACGATATGCTGATGTTTTTATAAGCTTGTTTATGCTTGTATAGCTTAAGCTTGTACTTGGTTTAGGTAAAGCCTTTCCTATTTATATTGTTCTCAAAATACAGTTTTTGGGGTAGCTCATGAAAAGGGATATAACAAATAACTATCCCTTTTGAGTTTGTCACGTTTAAAGAGAGAGTGTGGTAGCAGAAGCCATGTGAAAGTTTCATCAAGTTTCCTTAAATTCTTCTGAAGTATTTTTCCCTTGAACTATGTTTTCCATTTACCTGCCTTTTGTAGAATGTCATATTGGCTTGTAATTCCTGCTGCTATTGCTGGTTTAGAAAGAATAGCACAGAATTTATAACCTGCAGAACTTTGATATACTTGTGGGTATTAAGAAAGTATTGTAAGAGCGTGGTGCTACTTTGCAAAGCTTATTGAGCTCTCTTTCTTCCGAAAATAATCTTTTCCAATAATTTGATTGCACTTTGTTTAATGGAAAAATAACCACATATTCTTAAGGCTTTGTTTGTTTTTCTTTTTTTTTTTTTTTTTTGCTAGGACAGTTATATTCCGTAAGATGTTTTCAGGAACCAGAAGTCACATTTCAGGTCTTTTCAGTCTGTTCATCTGATTGAATATCGAGTATGGGAGCTTCATTAGTAGTCTTCCAGGTGTTTGTGCTAGTATGAGCACTAGTATGTATTAGTACTACTTCTGTTTTGAGCATGTACTGCTCTTGATGTTCTAAATGATATGAATTGAGATGGAAGCAATCAGACATTGTCTTAAAGATCTGTGTTGATGGATCTGAATTTGATGGTTTTAATCAATGTGCTTGCTTTAATCAATCCTAATTCTCTTTTCCCCGTGGTGCTTAACTGGACAGGTCCTTTTTGAGCTATATTTAAAGAAGCAAAAGTCCAAGCAAGCTAAAGTTGTACAGGAGAAGGATTATTTCCACAATGTAGAAGAATGCAGATTGTTTTTGAGAAGTCTTAAGAATTTGGGTGAAGAGGCTGTTTGAAATGCAAGAATACAAAGATCGCTCTTGTACAAGTAGTGTTATTTTTACTGTAGCAATCTGGAGGAAATCAAGGAATAGATTTACTCACTTATTGCGTTTTAAAATGGATTAAAATATTATTGAACAAATTTAAGAAAAAAATACTTTAAAATGTTAATGTAATTAAAAATAGTTCAAACTCTCATTTTACCATATAGATAACATCATAAATGCAAGTTTCTTAAATTCTGATCATCACCCTGAACAGAAGTAACCCATTCCTGGGAGAGGGGAAAAAAATACAGGCAGTTAAGGCTGCTTTTGACTGTTTGCTTAAAAAGTTATTTCACTGGGTTCCTTAGTGGTCATGTGCTGTGTTTGTGAATAATTTTTGGCTTTGTTGAAGACCGTTTTTCTTCCTTTCTTGATAATGGTCATGCGGGTTTGAAGTTATCAGGCAGTTCTGTGACTTTTGTGTGTTTTTCTTTTAAGCTTCACAATGAGGATGACCCTCCAGAATCTGCAGTGGCTGAGCAGCCTTCTACTTCTACAGAGACTACGCAGGCTCCTCAGACAGCAGTCTCATCTGAAGCAGATACCTCCCCTCCACCTTACTGTAGCATAGACGTAGAAGCAGCTGCATCCTCAGGTATTTTTCTTACATAACAGCTTGTCAGAGAGGAGTGTGTATGAATCAGCGCTTGGTCAGCGCGGTACGTGCCGCAGTGTTTTTCTGTGCACACCATCCCAGCAAGAAGCAAGGCTTTCATGCACAGCCCTTTGTTAAGTTTGTTCAGAAGCATGCTTTTAAATTACGCTGATTGTTCCAAATTACTAGACTAAAGGGTTGTTCATTAATTAGTGTAATGGTTAGCTTTTATTTAAGTCTGTGTGCTGTTCAGTTCCACATTTAATCTACATACTTCAGTGCTCATTAATAGACTGCATTAGCAATTTTCATTGCTCTTTTAACTGTCACCTCCACCCCACCCCTGGAAGCCAAAGTATGTGCCATGTTTGGTGGAAAATATTGCCATGAAAAGATGCATTTTGCTTTAAGGGCTCTTGATGGAACCTATTGAAGAAAATTAGAGTAAAAGAAGTAGAGCTTTTTATTCACTACTCTCTTTCTGATGAGGTTGTGACTTTCCTTTAGGGTATAGAATACTTAACAGCAAGCAACATCTTAAGTCCTTGTTTAAGCATAGTTGCCTGGATTTGCATCTTGTATTCACCAAGTAAAAGTTGCAGAATTACTCTGACCTGGGTCTTCAGTGTTGATTAAAAGAACAGTTTCCTATCCCTACTCTATCAGACAGTGTTTGCAACTGTGGTAACATATAGCTGTGCTGAATTATCTGTACACTTAATAACGTCGCAGTGTTGTGGTGATGTATTTCTCCATGTAAGCAGTCTTGTTATGAACTGCTACTGGCTGTAGGCAGAAAGTATATTTTAAATGTTTTGCTTTGTTTTGTTAATGAGGTACTCTGTATGTTGGCATTTTACTAGTTTGATACGTAACAAGTCTGTGGTTCATTTTGGTATAAGGTGAAAATGAAAATCCTGGAAAAACTGATTCTCATGGAGCAGCTGGAATTAGCAGCTATGTCTTGCTGATAAGAATATTTCATGATTATTGCTAAACTTAACTAATCAATTGCAAATGGTAACATTTTTTTAGGATGTTTCTTTGCATGTCTCTTGTATGGTGACAAGAATTTGGCTGGAACACCTAGACATTTAACTAGACTCATGAATTCTTTTCCTAACTTGTTTGATTGTTGTAACGCTTAGATTTAAAAAGTAATTAAAATAACCATTAATTTATTCACATTAATTTTATAAAAATACATTTTTTTCCCCTCAAAGTTTATAAGAAATTAAACTGCAAATATCAATTTCAACCTCTTGAAAGAATGCACTTTAAAGTTCAGTAGTTTTGTGCTCATAACTCTTACTGTTCTTGACATCTTTCTAGTTTAAAAATGCGTAACCTCTTTATTTTGAACAGAAACACACAATGAATTTTATCCTGTACCACCTCCATACAGTGTAGCTACCTCTCTTCCTACTTATGATGAAGCAGAGAAGGCCAAAGCTGCAGCAATGGCAGCTGCTGCAGCAGAAGTTGCCCAGCGAGTAAGTAATGCAGTTCTTTGCTTCAGCTTTATGAAACTTGTAAGAATAATGATTTACAATAATTGAAACTGTATCACAAAAATAATGATGGTTGGGTGATTTTAAATATTGTATATTTTTTATAGGTAGTGTAACCTAGTACTAACGTTTGCACTCTTCTGAGGCTTAGTAGGTGACTAAATATTTCTGAAAGCCATACATTGCCCTTTTTGATAGTTTTTTCAGTATCATGGCATCTTTTCATTAAGTATCCAACAATAATATTGATTTCTAGAGTTAGTGTCGATATTGTTTCATTTGGTTTAAAAAAAAAAAAAAAGATAAATGTAAACAGAGCTTTTGAGGGAATGAAATTGTCATAGTCTGGAAGAGTCAAAACACCAAACAGTGTAGAACTTCATAAAAGAAAAGGCCTTGCTACTCGTTTCATGAATGTTTAAATACTAGAAGACCATGAGAAGTTGGAAGAAATGTTCCAAGAACTTAAAAAGTCACATAGGCAAGTATGGTAGATGGTAAATTAGTAGGTGTGCATTCAGTACTTTCTAATTTTCAAAGAATTAATGTTATAATGTGTGCAGTCTTCAAAGTAAAAACAAAAAACAGCAAATGAACAAAACCTCACACAATTGACATTAACAATAACTGTAAATGTTAGTTTTGTAAAGAATAGATGACTTCTTTGTTTTTTCTCTCTGAAATTTTGAAATTATCCTGTTTTCTAGGATTGGCTGTAATATGCCATATTTAAATTAGGCTTCTAGTGCTTTCTCTTATCAATCTCCACCTTGTGATTAAAGTAACAGAGTTTGAGATGCATTTAAAATCTATCTTTCACATGTCAAGTGGAGCTTGCTTTTGAATGGAAAGCTTCAGCTTGTGCAGCTGGAGTTGGTTTCCTCTGTGACTGCTATGCAGTAATCACAGTGCATGGCGGTTACTTTGAGGTACACACAGCCCTAGTTAAAATAGATTTGTGACATCACCAGTGAAGGTGTTATACAAGGCTGTTTTACTAAATGTAGCTGTGAATGCAAAATATTTGCGTGGTTACTTGGCAAGTTCCTACTAGGAGGCGATGATTTTTTTGTAACCTCTTAAGTGCTTTAACGGAAGAATGGATTCTATTTTGTTACTGTTTGCGATGTAAGTAAGGCTTAGGCTAGGATTTCAGTCTGAATGCAACCCTCTATCTGAAGTCAGTAAATTTGAAATTTATTTGAAATGTTAGCAATCGAAATGTTAATTTTATGGGTACTGTTACCAGTCTTACAGTACTTCAGATGGAGCACAGGCTACTCTTGCAATATTCTTGTTGATTTTAAGTTTGTGCATCTCGAACCCTGTGGAGGGAAAGCTGTAGGCTCTGACTTCAATTTAATTGAGGGGTGGAAAAAAGCCACCTTAGGCTGAAGTATAACCAATTTAAGGATGTATCTAATTAAAACACTGTTTTAGTGCTTGTGTTCTTAAGCCTTGTATTTTGAAGTGCTCTAATTCTCTCGTGTTTCTAACACAGCAATCTGAGAATCTTTTACCCTGCCTCAGAAAATCTGCCTAGCTTTGGCCAAAATAAGTTAATGAAAAATGAGTTTCCACAGTTGACACGTGGAGCTTTAAACTAGTACATCTGTGGAGATTGTCCCCCATGAACAAGTTTGGAGTGCTTGTAGCTCTGCAGGGGATGGGGCTGCAGATGTGTTGGCTCCAGAGGATGTTTGCAGATGTCTTGTATCAGATCAGGATTATGAGACAAGAAAAGATAGACCATATGACTGCTGTTAAATACTTTCAGTACTGGAACTGTGAGTTCCTGGTGTGCCATGGACAGTTTTATTATTCTAGGCCTTTGATCAGTGGGGAAGAGAAAGGCCATTTGAGTCAAACATAAGGGCATCAGCAGTAGGTAGAGCAAAGCAGGGCAAAGACTTTGAGACTCTGAAGCTTACATGTTGGAGGAGTAGAAGTCTAGATCTAGCTGGCAAAGGGATTGGTAATGAAACGAACACAGGAAGGATGAATCTGAGTTGCAATGAGATAAGGCAAGACGGAATGTAAATCCAAATATGTGTAAGGAGTACAGAGAGATCTTCAAGAAAAGTAAGAGGGAACAGAATAAACAGATCAGTGGAGGAAGGAACAAAAGCAGGAACCAAAGGTGGTACTGGAAAGGGAGCTGAAGTTGGTGAGCGAGAAAATGGCAATAGATGTGGAGAAAAAACACTGATAGGATTGTGTTGCTTTGTGAGTAAACACTGTTGGAGCTAAGGAAGGGGAATAACTTTATTTGGAAAACATGCACTGTGAGAATAGTAAAAATCAAATGCATAGTAAAAATTGAGCAGTCGGTATCAGTCAAGAAAGAATTGTCAAGACAGGAAAATAAGATGGAGGCATGGGGCAGGGATCTAGATTTCAGAGGTAGGATTGTGGGATGTGGTGAGAAAGTAGTAAGTGAACTTTTGCATAAAATCTGGCAGTATATGTTCTTTTCCAAAGCACATAAAAGAACTTGGGAAGTGCTTGATGCTTACTGAAATTCATTTTAATTTCACCTACTTAGGAAAAATCAGTAGGAATGCACCATCATTTCCCCAAAGCAGAAACTTGCTAAATGATTTGCGGGCTGAGTCAGCACTGTTAATATCAGAAGCTTTCTCAGTGTACCTAAAGGTGTTAAGTCCTGCTGACTGTTAAGGATCTCAAGTTTGACTACAGTTTCTGGTCATTTTGCTTCTTTTTTTTTTTTTCCTTTCAGCACACACACAGTAGCTATATTATTGAAACAGTATTGAGGTTATGGAAATAGTTCCATAATAGTTAGGGTGGTGGTTTGCCATCCTGAGGGGGAAGGTTTTGAATTTTAGCTCTAAATACCTGCAGAAGAACAATTAAGTCACTTGAACTTTGCACTACTGGTCTGTGATTGTTTTCTTGCTTTCACTTTGAGATTACAATCAGTGACTTCTGCATGCAGTGTTTAAGTTACTTGTTACATACTTAGAAAAACATGCACAAAACATGTAGCTTTTCCATTTCTAATTTTCAGGTTTATGAAATCAGCACTCTTAAGATTGAACTGTGTTAAGAGCTATGCTTCTAACTTCTTGCTTGTTAAACAAGGACATTTTGCCTCTTCACCACAGTAATGTGAACAGTTTAAAATGTTAGGTGACCTTATGTTACCTTGAGCAATACATGAAACTGGTAACCCTGTCATGACATAGTCTAAAATGTACAGCAAAGAAGGCTGTAAGCCTATTAATTAACCAAAAGAGAGAAAAATTGTATAAAGTTCATTTAATGGAGTGATTTCACGCTTTTTTTTTTTTTTTTCCTGAATGAGGTATGGATGTTATGGGAAAAAAACAACTATGATCACATTAAAGACTTTATTGTAGTCCTTGAATCCACAGATCATATGAACAAATGAAATCTAAAATTTGCTGACACTTTTGGTATTTGATTTTATAGACGTTTATGTAATTTTGTCTCCTAAGAACAGATTGTAAACATTCATTTCTTTCATATTCTCCCAGTTTTATGTTCAACATATCAAAGAAATCGTAATAATCCTTTGTCATCAGTTGTGATAGCATTAGTTATGCTGACTTTTCATGTTTCCTTTTCTTATTCTCAATGTCAGTTTTCAAAAGTTAATTTAAAACAGGCAAACACACTGCTAACAGGTAAATGACTTTGTTTGTTGCAATGAATGGCTTTTACTTAATGCTCTTTAGTTGCATTTGTCTTACGTTTTTCTGTTTTTACATGCTTAGCACGCCCAGTTTAGGGAGTCTAGGAGTCTGTTTGATGAAATATTCCACAGTCGTCCCGAGGTATGGTATAGTTCTCTCTAGTTTAGACTCTGTGAATTTTCCTGCTGGCAAATGAATGCTCCTGGGTTTCATTGTGCCCTTTTTTCCCCTGTCATCATTAAGCTCCATTTTTGTTTTGTATGCTGAAGATATAATTTCAGAGTTTTACCAAGTTACTTTATCATTTTTTTTTTTTCTTCTTAGTTCTTCCTCTGTAAACCTTCTGTGTTGAGAATAGTTTTGTTTTTTTTTTAATCAGCTTAGTTATCCAACAGGTTCCTGAAAACTGATTCTTTCTTTTATTAAAGGTGGTTGTCTTTGTACATGCCATGCCAGGTTTCAGCTTAAAAGAAGTTATAAACCTTCTTTTTGGGGGAATAAAGAAACAAGCCTACTTCTCTTCCATAAACAACTATGGAGAACACTGGAGTTCTGGGAGAATGAATAGATTGGACTTAATTAGATACTGTGTAATATTAAATTTTGTTTATACAAATTACAGCATGCCTAGCAATCAAAAGAAATTTATCCATGATTCTTAACATGACTATCTGTTACAGAGCTAATAAAAGATATTGAAAACATTTTTTTTTTTTTTTAGGAATTCATGTGTATGTATTGTACTAGAATTATCAATGACATTAAGAAGAGTATAAACATAAGAATAAGGTTATTCCTATTGAGTGAAATGTTAATATCTAATAGAAGTATTATTATGTATGTAATTATTCAGTTTCTAAGCATCAGTTGAGTGAGCATTTTGGAAATGAAAAGGGACAGTGAAAAAATGGGAACCGAAAAGAAGGAAAGCAGTTATACTCTGAAGAAAGTTTAATACCGTTGACACTAGCATATAATGAATGAGAGTAATAGTTTGTGAAGGGCAGCTTGTATTCGTGGGACTTGAGCAGTGTTTGATTAATGTATTAGATCTCTGAGACTGATGCTATAACCATGTACTAAGTGATTTAGATATGAACTGAATATGCTTTAAAGGTAGGAAACTATTTCATTTTGTTGAAGATTCTGATAACTTGAATATTCTGATTCTTACAGACACTAAATAGAATGTAGTTCACTATAGTTCCTTTTTGTCATAGAGTACAGTAAATAAGTTGCTCACGCTTTCATGTCCCTAGATTATATATTGATGTGTGCTTTTACATGTGCAAGTTTTAGTAATGTGTATATTATAGATAAACGTTAAACTTGTTATCATTTTCTAAAACATAGAACTAGTTGGACAACTGATTTGCAAAAGCCAGTGTGAGCCAGCAGCTAGCAAATAATTTAAGGGGAAGAAAAGGGTTTTTATGGACCTTCTGAAAATAAAATTGAAAATGTTTGTTGCTGGAACTTGGGAAAAAAAGCTTCTGAGGCATATGCAGTTTAAATATAAGCACGTTCAAGTGTATCCTTTTGCTTAATGCATTTTCAGCCTTTTCTTCCCTTCCTCTCATCAGTCTTGCAGCTGCAGCAAACTCACATTAAATAAACTAATGCTTAATAGCTGCTTAAATAAACTAGTGCTTAATAGTAAGCTGCTTCAGATGACCACTTACGGACATCTGAAATTATCTAGACCTGAGCTATCATCTCTTAAGATTGCTGTTCAGCTCTTCTTTTTGTGATTTAATTGGAATTATCCTTGTGAACAGCAGTGTTTTAAAATCTGAGACAAGCAAACCTGGTAAATGAACTGAAGTAGAAGATAGCAACTACAGCTTCATGACCACGTTATAAAGGTTAATAGTGGTTGCTTGTAGTCTGTACAGTTTGTTCTAGCACGCTTAACTATAAGCACTATACCATGGTAGATTTTTTTGTGTGCTGTTGACAAAAGTGAATATGTCAGTTGCATGACAGATGGTGATTTTTAATTACCTTTTAGTTACAAATAGATGTATAAAAATAATGTCAAGTAACATTTGGTACAGTGAGTAGATAATATGCTAAAATCAGAAGTACGTTATTTCAGTACTAATTGTCTGCTCAGGGTAAAACAGCTAAATGAATCTCAATTTAAGCTCATTTTTTAAATTATTTTTAATAAGGTATTACTTATATCAATTCTAAGCCATTATGATCGGTTGGAGAAAAAGTTCAGGGAAAGTGAGTGTTACTGTTTCTGCCTAGACTGTATCACTGCAGTTACTGACAGCTATTATTTAATTTATTACTCTGTGTTGTTTTGCTGTTAAGTGAATAACATAAAGTTTAGCTGTTTTCTAGTTTTCATCAGACTCTCTTGACAAATTGTCACAATGAAAATTCTGGTTTCCCAGCCTGCACAACTATATAGTAATTAGATCTGCCAAGTCCTGCTGGAAATGAAGTACTGAGAAAAACATTACAGACCCATACTTCCAGATTTAGTGTTTTGACATTACCAGAGAAATTTCTGCACTTGTTTTAACAGACATCTGTTTACTTTTGACTAAATAAAGCATTGTTTTCTGAGTTTAGATGCTTAAACAACAATTTTAATGTGCTCTCGCCCTCTAGTGTCTCTAGAGGTTTTGTTTCATTTGCATATGTTTTAGTGGTGTGTAGGATAATGTCTAAATTGATTAATGCTGTGCTTTTGGATCAGCATTTTTAAGATAGTAACCGTATTCTAAATCTTTATTCTGTAACTCAAAAGCATTAAAATATCTTTCTGTTAGGGGGAAAAAAAAAAACTAAAAACAAAACAAAAAACATTATGGTAACAATTTGACTGCATGGTAAAATATATAAAAGGATTTTTGTTGTTTTAGATTGCTGGAGTAGTTGTTGGAAATAATGTATAGTTTGAGATGAATAGACAGTATCTTCTACAGAAACTGTACAGTTAAATCCATGCTCTGTTGACATAAGTAACATAAGTCTTGTTTACAGATATTATTTTTCTTTAAAGTTCCTTGATGTGGACGTGTTACAGAAATGTCAGTTCTTTTCTAGATTTAGAAACATAATTAATACTTTAATCCTACAGTTAGTTATTCTACAATAAACTTTTCACTAAATTATCACTAACCTGTAAATCCAGGAAGAAGAGTATCCACCACGGGATGATTTCAGTGATGCAGATCAGCTTAGAGTGGGCAATGATGGCATCTTCATGTTGGCATTTTTCAGTAAGTTATCTTGTATCCCAGACCTATGGAGGTATCTCTTAATTGTACCTTATTTCTACAGAATATGAAAGATAACTGTGATAAAACTGCATTATGTCCTGTAATTTATTTTTTTTTTTACCTGTATGTAGATATAAATACATCCTGTTTCAAATGTAGCAAGTGTTATGCTTTTCTTCCTGTGATACCTTTTGCAAATTAGGAGACAAAGATAATCATTATTCTGAGATATAGCAAGACTGTACTGTTACTGTGTAAGCTGGGTAGTTCTGTCGTCTTCTAGTTGGGCAACCAGCTCTAAAAGCTAAATCACAGAGACCTAGCCAAACAATTTTTAGGTAGAACAAATTTGAGAGAGAAAGCGTGTGCCATATAAAAAGTCTCCTGTATGAGTGCAGTGAATGAAGTAGCTGTTTGTGGCCTCATGGAACAAATGCAGTCACGCTTAATTTCAGATTGAACTACCCACTAGTGCATAAATACGTAGTGATAACCTCTGGTTACAGCCACCACTGCTTTACCAATTATTCTGTGTAATGTGCCTTCTTTGCCTTGAAATTTACCAACTGCATTGATTGAACTTAGATTTAGCCGCTGGAAATTACTTGTTGAAAAAAGCTGATTAAGTTTCACTAATTAATAATAATTTCTAATTTTAAGGATATTCCCCCATTCTGAAAGGAATGGGTTTTTGGTAAGTTGTATAAAAGTTTGGTGTGGGGAATGCAGCTCTTCTTAGCAGTCACAAGGGTGAAAGCTGATTATTCATTGAAATCCTCTTTATGCCTTTCAACCTAAATTTCATTTTAGTTAATGTACCTTTTATGTCTGACTTAGTTATTTATTTGACACAACTGGAGATGCAGATTATAAACTTCAACAAAACTTTTTTTCATGCTAATACACATGCACTGCTTGGGATTGCATCATGGAAGGAGAATAATTGGTCTATCTCGTATAGCAAATATACAGATACTTACGTTTGGTATCAGAGTGACTTCTGTATTCTAATGTTTCTGTAATGGGACCATAAAAAGGGTCCAGTTTTGGTAAGTGAAAGGATTTCTTCAGTTTCTTTTTCCCCTTTTTAACCTGCCCTGTGTGCTGCAACCATTTGTATTTAACCGAACCAAAATGGTTCTGTGTAGTATGAACTTGCTCTTGCTTTCAAGTCCTGGTTCAGGCCTTCATTAGCACTGTACTGGGAAGTCAGGTGGGTGAACTGTTGGCTCCAAAATGTTACAAGTGCTTTATATCACAAGTGAAAGCACCAGTTTGCAGCTAGGAGCATGGTAGTTAATCATGCTGTGCAGAAGCTGAGCTAGAAGGAAATGGTTTTGACTCTTATCCATACTATTTACATAACAACAAGTGAGTTAACAACTCACTGCATATATAGATCTGTATTACTCATTTTCAGTGTTTTTTTTTGTGTGTGTGGGAGTGGGCAATTATAAAATTAGACAAAAAACAAACTTAGTAGGAATAGATCTTAGACAGGAATACGTCGCACACGCTATTTATTTTCCCAAAGTGATAAAAGTCTCCATGAATTTGATGTATATAAACTCAAAGTAGGAGTTAAAACAAAATTTCTGGAACAGTTCTCTTTTTTTTTTTCCTAGGTGGGTTGTGTTTAAATGCTGGAGACAGAGGTGGCAGATCAGTAAGAAACTAGAATGAGTTTCCTCGTGTAGTTAAAATGCAGGAAAACAATTTCAGGGACTCTTATATGTGAGAGGATCACAGAAAGGACAGCTTGTGCTCCCTCACATCCTTTCTTTGACTGCTATGTACAGAACTTGTAGGAAGATCTTTGGAGTGTAAAACAGTAATTAGCTTTTGTGACTTCATTTTATTCAATGAAATGTCATCAAATATGTTTTTGGCTTTTTTTTTTTCCTGTTCCTGCTTGGTTGTTGATGTTAACTAGTGATGTGTAGCTACCATCTAGTGGTAGTTGCTGAACCTGCAACAATGTTTGTCTTGAGGCCATCTAGTGGCCAGATATTTCTTTCGTAGGACCTTGATATGTGCAAGTTACAAACTTCTTTCACATGTAAGTTGAAAAGTACTGTTGTTTAGCAAAGCGAAGTAAAAGGAGACAATATAGTCTAAAGAATAAGTCTTCTGTGTCAACATTTTGCTTTGTTTGCAAAATGACTTAGGGTTTTGTGCGCTTTTTGATTTAGCACTTGTTTCAGAAACTTAGAGGAAGAATTTGGAAACCAACCTCTTTTGTTTCAAGGGGTGAAATCATGTTTTAAGATACTGTACTGCTTTTGGAATTTGTGATTGTGCTGGTCAGCAATGGATCTGCTCTCTACTGATCAGGGCTGAATTTCTATCAATTTCTAATGCCGTAGAATGGCTTAGGTTGGAGGGGACCTTAAAGATTGTCTAGTTTCCACCCCCCTGCCCTGGTCAGAGCTGCCACCCACTAGATCCGGCTGCCCAGGATCCAATTCTGCCTTGGCCTTGGACTCTCTGAGTGATGGGCCATCCACAGCTCCTCTAGGCAGTCTGTTCTAGCATCTTATCACCCACTGAGTAAAAAAAAGTTCTTCCTAATATCCAACTTAAATTTCCCCTTTTTTAATTTAAAGCCATTCCTCCTTGTCTTATGATCATCGTACGGTGTAAAATGTCAGTATCCCTAATGCTCGTAAGAACGAGGAGGATGTGATGAGGTGTCCCCAGAGCCTTCTCCCAGCTGAACTAGCCCAACTCCTTTAACCTTTGTTCGTGGGAGAGATGCTCCAGCCCTTTAAGCATCTTTGTGGTCCTCCTGTGGACCCACCCCAACAACTCTGCATTCTTTCTCTGCTGGGGATCCCAGTCTTGAACACAGTAGTCTAGATGGGGCCTCACAAGGTCAGAGTAGAGAGGGACAGTCACCTCCCTCTCCCTGCTGGCTGTCCATCTTCTGATGCGGTGCAGGATACTGTTGGCCTTCCGAGCTGCAAGAGTACACTGTTGGCTCAAGTTCATCTTTTTTGCCCATCAGGTTCTCACAAGTCCTTCTCTTCAGGTGTCCTTGAACCCTAGAAAAAATAATAAATACTAATTTGAACCCGCAGATGAGTTGATAAGGAAGGAGAAAGAGAAGAAGATTAAATTCAATTGTTTGATCCAACAAGTTCTCATCTGGAGATGTGATTTCTTTTTGAATAATTTCTGGGCGATTTAAACATGTCTACAACTCAGCAGCAGAGAAGTATAACAATACAGAGAAATATATAAATGTAAATTTTGTTCCAGGTGCCATGTTGGGACAAATAATACCCGTATCAGTCCTTCATAAGCTTACATCCACAGTTTTCAAGGCTAGTAGATGCTTCAGTTAATAAATGACACACAAGCTAGGATGTTTACTTTGGGGAGGTTGCAAGTGGGCATGAACTGGGAGTCAGTTTTATCTTGAAGTCCAGATTAGCTTAGACATCAATGAAAAATACCACAACACATTCACTGGACAGACAAATCAGGCAATAAAGGAAATAATTGTGTATGGCTGCATTTTGTGTACACAGTTGCCATTATCTTATTACAGACTTGAGCTGTGGGTAAAATACAGAACCAACATATATCTTCAGACCAGTTTTATATTTATTATCACGGAAAAGTGTGAATAAGCTGAACGTGAGCCAGCAGTGTGCTCTTGCAGCCCAGAAGGCTAATAGAAGGCACCAAAACTTGAAGCTTTCACTCTTTTTGGAAAGCACCTTCTTAACTGCTGCTCAGTAGAGATTCTTGATGACAAGACTGATAATATGTCTGTTCTTTCATTTTTAATGTGATTTGAAACTCGTTTGTATAAGCTTACTCTGTTTGTCAGTTCAGAGTGTATTAAAAATAAAAACCTAAACCTTTAACAGTCCTGCTTGTCTGCATTTTGTTAGAGACTAAAGTCATGGCTTCAGTGCAGCCAATGTAAGTTTCATCATATATCTTAAACTTATTAAAGTGAAAAGGGCAGTAGCTGAGAGTCAGGATTAGATATGAATGTGATCTTCAGGATTAGGAAACAGTTCTTGTTGCATAATGCAGAAGGTTGCATTTGTTGCTGCAAGAACCTTGCACACTTCAGTCATCTCTAAGCAGGAGCTTCATTTCGTCAGTCTCTTCCTCTTTCGTTTTGAAATAAATAGAAACTTCCATACAGAAGGCAAATCTCACTACTTAGCTTAGTTTTATTAGGATGTGGAAACTTGCATAGTTTAAAGCTTTTACACAGTCTGTGCTTTTTCTTTCCCATTTTCATTCTCCGCTGTTAACTTGATGGAACAGCACACTGAGAAAAGCGAGGGGAAAAAAGTTCTTGTGCGCAATACTGGAAAATGTTGATGCCTTGTCTTTCATGAGTTTGTGAAAATAACTCACTGTTAAATATTTCCCTGATACGCAGTGACTGTGAATTCTACTTTGAATTTTTGTCTAGGTTTAATTTGAAAGGAAAGCAGTAAAATTATAATCAAATTTTAAACTATAAAAACTTAATTCCCTTTTTATACTTGGGTAAATTATTTTTTTTTTTTACTACATACACAAAATTTAGGTGCTATGAATCCTTACCTTTGCATGTAACCTTTAAAGTGGTAAGTATTATGCTTAGTCCATTATAAACTTGTGTTCTTTTTCCTTGACACCTTGCCTGTCAAAGCCACCATCGGTAACTTGAGTAATGAGAAGAAGGGTCGGAGAGCAGTAATGAGCTATGCTGAGGCAGGAGCAGGCACTCTGAACACCTGAGTTCTGTAAATCTCTTAAAAATATAGTGAATTTGGAAAGCATGCTTAAAAATAGGAATGCTTGCTTCCAGAACAGTGTGTCCAAGCTTTCTCAAATGTAAATGCTGTCTGTTTTGGAAAGCTATGTAAATGTCAGTATTGCTAATGTGCTGTTCCACAGCTGGTGTGTAGTAAAATGCTACTTCTATTTATTTATTTTCTGCACATACTGGGTCGGATCAGTGTTTATTCAAAGTTTTGAGGGCTTTTTTTTTATTAGTAATTAACATCAAAGCAAACTTTATCATCATCAGGGCAAGATATTTTCTCACTTGTACAAAGTTGATGATGTGAAGACTTTCAGAATTTCTCTTGAAACTACAGTGAATGGAACTCCAGTGTTACAAACTTTTCAATTTCTGCCTTTGTAGAAAAATCATGACTTAATGTGGGCTGTTGGAGGAGCTGTAAAAAGGTTTCAAATTGTGAAGAAATAAAAATCCACTTGGAAGGGCTACCTAGAAACAGTTTTTCTGTTTCTGAAGTTCTATTATATGTTCAAATTCAAAGAGAGACTTATTTCCTGTGATTTAATGCTCTGCCCCCAAGTATTGGGTCCATTAAGAATTCATGTGCAGGAGTTATCGCCTCTGTCCTCCTTCCATTCCTCCCTGCCTCTTTGATGCCTTCTGGGTTTACTGTGGGTTTAATTTCCTTCATGTACACTGTCTGGCCTTTCTGGGAGTTGTCATCTTCCTTTAACACTCTCAGCTGTTCTGATCTGAGGTTTTTTCTTTAGTTCTCTCACCCCCAAGGCAAGTACACTGCCTAGTTAAGGATTACCCCACTTTGACCCAATGCTTGCAGTCTGAAGTCTGTACATATGATATTGTTGCTTATCAGCTGGATAAGCAGTAAGATGTGAGACATTTAATTGTATAACTACTGAGAACTGTATCAAGTTAATGAAAGTAGCAATATTAGTCATGCTCAGTGTCCTTTTTCTTGCTTCATTACTTAAGCTTCTGTGGAAAGAGTGCTTGGATATAGATCTAAAAGAGAAAATAGTAACCAATGAAACGCCAACTTCTCATCTTCTCTATACTGTGTTTGCAGAGCAAGATGCTTTTACTCTGTTCTGTTCAAACTGAATAAAGCTGAATATGCAGCCTTGGCATGTAACTCTGGATTATAAAATTGTAGCAGGGTTATTTTTTTGTGTCCAAATATTATATGCTCAAGTCCTTTGTTTGCATTTACCCTTCTTGTCTAGTGCTCTCTGGTCAGATTTCAGTAGCAAAGTATTATTCTCTTTTATGTTGGAATATTCTGTTGTTTCAGACATTAAGTCAGAGCCTGTTTACCATTTACTTAATAATAAGTGACTGTACCATTGAGAATGTCTGGATTCAAAGTAAATCTGACAGCTTGAATTACTAAAAAGGAACTGCTGTCTCTGTAAGCATGTCCTTTTTAGTTAATAAGTGATATTAATTTTAAGTTAGTTCACTTGGCCATACACATTAACGTAAGCTACTGTTTCTTTTATTTTTATAGTGGCATTTATTTTCAACTGGATTGGATTTTGTTTATCCTTCTGTATAACGAATACCATAGCTGGAAGGTATGGTGCAATCTGTGGATTTGGTCTCTCTCTGATCAAATGGATTCTCATTGTACGGGTATGTTTTTTTGATTCTTTTTGTAGTACCAACCCATATCAATTTTTCCAAGCATGCACAGGATTGGCATTAGAAACAAGCGTATTAATTTCCAGCACTTACTGTCTGGAACTTTTTCTAACTTCCACTTTAGTAGGGGATTTACTTGCTACCTATTCATATATACTTAGTAATGTTGAAGCTTAATCTGTCCTTATCCGATTTGCCTTTCATGTTGGACTTCCACTAAAATAAATGTAGATTGACTCATTCTTTGCACAAATATTTAAAAGCACGTGTAAGCACAGCAAGTATAAAAATGTCATTTGTATTATTCAGAAAGTTTCCTAAGAGAAAGACTTAAGCGATTGCTTAGCCTATCAATGGAAAAAAATACACACCACTTTCTCACTTGTATCTTAGAGGGAAAAGAAGACCAGATGCATACGTACAGTACTGAGTCAAAATCAAGTTTGAAGTTAGCTATGTTTTTACCAGCTTACATACTTTCAGAGAGTTATGTTAACTAAATGGAAACAATCTCTCTAAGAGAATACCAGGTGAAACTTTAAGATTCTGAAATTGAAAACCACATCTGTGACACAACATTAAAGTCTCATCCTGCCTAGTGAAGGAAACGATCTTGGGTTATTAGTCGTGTTATAAAAGTGCTGCCAACTCGGATTTTTTTCTCCTGTACATGCGAGTAACATGACTTCATTTACTCTTTACACAATAGTGCAAGGATTATAGTGAGGAGAGATTACATAGCACTTTGGATGGCACATCCTGCATCCTTCTTATATCTGAAAAGGATTTTCTTCCCTGAGACAGAGGAATACTAGCAGGCTAGATGAGGGTGTGGTATATTTAAGTAGATTCAGGTTTGGAATAGAATTTGTGACAGGATGTGAATTTTTTAACTGTATATTCAGTGCGGCTCTTTTAAACTTTATTTGAGGCATACAAAGCAGAAGGCAGAACTTGATTGTTGTATCAGTTTTATTATTCATGTCCACTTGAAAATATGCTCATAATACTAAAATGAATGTCTATTAAACTCCTTTAAGGAATTGCTAAGTTGTAGCCTGTATTTAAAATCTTTTGTATAATCTGTTACTAATTGGAAACACACTAGTTTTGATCAATTCCGAGACCTCAAAGCTACTTTTTCACAGTAGAGATTATCTTCCTGTGCTTCAGCCCTTCCTAGAGAAAATAACAGAAGCAAATAGGATGTATGCTGATGATTCTGTTTTAATGGTGGTGCACGTGTATGTATGCAGAAAAATATTCTCTTCCGTTATTGCAGTCTCCACAGAAGGTTTGTACGGGTCTGTTTCACTCAGTAGTAAGAAAAAAGTTGTCTAAGCAGTCCTATTTTACATGCCTAAATTAAAAAAAAGGGAATTAAAATATATATATAGAAATAGAATTGATTTTGTTGATTGCTGCAACAGTGATTTCTTTGGCTTGAAAAAAGTGAGAGTAATGCTTCTAGGCTAGTACTTGATTTTAAGTGGTTTTAAGATATCATCTTTCCATGTAAATAAAAATGTAAGCTTTCTCCTTTTTTAAGTGTATATGCTTAGAGAAACAGGTGAAATTGGATTAATAATGCTATGATCTTTCTGGGAATTGAGTATTCATTTGATAGTTTAACGAACTTACAAAATACAAAATGCTTACTGCTGAATAATAGAAATTGCAGTACTTATATACAGCATGTACTGGTTCTGTCAGTTCAACTTTGCTATTCTGTTTCTAGGCTTTTTTTTCTTGGATTATCATTATAAAGGCTTAGTGCTGTACAGTATTCATTTAAAGATTTCAGAGGTGATGGCTTTATTTTGAATAAAGCATTTTAATTTTGTTACAGTTACTTGAGGGAAGCCAAAAAACAACAGCCACATCTGCAGTTCTTGTAGCATGTCAGGTTTTTATCTGTTTGAAGAGGTTGTTCAATACTACCTTTTCTTTTTTGTTGAGTAAGTGATGCCTGAGTTGCATGATTTCTAGGCTAGTAACTATGAAATGCCCTAGAAATGAGAATGGGGTCTGCAGGGACAGGATGCAATAAAAACATGCTGAATGACTGAAGGAATGGAGGTGTATGAGAAATATACAAAGCTACTAAAAAGGTTTAGTTTCTTCAGGCAACTTTTCACACATCTCCTTATTCCTATTTCTTATGTACGCTTTGGAGACATTTGGTTTGCCTTTTTTTTTGTTTATCAGTGAAGCATGCAGTCTGGAGTCTGGTAAAAGCAAAGATACCTGTCTCCAACATCATCACACCCTGCCCTCCAGCTGCCTCCCACATCAGAGAGGACAAAACTGTCTACCATGGTCACTAACAGGAACAGTTGAAATGCCTCTTCAAGGTTCATTTAGTTGCGTTCAGCTCACTGCTGGGAACTGAATGCTAGTTTGAAAATGAAAAGACTTTAATGAGTTGGGGGTCTTTATGGGGCTGGTATTCTTGGCAGCGATTAACAGTAGGGGGTATGCAGAAGGTCAAAAGCTCTTCTTTTGAGGGGTCAGCAGAACATCCCCATCTGATAAGATTAAACTAATGTGGCTTTTGGTGTTAATATCTGAAGCAGCAGGCTGCTGTAATGTTTTTAGGATGGCAGGAAAAAAAAAATTGTCAGTGGTGATTCATCCTAATAGAAAATGTCAGATGATTCTAGCAAGCATTACCTGCCATATATATACATATGTCTCTTTAAAGGTACTAAAATAACTTTGGCAAAGTTGGTGTGATACTGGTAGCTTTATTTACATATTAAACTACTGCACAAATACTGGTTTCACATTTTAGGAAAACACATTATTTTAACTTAAATTTACTTTTTTTCCTCTTCTCCCAGCATGTACCTAAAACATTAAATGTGTCTTGGTCATTTGTCTTACTAAGCCTTGTGTATAAATTGCAGTTTTCAGATTACTTTACTGGATATTTCAACGGACAGTACTGGCTTTGGTGGATATTTCTGGTACTTGGTAAGTGGCAGTGGAAAATATTTCTGTTTTATTCAAATACATCATGTCCTTGTGAGTAGAGTTCTATAACACGTCCAGCTGTGTATTTTTCTTTTGCTGTTGGTAGTTTCTGTATGCTGTTTGTATTTCTGTAGTGTTCACATTTTGTTACTGTGTGAACTGCAGGCTGTTAGGTAACATTCAGCACAAAATTCTGTTCTAAGTGTATAATTATGTATGTACCTGACACTTGTAACTTGTGCTTTTTAATTTGCCTGTGCTGGTGTAAGGGTGCAGAACTGTGTTATAAAGTGCCTAGGTTTTTTGCAGAGAACACAGTAAAAGCGAGTGATACCAAGTGCTTATGTATGACTTGTATATCAAGTCTTAACATTTTAAGAAATATGACTGACCTTAGGTAGATGGAGTTGGTTACCTTGCTCGTAGGTCATTAAATGTCCTTTTGTAGTCCTTTGAAATGCATACTGCATCAGTAGTTACTCAGTCAGACAAGAGAATGGCTTCATGCTTTCTGATCACAGCACTTCTATGACATCATTTTTTTCTTAAGTCTGTGTGCCTGCTCTCAAAGTTTTAGATGGAACAGCAGAACTTGATGGGTATATTTAATGATGTATATCAAACCTTAAGCACTATACCCGTTTTTCCTACTGTTGATTTTGTGATTTGCCTGTGATTTGGAGTGATTAACTTTTACAGGATAAGTGCTACTATCCGTGATATTTTCTAGCTCTGGAAGCAGAGTAAACTGCTGGTTCAGTAGGTGGCACTCTTCCCTTTGAGTCTGACAGCACGTCTTAGTAAAATGTTGAGTAATTTTTTTTTTGAGGGACAGAGATCCTGATTGCTTCTAATTTATTAATCTCACAAGAAGTGCCTGAAACATTAAAGGTTTTTTTTTCTCTGTTTTTCTGTATCTCTTTCTTAATAAAGTTTGAGGACATTCATTAGGCTTCTTAATAGCTTTCTCTGCTGTTGTGCTTTATATACCTCTCAGTTATTAGAGGCATACAGAAACTGCAGATATATCACTCCACAACACCAGTACCTCAAAAACACAATCATCTCAGAATGTGATAGTTTAAGTAGAAAGTGAAACAATTCTTTGCATGCTCAAATATCTCCGGATAAACTTCTAGTTAAAGCAGACCTTTCTGGTGCTTTTTTACTAGTCTTTTGTAATACTTGTCCTATTCAGAAGTCAGTCCGCTTTGATTTTGGAAAGCCTTATTTTTAGCCTGAACTTAACTCACCTTTTATTCCAAGGCACTGTGATGTGTGCAGCTTATATCTAACAATTAGCATAGAAATGATCATAGGAAACAGTATCTCAACAAGGACAGCAAAAAGTGCATCACATAGCCCCTGTAGATAATTTTTATTAAGAAGAAAGAAAACAGAATGAAATCCTTTGCTGAATTTGTTAACCTTTGTTTGAATTTTTATTTGAATCTTTGGAATCTTAATGTGAAAACAGGTGTATATTTTTCAAGGTATCTACATGCTCATTAAAAAACTAAACCCAATCCCTTTATACTGAGAACTACCCATGGAATTTGGTAATCTACTGGAAGTGTATATATGGTAAACTTAATTTTCTGATTGTGGTCATCTTGCCTTTTAAAGGCTAAGATCCATATTTAGTCTGAACTTAGGCTTTTCTTAAAGGATCCTACTCAGTTTTGTTCTTGCTGAGTGTGTCTTTTGCTGCTCTAAGGGCAAGTACTGGATAGAGTGTAGGAATACAAAGATTTAATGTGTCAACATATCAGTCTTAGATGATTAAAAAAAAAAAAGTGCTAGGGGTTTGTGTTGTCTCCGTAGACTTTGAAAATATTTACTTACACTTGCTATATTTTGTTGATGCTTGTCAGAGTGATAAATGAGCTCTCAATGGATAACATGACATTTCTGCTCTGTCTTCAACATTTACAAGTTGGTTTTCTTTGTCTGAACCACAGGTTGGGGTTTTTTCTCACGTATGAAGGGGGAGAAAAGAACACTGAACTGCTTAGTACACCTTATCCTTGAATGAATTGCTCTCTAGATTTCTGCTTCTCTCTGCTATCTGCATAAGTCAAATTTCAACCTCCAACTTCTTGGGGGTGAATTGATCTGTTAGGTCAGAGAGAATCCAATGGAGCTAAAATAATCTGCTGAAGCTAATTTAGCAGAGGTGAATGGATCAAAGAGCTGTGCATCTCTATAGCTGTCCACTATACAGCAGTACTTTTCTAGGTGTATCTAAATTTAAAAAGTTAAAAATAGTTTAAATTGTGGAGTTGACATAAAGTAAATTGTGATGAATAACTTCCTTTGAATTAACTGCTGTTCCTCTTCCTCTTGGACCAAAGCATTTTTCTAGAAGGTTTAATCTCCAGCCATGATCTCTTGTAATTTATTACTGGCTTGTTGCAAGAACAATTTGTACTGTCTTCTTTTTATTTTGACTTGTACTACATTTTTAACTTCAAATATTTCCAAAGTAAGTTTTGTCTTTCAGATAGTCTTCTAACACACTGAAGTTCCTATAAGAGTTTTATCTGAATATCACATGGAATATATATTCTCCTTCTAGTGCTTTTCTTGTAGCCTCTTTAGCAGATGATACGTTAACTCAGAATGAGCGTGAAGTTATTGAAAAACATTCCATAAAGTTATATTCTTATATAATACAAAGTAAGAGTAGGAAACTTGCTTGTTAAACTTGTGAATGATGCATAAAGGCCTAAGTTTCTTATGTATTCTTCATTTTTAAATATAATCCTAAGTGGGATATTCCAGGTCGGTATTCTTCATTTTGTTCATTTTCTACACTTCCAGGTCTCCTCCTGTTCTTTCGAGGCTTTGTCAATTATCTTAAAGTCAGAAATATGTCTGAAAGCATGGCAGCTGCACACAGAACAAGATTCTTTTTCTTGTATTAAAGGTAAGCAGTTTATAGGTTGAGATGAGACAATCTCACAGACAAACTGGGTGAAATATTTGCCTTTAAAAACTAACAACCTCCTGTCACATATCTGGAACTTCTTGTTGCATGATTTTGAACATCTGTCATGAATGTTGCATCCATTCTTCACATACTTGGGAATATCTTAAGTCTCTTGAAATCATTGAACTTGAAAATAAACGATGTATACTTGTTGTTACCTCACTCCTCCCTGGAACTTATGTTCAGTCACAAAAGCAAAGTAGAACTGGTGGTTTATCAGATGCAAGAAGTGGTATCTGCTGCCCGTCAAGATACTGTCCTTTATGTGGGAAAATTGGCTTTAGTAGTCAACCTGACGTTAGCAAGCTAGGAAGCACTAATCTGCCTGCATAATAAATCTGATTGGCGTGAGTCTGAACATGCAAGCAATAGATAAGTATTGCTTCTCTTTACATGACTGGCCTAAGGTAATCATGTGTCAGGTAGCTGGCTAATCAGTGTGGCACATATTCACTCTTAATGCTTTTCATCCATTAGGTGGACCTATTGGACTTCATTATGTAAATTAAACACAAGTGGAGATCTCTGCTTTAACTTTTTGCCTGAACTGCACGATGAGATAAATCTAAATGCAGAAATAAGTACTGTAGCATCTCCTTTATGCTGCAGTTTACTTAAGTCAAAGCACAGCATTTAATCATTTTAACTGTAGCAGCTTTTGGTGTGATAAAGCTGAATTAAACTTTTTCTGAGATTGGCCACAATATTAATATGAAGAAAAGAGCAGCATGTTGTTGGAAATCTAGAGGGGGGGAAGAAAAAAAGAGTATTTTCCTGGAAAAGATGATTCCTTTTGTGTGAGACAGTGATGTATGGTTAACAACGCTAATAAATAATTGTGCCATGCAATACAGTTCTTGATAATGGAAGAACCTATTGACATCACTGTGATGTTTTTTCTTTTTTTTACTCTTTTTGTGAGACTGTGGTAAACTAAACTTTACTAAAATGCAGTATATCATTATTATCAATCAAAAGTTGCATCTGCATGGTAGAGTTACCTTTTTACGAGAGAAGAGTGTTTCTCACTTCAAGTAATAAAATAAATCTTTTCAGAATATTGAAATTCATCCAAAGGAGGCTGTGAAAACCTGTACCTATTAGCTTTCATTATAATGAAGTGTAAAAATACTGTTTTAAAAAGAATCACTAGGACTAAGTGGCATTAGAGAACTACCTTGAAGAGCATGAGAAAGTAGGATAATGTGGTCTGTGGTTCTTTATCCCTTTCTAAAATTGTGCATTTGGACAAAAGGCTGAGATCTTCCTCGGTACAGAGTGATGTTAATGGGTTGTGCTGTCTGACTTTGGTGGCTTCCTTAAGCTATAATAACAGTTTCTGACCACTGGGACGTGTGAGTTGATAAAGCGTTTGTCATTTCCTTAGACAATTGGACACAAATGCTATTTACGTGTTGTAAGTATTGAAACAAGAAGTTTAAATTAATTGCTATCAGACTTCAAACAAGCTTATTCTTTTATAGACAGGTAACTTCCTGTGTAATAGCTGTTAATTTTAATAAAGAATTTAATCTTTAATAAAATATGCTCAGGTGTTCTCTTGAAACATTGCTTTGACAAAATAGTAAGTTGTCAATTTTTTGTACCATCCAGACGTGGGTGGAGGGAAGGCTGTTCTTTGCTGCATCTACATTTAACATCATTTAGCAGTGTTGCTTACGTTTAATCTCTCCAATGAACTGAAGTACAATTCTTTCTTTATCTCCAGACTGCATCAAACAGACATTCCTTTCTTGTACCAGTGTGAAATTTCCAGATGATCTGTAATCCTGCAAGTTAATAGGATAGAAGACTACTAAAAACAGAAGATAAATTAGTGAAGATACAGCTTCAAAAATGAATGACAGGATGGCTTACGCTCAAGTGCCAGATGTGGTCATTCTAATAAATATTTATAATTGCTGCCTTTTGTTTCAGCACATTTGCATATGTGCTTACTAAAAAAAAGAAATAGTGCTGAAGTAAGAACAAACCGTCTATTAATGTAGATTAGGTACAGTCAGGCTTGGTTAATCTGTGCTTGTTTTATCTGACACATGTAAGTGGTAACTTGTTTCACAAAATGTATGTACCACTGAATTGTTGATCTGAAGTTTGAGTAAAATGAAATGCATTAAATGATTTAGATTAACCAGTTCAGACGATTTTTTTTCTATAATTTAGATTCATCTAATGATTAAGTAGAACAATTTTGCTAAGTTTACTAAATTTCCTTGGTATCACAAACTTGCATTCATCAATATTTTATTCGTCAGTATTTTATCAAATTTACACCAGTATACTGGTTTACTTAAAGGTGATACTGCACGTTCAGTCCCCTGTAAATAATTCTGCATAGATTACTATTTAAGTTGCTTCTTAGGAACTGTGTCAAAATATATTTTGTAACAGTATATTCTCCAAACTGTTTAATCTTCATAAGAGCTATATGCAGGTTTTTGTTTTTTTTTTTCTGTTAATTTGACTATTTGGGTATAGTTACTGTTAGATGTAATTTTTGAGCTAAAGGCATTGAATTGTTTCTCATCACAGCTTTCCTCACATGGATTTTAGCAGGTTTGGGCTTGAGCCTAAGAGCCCTCACTCTTATGTATGTATGATCCCATTATTTAATGGAGCTCATGATAGCAGGGATGGACGGCCTCGTGCCTGTAGACCTGGATTATGCAGTTGGATCCTTGTGTGTGCACCTTTGTTCCTGAAACAGAGTACTGCAAATGTATTCCCTCATTTACAACGCTGGCTCTGTTTAAAAAGTCTTGAGTTTGATATAAATTCAACATCTCTTCAGGGTATTCTCAAGAAAAAGAGCTAGTTTTAGATTAAATACTCTGCCATTTGATAAGAATAAACTAAATGCAAGATAACTTGGAAATAATCTATGAAGGAAAAGAGATCTTAAAGCTCTGAAATTGGAAGAAGTGTATTCCACTTCTCTCATTCATTTAAGTTATACCATTACTTTGCTTTAAATATCATCTCTTTAGGGGTTACTCTGTGTTAATGCACATTTGATTTCCTTTAATGTTTATGGTTTATGCTTCTACCTAAGAAGGAGAATACATCTCTCAGTCCTTTGAACAACTGGAATCTCAGTTGCAATATACATTGGTTGTTGGTTGCACCTTTGGGGAAAAAATTACAAATACTTTCCTCCAGTTTTCTTTTTATATTAGAATTCTGTCTTTTTATTACTAACATTGAAAATGAGGTTTATGTTTTGAGTTAGTGCTGTATTCAATTTTGTATCTGTAATGAATGTTTAAAATACGCTTATGTAAACTGGTTACACTATTAGTTTTCTTAGTCTTTCAGAGATACTGAAAGTGATTAAAACCTTAGGGGCACCTTCACTTCCCAGCTTTTTATGGAAAATAAAGTATTCAACAGCTGATTGGAAGCTCCTTCTAAACTTAGCTGTTGTTTTCTCTGTTCTTTTGCATCCATTGTCCTTATGAAATAAGAAATAGATAATAAAACAGTGCTTTGTTTTGCTAATTAAGACTTAGGCTTGTTGCTTTTTTTTTTCTGTTCCGTAGAAAACCACACACAGCAAAATTTGTGGAATTACGAGCAAGTTAGCTGACAAAAGAGATCAGTCTGTGGTCTCTTGTCTCATGTTTTATGGCAACATACTGTAACTGCATTTCTTTTAATGAGTTAATGCGACTGTGCAAAGCATGCAATATTCGTTCCTTTTTGTATGTTTACCACTGCTAACTAGTACAATTTTCCATCTGTGTCAATTTTCTCGCATCTGACAGATTTATTTTTGTTTGCTCCAATGCATTCTGCAGGTTTCCTACAGATGCTTGTTGGCTTTTCATGAGTGGTGCTTTATTTTTTTCACTGCGTTAGCTCAGAAAAAAATTCTCTTTCAGACAAACACTACGAAGGGTTATCTAATCCTCTTATAGTTGATGCAGCAGATTGGTAGCCTGAAATCTCATCAGCAGGAGGAAGGAATTGGAACACAATTTTCAAAGACTCTGCAATCTATTCCAGATGTTTCAAATACTGCATATTTTTCTTGCTATTTCCTGTGAGCTTGGTTAGGAACAGCTGGCTCTGTGGTTTAGAGACACCTGGCCAGCTTTGCTTTGTGTCTTAGTTGGTGCTAAAAAGAAAAAAAACACCAACTCAACAGTGAAGTTGACTGTAAACAGATTTTGTATGAATGTAAATAAGGCTTCGAAAGTTTGGGGCAGAAACAGTTGGAGGGAGTGGAGAAAATTTCATTTTATTCAGCTGTCTGAATGTAACGTGTTTAGTTTCAATCATCTACTTTTATTGATGTGGACACCACAGGGAGAAGGATATCATGAATGTTATTCAAGTAGCTTGCAGCTCACGCTTGGGAAATGATCCATCACTAACACTTCCAAAGCAGGTGACTCTGAAATTGTACTTTTGGGGAGGGGGAGAAAGTTGCCTTTAAGCTTTCTCTTTGCTGTCTCAGCTCTCGTGTATGGGTGTAGCCCTCATCTTGCAATGTATTTTGACCTTTTTCAGTGCCCTGCTCTGAGTCCGCTTCTCTTGCCTTGAATGGTGGCCACGGGTGAGGAATAGCAACATCAGAAAGTTTCTAATCTCTTTTCTGCCTTTTGAGAATGTTTTTTCCCTAAACACTATGCATCAGTCCTTGTGTGTTTTCTTCTTTGGTTCACTTGAACAAAACACTCACCTCATGAAGTTACCTTTGCTTCTTGGACTTCTGAAAAGTGACTAAATTCTGGTATGAAAATAGGTATCTTTCAGTCAGGAAAATGCTTCTAATCATCCTAAAACTGGATTAGCAGTTTCTTTGATTCATCATTATGTGTGTTCGCACAAATGTCAAATCTTAATTTTCTGGATTGCTGTAGTACCCTGACTTCCAAATGCCCAGCTCTGTGTGGAACAGACTGCTACTGGTGTAATTTAATAATAAAATGTGCCTCACTTGCACATGTTCGCTAAATTAGTATTGCAGTTTGATGTAATCATAGGATGGCCTGGGTTGAAAAGGACCTCAAAGATCATCTAGTTTCAACCCCCCTGGGAAGGTAGCCAACCACTGCACCTCAAACACCTCGTCAATAGGCTCCCCCTGATCTGATGGCCTGTAGTAGACCCCATCCACTCGATGTCCTTTACTGGGCCAGTCCCTGGTTTTAACCCGTACACTCTCAACCTGGTAATGGTTGTTAGGCACAGCTCTTCATAATCTATCCTCTCCCTAACACAGAGGGCAACTCCCCTTTCCCTTCTCTCCTGCCTATCCCTTCTGAAGAGCCTGTAGCCCTCAGTCACAGTATGCCTGTTGTGAGATTTGTCCCACCACATTTCTGCCATAGCAACCAGATCACAACTTTCCAAGCACATCGTGGTTTCCAGCTCCTCCTGCTTATTTCCCATGCTGTGTGTGTTGGTAAAGGCACTTCAGCTAGACGTTCAGGCGCACTACCTTTTGAGAGGGGCCGTCCTTCAAACCTCTGAAAGAAATCTGAAGTTTTCCCCCACTACTTCCTAGAGGGACATGAGGAGGGTTTGGGCAGGGGGTCAGCAACATTGCCTCTTCTGAGGAGATCCCAGAAGATCCTACAAAAGTTTGGAGGTTTTTCTCTGTACTGTGCTGGTGTGACACCAACCCCAAGCCTTTCTCTGCCCCACTACTCTTGACTCTCTTTCCCCATTGGATCTAGTACATAATCCCAGTCTACCTGCTCTACCGTAGCGAGCCTAATTTCATCCCCTTCCTACCTTGTCTAAAGCCCTCCAGATGATCCCCACTAGCTCTTGGGCTAAGACCTGTTTCCCTGTTACAGATAAGTGACAAGCATACAGGCTGTTGTTCATCGCAGGTGAAAATGTAGTTAACAGTGGTGACTATATTAGAAAAATGTTTTATAGCTGAGCATTTGCTCTATTAAATAGTGCTATTTGGTACTTTGTGTCTGCTGTAGTTTCAGTTGAAATAAATAAGAGCCATTACTTTTGGAGCAACCTACATAGATTAAAGCTGATGCTAATAGCTCTATAACTGTATGAAGTCTGTTCTTCCTTGTGTTCATAGGTGACCTCTAATTAACTAATTAGACAGCTTTCCTTGTAACTTTAACAGATAGTCTTTGTGCAACTGCCATGGGAATCACTTTTGCAGAAGAAATCAATGAGACAAACCCTGCTATTTTTACCAGAAATTAAAATCAAATCCAACTTAAAGGCTGTTACTTTGAGGATAGTCTGACACTTACGAAAGCAGTGATTTGTATTGTAAATAATTATCAGCAGTCAGTTGTAGTGTTACTTTGACTTCTGAAATGCTGCTGTCTTTCTGATGAGAGGTCAGCGAGGAGTCAAATGTGGGTTTTGTTTAAGTAGGAAACTCGTAACACTCATTCCAGTTTTGCTGTTGAATGCAAGGAATACTGCATAATCTCCCAGTTAAAAAAAAGCACAGTGTACGTCTTCAAAAGATTTAAGCGTTTCTGAATCTTGAGTATAAACTGACATTTGCATTGGACTCATTGTGTTCCGTATGGCTTGGTGCAGGTCTGTGCCTGATCCTTCCTCCTCAGGTACAGGTGTTGCTCTGTCGTGTGCTCTGGATATGCTGCGTGTTCAAACTGAGGTTGCTTCTTAACCTCTTCTGTTCATTAAGCACAGATCTACTGAGAAGGGAGCAAGGGTGAGGATTAAAAAGACTTGGACCTCATCTGTGCATTTGCATCACCTGATTTAGCTGAAGTTTCTGACAACACGATGTGAACACATTTGTTTGCAGTCTTTACCCTCCTTTCCCAGCTGACCAGTACCTTGGCTACTTTCTGTACCTGTGTAACCTGTGAAAATAGTTTTCTTATCTTCCTAGAGACAACTGGAATAGCAAATTCTCCTCCGCTTGGGCAAATGGAAGGTCCTGGCTGGCTGTCCATGAACACACTTGGACAATGGTTGTGAGTCTAGCTGTTCCATGGTCAATAACTCTGTCTGTCCACCTGCCTTGACAGTAGGAATAGAATCTTAAGCCCTGGCTTTGATTATACAATCTGCATGGCATACACAGCCTTCTCAGCTCAACAATATTGAGGTTTACGTTAACAAAGAAATTAGTGCTGTCAACTTTTGTGTTTGGGCACATATCTTGGGATGATGGATACTTTTCTTCCTGTCTCTCTGAGAGTGGTAGCAACGCAAGGTTCTGATGAGAGAGCAGAAAAAGCTGTATTTGTTTCCAATGTATTTTTAAAGATGTTCGAGGTTGGTGCAGTTTATCTGAAAATTTGCTCCCGGTCCTGAGTGGAACTTCCTGTAATTATCTGGGACAAGTTGTGTACTGTGATTCCTGACTGACTTCTTAGGAATTACCATTTTACTCATGAAATTTTCTATTTGTAAGACAAACTGATGCTTACTAGAAATACTGTCTATCCAGTTACAGCAACAGCTGTAGGAGGAGCATTACCTGAAACAGTTATTGCTCTATTAATACAGTGCATGATTCCATTATATAAAAACACCCTAGCAGGGAAAAAACAAAAACCCAACAATGCATTTTGGAAGTCAAGATAGTGATCCTGTGATTAGTAATTAAGTTAAAATGTGGTGCACTTTAACAATAAATTTCTGTGGTAAGTGTTCCCCCCCACCACCTCTTTTCCACAATCAGACTCTTCGAAGGCATGGTGTGAAGTAGCTGGGGAAATCTGATAAGTGTGTAGTGTGAGATGTGTATTTCTTGCCTCCATCAGTTCTCTTGAAGATGCATAATTCAAGACAGCCCTTCAGTTTTCTTGTCTCTGGCACCAAATTCATGATTTTAGAATATGAGAAGATATGTTGTTGCTTACAAAATCAAAGAACTTAGACGTAATGCCTTAGTTTGCTGTCAGTAAATGTTACTTCAAAGCACTTTGTGTGTGTGTTTATTTCCCTGTAGCTTTTATAAATCTTCCTCGTGATGGTAACTGGACTATAAATGCGTTATACGTAGAATTTGATCTGTATCTGTGGTCTATACCTGGAGTGACCTGCTGCATTTTATAGACATACAGTAGTATACATTTCAACTGTGATGATAAGAGAAAAGATGACGTGTGTTTAAAGAATAATAAAAAAGTGGTCAGGTTTGCTTTGGGATTTTCAATAGGCCGTTTACTGCTTCTGCATCTCCACCTTCAGCTGTACAGTGCAGTGATAATGGTGATTTTTGCTTCTCCACTTCCTTGGATTTTTTTCTGTTCTGTTTTTTGAGGCCTAATTGTTGTGCAGTGCTGAGCACAGTCCTGCTCCGCATCTTTTTAGAGCTTCTCATTATACATCATCTGTGTTATAAAAACGATTAAACAGCCAGCGTGTATGATTTATTCTGGATTTCAGGTTTCTGAAATGCATAAAATGCAATCCAGTAGTATTTGTGCTCCTAATTAGTACAGAATTGTTTTGCCTTCAAATGAAAAATGCCGTACAGCTAACTCTCAATTATCCAGAGGTAGTTTATCTGCATTATGAATCAGTGAATGCCATAGGCCGACACCTGCAGTGGTTTTGTTTGCCTGCCAGCTCTGCACTCATCAGTTTAGTCACGGCAACAATACTGCTTGTGAGTCCTGATTTAGGTTGGAGTTTAGAAGTGTTATCGCTGCCATTACGTGTCACAGACCCTGAGCAGATATGTCCTCTGGTGCTGATCTGGCTGCATTCAGGGCTGTGTTAGATTTCCTGTGCTGTACATTTGGTACCTGGACTAGTGGGAAACACTGTGCAGAAATTTCACTTTGGATCATCACTGCAACGAAGGTAAAACAAATTTGATCAGGCTCAGGCTTATGCCTTTTGTGCCACTCTGAGCATCAGCATGGTGCTCTTTAACACATCCGTATTAACTAGACCTCCTCTTCTTAGTAGTGAGAAATGCATATCAAGCTGATATAGGTAGCAAGTTCCTTTATGAATGTGTTTTCTGGCATATTGCTCAGGTGTGTGGTGGGTAGGAGCTCAGTTACTACTCTCAGGATCATTTCTACTCTTTGTGTAATGGAAAATCTAATTCTCTGACTATCCCAGCTCCTGTCTGAGTGCTAAAACTGGATTAAAGAGTTAGGTATCCCCTTATCCGATTTCCTTTGGACCGAGTATCCGCACGCGCTGCAGGATAAGTTGTTCAGGTTGGAGGGGAGCACCAAGCTCTCATTCAAAGCAGGGCCAGTGCTGAGTTTGCACCACGTTGCTTAGGACTATGAAAACCCTCCGGAGAGCAGCAATTCCACACGCCCTCTGGACAGCTTGTTCCAGTGCTTCGTTATCCTCATTCATGATCATCGTTGACCTAGTTTCCATGAGAGAGACAGTCAGTGGCTCCTTCCACAGTAGCCCAGAGCTCTGAGTGATTTCCTGGCAGGCAAATTCCAGGCTTTGGGGCATGAAGAGGGATGTCTTAGTGCCTAAGCAGCCATGCAAACTGTTCAGCTGTCAAGTGTTGAGAGGGAGAAAGAACATCCGGCCTCTAATGAATTGCTGACATTTCCAACGCTGAATAAGGGATGGCAGGCCTTCTTCCACTATATCCACTGTCAGCTTCTTCAAGGAGCACTGCATGCTGTGAATTTTTAAGACTGTCACTTCCAGGAGGGCTCTTCCTCCATATGTGGCGTGAGGTATTCTCCTGTGAGTCTTATTGTAGACTCAACTCCATGTCGAGGTATCTAAATCGCTTGGGTTAGGATTTGGAACTTCTAATTCCATTTACCTAATTGTTCACTCATCTGGTCTAAGTTAGCCACAGGAGATTACTTTGCAGTCAGCTCGAGAGTGTCATCTGCAAATGATGCTTTTTCCATGCACAAAGATGCACGTCGCAAATGGAGTCAACTGAATCAGTGTTGGAAAGTACTCAGACTGCAAACTGCACCTTTTCCTACCTTTTAAAAAATGTGCTCAGCAGATCTGTAAGAAAACAATAGCTTTCGGTCACAACGAAACTTGTTGAAGAGCTTCTCATTTATAGGAAACTGACTTTTTGTCTTTGGAATTCTGTTGAGTAATTTACCCCAGCTCCCAGTGTTCCTGCCCTTTGGGCACATCTGTCCTGCGTCTGAGGATACCATAATTTCCAGGGTCGCCAATTCTCTGGGTTCCTCCAGGATCCTGCCTCATATTTGGCAGTAGGCTTCAGTCTGTGGTGTTCTTAATGAAATGGTTTGGGCTTTATGAAATCCTGTTTTCCTACTGACTTTATTTCACAAGTAAATAAGGATCAGCTGTTTGCTCTCTTCTCATCCAAGAACTGAGGGAACATAATGAAGCAAGTATGCAGATGTTGAATTTTTTCACAAAACATGCCATTTAGCTGTGGGATTCCTTTCCCCAGTATTGTGGTGACGAGAGTGACTAAGTTCTTTACAAAGACCAGAGAAACAACTTTCCATTGCTATATTCCATTTGGTATATGGCTTCTGGGGCTGTATGTTTTCACAATAAAGCTGGTGAGGTGTTAAGAGTGCCAGACAATGAGTTGCTAGTCAAAATTTGTCATATTTCCAGCATGTTTTCCTAGCTTATGAACGGCCTTTATTATTTCTGGATTAATCGCTACTTTGGATGGATTTCAAGATATCAAGTGTTCAATCCACACACTCTGAGACCTGTGGCCTCATTTGACTCTTGAATCCTCCTCCCCAAAATACCAAGATCTCTACCAGAGCAGAATGAGCTCCTTGGTCCCCAGGCCAGTGGTGCGGAGTGACTTACGTCTACACAAATGCATCTTAGCCTGCTCCAAGTCTGCTGTCTGCATCCATGCTGCAGCCATCCATGGCACTCAGCCTTGGCTGTTGTTGGGTCTTAAGTCAGAAGTATTATTTTCCAAGGACTTAAGGAGCAGGAGAGAAAAGAGAGTCAAACCTGGTGCAGTCTTGGCCATGCTGCCTTTTGGGAGCTGCTTCTGGAATATGATTTCTTGATGGAACTGCATCCAAGTTTGGTCATGGGGAGAGAGCTTAGCTAGAGCAGCCCGAAATAGTGCCAGAGAATGAACTAATACCTCAATAGTGCAGAAGATCAGGGCCCCATTGCTTGCATTCAATGTTCAATCCCCATTTAGCAATGTGGACGTAACCTTAAAACCTATTTCCATTATGATGGAGCTGCGAGCTCCATCAGATAAATTTGGAACAAGCCTCTGTACCGTTGAAGAAATTGTGTAGATTCTCTCAGCTCTGGTAAACTGTTTCATACTGCTGCAACATCAGCAGAATGTGAGGGCTCTTTGAATGTTTCAGTCTCTTATGAAATGAGAAGTGATTCAAAACACAGCACAGTAACCAGAAGGACTTGGAGTATTTAATTGCAGCCGGTGGGGAACAGGAGAGTCTGCCACTACTCAAAATCTCAGTCCTGCCCTTTTCACTGCTCAGCGAGTTAAAATGCTGTAACCGTGTGAATTCCAAGCCAGTTTCAGGATATGTGTGTTAATATTTAATTTCCATCCTGCAAGATGTAGGAGTGCCTCCCAGCTCCTGATTCTGCTCTGCATCCCATCTTCTGGTGCGCTGGTTTCCGTACAAAGGAAGGGAGTTGCAGAGAGCTCTGAAAATATCCCTGGATCTGAACAATTATGAAAGGAAGGTGTGTTACAGAATACACTTGCCCTGCCCAGCCAAAGAGACCAAATTCAGATAGTTTCACAAGCTGTAAGGTCTCAAATCCTGCCAACATTAGCACATAATCTTCATTTTATGTTTGCAAGTGGTCCCCTTGCTTTTGAAGAGGCGGAGTTGAGAAGAGAGGCTTCTTTTGTAGGATTGGTTTTTAGTTTGATTTTTTTTTTCCAATCTCAATTAGTTTTTTTGGTTAAAAAGAAAACACAGCAAATGTGACTCATTTAATATTGTAGTTGAGTTTTCCTCCTTTAGGCTTCTGTAAAGAGGTACAAAAACGATTACAGAGCTGTTTACATAAGGCTGAATAATAACTGGTCGCTTACTGAGGGGCTAGATAAGTATCTTGAAAGGTAATGCCTTATGTAGGCTTTGGATTCTGCCTGGTGCTTGTGCCCACCCAGAAGGCTCAATAAAATACTTTTTTTTTTTTTTTTCATTACCGTTGTTCTTCTTAGAGGAGGCTTCCTGAATTCAGCTATATAAACTTACTTAATGAGTGACCTATTTGCAAAACTCCTTTCCGGATTGGCAAACCGAGTTGATACGGAGCTCCTAATGCTTTCTGTGCCACAACCTCCTTTTCCTCCGTGTCCCCTCTGACTGGAACGTGACCAAGGCAGAAATAGTTTGAACCAAACTTGACAGCAGCAAAATACAGCAGTGACAATAGCTGCTCACAACATTTCTGCACCTTGCAGTATCAACGCCGGAAAAAAACAGGCACCTTGTGTTGAAACTGGTGTTGTGTACCATCTGCCCCAGCCGATGAGAGGCTTTTCAGCCCTAAAGTAAATAGCTCTTGCTAAATGCTAAGGCCTGTACTATTGTTGACATAGTGATAAAAAAGCATTTGCAGCATACAGTGTTCTTTCTTTCACTGCTTTTTTGAAAGGTGCAATGAGTTCTAGCACTGAAAAATCAATGGGGTTGAATGTGGCCTGTAGTGCTTTAAAAGGAAAGATGCCAGCGTCTGTCTGGATGGAGCATAACCCTCACTCCTGCTTCCTCCTTACCTAACAGTCCCAGGATCTGTGTTTTTTCTATCCAAACATAGGAAATATTGGATTATTTTCTCCATACAAAGATTTGACACCTTCTTGAGATATTACTACTTTTCTTTGCATCTTGATATTCTTTAGACTTAATGTCTGAAAGGATTTTAAGAACTACAGCTGGGGGGCAAATCATCCCCAAACCTCAAAGGATCCAAGTAGTTAATAAACAGAAAATTGGTTGCAGAAAGAGAAATTATTATTATACATTGTTTGAGTCCCAGATGACTTCACACTAGGCAAGTCAACATGGCTAAAGGAGTTTTTAATGAGTTATCCAGTTCATCATATGATATCCCAATGAATGCTGAAAAGCAGAATTATTAATCGTGGGTGTGCAGTCAGGTGTTTTGTAAGAAAAAAGAAAAAAGAAAAAAAGGAGTTGAATTAACTGCTATAGAGAACTGTGATCAGAATACAAGAGACAATTAGCTAAGACTTTGTACAAAAAAGGTTGCCAGAAAATTAATTATGAAACTTTGCTTTAACAGAAAAGAACTCATAGACTTTAGTGGTTCCAGCTTAAAAGTTATCCATACTTGTGTGATGAAGATGAACTATAAATATCACGTATGTTGTAAAGAGGAAGGGACAGGGAGAGGAGAACAAACAAGTGCCAATTAACATCTGGTTTCACCTGGAACGCATGGTCTTCTCATGGAGTTTATTCCATTGTAGAGTTCACATCCAGGCTTTGCGAGAGGCCAGATGCACATGCCGATTGTAAGCAGAGTCCATCTTTCATGTATAAGGTATCTGAAACTTCATTGTTCACTGCTGTACCCAGGGAGAAGGACGAAAGCACCCACATTTGTCTCAAAGTTGTACTCAAAAAGTGAAATAAAAATGCACATCTGTTGTCCAGAGCATTACACTGTGTTTCAGAGGTTTCCCAGTGAGCTGCCCTGTGGACCCTTCTGCCTCTATGTAAAAATTGTTGATATAATTTCCCTCCCCAGTATTAGGATGGCTACTTTTCTAACAGCAGTTAACAAAAGGCACAAGATATCCATTTGAACAGATGGCCTGGAAATGCCAAATTCTGACTGTGGAGCAGTTGAAGGTTTGTATAAATGTCTTCAGCCTGAAACTCGAGTTCAAATATTGGTTAATTCAGCATGTTGGAAAGAGCTTGAGAGTTTATTTGTGTGCATCTCAAAACCACTGCATAGTTTGGCATGAAAAAGGAATAGCAGAGAATTTGCAGGTCAAGAATGAGGTCAGTTGGCAGAAGGGGGAGGAAGCTTGCACAATACCTGCCCGCAGTTGGTTTGGCTCTCGCCGATACAAATGTCCCTTGCTGTCATGAGCTCTGAAGTCATCCACAAATCAAACAATTCTAAAGAAACATCTGGTATGTTATAGACGTAACTGTAAACAGGAATCAAACTTACTAATGAAATAGCCTTTATCAATGGAAGCAGCGATCTGGTTTTTGAGGAGTGGAGAGTGATGGGAGATGTGCTTCAGGGGGAGGGAGAGGAGCCCATTGTGTGCAGTGAGATTCATCCATCTGGACTGTCCCCACCAGGTGTTTTGGTGAAGTTCTCTGTAGGAATGTGTACTCATAAAAAATGGAGATTCAGTGAACAAGCCAACAGGCAGGGATGGATTTATGTCCTTGGCAGTTCAGGCCAGTCTCCATATGTTGCTAACATTAGATGGCGAGAGAAATTAACTGTATCGTATGCTGTTGCACAGCCTGTATTTTGAGCCTCTTCTGTTTAAAAACAGCTTAAAACAAATGGAAAAGATAAAACAAGTATTTTCCTCAAGTGAGAACAGATGGCAATGTTTTCAGGCTCTGGAAAGCAGAAGGAGGCTTCTCCATGACCAGGAGGTAGCAAAGGTGCAATGAGTGCTCCCTGGGGCACCGGGTGACCTCTTTCTGGAGAAGGAATGTCTAAATCCTCCAGAATCACACTTTTTGTCATAGTAACATATATTTTTTTAACCAGCTGCCCTCCTTTTGCTTTGCTGTGGCTTAAAGATGAAAATATGGGTGTGAAGTTTCTTGATGGACACAATTGTTACTCGTGACAACGGATGGTGTGTTAGACTGAATTTTTCCTGTTGTCCTTCTTCAGATCTTCTGGGGCCTTTAATGTGGCACCACCGAGCATCTCAGTTTTCCTCCTTTCATACGTATCAGGAAACATGGGAGTTTGTTATTGATTTTTGCAGCATCTAAATTGCTTGCAGGCTGTCTGTTTGGCCGATTGGCATCTCCAGCCCTTCATGGGCTTCAGTGCCAGGAAGCCACAGAGCTGTACCTGGATTTGGGTGAGGAACAAGACGTTGGCAAGGCTTGGAGGTAACCTCCCACTCACGTGAATAAACCAGAGAGTTGCTTTGGAAAGCAATTAGCTTGATAACTCTGCAGTTCAGCCCTACGTACAATAATTTACAAAGTATGTGGGCTGAAACTCTTGCTGTTGTCCAACAATTTTGCCAGTAGAGCACCTGTCTGGTGGCTTCAATTCTGATTTCACCTGTGGGCAATTTCAGCTTCCCAAAGGGGTGCCCCGTCACCAGGTTGACTGGGTGCCATTTTCACAATCCCTGATGATGACATTTTCTCCTTCAATAAAAATGACCAGCTTACTGAAATAGTAACATCATTAATGAGTTATTCACTGAGTTGCTTCACTTCACAGTAGAGCACCCTAACTGATAGGCCTTCAAGTCATTTCTCTCTCTTTATTCTATGTATTAATTAATTTATACAAAGGCGTGGAAGGGCTCCAAGAGAAGAGCTTGTCTCTTTGTCATGGCGAGCACCATCCTCTCCACAGAGATGGCTGTTGTGGCTTTCATTTCCCCAGCAGGGAAAGTAAGAGCATGTACCAGTATCTCCCAAACCTTGCACGTGGGCTGCTGGATAAAAGCAATGCTCTCTTCCTTCTGTAAATGGTGCCTAAACACCGCTGTTTAACCATTAGGAAAGAGATTTTGCTTGACCAGGACAGATTTTTGTGTTATTTCCTTTTGTTTGAATGTTAGTGAGAACCCCACTTTTCAAGCTACGTTTTGCTTTGGAGAAAAATTGCCTTTTGGATTTTTCAGTGGTTTAATTTCAAGGCTTAAGTAAAACAAGCAACTAAAATGAATTTATTCACACACCTTTAACTACCTGGGCCTTGCAGAGAAAAGACAGAGTGGAATGCAGCTGCAGGTCGATCCCTGGAGGGCAAGGAGAGACCTTGTTGTTATTTCATCTTCCATCTGCTGCAAGATGATGAATTTTGCTTCATGTGAAAAACAGTCATGGCTATAGGATTGCAGTTAGGCTCTGACCTTCTGGGCAGTTCATAACGCTGGGGAGCTTGAGGGTTTGATGGGTTTGCAATCGCCGTTGCACTTCCTTACGCTCGGTAAATGTTTTGAAAGCAAATGCTCTAGCTCCAGCCGCTAGAGACTTTATTTTTCAGTGTAATCTGAGATTGGAGAGCATATTCTGCAGAAGGGCTGAAACGTGGGCCTTCATGAAATATAGAGCAGAGGCTGCCTTCATTTGTTCATGCCTGTATTTCTAATCACTTACAATCTGGAAGCAGCCAAAGTGTTTTACACCTTCTGCAAATGGGATTGACTGAAATACTAGGCCAGCCAAATGCTGTGATATGACTACAAATAAACTACAATGTCTGGACAAATCTAGGGTGGATTATCTGTCTAATCAAAATTTGTAAGGTGTTTTCAACAGAACAGAATCTGAATTTCTTGGGATCAAATCATCAAATAATTTAACAATTGTCCAGGAAGTCAATTGTTTACACTAAAACAGCTTTCTTTCAAGACTTTGGGTGTGGATGAATCATAATATTTATTTAGTGATGGAGATGAGAATTTACCATGCATACATAATCTTGTGTGTACATCTTTGATGTAAATACCTTTTTATCCCTAATGCCTCTAACTGCTGCAATTATGTATTGTGCTATTTATACAATCAGGAAGATACAAATTAAAAGAGAACATCCTATAACCATAGAACGTGCAGAAGCACCTGATGCAGGGAACCAGAGCCTTTGTTTCCTCATAGGTTTTGTATTTCTAGCAAAGAAGATGGCTTCTAAGACAAACGTTTTGCTCTTCCCACTTATCTGCACTGTAGGTGACATCTAGAGAAGAATTAACTTCTTTTCCCCATCTTCATAATAATGCTATATTAGGGGCTTGCAAGCTTTGCCCTTTCTTCTCTGCTGGGTTCAGCAATGTGCCGGCTGTGTGCTTGGCAGCACTTGGAGCAGTTAATGGTGAAGAGATCACTGCTGGAGGAGATGCTTTGCAGGCCAGTTCCAGCAAGGCGTGTGTCTCCCTTACTGAAGATTTTAAAATTGTGCACTGGGAAAACCCTACTTGCCAGAACAAGATCTTTTTACACACAGCAAGAACAATCTCCTATTGTCTCCAGGGATAAAATGGTGCCAATAAAAGATAAAACCCCCATGCCAACATGGTGATACATAGTTATGTTAACTGTTTCACCACTATGTTTAACCATGAGGTAAGGGCCTTCAGGAGAATTTTTTTCCCCTTTCTCAGCATCTGAAGGAACTGAGCACAGCAATTACTTCGAAATAAAAACAAATGTGTTTGCAGTAAGAATGAGTACTGCCATTTTGGGGGAGTTGTTCTTACATCCTGTCTGTATTGCAGGGGATGAAATTCTGAGCCTAAAGAGTGCACTCTCCTTTCCCTTTGTTTACCTCCGTTACCTCAGTGACCCAACTGAAAAATTGCATCCTGCCTGTGGGCATCTACGCACTGTGAAGCTTTGGGGAGGACAGGGCCTGTCACAAGGCCCATCCCTAACTGGCAAAGTGGCGAGCTACTTTAATGCAACATGCACTAAGTAGGCCTCTTCATGAGGTGAACCTGGAGCACCTCCTCTAAGAGCTATTGTCAGCCTAGGGTATGAGGGTCTGTGTGTACCAGAGCAATTCCTAGCAATAAAGGCTATCGCGGTCCTTTGGCTACTTGGATACAGGCAACCACAAGGAGAATTTGGTGTTCTGAGGCTTGCTCTGTGCTTTTGTCTGATATTCCGTACACAAACTGCTGATTGTGCCAGCAGTTTTCAAAGAAGTCTATGGCTTCTTCTTTGATCTCCCATTGCTCTTCCTGTTTTGTTAAAGCCCACTTTGTAAGTTAGCTGAGGAGCGACTGTCTTTCATGCTGATAGCGCTGGTGTTACGTTTGAGCAGCCCTCGAATGTGTGTGATATATCCCATCTCTTGCTTCTCTTTCTCTTCCCCGTTCCCCTGCTCCAACTTCACTCACCTGAAAAACATCTCTTATTAGTCAGGCAACTGAACAGTTAACAGTGTATATTGCATTTGTGCATATGTACAACACATACATGCATTCATACCTATGTGTACGTAGAGAGAGCATTGCAGAACAGCTCCAAATTCAGCATAGCCCCTAAATGCTTCTGCATTGCAAACAACCAGCCCTGCTTTCAAAATCTTTTTAAGTCAGATGTGCTCTCTGTGGAGAGTTGGCCCCAGTATGGGGCTTGCCCTTTTCCATTGATTACATAGCACCAAAATGTAGAATTGAATGCAAGTCTAGGTTCATGCTGAGAAAACCCTGCTAACCTCAGGGAGAAGGAATTAGTCAGTTTTGGAATTTTAATTTGGTCCCAACTGTATTTCAAATTTCTTTCAAAAATCTGAAAAGCATAAAAAGCAGGAAAACCATGCTACATAGATGCATGTCATTGCGTTCAAATGTTTGTTTGGAATAAATAAATGAAAGTGCAAACCGCTGCAAACAATCTGGTTGCAGATTGTTGTCAAAATTATATACACACATGTATACATTTTCATTTCCTTCCTCCCCAAGATAAATTATCCCTTAAGCTTCTCCTCTGGAACACATGTGTCTCTGGAATTTCAGGAGACTAAAATGTGTGGAAATGCAACATGTGAAATCAGAATTACATCTGGTTATGTACTTTTAGACTCTGGTATGGCTCAGCTTCTTGCTTCTCAGCGGTGTTTAGATTAAGCCCTCCTAGACGAAAATCGATTCTCTTTGTGTCTCTGAATTTGCAGCCATGAAAATTAAAAACAAAACAAAACAAAACAAAAAACAACAAAAAGAAAAACAAGAGACTTTTTTTGGTATAGTCTTTTCCTGTCTTGCTTTACATCTTTTCTAATTGGTGAAATCAGCTGTTATGACAGAGGCAGCATCATAAATAATAAGCAGCAAGCTGTCCAACTCAGAGCTTCTTTCTCACGCTATTTCCTGTGGAGTCAGATTGTATGGATGCCTGCAAATATCTAAACTTGGGGCAGTATTTGAACATCCCTATTACCTTTCTGAGCTTTAGAGCCAGCTCTTTGATTTGTTCTTTCAAGCTCCTTAAAGCTCCTTCTCTGCCAGTTTGGATGATGTGTAGGAGTCTGATGAATACGCTCATTATCTAATACAAAGTGGCATAAAACACTCATGCCATGAACTCCGCCACACAGCTATACCCTGCTGCAATTCTCTGATTCATGCTGTACGAGATTAATAGCATTTATGTTATTCATATATCTTGGTTGACCTTGATCTGTTAGAAACTCCCTCCTTTTTATCTCTGTCCCATACTGGGGAGGTTTTGTCCCACATTAACAATGGATCTTTTGTACTTCAAAGCACATTCCCCCCACGCCCAACATCCTGAGTTTTAATTTTCCTTACATATATAATATCTGTTCCCTTCTCTTTCCCTCTCATATTCTTACCTGTGTTTAATGGGCTGATACTATCTCAGGAGCTGTAAGCTTTTATTTTTGAAAAACATCATCCAAAGTTAACCCTTTGGAAGCTAATTGCAGAAAAAAAAAAAAAAAAGATTTTAATTCTTTTCTCTTGCTGAAGGAAACAAAACATGCTCTAAGAACAGCCAATGCTTGTAGCTTTTCTCTGCAGGCGCTGTGGGGCAAACAGCTGGGAAGATACATAAGATGTGTGCATGTATTGTGGACGGGGGAGGAAGATGATACGAGAAATGAAATAAGGGGAAGAAGTTATAGATGTGATTTTTATTTCTGAAAGCTACAGTTCCTGTGGGAGGTAGCAATGAGCCTCACTATGAGCTAATGACAAAAACGGCCTTCTGCGTGTGGAGAGGGCAGCCCGCCTTTAGATCTGAGGCCGGCCTCGTAACTGTACACCCGGCATCTGCATCCAGGGGCCGCAAGCATCCAGCCCTACTGGCTTATCCTACCTCGCCAGTGAGTGCTGTCCCCATGTTGCCATTGCTGTGACACCACTGAGTGAGCTGGGAGCTCCGCTTTGGGTCCTTCAGAGCACATGTCAGTGCTTGGAGCTGTCAAAATAGGCCCCATCCCCAGTCCCAAACCTGCAGCTGGCAAGAACCATGCAATTCTTTGGGGTAGAGTGGCTTTCCAACCTATTTATTTATTTACATGGCCCTCTGGCTTATGGTCAGTGGCTCATTCGTTTTGTGCCCTCAGCCATCTCCGCTCCAAGCACACTGTCAGGGTGCCTCCAGCCCTCCCCTCTCCCTCCCCAAAGCAGGGATGATATCTGGCCCCACTCCTCATCCCAGTGCTGCTCCCAGCTGCAGCTGTGGGCTGTGGGAGCTTTATGGAGAGAGAAATAAAGCAACTGCAAAAGAAATAAAGCACTTTTCATTGCAATGTTGGGTGAATTCTGAATATATTTACCCACTGTTTTCTGGTGTGTTTGTTTCTTTGGTTTGGTTTGGTTTGGTTTGGTTTGGTTTGGTTTGGTTTGGTTTGGTTTGGTTTGGTTTTGCATGAATTACCATGGAACAGAGATTTTCTTATGAGTTTTCCTTGTGCGTGTGTTGTTGTTGACCCCACGTGTTATAATCCATTGAATTAGCTGGGGGAGAGAAAAAAGAGAGAGAGAGGGATTTGTTTTTCCCCTCTAATCTCTGCTTTAATCCTGCGCTGAAAAACATGACACTTTCTAAAAGAATTTCTGTGTGATAACAGCCTTATCATCCTGGACCTGTGCTGTAACTGCACTGTGCTGTGCTAAAGGAAAGCTCTGTTGACTCTGGATTTGCAACTGAGCATACGCTGCTTTCATGGGATTAGAAACCCATATACTTTGGCCTTGTGAAATTGTTTTGCTTTCTTGGAATGTTCAAACTTTCTGAGGAAGTGAAGGACTTCCTCTATGAAGGGCTGCGCTGACTTCATTTCTTTGTGCTCCAAGTACTGAGACAGCAAGTTCCTCGGGAGATCTGTTCTTTGTTCATGTTGGGTTTATTTATGACATGCATCTGCCTGCCTTTTCCTCTCTGTGTTCAATATGAAGAAGAAGAAAAGAAAAAAAAAAGCACAAAGAAGAGAAGATGTTGGTGCTTCTACAAAACCCTGTCCTCCAGTCTTTATTCAGGAACAGACTGTCACTGTAAGGCATGGTGAATTAAATGGCAGAATGCAGTGCCAGGAAGTGTTTCTGAACATCAGCAGTGAGATCATCCTGTTTACCACCTCCTCCTGGACTCTGAGGAGAGGAGCTCCATTATATTTTTTTTTTCTTTTTTTTTTTTAATTCTCTTTTGCTTTGAGGATAATAAAAAGCAAGCCTTGCATCAGTATAGCCAACCATTGTCTAGCTTTATTGTCCCCACCAGGACCCACCTTTTAGGCCCAAAGGACTTCTGATTTTTGAAGCCCAAGTTTTGCACGGAACTCCATGTGACAAATTCCTTTTTTTCCATGCAGACCATTTGAATTCCTGCCAGTGCTATACAGCATTCAGGTGCTGCTTTCAAAGCTGTGCAAGGATATTCATTTTGGTGGGGTCCCAACACACTGTGTGGGCTGTATTGCTTCTGTCCTAGGATACCCTTAGGACATTGCTTGAAAAAAGTCTTTCTATCCTGGAAAGTCTGTACCTGAACACAACAATTTTGTTTTGCCACGGATCAGACAGATAAATTTGTAGTTTGGTTGCTAAGGTGAAAGTTTCTCTAGTTCCACTTTAAACTCATCCTTTAATATCCCAATGTGGTTGAAGGGGATGGATTAGTCACTCTTGAGAGGAACGAAGGTGGAGTGAATAACTTTACAGGGATTTTTCTTCATTCAGGGGTGACCCAGGTGATATGCTTTGAGTAACTGACACCATTTTTCGTACCCACATTTAGTCAGGGTGAATCCCACCATGAACAGACACAGGCAGTTCCCAGCTGGAAGCCAAGAGAATGCTTGTAACAAACGATCAACACAGCTCGAACGATCCCAGAGCTCGGATCTACTCACGGGACTTCCTTAAAAGATGGATGGAGCTTCTACTTTTTACACATGTACTTACCTGCTTGCCAATCCACAACATAATATAACGAAGAAGATGCAGTGAAAGGGGAAAGGGGTGAATGATTATGGACCTTAATTGACTTCTTCCAATAGGAGAGGAATCGTTTGCTTTTCATGTTCATGGGGCCAAGAAGTAATTTCATTAAACTGGAGTGAAAAGAAATGTTTTGGTGTAAAGGTTAACTAAATGCTAAGCTGAATGAGGAAGCTGTGGAAATCTACCACTAGAGTTATTTCAGTAAGTGATTAAATGAACTTTAGTTTACTTCAGGTAAAGAAATAAGATTAGTTGAAGAAAGAAAGATCTTTCTCCAAAGTTACAGCAAGGGCTTGCCAATATCAACTTCTGGGCACAGAAATCTCTTTCCTACCTCTATCAGTGAGCAGAAGTTCAGAGGAAACTGACACAGTATTGGAGAATGGCAGAACCAATGACTTGTGGGAAAACTTTGTGTCCTGCTAAGAACTCGTGAAGTGCTAAGAACATGCATTGTAACAGAATTCTGAATGAGCACTGCATTGCTCATCAAGGATTGCTGAAAAGCCGTTTGAATTAAATGAGATACATGACACAAACCTGGAAACCAGGCAGCCAAGCCCTGTCTGACGTCAGTGTAACAACTTAGTAAAAACATCTTTGAGAATGAATATAAAATAACTAAGCATTTGTTAGAAATTCCGGAAAATGCACTGAATGGAGGTAGCGGGAAATGTGACAATACAGCAATTATACAACGTCTCTTGCTGTGCATGCTTTTTGTGTGTCCCTGCCACTGTGTTCCCTATAACCATCTGCAGTTGTTGCCTGTCTTGTTTGGAATCTAGACAGTGGCTGTATTTTCAGTTTGACTTCAAACTTTGTCAGTGCTTGGCTCTGAATTGCACAGGCTTTTGCCATTTCTAATTTTCATTGTCTGGGTTTGGTGTGTCTTGTATAGCCTTGACTTGGAAGATAACATCTTCTACAGTTGCAGGAACTGACAGATTGATTTACACTTGGTGTTGAGAATTTAGATAAAACCTTCAGAGACCTCTCAATATCGTTGAGTAGAAACTGGGAAACTCCTAACTGCTACCATATTTCACATTTATATTTTATCTTGTTTTTCAAGCTCCCCTTAGAAGTGGATTCAAGCTGGCTCCCTAGATCAGGCTGTTGTGGTAAGGGATGTGGCACTGTATGGAAACAGCAATTCCTCTTTACTTACTGAAGAGGGAGCCAAGAGGACTAGCTTATGTTATGCATTCATCTTTCAAACTGCTGACATCAGATCAATCTAGCTCTGCCACTAGTGAAATCAAACCACTAGGAGAGAAAGTGCCAGAAAGTAAATCCACAGAAGTCAGTACAGAGTGGAATAAACTCATCTGTCTGTTTGGAAATATTTACTGAGATAGTGTGGTTTAGGTAATACTTCTGAAAGTGCTATACCTATGTTGACCCTGCATAGAAATGCCTGCTGGTAACTGAGTCATGGCTATGAAACAGTTCCTGCTGCTGATTACCATACTGCATCTTCTCTCACAGTATGAGCAGAAGATGGGATCCACATGCCTGGTCAATTGATGAAGTATTCCATGTCAATATGAGGAGCATGAGACTTTTCTTTCTACTTCTGATTGTCATTTGAAGGAAATGCTGGCTTAATGACTGAAGTCTAAGAGAAGGTTCTTGGCCACACGTTCACATGTTGGGTGACAAGTTCCTTGCTGTTCAGACTTAGGCATATATTTTATTTTGAGAGAAGTAGAAAGGGATGACACAAAAACAACTCCAAGACTGGCCTTTCCAGGCAGAAGTTTGTGTAGTCACTCAGCTGTCTTCCTTTTGATGTAAATTATGTGCCAGCTTACTTGACATCATCACATCTTTACGTTGTTGTGTGAGCACCTAGGAGAAATGTTTTTTGGTACTAAAGGAAGTATACTAGAGAAACCGTGAGTTAGGTCCTCCCTGATAACTTGGCATCTAAACGGAGAATTTTAAAATACAAACTTGTCCTCAGAAATATAGAATAATCAAAACACAATTCTGTCCTAATTGCTGCTCTGTATGGAGCACAGAATCCCGTTTCCGGTCTTCAGCAACTTTCACTTGTGCCATGAATAACAGACTGTAAGGGCGAGAGGACTTCCAGTTCCTATTTCTGAAATATCTATAACTGTCTATCTGTATCTATAGACAGCAGGTCTCACCAGGTAGCCCTAAGCCAGCCATGGAGAATCGGATGACTTCATTGTGTTTTGCTAATGAAGTTGTGGAATGTTTCTACAATATGCTGCAGTGCCAGTTCTAACTACTCTGGGAAAATAGACCCTGTATATTTTCTAGACTTTGCTTTTAGCCCCTAAGACTGAATTTCAGAGGCACTGGGGTTCTAATTGCACCTGAAAGTCCTGATAGGAAAAAAAAAGATGTCATGGAATAACTTGCAGAAAGGAGGTATTCCTGCCTTTGAGCTGAGGTGACTGAGACACCTCTGTGCTGCTTGGTGTAGGGATTTCATCTTGTGCTATTATCACAAATGGGACTTCACACTTCTCTTAGAAATATTTCCTTGCAGTTAATTTGGAGACAGTGTGAATTCACGTGTCCTAGGTATAGCTGTTTGGAGGACAAAAAGAGAATTGTTTCATATGTTATATGATGCTACTAGTCCTCTGTGTTTACTTTCAATTTTCATTGTTAGCTCTATTTAGTGCCTTTTATTAAAGCTCATCAGGCTGATTGTCCTGCTGTGAGAAAGATGAACACCAACATGTGGAACAATCTAGATAAATAAACTGAAAGTAGTTGAAAGCTTCTATACTCAGAAGCACCTTATTTGAACTTCTTGCGTGGGAGTATTTACTTGCAAAAGACAGGATATTGATGATCAAACATACAAGTAACTGAAAAGGTTCTGTGTTCTTTGTGTTAAACAAAAGTATACTGCATAGAATCTCTGGCAGTTTATTTTTGCAACTTTTTTCACTCCTTTAAGTGAATGAACACATATGTTGCAATATGCTTTACCATAAGCTGGCTAAATGTAGGGAAATTATGTGAACAAAAAAGATCAGCTTTCAATGATTTAAAATCTCATGGAACTGTTGATATAAATGTCTTCGTCTGTGCAAGCTGATCCGTCCATCTGTTATATTTTAAAGTGACTCATTTCTATATTTTAGTCAGAGGCTCGTTATGAACTTCCTATCAGATCTCCTATGTAATTCAGACCACAGCTTAAATAACAGTTTTGAATCAAGCCTATAGTGTCTATAGGAGCTGAAGAGTCTCTTAAAAGACATCTCATCGACTTATAAAGCCTAATGGCAGCACATTTTTGCCTTAGTAACATCTCCATTGCATTTTCTTTCTCTTTCCCTCTCTTTCTTTCTTTCTTTCTTTCTTTCTTTCTTTCTTTCTTTCTTTCTTTCTTTCTTTCTTTCTTTCTTTCTTTCTTTCTTTCTTTCTTTCTTTCTTTCTTTCTTTCTTTCTCTCTCTCTCTCTCTCTCTCTCTCTCTCTCTCTCTCTCTCTCTCTTTCTCTCTTTCTCTCTTTCTTTCTCTCTTTCTCTCTCTCTCTCTCTCTTTCTCTCTCTCTCTCTCTTTCTCTCTTTCTCTCTTTCTTCTCTTTCTCTCTTTCTCTTCTTTCTTTCTTTCTTTCTTTCTTTCTTTCTTTCTTTCTTTCTTTCTTTCTTTCTTTCTTTCTTTCTTTCTTTCTTTCTTTCTTTCTTTCTTTCTTTCTTTCTTTCCTTTTTCTTTCCTTCTTTCCTTCTTTCCTTCCTTTTTTCTTTCTCTCATTTTTTTTTCCCCTTTTTTTCCCTCCTTTTCTTCTCATAAGCATCTGTATTCACAGTTTTGAGTGGTTGTTTGTATGTCCCTTTGCCATCTGACACCCTGGCTCAGTACTGGGATGTACTTCTGCAATCCCAGTCTTCCCTATTTCCTGTTCAGTTGTCATTTTTATCCTACTCTTTACTCCCAAATACAAAGTTACCTTTGTGCTCTTGACATCCCTAGCAGATGTCTTTATCTGACCTGAGTGCTCCCCAGCACCTGTTAGTTTTTCCCCAGTTCCCGTTTTAAATAACTCCTTCCCCTCCCAATCGTCATCTTTGAATAACTTGGCTCCACAGCACTACAGTGAGAGATCCTTCCCTTCCTTATTCCTAGCTTGTCCTGTGTTTAGGAAAAGTAACCCTCCTTTAACCCATCTGCTTAACCCTCCCTTACCTGCTTATCTGCTGCAAGGTGGAGTGGTAAAGAGCAGTTCAGGATTTATGTGGGTTTTCATACTTTGGAGCAGAAGCCCTAAGGACTGGGCAGTCATACTGGAATAGAGACATGTGCTGCATGCTTGCAAGGATGAACTACACTACTACTATACCAGTCACATTACCCAAGTTTGGGCGTGGTCTAAAATTGTAAGGTCAGACTGGTATGTAGAACAGAAAAGGTTCAAGAGAGGATTACCTAGAATTTCAGGGTTTAAACCACGTCCTTGATAACTGAAGTGTCATTCCCATGATTGTTTAACTCTTTCTTCCCTAGTCATGCCGGAGAAGATTGTAGCATTTAGCAGAGACCTGTGGATACATGGTGAAATACTTTTTAGTCTTGTGGTGACATCTGAGGTCTGATGGTGGGAGGTGCTGGGTCAAAACAGCTACACCTGGGAGCAGCAACTCCTTACACAGATGACATAGGAAGTAAGGATACAACTGACTGAAGATTTTTTTCCCAAACTTTTTGAAGTCATAAGAGAGTGATCCAACCTGATGCTTTTCATGGCTTCTTTGGACTTTACAGTTGGATGTGCCTTTTCATAAAACTTCTCTCCCCCTTCCCATTGCCCTAACGGGGCTGCTTTTTGCCCATTCCCATACTCTACGTGAATGTCTCTGAGCTAAACTATCCTTCTTGACACATTTTGGAAGCATAGTGCAGAAATGTCCAAGCTGGCCCTATGTAAAACCTGCCCAGATTCGTCTTATTTGCTTAGCTGAACTGCCCCCCTTGTGGGCTCGTGTCACAGCAGTGAGGCATGGGTGTATGGGCGGCAGCCTGGCATGCAGAGCAAACCATTTGTTCTATTTGAAAGTGAAGAAAACTTTGCTCTTTGAACTGCGTGGTGTGAACATCTCTTCTAAGAAATGTTTGTTCTAAGTGAAGGGAGAGTACGTCATCTGTAAACCCATCGACAGATTCTCTGCATGTGGAAAATATGATCTCTGCTGAAATTCAGCAGGTGTATTTAAATGTAACAGAACGTGTTGAGGTTCTCTTGTCAAAATATGTTCCTCAATTAATGAGTACTGACAGCGTACGGTAAGGTGCAAGATTTAGCATGCTGGCATCCAAGAGTTTTCCCATCTCTTTCCCTTTGGCTTGTCCTTTTCTAGAATCACAGGATGTCTCCAAGCTGTCCTGTTGAGTGGTGACTATATTTGGCTGTATGAATGATTTGTTTGCTTTATGGAGGGGCTAAGAGCGTTTATAGCCTATGAAAATACAGGGATGAAGTAGGAAAACACCTACTGTCGCTTACATTGCCACTGAAATGCTGCCATTTTAGCTGCTGTCAGCCTGCGTGGCCACCTCTCTGCCTTCCGAGCAGCCGGCAGCACATCTGTTCCGGACCTGCAGCTGCATTAACCTCGGGATTATGACATCAAGAATGGCATTTGTACAATTAAAAATGTTATCTCACAGGGCAGCCCCCTGCCCCCGGCCACCTTCGGGTAAATTGCGTTGTAGGAAAGGTTAAAAAAAGCTGCTGGAACTAATCCTTTTGATGAAACATTTAGCAAGTATGTCAGGCCGCTCTGATCCCAGCCCTAGTGGTGTACAGCTCTAGTTAACATCCCCGGCGCTAACTCACCATCTCAGATCCTCTTTCCTGCAGCGTGTTTTCTTCATCAGTTTGTATTTCTGCCAGTCAGTGTCACAAAGCACTTCCTGTTTCATCCCTGCTTGACAAGGTTAAGCCACGCTGATGGTCTGCAGTTGTGCGCAGCTTCATTTTTCATAGATTCTTTCTGATAACCATAACATGAACTCTGGAGTATGTGTTAGGAACTGAAAACAGGCCAAGTGTTTTGTATTAGAGCCTGTATTCCCACATTCACCAATTCTCCGAGGGTTGGAAATGCATCAGTGACATGTATGAGAAAAAAAAGGCTGAGTCCGAAATCAATTTTCTCCCCTCTTGCCTACATGAAACAAAATTAAAAGCACAATGAGCCTTATTCTTTTTTTTTTTTTTTTTCATTTAAGGCTGAAATTCCACTGCAGCCTGTGAAGCAACTCATGTTACACCACTGTAACTGGATGGAGAATCAAACCTGGTGTCTTCTGCAAATGGTTATACCTTAGAAAAAGGGAAGATTGCAAAGATTTTCTATTAACTTCCTCTATTTTTTCTTTCTAAAATGCCAGTTAAGTACTTTATCAGTATGGATGGATCTAGGCCCTGAAGAACTGTATTTACCAAGCCGTGTAACCCACTCTAAATGAACAATTTAGATGAACTCCCATATACATGAGTGGTTTTCAATATCAGTAGTGCACACGTCACCCTGAGCTGTCAGTTTAATGCCTATGTTAACGCAGATCAAAGGAGAACAGAAACAAAATATAAAAATATAGCAATAAATAACCCAGCATGCTTTCTTATCGACAGTGAGAACTTTACATTAGGCTGGTTTATTTGCTTGGCATTACACGGTCTTCTCTACTTCCTCTGAAAAAAATGAGGTGAGAAGCCACAATAATCCTTCCGACAAAATGGAAAGAGTTATTTATGCCTGCACTATTAATAGATAGCTCTCTTCTTAGAAAACAGCCATTTGTGGTGTTTTACACCACTATTTTTTTTATATTATTTTTGCTGCAATGCAGACCCTTGTTAACAATTCTGCCTTCCTGGCTGTCAAAGAGATTTCCTGTGGTTGGTTTTTGGCTGTGCACTCAGCCAGTTGCAGTGTATATTAGGCATTTGTTTAAAGAGTAAACAGCCACCGTCATCACTGGCACAAAAATTAACCCATGCCGTGCAGGATTTTCCACTTTCCCTGCACAAATCCAAGAGACAACCCAAAAACATGGAGGAGAGATGGACGCAGCCAAGGAACTGAATGCATTTAGGGGTGGTGGTCACCATGCAGAAGGCAAGTCAACTGACATCATCCAGATGTTAAGGAGGGGTAGCCATGGATGTGTTACTGTGATTTGGTCCCTCTGCACTTCTCGGGCACAGAATGAAGAGGAGAAAACACTGATGGGGCCTTGTCAGCTATGGACAGGGTAGAGATCCCCATGTCCCCAGCCCAATGTGACAGCATAGCACCAGACTGGGTGCATCCTTCACATCTCCCTACAGAATACCTAGTTCATTCTCTGAGAAATAGATCAGATACAGGCAGTTTTCTTGGCACTATTCAAAGAATAATTTGTGGTTTCCCAAGTTACTTCTCACAATAAAACGTGAAGAAAAAGCTACACTACTCTACATTGATCAGGATGTGGGTGCATGTATATTCACTAAGTGTAGAACCTGAAGCTTTAGAAACACAGTAACTTTCAATTTATTTATTTTTTCTCCACTTCAATTTTGAAATGAGGTGTCTAGTCCTGCTTTAAACATCAGATCACTGTCTGGCTCTATCTCATAGTTCCTAAGTATTAAAAATGTTTTTTTTGAGGCTTGCCAAGAATGCTATGTAAGTGAATAATGCAGACTGACTTACTGAAAGGGTTCTAATGCAACATTAATTCAATGTCGCAAACATCTCACTGAGCAGACATGGAGATTCCTTTAAAAGCTGATGAGATACCATATTATGAAGATTTGCAATGCGTTGCTTTTAGACCTGGCTATTTAAAATTGTTACATTTTTTGTTTTAAATTGCTTGCATTTTAAACTGCATAATCAGTAACTTCAGCTTTGAGAATGAATCAGTTTACATTCCTTGCATCAGACCATTATTTTAGAATAAGTGTCACTGGAAATAAATTCCTCTGTAGTAGTGATGTATAATAACACATATTCCAGAACTCTCCTATTATTTCTGATGCAAAAAATAAATTAATGGTAAATTGTATGGAGGAACACAGATTTTTCTCATTCTTAGAAAAATGAAACTCAGGTCATGCAACAAATTTCATACACACAAAGTCATAGTACAGAATAATTTGGGTAGGTCTCACTTCGTCCAAATGATTCATCCAAGTTAGGTGCCAGGCATCCTCCAGGTACAGACACTTTTAGTCTATTATACATCCCATCTTAGACTGGAAGTCTAGGACAGTTGAAATGGTTGTCACTTAAAGTTGTTTTTTTTTCTGTCCAATCAAGTGTCTTAACATCTAATGTCAAATAAGACAAATCATTTTTATTTTCCTATATATAAATATTACAAGGTATAGGAAAGATAATGAACTAGAAAAAAGTTTTTACTGGAAGTACAACCCCTCAAAGATGCAGAAGAACTTCATAATTTCACACAAACATATCAAGTGCATTTTAGATAGGTACCCATATTTGGAAAAACATCACTTGCAGCTCCTTTATGGGTGTAAATGTGTTTCATGAAAGAAAGGAAAGACAGGAAATGAGCTCACGCACTGGTTGGTCTTGGCAACTCCCTCCCTTCTTTCAGGGACTCTTTAATATTTGTTAGCCTTCCTTTTCTTTTATCATCCCAGTGGTGAGCTCTAAGATTTTATGTTCATCCGAATGAACAAGGGGCCCATCCTTTCCCAGATAATTCCAGCCTGACAAGTACAAAGCCCATGCACCAGGGAAACTGAATGATATGTACCATGTCTTCAGGATGTGTCCCTGTGTGATGCTACAGAGCAGGGTCAGGTATGAGGGAGTCCCCACTTTCTGCCCAGAGAAGCTGTGGACGCTCCATCCCTGGAGGCACTCAAGGCCAGGTTGGATGGGGCCCTGGGCAGCCTGAGCTGGTGGGTGGCAACCCTGCCCACATCAGATGGTCTGAATGGGATGATCTTTGAGATCCTTTCCAGCCTAAGCCATTTCATGATTCTCTGATTCTGCTGAATCCTGCCCATGTCACAGTAGCACTGCAGGAGACCGGAGGAGCTCAAGAGAGAAGAGACTTGATGTTGTGTGTCAAGAAAGAGACCAGGCTGGGGAATAGAGAAGATCTGGGTTTGAGCTCAAATGGCAGTTCTCATTTTCCATCTCATGTCTAATGTACAAAGCATGTGCAGCCCAACCTGCTGTTACAATTCAAGAACTGTTCAAAAAAGAGGACTCCAGGATTTATCAAGCCAAAGAAAAAGCAAAAATGGGAGTTCAGTATTTGGAGCTAATGTTGTTCTCAGAGCAGCGGGAGTGTCTGGCTTAGAGAGTGGCTTGGGAAAGCACTTCACATTTGGGGGCCCTTTATGGGATGTGACATGAAATCACTTCCTAAGCTGAAACCCTGTACTTCAAGTGCTGATGAAGATGCCATTGCAAGTCACTCATTTCACATATTAAGTGGATCAATTATTTTGGCTCTCCGACCTTCCAGTTCCAGGAATGCCCTAGGCTTTTTTGTTCCCAAGCTGCATTTCTTTTTGCACAGACCACGAACCCAATTCATTTCTCCAAGGAACATGAATAAAGTTTGTTTTTCCTAAATTCCTGGCAAACAAGTTGATGAAATCCATATGGATCACAAAGACTGAACGCTTGAGTACAGTGTTCCTCGTGTGAGCAAACACTTGTCTTTTAAAATAGATGACTTTTAGCTGTGTGGATTATATATATACAAATTTGAGATCCGTTCTGTGAGCCATCAGCTAGATTTCAAAAGCATAAGACAGGAAGCTGACTGCCTCTGAAGGTGTTTTCCTTCTTCCTATGTTAACCATACGTGCATTTCAGATAAGGGTTGTTAATTTTAATTTGTCAGTGTATCCAATAAGGAAAAAACAGTTATAGCTTGAAGACCTATGCTTTCACCCTCACCCCTTTCTGGTTTTAAAACCCAAATGTTCTCAGCCTAAATCTGAGTTTTATCCTTCTTACAATTGCCAAACCCCCTTCAGCACATGCACACGTCCTGCCTCTCTCACCTTGGTCAAGCAGCAGACAATCCATCCCATTGGGACTCTGAAGCAATGTGTTTTCAGTATGTCCTGTGCGTTTCTCCATGCCCCAGCACATCTCCAGCCCACACCTTCCTGGCACCATACCACCTGAAACCACACATGAGTGCAGGCCAGAGTGGGAAGGGATTTTGGGGGGAGCAATCTGAGAGGCTGCTTCCACAGTGAGGAAAAATTACACCCTCCTCTCCTTTTGGAAAAGGAAAGGATGGCTATCTTAGTCAAAAAGTGCTTGTTTGTTTGGGATTTATTTGGATTGTTTTGTTGATATTTTTAGTTGTGAAACGAGCAGCAGCAAAGTGAATTCTCAGTTAGCAGAGTTCTTCTGTGTATACTTAAAGTCTTCATGATGCATCCTTATCCCCATCTGTAGATGGAGTGTAGCTAAGGTGCTGGGCTGTCCTGGCTATGTCACAAGTTGGAGACTGTGGCCCTTCACTGCTGCACCCTTTTTGGCCTCACCATGCACGGCCTTCTGCCATGCAGGGTAGGAGTGAAAAGGTGTGTTTACTCATATTCTCTGCTGTCTTATTTCTAGCTTCCCTCAAAGAGCTGAGAAGTGGAAATAGTAGGAAATCTCCCTTGAAAAATGTGTAAGATAAAGCTGAGAGCTGACAGCATTGGTGGTAGGACTGTGAACAGCAAAATGGAGAGACAACCAAGCAGAATGGCTAGATCTGAATGACCATGAATGTCTGTGAATAATCAGCCTCCATCCCTCGGTGTGAGGGGCTGGGTGGGGCTGTGCAGCTGCCCATCCACATGGAGGTGGCTCCCAGCCATCCGTGGAGGCTCTGCTCAGTGGTGCACAAGCATCAGTTTATCTGCAAAACCAAGGGTAAGCTTTCCAGTGCACAGCCTCGGAAATCTTGAAGGTGGCTTGAGAGAAGTGTGAAAGCAATTAGCAAAATATGTGGTTAGAACTAAGTGTTTACTTTGTGAAACTGAACAGTGTGTAGTAATGCATACATATATAACAATACTAATAAAAAAATTAAATAATTGAGAAAAGTTTTTCTTGGCAAAAAGAAAGCATTCTAAAAGCAGCAGCAGATGAAATGTCATGGCAGCTGTTGGACTGCAGTTGCTATGGTGATCATAACACAACACATCAGAGAGGCACATGATGGAGACTCTGGGTAAGAGTCAGGGGTGGGAGGTGGAAGGGCAGGTTGTTGTTTCTTGAGAGAGTTTTAAAGCCCCAGTGCAGAGAAGGATCTGGACTCTTTAAAGGACAATGTATTCTGAGTTTTCCACTATAATGTGTTCAGACGCATGTTTTGCTGCTCTGAAAAAAGCTTGCCTTAAAATTAGTGATGGGCACTTCTTGCTGAAATAAGGCTTGCAGGACCAAAGGATGACTCCCTCAATATGGAATCCGAGCCTTGCAAGTCTTTCATGTACTGACGTACACAACACCCTGTGGAATAAGGAAGTTTTTTATTCCCATTTTTCTCATGGGGACCAAGAGGTGTGGATTTATTAAGAACCTGGGTATTTTTAACTCTGCATCACCTACTGTAGGTACTTCCATCGAGGTGAGCCAATCTGCTGAGTCTCAGAAGAGCTGCCTGCCCAGTGAGCTGGCAATGCTGTGGATATGGGTGACCTTCTGGCTCTGGTTGCTTTGTGAGACTTCCCTAAGTGATACTCAGAAAGTCCAAACTACCCACCTAGTGAGTTAAATTCACCCATGTTTCTATTTCTGCAGATAATGACATGAAAAGAGCACAATGAATGCAAGGCAGAGATTTCCTTCCTGCTCTCCTCCAATTCCCACAAACCAGAAGTGAGCCCTAAATACTGTTACGGCAGTCCATCTTTTGAAAGGAAGGAAACAAGCCTGTTCATTTCTGCTTCTGAGGAAAAGATCTGTCTTCCCAGTTTCTGTAGTGGAGTGAGACTGTGGAAGAACTCCTGGTGGAGCTGAGTGAGGATACATCCAGGTGTAAGAGCATGGATGGATTTGGCATCAGCCCTTCCCCTGCTCTGAGCTGCTGGCTCACTGCAAACAAAGGGCATTTCCACATGGTGTTTGTAGCAACCCTTTGCACCTTTTGCGTGCTGTGATTATTTTGACTAGAAACTCCTTCACGTGGTGGTGAGGACTGGGGGGGCTGGCCTTACACATCCACACAGCATTGTATGCTCCTGAGGTGCACTGCATGTCGTCGGTACACATCACCAACATCACCACTGCAAACAGTACAAACAATGTGGAATATTATTTCAGTGTGGAAAGATACAGATCACCTAGGATTACACACTGACTATTTATACTTCTGTCTTTCTAAAAAAGACAAATCAAGATCAACTTTTTTTGTTGTTGTTTTCTTTTTCCACATAAATAACTTTGGACAGGAATGACAGATCGGAAACTTGTAAACAGGCAAGGACAAATTTTCTTACTCCTTTTACAGTTGTTACCAATTTCATCAGGTGCTGTACCACACTCAGAAGTCACGGTGCTAGAGTCTCCATTTTGTGTGTCATATTGGTTTGCAGGGCTGAGACCTCAGCACGTGGTCTGAAAATCCACTTCAGCCCCAAAGTTCTGCAGTAATACAGTACCATAAGGTAATACCTAAACAAACCCACAAAACCTTAGAAGGAAAAGATTTAAATCCTGTAATTGCCCAAAGCTTTGCTAATTGTGAGACCTCCAGCTGTGATAAAGGAAATTGATTTCATCAGTTGTCAGTCATCCTTCTTTTATTAATGATCAGAAAGTTCACATCTCCTCCAGGCAGAGTAAAGTCCTTCTCTGCTGTGCTCCCGCCTGTCATGCTGAAAGGTTTGTCTGCAGCAAACCATTGCATGTTACGTGGTGATTTCTCTCTCTCTCATGGTTTCTCCTGCTGGGATCACGCTGAGATGAGCCCTTGTCCCAGTGACATCATTCGGAAGTTTCTTGTCAGGCTTGTTTCTTCACCCCTTCAATTATTAACTAATATATCTGACTTCTGGGGCAGAATTTTCCTGTGCTGTGGCTAAACTGGCTTCTGTTAAACACAGCTCGACAGCTACATTGCCCTGAAAGTGTGTCGCTAAGTGTAAAGAGTAGTACAGAGAAACGGTACCACATCAAAAGCTTCTAAGAAGAAAAGAGCTTGCGTCTTTCACGTTTATATGACAATGATTTAACAATGGCCATATTGCTAGCAAAGGTGTTGGGTTGTTTTTTTTGACTGTCAACATAGCAAGAAATGTTCCTCTCCATCTTCCCCTTACTGCAGGGTAAAATTAACTCTTAGGAAAGCTGTCAAAAGATGGAATTTTATCAGAAGGGAAGGTGAAATATTTCCAGCTGCACATCCATCAGTGCTTGGTTGTTAGGTCTTCAGTTTCAGATAGATGTGTATTGACAAGCCTTGGCACTGCTCTTGGAAAAATGTGAAGTCTTAAAAATAACATTAAAAGAATGAAAAAGTAAACTAGAATAGGCATGTTCTTCTTCCTCTTCAACCTGAGCAAACGGCTTTGGCAATGCTGGATCTGTATGGAAGCAAAGCTGTACTGGACTTGCCAATTGTCACACTGAACGTTACTGGAAACAGATCGTTTTAAATTTGACATTCTGAAAATTAAAAAAATAATAACGTTGGGAGTTAGATGACCTTTTTGCCTTGACATTGACTTTTATCTCTTTTTGTCTACTGAACTCAGACTTGTCCATCTCAGTTTTAGGGATGATGAATCCCCTTCGCTGAAGACCAATAGAAGAAATGGTAATGCATAAATTCTGCATGTAGTCAATGTTTCCATGAATAACTGGGGAACTGTGCATCTTCAGCTCTTCAAGCAAAAAAACCTACTGACTCTGGCACTGGAGAATGATTCAATGGGAATGAATGGATGAAGTGGGGCACTGGGATCTGCACTGTCCATGTGAAATGAACAGTACTATCTGTTAATTCTGAAGATTAATTAAAGCCTTGTGAATGATACCCGTGAGTTCTACTACCTGATTAAGAATTTGCAAGTGAAAAACATATCTACATCTAACCTCAAGCTCTTAACATCTTCAAGAATCTCGTTGTCTTTTAATACAGCATTTGAATCATGGCTGCTCAAGTAAAAATACTGCTTTTATGGAAAGAATATTTGAAGGAAATGCATGATGTGGAGTCCCACACAGCTGCAGCAGAGAGCCTCTGGGGTCACTAACACACACATGCACACAAAAGGGGAAAAAGAAAAAGGGATTTGAGTGCTGCATTTTATGATGTGCAGAAAGCTACTCTGGAAAGCTCATGTAATGAATGCCGTGCAGTTCCAGGAAGAGTGTTGTGGCAAGAAGAACATTTCTTGTACTTTCTCATCACTGTGTGTCCTTGATATGTTTTATTATTTTAAACACTTAATTGTGTTATTTAAAACCTCTTATAATTGCTGAGTTCTCTAGAGGCATAGTTACAGCTTTTGCACAACAGTACTAGGTAGATCCTGAAGAAATTATTGAGGAAATCCTGTGAAATACTATATTGTAGAAGCACTCTACGGGTTAGTTATAACATAATAACTACAGGAACGTGAATGACATGTTAGCTTACTGCTTCTTGATGCCTGCAGTAGGAAATTGCAGTTCCGCAGAGGCAGTATGAGGAGTGCAGTGCTTCAGGCCCTGCCAGAAGTGTTTTGCTCTGCAGTTACTGCCCGAGCCTTGCTTTCCACCTGAGGCCATGTCTGGTGGTATCAGAGTCCAACTGCAGTGCAGACTGATAGAGGTCAGCATATAGAAATGTTAGTGCTTGCTGGATGGCTCTTTGGGTTGAATTAACATTTTTTCTGCTCTTAGATGCAGCTATAGTTTCAGACGTACTAAAAATTAATAAGGAAATTACAGGCAAATTCTAGTTTTTTTTTTTTCGTCATCTCTTTGTTAGGATGCACGGAATAATTTCTCTATAATGTTCCTCTGGAACTTCATACTGTTCTGTGTCTTTGAAAAGTTTTTTCTTTATTCTGTTTTAAACCCTGAAGTAGTGCAAACCAACCACAGCATTTCAGCGTCGGCAGCTCTTTCTCTTGGAAGTGCCACTCTGCAGGCAGGAAGCCCGGTGTCCCTTTGAAGAACGTCTGCAGGGGAGAACTGATATTTTTAGAGGCACCCTCCAGCAATGAGCAGTTCACTGCCAGCTTATCTCTATGTTTAAACAATAATCAACCTCTTCTGCTCTCAGTTGGTGATTCACAGTAATTTTGTCTTATACAGGCTCAAGACAAGATGAAGGCAGCTGCACACATTTGATCAGAGTCCCGCATTAGCTGTATTCTGACAGCCTGGCACTGTCCTGTTTTAGCAGCATCCTTTGTGCATACAAATATGCTGGCACAAGGATTTCCTGAACTGCATGGCTGGGGCTGACCAGCATGGGAACCCTGCTACCACAGGAAGTGAATCAGTGCCTTGCCTACATGGTTCAGACAATTTTGTTTCCCATTTCGGACATTGCACTGGAAACACAATACATGCAGTTAATCTTCAACGAGCAATTTCAGACGTTATAGATCCACTTATACCTTGTGATGAATTACTGCAGTGTTTGGCAAATATTAAGTAGCCTTTTTTGTTGACATGGACGTGTGACCTGCAGGCTGCAGCTGGTCCCGGTGCTCGGTGCTGTTTGTGTCCTGCCGTCTGGCTCTTCCTCCCTCTGCTCACTTGCTATTGAAACACAGCTGGTTTACGTCCATCACAATCAATGGAAGGACATTTCCGAGCTGGTAATTACTCAAAGGATCCGGTGCTGATGGCTTCTGGAGCTGCCAATCCTGGGAGCAGTTTTTGGCTCCTGCTGCGTACAGTATGTCTGCAGTTTGACCATTTATCTCACTTTACATACTTGAACTGAAAGAAAGGTTTGTGCAAGCACTTGCCCTCATTCCCTGGCATGTCTTCTTCCCCCTCCTCCTCTCCCTTCCTCCCTCTCTTGCATGTTATCAGCTATTGCAACAGTTCTAAAGTGTGTCATATAAGGTGAATGATGGTGTCTAGCTCCAAAGAAATGCTAATGGAGCACTGAGTCATTGTATAAAAAGTGACTTTGAAGTAATCACTCGTTCATGATTATAGGAAAAGGAACAGTTATACTGTCCTCATTTTAATTGACTGCTATTGATCCAGGCTTTGATTGTCAATTGCAGCTGCGGGAAATATAGTTGGCATTTTCATAGGCATTTTTGTAGGCAATTGTAAGCTCGGAGTTTTATTCGCTGAGGAGATACAGGAGGTGAGGGGACCATGAATCCAGGCTTCTGTAGGTGCTTGAATAGCTTCATTTATGATATCACAGGATAAAAATATTTGGTGGCATCCAAACTGCAGATCCTGTTTACGCTAGGATTTCAGTTCCTAAAAGCCACTCTTGTTAATCCTGTAGGCATCCAAATTCACTCAGCCACTAAACCTCACTACCTAGTTGAAAGCTTTCCTGGGTTTGTGGTTTTATTCACTTGTAAATGGTTGTATTGCTGTTCTGAGGAAATTGGTGTCTATCTGTCATCCAAAGCAGTTTGTGATTCAAGCTGAGGAAGACAGGTGCTCAAAATGCTGCCCCCTCGCCCACAAAAACAAATAAACAAACAGGCAAAAACCCTTGGAAAAAAGACCAATCAAGAAATCATCATCAGCAACAACAAAACAACAAATAAACAAACAAAAACTAAACTGATCCAAACCTGAAAAATGAGGTTTTGTCAAACTGGTTATTAGTTTCCTTTGACATAATGACAGTGCCCTTGTGTTGCTGATTAGCTGGGTGTCTAACATGCTGACGTAAGAAGGGCAATGCTGAGAGGTTAGCACACTGTCAGAAAACTGACAGTGGAAGAAAAATACTATTTATCAACTTCCCCTTCCCCTTCCCCTTCCCTTTCTCTCTTCCCATTTCCCTTTCCCTTTCATCATAACTTTAACGATTCTGCTTTCTTCAATGCAGATCAATTCATAAATATTTGTACAGGGAGGAATGCTATCTTCCTGCTTTGGTATCTTTCACCTGTTTTTCAAGACTATTCCCATCCGTTTGCTTCCCAGATTCCCTGGAGGCAGCATATAAATCCAAACGGAGGTGACAAAAGCATCATAAAGTGTTCTGTTTTCTTCAAGGCAGATATTGAGAAAGCTCTGATAAGTAGCCACCAGGTAATTGGAAGTAAAAATACTTAGAGCTCTGTGGTATATATAAAGTTCCTAATAATTGCTCTTGATTCTTATACCTTCAATGAGGTGTTACCAGATAGCAGGAAATGAATTTAGCTTCCCCCACCTTACTTTTCTCCACACAATTTTCATAACTAGTCCATTATATCAGTTCTGTTCTAGGTGTAGGATGGATCACACTTGATGGAGAAGAACACTTCTTTTCTTGACAAAAGACTGGGTTTAAAGAACGGCTATCCAGATCTGCAGAAACCTCAGTCCATTTATACTCAACTCCTCTGTCTGTTTTTGTTCTGGTGTACACATAGGTAGTGAGGCAGAGTACTCGAAGGAAGGAAAAAAAAGGGTGACAGTCTGTTTCCTTTACAAGGAAGAGCCCTGGAAGGAAGAAGCTCAGCTCAGAGCTGCAGCTGAATGGAATTCATTCCTGGATTAGTTGCACATGGCCAAAAAATAATAAATACATTTTGGAATACATTTCTGGCTCAAAACTGTTTAGTTACTGTATTGAGGCCAAGCAATATGGAAGGGGATTAGCAATTAATTTGACAACTGGCAGAAATACTTCTGTGATACAATCTATTTCTAGTTATTATTAAATAATATATATATGCATGTCATCTCTACTAAAGTGTATTCTTAAAGGAAAAGTCTTCAAAACAACCGGACAAAACATGAGAAAAGAACTTTCTTGCTGACTTGTTAGCAATGTCAATCAGCTTTGTATGGCTGCAGATAACTACAAATAGGGTGCAGCAGAGCAAATCAGGACATAGGAGTTTAACTATCTACGATAGTTAAACCTGTGGGCAACAAGGCACACGGGTAACTGTCACTACTGCTTAGCTTTTAAATAAGAGTTGAAATATGCTTAACTCATGTTTCCAATAGGACTGAGAAGATCGAAATTCAGGAACTTTTAATATGATCATCTGGGACAGTCATGTTTCTACAGTTCTGTAGTAGTTCCATCACATTACAGCACTGTGGCCTAAATCCAAATATCTGAATGTTGCATGGGCGCTTGAAGCGAATATGACTGAAGTTTCTTATTCCTTAAGAAATGAACAAATAAGGCAAACTAGCAAGTAGATTGTGCCACTTCTCAAACAACACTGATTCACAAGAAAATGCTCAAAATGATAAATGACACCTTCATAACTAACTCTGACCATCAATTCAAATGAAAAGGACAAAAGGGAAATAGTCACAGATGAATGCATGATTCAGATCTGTCAAATTCAAGTGACAATCTCAACATGCCTTGGCGATGAATGAAATAGAGACTTTATGTCTTAAGGAAATAATTTGTTCACTACCTCTTTAAGGTCCATGTTCTTGTAATTCTTGTCCTGCATCTCTGACTGCAAGATAATTAAAATAGTATGTTAAGTCAGAGCTGCAAAACTTTTATATCGGGGAGGAAATAACTAACAATTATATGATTGCATATACTCATAGGGTGGTTTGGTTATATTTATTTCACAAATTCTTTGGTACCTTTGTGACTTTTGTGGGGTACACAGTGAAGTAAAGGCACAAGAGTGGGAACAACATCAAGGAGAAAATAAAGGTGAACAGTGAAAGATCAAAAAATTAGGTGTGTGGGACAGTAGCAAAGGTTCTTTTATCCCAGATTTCTCCATCTTACACACATACATATTGGTTTACTTGCATAATGGAGCCTCCAGAATTCCCTGGTCAACATTAACTACTGTTCTCACAAGGATATATTGTGATTTTATTGTTCATACCATGAAGTGAAATCTCTGACTGTTCCCTTTGCTTTCCTTTTAGTTTGGCTAGCAGGTGTAAAACATAGTTTTCTGATAAGTGTTCAATATTTAATATCTTTAGAATAAAAATATACCGTGCATGCTTACAATTGTTTCAATTGCTCAGCTTTAATTGTATTTTCTCTTTGACCTTCAAAATTAGCCTCACCAAAAGTGATTTCCAAACCCAGTAGTGACTGTTTCTTACAGTCAGAAAATTTTGCTAAAAACAAAAAATAATTTGTTGTGAACTTTCCATTTGTTATGTGCTGATATATAGCATCTCATCTGCTTGACTAAAATAAATCATAAACACTGAGTTCATAAATAATATGAATAACTTGCTTTTTGAAAACATTTTCAATGTAGTCAAGTCAGGCTGAATTCAAAACATTCCTATTGCTCTAAAAATATACATACTCATGGTTCCTCCTATTACAAATTGGTTATTACACTTGATGCTAACATCTACACACTAGCAGCTCCAACATGAAATTTTCTAACACATTTGTTTATCTTTGGCTCAGATTTAGACACAATAACACTGGCTAATAACTGCCTAGTTGTGCTTGCTGTCATAGAGTGTTTTCTGTTCTGTGCTATGATAGTCTGAAAAATAAATAGTAGTAGCACTCATTAACTCTGATGGCAACAGAGTCAGACTGTGCAATTCAATGAACTCTTCATGAGTATGCTTCTCAGCATTTTAGAGGCTCAAATCCATTTTCTACTTTGCTATTGTTTTATCCAGATTTAGTGTATATCTATTTCTGGAAAGTTTCCTTTGGCATCCTTACATTAATTTCCATTGTTTAACTCTTCTATCACTGCATTTTGAAAAGAAAAATGAAACAAGAATAGATGTAAATTTTATCTTCACTTGTTTGTATTTTTTTTACAAACTCTTTGAAAGATCAGAGACGTTTTATTCCTTGTCAACAGCGGAATGAACACAGGTAGAGTCTACTCCTGAAGTTTTCAGTTTGCTCAGTGTAACATCTTCAGTGCCAGTACCTGACTAGCAAGATAACAGATATTACCTACTATTTTAATGAAGACATTTCTGTTTTTCTTCCAAGAGCACTTGAAAACTTTCTAATCTTTGGGAAAAAAAAAAAAAAAAAAGAAGAAAAAAAAAACACCTTGTGAGTCTTTTGCTACTTTGAGCACTGAAAGAAGCTTAGAACCTTTCAAATTCACTGCTCCTTCAGACATCTAGAGAGTACTAAAAATTTAACTGGGCAATTAGTCTAATGGATAGGCCATATTTAAGGGCTACAGTGTACAGCCATGCTAATAACATCTAGTCACTAGCCTGAGAACATGGGGCATGAAATTAAATTGATCCTGAATTAGGATGGTTTGTAAGTTTTTCCATCAGCAAAGGAAATGATGATGCCCATTGTCTTACATATTTGTTTCCTACGCCCCTGCTCCCCCACAGTTAGTACACCTAGCGGAACACAGAAATACTAATAGTCTGCAATTTTCACTTTGAGATCAAAAAGCTTATAAATGAGCAGGATTCCTTTTCTGTTTCCACTCTGGGACAAGATGCAGTCTATGGTGTGTCTGATTTTAATTTCTCCACACATTCATTGTCTGAATAGGAAGCACAAACCAAATATCCAGGTTAACAGTGAAATTCCATCACCTTTATTGAGAAATCTGTCTGAAAGATAAGTGGAAGAATGGAGCAAAAGGGAAAGGTTATAGAATGAGTTGCTTGTGGGTTATCAGACATGTGACACACATACCTTTGTCACACACATATCATCTTTGTCTGTCACAGCATTATCCTCATATTACCCTTGTCCAGAAAGAAGGACGATGGCCACAGGCACCAAGAAATTCTGGGTCCAATTCATCTTGGCCTGCAGGAACAACAGTGCAGATGACACCAGTCATGTCCAGCAGATGATGATGTGTACAATCTTGAGGAATCCAGCAGATATATGTTTCCAGCAGTCTCTAATTTCTCACTGATGATTCTAGGGTAAAGTGAACCTCAATATCACAAAACAACTTGTTGCCAACTCACCGTTCCAGTAACCTCAGAAATCATGTTTCAGAAAGGCGGCTTCCCAGTTTTAAGGTTCAGCTAGCTTCTACTTTTTGTTTGAGCTGTTCACAAGGGGCAGATTGAAGTGCATATGTTATCCATGATGCAGCCTGATTCTGCAAGGGAGCTCTACTCGAATTCTGAAGCAGCCTCTGTGCATTCCAGCAAGACCCATAGTCTGCATGGCCAATGAGCCATGACACATTCAACTGCCATTTAGATGTACTGTGTGCTGTAGCATGATTTTCCGATCAGTTTGATCTTTTCTAAACAGCAGTCTTTGCAGAAATTCAAGTTATGTCATGTCTGAGGGCACAGCTGTCTGAACTCGTCGGAAATGCTGCCTTTATGTACCTTACTAGGCAATTATCTCACTGACATTCATGTCCCTCCTTTCTGGAATGTGGAATAAGGCTGTAAAATGAGTTCACCCACACTGCTAAGAAATAGAAGCACCAAACCCCTGATTGTCCAGGTAAATTTACTGCTAGTTCACTTCCTGAGCCTCCTCTTCTACAAGCTGAGTAGCCTCAGCTCTCTCAGCCTTTCCTCACAGAAGAGGTGCTCCAGTCCCTTGATCACCTTCATAGCCCTGTGCTGGACTCTGCGGTATGACCACATCCATCTTGTACTGGGTAGCCCAGAACTGGACACAGTTCTGCAGATGCATCCTCACTAGTGCTACCTGGGAGGCATCATCCCTTGACCTGACGGTAACAGTCTTTCCAAAGCAGCCCAGGAGGTTGTCTGTGTTTGCTTCAAGAGAACATTGCCAGCTATCTGTCAATTTTGTGTCCATCAGTGACTTGAATTTTTCAGCAAAGCAGCTTTCCAGTCATTGGTCCTCAGACTATTAATGCCTACACTTATTCCTCTCCAGAGTTAGGACTTTGCATCTCCCTTTATGGGGATGAAGGAGATACACTCCTACGCAGTTCTCCAGTCTGACAATGTTCCCCTGAGTGGTGGCACACTCCCTGAGTATACTGGCTACTCATCTCCTTTTTTATAACATTGGTGGTGAGTTTTTATTTTTTTCAGTTGCACACTCTCACCCCAGTGTTAGGTCATTAACTGAACAATGTTGTTCATAGTACTGGCCCAGGGGTACATCACTGGTGACTTGTCTCCACGTGGACTTTGTGCCACTGATCACAATCCTCTGAGACTGACTGTTCAGGCAGATTTCAATCCACTTCACCATCCACTTATTTTATCTGTACTTTGAGAATGAGAATGTTATGTGAGATGGTATCTAATTCTTACTGAAGTTGAGGAAAAAACAGCTACTTGCTAGCTCTATCAAAGTCAGTCCTCCTGTGTGGTTTGGGTGACTCTTGTGTGTGTGCCCATCAGCAGAGGCATAGCCATTACCTTCTTCAGGGCTGCTTCTAACAGATTCTTATTGAAGGAGAAGATTAAGAAGAACAATAGCTGTATCTAGTAACTACTAAATCCAGGCCAGCGCAGTTTTGTCCAGTGATGTATATTGTGCCATTAACATTTTTAAGGTACTCAATTTTCAAATCATGCATACATAACTGAAAAAATCCACTTGGTATTCCTGGAAATATTTTCTGGGTAGTGTACACAGCTTCATCTGTCTGTAGATTACCCAAGCAAAGTAATGAACATTTAACCTAACATGATGAGCAAAATTTTTAAATTTTTGGAGCACTTCACTTTTTAGGCCATGCACAAACCACTGATTTCTCATTTTTGCCTTTTCTGCTGCCTGAGAATAACACTAATCACACCATGTGGAGGCACCTATGGACAAGTGAGGAGTGAGGATTCTACAATGAATGTTACTTCTTTTCAATAATCTGTTTTATGTTTTCTATCTTATTTCCATTTTTGTATTGTAAGGATCTCACTCGTATCTTTTCCTCCATTGTTCAGCCAAGCAGGCCACGATGGTCCTGGAACTTACTGTGGTCCTAATTCTTTCCCCAGAATATTATTCTTTGATGGAGTTCCTATCCAGTTTATTAAAAAATGTTAATTCTATTTAAAGAATAACTTTGGCTACATCTAGGACTGCTCAGATTCTTTGATGATGGTCCTCAATTATCTTTCCTTGGACAAAGACACTATTTTCATAAACCTCACTAGTGTCTTTACTATCAACATATTTACTTGCTTTCATTGAAAAAAATAAATAAAAGTTACCCAGTACAAGCTAGATGGTGGTTTATTTTTCACAAGAGGCTGATCAGTAAAGACAAACATACTGCTGAGTCTCCAATAGTATGATATGTGATTATCAACAGCACCTCAAAAAATTTACCGTGCAGAGACAGTATTCTCTTTTGCTTTACATTTATTGATTATTCTCTGTCCACACACATGACAGTGCCTATCATTTCTCCCTGTAGTGGTTTTTCTTTGTTTTCTCTACTGTCCGATACATACGGGAGCTAGTCTTCCTCTGATCATGCACAGAGGGAACTTTCACAGCAGCTGGTCTAGCTGTAATGGGTATAGACCCAGCCTTAAAAGATGCCTGAGTTTAATCTGCTTTATTTCTTCAGTCTGGACTCTTACAGTACTACTGTCATTGTTTCTGACTTCATATTAATTTGTGTACCCACCCACCTTTCGTGATCTTCTGATGTTCTGCTTTGATATAAGCAGATGCTCCATTTAGTAAAGAACATTTGAGCTTATGCTGCTGTTGCCATATTTATTGCCCAAGCAACAAACCTGCTGCCAGCACTTGGATAGGTTTGAGAAATAATATTCTCTATTGCAATCCTAGCTAAGGTACCATAGATTTTCTTGGTTTATTCTGTGTCACAGTATGTATTCAGCACATTGAGTTTTTGTGACTTAAGCAAATCCAAGGAGTTCAGATGTAACTTAGACATGTGATAAGTGAACGGTTTTATCCAGGAGAGCTAAAGCTGAAATATGTGGATATAAGTTACTTGCAACATTTTAACCATGTGGCACTAGCTGAGGATCTCTTCCACAGAACGATGCATTTGAGAGTGTTGCATATTCACATACCATATGAGCTGATGAAGGGTTGGCAGCTTTCAGGCCTAATTCACTAGCAATCCAGTGCGTAGCCTATCAGCAGGGCAACTGCAATGACAGGAAACAAAACATTCAGCTTTTGGATGGAAACTTTCAGTATCAGCAGATTCGGAAACCTAACTATGCTTCAAAACTTTGTCTGCCTCATATCATTTCTGAGAAATATTTCACTTTTGAATAATCACCTGTCTCCATCCAATAAAGCTTACTTGAAAGCCCACAAGCTTTTATCACATGCGTGGCTATAATTTGAAATAGACTTACACATACATCAGGATTTTTTTAAGACAAGTTTTTCTAGCAACATAGAGTAAAAGTCTGTTCTGTCTCACAGAGAGCAAGGAACTGTTGACACGAGATTAAAACAAACTAAGAAGAAGATTAAACAATCACACAGTATTAGTTATCATGTTAAACTGAGGTTCCAGTCTATCAGCATACCAGGGGACTGCCTATCAGTATTTGGACATTAAACTTCTTGACTGTTCATTTTGAAGTGATTTTTTCATTTAGAATGGTAAACTAAATTTAAAATAAAACAACACCATCAACAACAGTAACAACAAAACAAGAAGATTAAAAAGTTAAAAAGAGATAGGAAGTTAATTAAACTACAAACAAAGCAATGTCTTTGATAGGGGGTTGAAGTATTTTGTACTGATACTAAAATATTCCTTTGAAAGCTTGCTTGGTTGTTTTGCAAAAAATGTCTTAATTTGATTATTTTCACTTTCTTATTCTCTGGAGGTGGGGGTGGTACTCTACAGAACAAAATTATGAATATTCATCCAGGTTTTTTCTGAGATGACTGTGATTTCTATGTATATGTTCCAGTACTAACCAGAAATATATGTGATCACAGCATTCACGAAGAAAGTACTTGAGCTTCAAAAGAATGCTAAGAAATCTTTTTTATTAATGCTATTATATGAAGCCATTAAGACATAATTGAAAGCTATTGAGACAAAATAAAATCATCCAGCAATTATGACCACTCCTGTTTTTTACAGACAGTAGATTTTCTTAAGGATACCTTCCCTTTTATCTCAATTCATTTTGATAACTCTCTCCTTTGCATATCAAAAAGTTGGATTAATAGGTCCTGGAAATTGTTAACAAAGGGTGTACTACTCAATTCCAGTTCAAGATAGGTTTTCTGCTTCTCTTTCCAACCTGAAGACAGTTTTCTATACTTACAGTTTGCCTAATTCTTCAATTTTTGAACCGAAGATACTGCCTTCATCTGCAAATACTCTCCTGTCATTAAGCTTTGATTATCTTTACAAAATATAATTTCAAAAGAGAAGGTTACTAGATAATATCTTGAATGATCTTTTTCTCTCATTAAGAGGGACACTACTCTCCTAACTTGGGCACTTTGTTAATTACTTGGAAAGTATTCTGTACAAAATCTCTACTCACACTTAGATGCTTTCTTGCAGTCTTACCAGGTAGCCAACTTTATTCAAGAATGGTAAAGGTTTTTTATGTTGCATTGTCTGACTGTGAATACAGACAAACCCATGCAAAGTGTGAATACAGTGTTGATTTAATTTCAGTTTTTAAAGATCTGGCTTTTATATGGAAGAATGCCTTTCTACAGAAAGAATTCCTAATGGCTGAATGTTATCTACTGGCTCCTTGTCACCAGTGATCCTGGTGGGATGATGCCTTAGCCTCCAGAGACCTGCAGTCTCACACCATTGTGCTGCAGCTTCCAGATGCACATTCCATTCAAAAGAAGGTGAAGTCAGGGAATGCCATCTAACATATGTGCCTTGTGTGATTTGTCATAGTCAGAAAGAAATCATTTTCTCGTGACAGTTCAGACAGATTCTCTTGAAATTGCTCTTCTTCTCAAAAGCTGTGTAATCTTTAGAGACTCTGTGGGGTTCATCTTTCTTCAGTAACCTGGCTGAATGCACAGCGAAGTCAAAGGAAACTGTAAAAGGAATGACTGCAGAACTTAACGGGAAAGGTGAAACAATGGCCTTAGAGAAGAGCTGCAGGTTCCCAACTTCAAAGAGGTTCAGATAACAATGGCTAGGCCATTAAGTGATGGGAAACATTTGCATGTCTGGCTCCATCTCACTTGGGATCAAAAGACAGAAAAACCTCAAAGATCCTTGAAAAGGGAGGGGACTTGGTGGAATCGGGAGAGTGCCCAGATTGTGTCAGTGAAAAAATGCCGGTGGGTTCCCTCCTCCCACATTAAAGGAGGGAACAGTCCACGTCTTTTGACACAGAAATTGGGAATTGTTAAATACATGTGGGTAACGTAATTTGAAAAATAATTTTCCTAGTGCTGCATTCCTTCTGGCAAAAACAAACAAACAAACAAAAAAACATCAACAAAACAAGTGCTTTTCTTTCCATTACAAATATTTTCCTTGTTACTGTAGAAGAGATTCAGGCTCTGGTAAGAGAGCTCTTACAATGGCCAAGACCAGTTATATCTGTCTGTAAATCATAGCTTAAAAGATAAAAAAAAAATACAGACGGTCATATCTGGGAAACTCCCAAAAATGTGGACTCAATGGAATCTGTCACTTTTGGAGGTGGTAATGACCTAGAAGTATTTCAACCCAAGCATAGTCGTAAGAAGATGACATAGAAAGTGTTCAGACAGTATATTTGCTTTTCCCTCAGGATACCCCTCTGAACATCCCTCATCAGACCCACTAGCTCAGCACACAGAACATTTACTGCTGTCCCATAAGTGTTTGTACACCTTGTGCTCAGTGAGAACACCAAAGTTAATAATCTTGAAAGCATATGAGCTAGAACAAAATCACCCACATTGTCAGGAAGCTTTTCCATTCTGTTTAGACCTGGAAGCTTTTCCACTCTGTTTGGACCTGTAATATCTATCAAGGGAGCACATCACAGGTGTTGTGGTTTTAAAGCATGCAGGATTTGCTGATACATTTTTTGGACTTGTTCATGGATAATTCTGAGCGAGCATTCTTCCTTCTCTAGCTCTTGTTTTAACATTTGACTGTAAGACATTTCAACAGCAGATCTGGACTAATATTTTTAATCTTAATAAAAGACTGAAGTCATGTATCGTTACTCCAAATAATTAAACAATAGCAGCAGAGAGTAAATAAAGATTCTCTCATAATTCAATTAGGTTAGGAAAATTAAGACTGGCCTAACATTGTGTTTATTTAGATTAGATTTGAAAAAAAACCAACGATGGTTATCAATTAAAATAGCTGCAAATGGATCTCTGTTTCTGAAGATTTTTGAGAACTGAACAAACATCCATCAGCAGCACTCAGTGTTTGTTATGCATGATCAACCCCACTACAAAAAGTAGATTATCTTATCGAGCTCCTTCTGTCCCTGTTTTTTAAGGTGGTATCTCTTCTGATAAGCCTGCCTAGGATCATTTTGTGACATGATGCTAGCTAGTACAGGGCACCGTGTATCTACAGTATTAAATCCCTTGCCACCCAAAACAACATGGCCAACTCTACACTACTCATAAGGGAAACTGCCAAATAATACTCAGAAATTGTTTGAGACTTAAAACTGAAGTCCACCACAGTTTTGCAGCACTCAGACTAATCAGAATTGTTCAGAAACATTCCCTGGTCCAGTTTAGTTTACAAGTATAACCTATAACATTGTGGCCATATCTGTCCTCACAATTAACAGAACTCTTCCAAAATTGAAAAATGAAATGCAGTTCTGTGTTCTCTACTCCTGAAAACTATTTTTTTGCAACTTGTTCTGACTTAAGAAGCTTCCCTGAAGCTCTTATATTTAAACTTCTATCCTTTTTTTCTCAGTAGAGGGCATCCTTAGTACAGTCACTTCAGTAATCTCTATCAATACAGCAAAGAGTGAGAGCAAACTTCATATTGCCTTCAAAATAGACTAAACTGAGTAAACACTTTCTACGTGTACTTATTTATGAAGAATACTAGGACTTGTGGATAAATTTGGGCCAATATTCACTAGAACAGACGATCTCCTCTTCTCCATAATAGACAAAGAAGATGAAATAGGGACTGGAATGTCATGTTTAACTTTATTATTATTATTTTTGACTAAAGAAAAAATATCCAGTATGAGTATGGAGTTAAAATTGCACATTTAAGTTCTTTTCAGAAGGAGGAGGGGAACTTTCTCTGCTTACTTTAATTAAAGTTCTCCACAAGCTCTTTTTTTCCCTTTAGGTTTGGGAGCTTGGCAGCCTTTATGTTTTTTAAAAAAATCCAGCTTGCTCACTAGGCAAATTTTCCCATGCTTTCAAAGCCGTACTGCTTAGGCAATCAAATGTTAATCCAACCACAGTCTAGCTTTTGCTTTCTTCCCAACAGCTTGATATCTATTGCCATTAATGTTATACCCTCAGATGTAGGGTAGACAGTGATGTCGCTGTCCAGCATGTAAGTGGTAATGAACTGTAGCACAAATAATGAATTGATAACATGCATGTGTTCCTCACTCCCAGGGCATGTGCATGGGTAAGCCAGCTGCAAATAATTTATTCTACGTACCAAAGCTATACTAAATCATATTCTACATAGCAAAGCTATACTAAATCAAGCCAAACAATATTGCATTTTTTTTATGAGTGAAGTATTTCCCACGAAGCTGGTAACTTCTATCTATTAGCTTATAATCTATATAATCCAAATGTTTTCCCTTATAATACCGTGCCAGTGGTAAGCATAAAAAAACCCTGAAGTTAGTCTTTAAATGGCTGTGTTAACTCAGTAACCGGGAGCATAAGCATGCAACCAAAATCAAATAACACTGAAGAAAAGTAGAAAAGTGAAAGTCAAATTGGTTGAGAGATCTCAGCCTTTGAAAATAGGTATTTACTGATTCTAATCCGCAAAGAGTTACCATGTTGAATATGTTGAAAAGCATACTGATATAAAACTTGGACCAAAGCACTTAAATCTACCTGATCTGTATTGCTCATCATCAGTATCGTTAACTGAAGCATTTGAAGTTCATCTAGGATTCTGCTTATATCTGGCAATAGGGAAAAAATATGGAAGAAGTTTTAAAAAATGCATTGTTCCATCTTTTTCCAGCATCTTCATTATAAAGGAAGTTTGCAATGGAATGTATGATAAGAAGTTTAAAATTTCTTTGTTAGGAGCTAAATTTAAATGACAATAATTTAGCTATGATTGTTTTTGATGATAAACTGGAAACAGCATGTGATGATCACTACCACATGTATTTAGACTTGGGTTGGCTAGACTTGTATTCTCCCAGGGAAACTGGGTACTTCAACTGGATTTCATTTTTTAAAATTTATATCTCGCTGAGAAATTTCCAGCTTAGTTTCCAATCTAATTATTCACAAGAATTCTTAGGGTTTCCACTAACTGTTGCAGATGTTCTTTGCTAGCCTGGGTTCTGCAGCCTTGGAACAAACTCTTGGGAGAGAAAAGTCCTATTTTATAGGATCAGGCTGTTTATTCACACTGATGTCAAAAGGACTAACTGTATCACGTTGCAAACAACAGCAAGTTATCTGAACAGATAGACTCCTTTTTGTCACATGGATAAATGTACTCATACACATATATATGCACACAGACAGATAGACAAGCACAGGCACACGCACACACACACGTACGCATGAACTGTTTGGGAATAAATCTGAAAAAGAAAACGAGGGAGGGATGAGGTTAGAAAAAGTTAATGGGAGAAAAATAACCCCCTCAGGCTCAACTCTGCTCCTGTCAAAGAGTAATAAAGGGGTTTTGTTTGTTTTGTTTTGTCTTGTTTTTCCCCCTGTGAAAACAGATGACTGAGGCCTGATCCTGTTCTCAGAAGTTATTGTAAAACCTGGAGCTGGAAGTTGGGCAAAAAGGGGCACTTGTTGATGCTTTCCCAGAGAGAGGAGCTTGAAAGTATAGGTCCTAACACAGAAGTGTGACATTAATGTCAGGAAGTTCAGACTTGTCTTCTTTATTTATAAAAAAAGTATCCATGTCTTTTTAGGTGCAGAAGTTAGATGTGGGCAGTGGTAACAAAGGACCCAGTTTCTCAGAGATTCTTAAGAGCTGCCAGATAAAATTAGGATTTCATGAAAGGCTGAGGGAGTGCAGACGCTCATAAATAACGATGCTGTCCTCCTTCCTTCAACAGCACTGCAGTGGGGCTCTTCTGGCAGCAGGCACTATGTTAACACTTTTAATATCCTTTAAAAATGGGTTTTATTTTTTTAATGAAACAGTCTTCTATGCTTTGAAAGATGGTTGTTTTTTTTTTTTTTTTTTTTTTTTTTTTGGTTGGTTGGTTTTGTTTTAAACTGGAAGTTATTTTTGTTCAAACAATATAGCCATCTCTTCATCCTCTTCCATAATGTGGAATTTCTCCCCTGGAAATCAATGGTAAACTACATAAACCACATAACCATGAACCCCGTTGGGGTCAGTCTGCCTCCCACCTCTGCATGCCTGCTGATTCCATCCCATGTTACCCCTTACTTGGCAACAGGGGGGCAGGGGAGCTGGGGAGATGTGACATTTTTTTATTGATTTCTGTGTTTACAGTAGATGCTACGTTGTGTTGTGCCAGCTCTGTTACACTGGTTAACAGCACAGTGATAGGCTGCAAGTCTATCTAATATTTTGTATTGTTTTGTGCCCCAGAAAACAGGTGTTTGCAGTGGCCCAGGCGCTGTCACAACAGTTAGATGACTCAAAACAACTTAGTGTAAGTGAGCCAGGGGAAAATGCCTCTTCAGGATTGCTACTTGCTTCTCATCTGTAAGAAAAAAAGATTATAGTCCATAGACTTTTAAAAAAAATAAATAAATACAAAAAAAGCTAGTGTGAATCACAAGCCTAAAACAAGCATGAAGTATTTGTCTGAAATCACCCTTCTATTTGAAACCAAGAAAACCAAACAATTGAAACAACAGTAGAACAGCTTTCCTTTACTCTGGAATGCTGGCATCCTCCGTGCACTTTGGTTTTGTTTCAGAAGGAAATCCACCTTCTAGCCAGTTAGCCCCAGAAGTTCCTTGGAACAGGTGTTCTCTAAGCTCCAGGGGGAACCAGCAGACTGAAAGGGAAAAGCTCCCAACTGCCTCCTACCACAGGCCAAGAAAATACTTCATTATTTTTGTTTCTTTATGGAAATACAGTCCCTTTTATAGCTGAGGCAGTACAGACAGCTGCTCCATTTATTTCAAATGCTCCCTGCTTCTGGGGTAGTCATTTAGAGCTGGTAGCTAAACCTCTGAGCCACTTGACTTCTTAAATAGGAATGAAAACTTAGAGTTTGGAGTCTGACAGGAAGATTTCTGGTATTTTGTTATTCTTCTTCGCTTTATCTTTCAGTCAGACGACTGTCTTCTGGTAGGAAAAAAATAAAACAATTGTATAAAACTGCTTCAAAACCAAATCTTAACGTATGTAATCTCTCCTTGTGGAAGGAGTTTTTTCTTCACTTTTGACTAGGCTACAGTACTGCCATTTCTGTGACTCAAGAATTTGTGAGTCATATCTTGATCTGCAAAGGAACTGGGGCACGTGCCTCATCTTACATTGCACTTGCTTTTCCCATTGCTACTGTCAGTGAATGCTGCCAATTTCATTAGCAAGGCTAATGGTTCTAATTTAGTTCTGGTTTATATTGGCTTCAATGAAAGCAAATATAGCAAACCTTTACTTTAGGTGGCATCAGTAGAACTAGATTTGTCACGCCACAGGACAGCCAAAAGAAATACAGTTATTTCTGGGAAACAGACTTATTTACATGGTATACTCTTATTAGTGCTATATTGTCATAGCTTAACAGGCTTAGGCAAGAGCTCTGGAGAAGGGTTATATAAGAGGTAGGGGAAGTTATGAGAGGGAAGAAAAAATAAAGGGAAGTATTGGAAATAAAGAGAAAACCAACAATTGATTCCCAGTGAAACACAAGACTGAGACAAAAGAATACTGAAATGTGAAAACAGAATGTGGTCAAATTCAGGCTTAAATATAAGTTCAGAGAATGATAGGCATTATAAATAGATGTACCCTGGTCAGCCCAGAATCATGTGGCCACTGCTCTTGGCATACAACCAAAGCTGGCTATTGACATCTGTGAAAAACTGCAGTTGAGCCTGTCAATTGCTTTTTCACTCAAATTTATGGGACTTTTGTTCTTAATATTCTAGGTATCAATTATTTACAAAAACTATGTACAATACATACATATTCATTTACAAAGTAAATTATTTTTCAGGGTCAGGAATGGAAAGTATAAGCAGAATATTTAACAAAAAGCTTTTGAAAGAAAGGGACAAGTATTTCCAGAAAACACCTTTGTGATGCTCATCAATAATTAGTTCCTAAAAGGAGAAGAGCAAGGGATTGAGCAATCCTCCAAAGACATTAGAGAAATCTTGAAAACTGTTGGGCCTTGCCAGTTCTGAGAGGATACCACAAAATAAAAAAAAAAGTAATTGTGGCTTGTGAGATAGAGGTTATGGAAAGGGCTAAAAGAGATCTGCAGTGCAAAGTGAAATGATAAGGGGAAATTACACTTTCCACTCATTGGCAAACTGTCAGAAGAAAAGATTAATCACTGTCATTTTCTTCAGTAATTTCAAGGGGAGTGGAGATAGCTCAGAACAATTCAAATATCTGAATCGCAGATAACAAATGAAAAGAGAAAATTGGAACTGATTTCTGTGATATTTTGCCACTGGGCAAAATATGTTTTCTTTCTGAGGAATGTGTATTCCAGATATCTGTTGATGGCATGTTGTCAGCTTCATCAGATGCTGTGCTTCCTGTTTTGGATCATATACTGAGCACATGTGGTACCTAACTTTCATCAAATCTGACAACGTATCACTGATAGACTAATTTCTGAAAAATGTGTGGAACTTTTTGAATTGAAACACAAGGAAGTTCAAACCCAGATAGTCATCCTCCAGTGGGTTTTATGCAAAACAACTCTAGCTGAAGATTATTAATAGAATTCTCTTAGAAATACCTCTAAATCAATTTTGAGACATTACAAGTCCATAGCTTGTCTTACTATAGGGAAATTGTCTGGAAACTTTAATTTTTCAAAGGCAAGCAAAGATTACTTTTCCAGATACCATACAGAGGAAGCCTAATTGTGACATCTCCAAAAATGTTCAGGTCATGACTGCCAATTTTAAAGCCAAGAAACAGACTATAAAAGAGGAGTGACAAAAACTCTCTTCGGAAACTTTGGGTTCAGTGGCTGGCTGAGCAAGAATGAATCCTGAAAAGACAAGACTCAATTTCTACACAATTACAAAAAAAGTCCAATGGGATTTAAAGAAAACCTTTAAATTAACGCATCAATTTTTAAATCAGAGACATAATCCTGGGTTGAATATTCTTCATTGCTTGCAGACTTTCAGAAATGATCTAATTCTAAATTAATTTCAACAGGACAATTCTCTATGTCTTTATTGGCTTCTTCTCTGTGATCTTTCCAAAAGACTTTTACCACTTGAAACAAGTGAAAGCTGCCTTTCTAAAAGCCATGAGCTGAGGATATTTCACAGTTTTCAACATTTTGCAGAGATACTGGAAGCAACACTGGATGATCTTGAACACAGAACTCCACCCAGGCTCCTATCACTCACTACTCAGCTGAGCTATTAGCCTATGAAAGACTGCACTGATCCAAAAAAGTTTTTTTTTTAATCTTCTAAATAGAAGCCTATTTAGATTTTCCTTGGCCTTTTTGGGGCATCATATCCTGTTAGGCAGACTCACCAAAAGTGGCTGGAAGGAAGAAAAAAAACCACTTACTTGTGTGAGAAATGACTTGTCCAATGTAAGCTAAATACACTGCATCCCCTATGGAAGGTGTAAGCAAATGGGAATGCCAAATGCAATTATTTACTGTTGATCCTGATCTTAGAGATTCTCTTCCAAGAAATAAGCACACTAGTGTACAGTGAGGAGGAGGAAAGTGTTTCTAGTGTGGCTGAGTAGGTTAGCCACAGGCCTGGAGATCTGATCTAAAGCACTTGGGCTGAAGTTTTCAAATGCCTCTGCCTTCCCACTGGTGCACTTTAACACAGAGAGAACTAGTTCTTCCAAAGTACATGTGAATCTGACCTCTGACTATGTCTGAGATTTTAAAATAAAGACACGGAGCTTCCTTGAACACTGTGTGCTATTATTCCAACTATTTTGTGGTGATTTTGATTATTTTGAGGGAAGTTTCCACAAATCATGTGGCATATGATTTCCATCAGTAACATCTCTGTCTGTCTGTCTGTCTGTCTGTCTATCTATCTATCTATCTATCTATCTATCTATCTATCTATCTATATTTTTTTTTTTGCAGCTGTTTTATCTGCACTATGATAACTGCAATTTCAATTAAAAAATACATCCCCTTTGCAAGGGCCAGGAACTTCGTTCACCATATGTGTCTGGATTCCTTTAAGTTATCCTAACACACACAGTTGTAAAGCTAGACTTTGACAATGAAATTAGTGTCATGGATAAAAAAAAAATAACAGCTCTAGCCTCTAGGTGCACCTGTTTACAGCAACTACGCAGACTCAGTCAGGGTGTGTGTGTGTGTCAGTCTGCCACTGCAGCTGTTCTGTTACCATAAAAAACAAAGTATTTATAAAGTTTCAAGCCTTTCTGAACTCCATATCTTTGGCTTACAAAAGGAGGTTGTAATGCTATGTCTGGACTGTGATAATAGTTCAGATAAAGATCCAGCATGTGACTCCTAATGACAGCATTAAGTCTATTCTAAGGAGCTATATCAAAATATATATGCAGTAAAACAGACAGCAAATATGAACCGTGAAGAATTAATGATTAACTATTCACTGCATGCTTCACAGGGAACAGCACTGCCATTGAAAAAGTCCACAGACTCTGTGGAAGAAGTTAATGCTCAATCTGGAGTTACAGAGCAAGGTAAAAATCAGGAATGCAGCGCCTAAATTTGCGTGTGCATTAGCAGAGCAAGAAAGTTAAAAATTGTAAACAAAGATCAGGTTTATTCACATCCTACTGCTGATTCTGTATGGTCAGGACATCCCTACACCTACGCAGACCTCTACATCATTTAATTTAATGGCAGTCCCAGGGATGTCCAGCATGTTAGCACTGGAACAGGCTGCCCAGGGGGGTTGTGGAATCTTCTCTGGAGATATTCAAGACCCGCCTGGACACCTACCTGTACTGAGAGAAATAGCTGGAAACCTTGGATAATCCAATACCACAGTTGCTGACAGCCTGTAAGAATGACTGCAATCTTCCTTAGCTCTTGGCACTGAGGAATTGCTGCCTTGCAACTGCCCTATTCCTTCTCTGCAAGGCTGAACTCTTTGCTCCTGCTGCTCTGGGAATTCAGTGGGAGCCTGAAAAAGTGGGCAAGAGCCTCTGCCTGTCCTGGTGTCTCGATCCTTCCATCAGCTGATGTGCTGTAGGTCACCACTGTCCACTTCAACAGCTTATGAGTGCCGCTTTGTGGGGTAATGATGGAGACCTACCTGATCTCGGAGGCCCTATCTATGCGCTTCCCTGCAGACATGCTGCAACTAGAATCTTAATCCCAGATTGAATGCCAGGGATGCAACTGTAAAGGGCGTTACTGCACAAAACTCCTGTAATCAAAGGAGGAAAGTAGACAGCCTCAACAGTAAATTCACCCTACCCCAGACTGAGATTGCCTGGTTGTAGTAGGGAAATCATATTTATGGCAATATAGTTGTATTTATGGCACCTGTATTTATCTTGCCTTCGTGAATGGGCCTAATTAATGAAAAGGAGGATAAGCTCCAATAGAGTGAGGAAAGTAGGCTATGATGTTCTCTTCCTAAAGCTACAGAACATTTTCAGAGTGAAACAAGTACCAAACACTTTGGGTTATTCTTTTGGCCAAACTGGTGCGACTTCTGATTGCTCCACCTTCTGGCATAGTATCCCACCACTTTATAACCAGTGCAGCGCAAGCTGATTCCATTTATAGTTTTCCAATGGCTTCTAAGTTAACTTTCTATGGTGGGCTGGCTGTCAGATGCTTATCTCATTCCTCCTACATGGACTCTACCTATGGTGCTGGTGACATGGTTGATGGGCGTAGTTGCAGCAGTGCCAATGGAGGCAGCTGGAGCTGGTGGTGTTTCTGGCATGGCCTTGGTCCCCCACAAAGATGCCTCTGGGCACCTCTGTTGCCAATACCTGGTAATGGGAACCTCCATGTTTTGGGTTTGGTGGAATGGAGTGAACTTTCCTTCACCTGTGGTTCCTTAAATGACAATAGGAGTGTATTCGGAGACAACTACATCATATGTTGGTCATAACATTCATCAACCATAGGATTTGATTATCTGTTCTCAGGATTTTATTTCAAATTCGATTTATTCTTTATACAGTTACTGGGGGAGTTCTGATACCCTTAGCAAAAGCCAGTAGTATTTTCCATTATGAGGAGATATCACTTTCAGTACAAATTAACCCAGTGAAAACTCAGCTGATGAATCTGAAAATGAGTAAACCAGACTGTGAATGAATGTACAAAGGCTGCTCGGAAAGTAATGCCTGATGTCTTATTATGTTGACCCACAACTTCAGAGGCAGATGTTGGTGATATGGCAGTAGAGGTTGAACCTTCCCACCAGTATTCCATTACATTTTGTTGCCATTTAACAGATGGCAGCGGAGGGGCAGTCTGACAGAATGGAATCTGACATGGAAGTGCGTATGAAGCAAAGATGTGTCAATGAATTCCTCCACGTGAAAAAAAGTGGTGCCCATTAACGTTCATTGATGCTTGGTGAATGTTGATGGAGACCAACCAGTGGATGTGAGCACAGTGAAGCAGTGGATGATGTGTTTCAGCGGCAGCAACAGTGACAGTGGATCACCTCTGCTGGTGCAGATTTTCACAGGTGCGACATACAGGCTCTTTCACTAGTGAAAATGCACTACTAATGCTGGTGACTATGTTGAAAAATAGTGTTTTGTTGTTGATGGTTTGCTCTACCAAACAGTGTTATTGCACTCTTTGTATCTGATGCTGTTTCCACAAAAATAAATAGGAGGCATTACTTCCAGAGCAACCTACCTACAAGAAAGGACAGTGGTTCCTAATATTCACAGTTAATTTAAATTTTGAATTCATTTTCTTTGGAAAAGAATTATTTCTTTTTCTTCTTCTTCTTCTTCTGAAAAAGCATTTAGATTTAGAATCCGCTAAACCCTTCTCCAGCCTTTATTTTAAATTAATCATTGAGTTGGATTCTCCAGATTTATAAATTAAGAAAATAATTTTTGCATTACAAAACCACATTCTCTTTTAATTTGGTGGCTGCTTTCCAAAGCACAGAGTTAGGAAAATACAGCAGCTTTATAGCCAGAGTAAGAGAAATAATACTCTCCTAAGGGGGAATGCTATTTATACTCCCTTTGTATTTGTATTTCCTATTCTGTCCTCTTCCGCATTCCAGTGACTGTAATTAAAATCATAGCATCTAAAGTAGTTTTATGTTTCCTTTCCAGTGCTAATGCTGTTTTGCCCCCTTCAGAAATAACAATGATGCGATTGCTGGTGTAGTCAAGCTAAAAAGAGCAGCCCGCACTTTAATGTGTTATTTCAATCTGCTCTTTGTAGGTGGGTTGACAAAGTGAAATAGCTGATGGTTTCATGTGTTACCATGAATAGTCTTGATTTTGCATATGTTCTTTAAACCACATCACTGTGCAAAAGTACCCATCTTTCTGAAGGTGGTGTTAGAAGAAGAGGAGGTGAGATGGATTTCAGCTGGGATAGATTCATATGGCTCTTTTTTAATAGCTCTTCTGGATCTCTCTATGGGTAAATCTGCCTTTTTCATTAAGGATAGGGAAAACTGTATAATTAGTCAGGATTGCATTGTTTGCTTAGGAAGATAGCTGTGAAGTGTAGGCATATGTGCCCTAGAACTGTGTGCTCTAAATTAGTCACCCTAGACTTGGATATAGGCTGTTATATAAATGTGCTGTTATCATCATCATCAAAACAGATCTTGGAAACAATTTTGGCTCATGAACTGCAAGTAGCTGGGACCACATAAGCACAAAAGAGAGGAAGCATTTCAGGAAAACACTTGCTCTCAGTGGCTGCGTTTATGGAGCAAAATGTGTTTCTTCCCACTGAAGCAAAATAATCATGTCACTGTAGCCAAGGCAGTGGCACTGGTGGAATGGCTGTGGGCATCGACGCAGGGCTGGTGGGAGTGATCCCTGAGTAGCATCTCCCTGTCACAGGGAACCAGTTTCTTAATTTCAAAAGAAAGCAGAAGAGCTAAGTGGTGCGTATGAATCAGATGTGATAGTCAGGAGTGAATGGGGAGAAGGGTGCCAAAACGTCAGGCAGCAGCAGAATAACTATTATTTTCTAAGCTATTTTACCTCTGGCTCTGGTGGAGTCCTTCCTGAGAAACTTGTCCCACAATGTCTCAAGTGGAGCTGGAGCATTCAAGTCTGACAGGGAATGTGCACTTTGGGCACTGTAGTTCTTTAATTACTGTAATTATGAAGGCATTCATAATGTTGTATTGTTCGCATGTGGTTCTCAGCAGGAACTTCACCAGGCTGAAACCTACTAATACAAAATACATTCATAAAAAACAAAACTACCCTGATATCAAAAACTAATATCTTTTGGGACGTACAAGCCACTGTAAGCAAATTAAAAAAAGTCAACTGAAACAACCCAGTGCTAATTGACAAGGCTTTTTGAGGATGAATAAATGTCCTCCCACACAAATCCAAACAATGCCAGATACAGTGGCCTGCTGTTTAGGATCTTCAAGCACTATTTCTTTGTAAATGCTAAATTATAATCGTGGTGGAATGATGACAAATGTTTTCTTCTCTCTCTGCGACTGACTGTGGAGCTTGATTTCCTTCAGGTATTGTTCACTTTTGTTTTCCCAGAAAAGTCCTTCTCCATTATGCTTCCTACTCAATCACTGTAAGAAAAAGGGAAGCACAAGGCCTGAATGTTTAGGGTTGTTTTGTTTTGTTTCATTTTGGCTTGTTTGCTTGCTTCCTTCTGATAGCCTGGCACTAGAACTCAGATACACCTCAAATATAAAGGGGAAATTTTAAAACTGTGCTAATAAAAGCATTTAAAGAACCTATAGTGAATCAGACTCCTGTCAACACCATAACCCTTTTCTTTTCTAGCGTTTTTCAATGGTGAATATGAACTGGATGATAGTTTTCAGAAGATTTGCACAGAAACTGTATGAAGGAAAGGAGAACTTTCTGGCCCATGGCTGCTTCATCACACTGCAGTGAATGTGCAGTAGAGGTGGCAGAGTAAAATCCATCAGAATACCTGAGCTGCTGTAAGAATAAGCACTGCCCAGTGTCTAATGACATAAAGAAACGCTGACATAAAACAGTGAAACATACCTTTATCCATCTCTTCTCTCAAGCCAACGACGGATCTGAGTAAAGCTCAGTCATACCTAGAGCATTTCCAAATTGGTAATGTGCGTAAGAGCTGTCTGGCAGATGTGGAATAAATCCAACACAAATGCAGGCCGTGCAAGCTGACTACATGCGCAATGCAGTGCTTGGGCTGCTGTCTGCTGCTGGGCTCTGAGGTGGTCAGAGCCCATCTCAGGAGATGGGGCCAAACTGTCTTGTGGCTGGTGACCCCAGATATAAGGTTCTGACCTGGGCCAAAGCTACCAGACATCACGAAGTCACAAACAAAACTATAAACATATCAAAATATACCCAGAGGGAGCCTCTCAGCAGAAAGGAGGGAGAGGAGGAGTCATGTGCAGAAATATCAGGGAAAAGCCCTCTATGAGCTAGAGTGCCTGCAGATAATGACATGAAACAGATCTCAGTTCTTCCTGGTGTTCTCAGGCTAAAACAGCTCTTTTTTAACACGGTTACTTTTTGCGAGCCTATAAATGTTAAAATGTGATCAAAGCAATAGTTTGTTCATTAATAATATGGCCTAGAACTGGGCAGTGATTCCTAATTGCGAAATGGGTAGTACTCAACCTTGCTTTCTGATTGGCTTTAGGGAGCTTGAATGCATGGCCTTATTTCACTGCAAAGCCCTGGCAGACTTTGCACATTAAAATTCTAAACTGTCTAAGTAGGTGTGAAACTAATTTTGTGTTTATTTTTTAAAAACCACCTATGATCATTTAGGGCCATCCACTTCACTTTGGGAGGCCCTTACCTAGCTGCAGGTGGGCCCTAGGAGACAATAAAGCCCACCTCAGAGAGGATAATTTCTCAAATATCATAACCTGAATATTTATAGCTTCTGGAATCGTTGTAGCTACTTATCCATGTTTCCAGCCACAACTTTTCTTAATAAGAAGGGCTTTGAAAAACTTGCTAAATCTGGACATAAAAGGAAACAGAAGTTTTCCTAGTGCAGTGGAATTTTTTAAAAGTCACATAGTAACTTTATTGATGAAACAAGGAAGAAAGCACTTTTCCACCAGACTTTGCAGACCTTATTTACAAAACACAAGATTTTTTCATTAATGCGTAGGCAAGGCAAAGTCATGATGAGGTTTCCTGCAGAGTGAGGACGCTTATGTGGCTAGTCATTTCATCAGAGGGTTATCTTAACTCTTGCTTGTGGTGTTTTAATATGTTTATGAGAGACAAACCTTGGGAAAAAAAAATCAAAGAGAGATGAAAGAACTCAGAGGAATTTTGGCTTTTCAAAGCTTTATTTAACATGGGAAAATGTGTGCTACATCCTATTTACACAAATACAAAAACGTTTGCAAATCACCTTGTACATCTATAACATCAACTGATGTTTCTTTGCCTTGCAGTTCACTTAGTTACTTATGGAGAGAAGTTCCATGTCAAAAAAATGTCAGTAAAGTTCAGAGAGCACTGAAATCACAGTGGCTGTGGTTAACCCTCAGATTCATAAACCCAGTTTTGGGTATCTAAACAGGTAAGATTCTGCTAAGATTCCTCTTCTGTCCATGAAAAGCAGAGATTCAGTTACCTAAGAATGAATAGTATCTGGCATCACCTGAGATGCCCAAGTGTCTCCTACCAGGTTCTTTCTGATGCTCCAGAGTTGATCAGGTCACCTGTGTATGGGTTCTGTGTATTTCTTCTAGCCCTGTGGAGGTGATCTGGTTAGCACTGTCTGTCTCAAATGGGAAAAATGTATTAGGCAACAGAATCATGCCTAGTGTGAATCTGGGGCTCAACCCTTGCCTCTGTTGCTTTGGTGCATTGCAATATACTTGTGTTACCTGGTAGTATTTCTGCACCCTGTAGTATTTCTCAGTGCTACTGCTCAATGATTTGTAAGAAGCTGGATCCCCAGCTTTGCCAGGCTTCTTAACAACTTATGGTTGCACATAGCTCTGCAAAGACAGAAATTATGACTTCAATAACATTCTGTCAAATAGACAGATTTGGAGAACATGTTAACAGCAAGTAGTTAGATTAATGCAGAAACATAAATACATATGTATACATCACACCTTTACTATACTGAGAGAGCCATGGCTGATAACTCATTTTCTGCTTAGTATTTATTCATTTCTCAAACTCAAAGGACCTAAAAATGGTCACAGTGATTTCAGTTTGTGAATTCAGCAACATCCAGGACAGAGGTGCTAATTAGCTGTGTGCAATAAGAACAATGTCCACTGTTGGCATGAACAATAAAATCCCCCCATGAAAGACTGCAGATAAAGATGGGTGAATACTAGCTAAATTTACTAGCTAAACTTTCAGAAATCAGGCCACATTTTCTAAGATTCTGCTGCCAATAACTTCACCATACATCTGATAGGATGGAAAGTGCTATTGAAAATGTGGCTTCTCTTCCTCAGAGATTCAAGAAGACCCAAACAACACCACCAAGTGGGGTGGATTTACCTGCTGAATGAGGCTGCAGATAAAATAATAGCAGATTTTAAATTAACCTGGGGAAGTTGTTACGCTTTTCATGAATGAAGAGCTTCAAAGTGCTGCAGTCCCATGGAAGCCGAGGCCTGCTTCTGTGTTACTACTACATCCATAAATGTAGGGACTTAAAGCTGGAGTGTCATTTTCCTCTAAATCGGGATAATGAATGTAAGTGCGCACGAAGAATGAGTCAGCAATACCATTCTCTGTCCTGTGAGTAAACAATTGCTCTGGAAACTATCTACCATCAGTTCCACGGCTTTTACCATAAGGCACTAAAACCCAAGAAACTGTTCTTTCCAACCATGAGGACTTCCCTCCCCTAATACAAATCTTGCAAACAGTATGCTGTGAGCCAGCTCCGGCTCTGTTTGTACCCAGAAGGAGGAGGCTTTGGTTCCTTAATTAAGAGGTCTGAGTCCTTATTTTTTTTTTTTTTTTCTGTTCAGTGTTGGAAAAAAAAAAAAAAAAAAAAGACTGATAGATTATAACAACAAGCTGAGCACCAGATGTTTTATGAATATATGGCTTCCCCGGCCCACACCCATGTGCATGTAAGAGAAAAAGAAAAACAAAGGACTGTTTATAATTGTCAGAATATTAAAACCTTTGCTTATTCAATGTTCTTTCTTCGCTGGCCTGTTCGTGCAGCCAAAAAATTGATTTATGACACAGACCATTCATAGCTTGAGTTTTGCTTTCCAAACTTGGTAGAAGTATTTCATGGCCATAGTCAGATGTCTTTCTTTATGTAAATTTTGATAATTTTGAAGCTATCTTTAAACCAGTTCCTGAAACCACAGGCCGTAATAACTCATTTGGTTTCATATGCTCTGCTCAGTCCCATCAAGACGAATTGCTGGATTCAGCATCCACTGCCAAAAGAGAGGAACATTCCCTTCTCCTGTTACATAACATTAAGAAACTTGAGTGGGAGAAATGGGAACCGAGGCTTATGGACTAGAAGGTATTCTACAGCATTGGGCCTTTCTTCCATGCTCTAGGCCATCTTTTCCAAACTGGTATCAGAAATTCAAAAACTGCCCCCCACCAAATTTGCTACGCTGCTATTACCAGTACAGCAGCTTTGCCATGAAAGAAAGGCCATAGACCAAAGTTTTCCTGCTTTATTCATACAAACACTTCAGTTTGCTTTTAAAAGACTTTTTGTTTCGGTGATGGAAAGCTTGGTCCAAGAACATACAAAAAAACTTCTTCATAACACTATTTTATTGTTTCTATAAAAATCGGAGTTTCTTTTTTCAGAGCTGTCAAAGAGTAAAATCCTTCTTAGGATTCATTACTAACTTTAACTCCTTGGATAACAAAGTATTCGAATGTGGTTTTTTATGGCAATATCAGTTTCATGGGTTTATCTTTTCACATCATTTGATAATGTTCCAAAGCACGCTTCACACTTCTCAAGTTGGTTTGAATCTCATGCAGCCACAAGACACACAGTAAAACTGGGCAGCACGCTTTAGCAGGAAACAACTTCCTTGAGTAAGGCTACTATTAGCTTTAATTAGGATCTTGAACTGCTTGAATCTTTGCTTAACGCGTGTTACACTTTGATCTTACTGAAAAGAGCAGTGACAAGACTGCCTTGTTTAAACTTCAAGATGTCTAAAACAGTGGCACATAAACTAGATGCCTAAAAAAGTGCTCCATTTTTCTGTTAGAACAGCTTTCCAGATGTTTTCATAATCTGTGCATTTAAATGTAGTTATCTCCCTCACTATTTTCTCAGATTCAGATATGCATGTTTGAGTTTAGCTTCATTTATGCAAGAATTAAGGCTTAGGCCATCACATGGTGAGGTCCATGTCTCTGTGTCTTGCTCAGTCCTGTTCTGTAACAACTTTTGAACAAGTCACTGTGTGACAGCCCAAACTAACAAATGGGAAGTCCCAGAAACCCTAGCTCCACATCTTGCGGAAACTGAAGGGTGCAGTGAAAAGAGAGACCCCGATAAGGGATACTACCAAGGGAAAAGCCATTATAATTTAGCTCTGTGGCATCTGAAGTCTTTGCAGATTACCAGTCCACACACACTGATTAGTGCAGGACAGCACATGTTGCTGCTTTCCTGACCAAAAATAAGGGGAAATGTGTGGGATGGGAACCCACAGGGAAACAAGACTGGCTTGACCCACTGCTCACTGAACAATTTCAGTGTGTGTCTGTGGGCACGCAGCATAACTGGCATGCTACAGGGCTATGAGAATTTTATGAAGTTCTCAGTGGCCAGCTGAGGACCTTGGCATTTTCTTAGAAAAAGATATCCTCCTCTTTAACCAGTGAAGGGGAAAAAGGGAAAAAATAGAACTGATATTGCAGGCCATTTCTGTGACTTAAATATTTTGTCTACTAGATGTCCCAAACTGCTCTCCAAGTCTTGATCCTAATGGACAGGTCAGCAGCACTTTTCTGGTGCGTAATGGAGGTGAGATTTTGTCAGTACACTTATTCTCAGAAAGATCATCAAATAGACTGCAAAGTTCCTTTCCAGTCTATAAGCAGAAACATCTGATAATACGCAAATGTTTATGACTTTTACACTTAAAATAGAAGCACCAGATTTCTCCTTCTACAAACAAAATTTCAGTATCCTCAATATTAAAATGGTGAAAAAGTATTCTAGCCTAGAGAAAATGAAGTATATTTTTAGCCCTTTTACTAACAGTTTTGATTTCTTTTTTAATTTTTTTTTTCCATTGACAACACCAGGGAAGGTTTGTCAAAATCTTAATTAATGCTGGACAAAATATACATAAATGATGGGACCTAAAAACCATTCCAGTAAATGAATTCTTTCTTATAGTATGGAGCAAAAGTAGATATTGCATGAATAATCTAACAAGAAGACTAATTACTGCATTTAATTTTAGTATAGGACTATTATGAATCCTGATTATTCCAATAAGTGAAAATCAATCTCCTCAGGCTTTTTGTGTGTGTGCACATGTGTGTCTGCATTTTCCCTCCTAACAGGGAGTCATGGATAGAAAAAGAGTTGTGAACTGAGACATGGTTTAGCTTCAAGTACCTGATGGTCATGAATACGGTTTTTTCTACAGTTCTGTGTTACACAAATCCTAATTATTTACAATGCTCTGTAATATTGTCAAAGAAAAAGCTTTCAGCAGCTGACGTAGGATTAGTGGTTAGCATTCAGAGAAGTAGAGGCTTGGAAGTGACCATATCGCTGTCTACAAGTCCCTGAAAGCAGATTATAGCAAGGTGGGAGTTGGTTTCTTCTCCAAGGAAACTATAAATAAGACAAGAGCTAACGGCCCCAAGTTGTAGCTGGGGAGGTTCAGGTTGGATATCATGAAAAAATTATTCTCTGAAAGAGAATTGGAACAGGCTGCCCAGGGAGGTGGTGGAGTCAGCATCCCTGGAGGTATTCAAGAAAAGTGGAAATCATGGCACTAAGAGATTTAATTTAGTGAGCATGGTGAGTATGGGTTGACAGTCTTTTCAAGTCTTAAAGATTCTATGACTCTATGATATACCTGCCTTTTTAACACCTCTGCTGAAAGTTACCACATCCTCTTTTCTTTGCTAAATATTCATCTACAATTATTCTGCTTTAAAAAAGATATATATAATTGTTCTTGGTGGAAATAAAAATAATAAAATGCTTTAAATTGGAAGCACAGTTCCTCCAGGCTCTCTATGTAGTCTCTCAAGAGAAGAAACATCTGCAAAATGCAACTCAAAATTTTGATGGGTCAAGTCACTCACTCTCAGATAAGTAAATGGTCTTGAACAGCTCTTACCCTACCAATGGCACCCCTGTACCAGTGGTCTGCCCTGTCCCTCAGCTGTGAGTGCCCTCAAGATTCTCCTATACCAGCTTCACATACAAGGTACACAGAGAAGTTTGTAACAGGGCTCTATTTCATCAGTAACTTACTGTTGAGGAAGAGGTATGTGTTAGGGGAAGAGCTGGGGTCTTTGGAGATGTGGAAGAATGACCTGATTCCTTCTACGCATTTAGATTCTTTCAGTTTCAGTAGTAGCTACTCATGAAGCTATTTCTAAAATCCTATAAAAGCATTACCTGAATCTCCCTTGGCTTAAACTCTGAAAACTATTCAGGTGTGAAGAGCTCAGTACTTCTAAGAGTCTGGGCCTCATTTTCCACCATGTAAAGAAACAGCTTAGAGTTCTGCCATGTGTCATAGGAACTGAGGCACTGCAAAAGAGCTATCATAGCTGTAGGCAACAAAAACTAAATGTACATTGTAGCCTGTGTTTTCTGCTTACATGCTTTAATCACAGATCAGAAAATCTTTTAGAAAGGGTAATGTTTCCAGATTTTATGCATAATTTCATCTGAATTTACACTGAAATACACTAAAATTCCTGAAGATTTCCATTCATCAAATTAAAATGCTTCTCTCCATAGCTAAATGTGCATTTAAAGAATCTACATCTATAGTGACATATCAAAAACTGGAGCTGTTGAACTGACCGTGGTCTAACAATATTCTATGGAGCATTTCAGAGAGCTGTACTGAGCCTGGGGAGTGGACAATGTGACTTTGAACAGCTGAGAAACTTTTTTTTTAAGCAAAGAATGGAAAATATATGAAATATCAGACAGTTTGGCAGTTAAAGCAGACAGAAGACAGCAAGAGAAATTGTGATATAATAAATAAATGAGAGGAAGAAATATTTCTTTCTCTACATTTTCCACACAGGAACACTTAGATGCAACTCTTTTTTTTTTTAAACGAACCTATGTCAAAAGCATAAGGAACCTGATAATGACAGTATTAACAAAAGAGGGAATTTGATGTCTTTAAATATGCATGCTGCGATCTCTGATTTATTTTACACAAACCAGACAGTATCAGCCAAAGATAATCCTTGTCACAGAACAGAGACAGTGTTTCTCATTCAAAAATAGATTTCTGCTATATATAGCCTACTTTATTATAAACTTTATTCTTCAGTGATTAAATTATTTAGCTCCTTATGAGGCATAATAGTGTAGTCCAAAGCCAAAATAATCTTTCAAAGCTGATCACTTCAGTTAGGATGCATTTCACTGTTCTCAGTTATTAACTCAGTGGAATAATGAGGCAACTATTTTGATTCCATTCACAGAAGGAAAAGAAAAGATAGAACAGAACAATTGGATGCTGGGTTCTGTTGGAAAAGGGGTGTCCAGAAGGGTGAGGGATGTGATTTTCCCACCCTATTCTGCCCTTGTGAGGCCCCATTTGAAGTATTGCTTCCAAGTCTGAGACTCCCAACACAGGAAAGACATGGAGCTTTTTGGAGAAGGTCCAGAGGAGGGCCACAAAGATGATCCAAGGTCTGGAGCACCTCTCCTATGAAGATGGGATGAAGGAACTGGTTTGTTCAGCCTGGAAAGAAGAGGGGAGACCTCCTTGTAGCTTTCCAATATTTAAAGAGAGTTTATAAACATGAGGGAAATCAACTTTTATATGAATTCATAGTGACAGAACAAGAGGGACTGGTTTTAATGTACAAGATGGACTGGTTTTAAAGTACAGGAGGAAAGATTTAGATTAGATGTCAGGGGGAATTTTTTTACCGAGAAAGCTGTGAGGTGCTGGAACATGTTGGTCAGAGATGTTGTGGATGCCTTATCCCTGAGGTGTTTAAGGCCAGGTTGAATGGGGGCTCTCCTGTGACATGCAAAGCAGAACAGTTTCCACATAACAGCTTGTTTGTTGGCAAGGCTGATTATGTGCCCTGAAACATCTAAGAAAACATTTTAAGTTCACATACTTTATGAGGTAAAGAGATTTCAACATTGTCTACCTACACTGGGTAAGATTATTCTAACCAGTAAGACATATGCCTCATCTGATCTGTGAACTGTTTCAAAACTCCTTAATAAATGTAGGTGCTCTTCATCAGCTTGTTTCTTAGCCTGTTAGTTTTGAATGTTTTCCTCTTTTTTTTCTTTTGTGCCAGTCAAAATATGCCAAATTCCATTCATGGTGAAGAACCTCTGCTGACTGAAATGTAGCCACTTTTTGGTTCAGTGTTTTTGAGTATGTTATAGGAGAGAATTGCACTCATGAAATGAAATGTTGGAGCAAAAACTCCAAACTCCAAATGCTTCAGAGGACTCCAATTGCTCTTGAGCTCCTTGTTCAGTGTGTCTTCTAAGGTAGGCAGAATAATTCCATATTAGCCACAGAGAGTTATCAGAAACCAAACACCGTGCAATACTAGTTTTCCATCTGCATGAACCCCTTAAGTGAGGAGTGTGAGCAAACCGGAATTTTCTAAACCATCAGGGCATAAGTATGAAGGGAGAGATTCAATCAAGGGAGCAGCATAAGCTGCCAAGTCTTCAGACAGGAATAAGACAGGAATCCTCAGCTGCTAGTGCTAATCTTCCCAGAGTTACAATTTGCTAAGAGTACTGCCATCTTTACTTTTTTAGTGCACTGCATTGCATTCCCATATGATTTTTTTTCCCTGTGGGATTTGAATGATTGGAAAGTAATTTCTGAAGGTATGGGGAGTTATTCCTGTTAAAGCATTGCAATGTCAAGACCTATACAAGTGAAATGGACTGATACAACTGCATTGCTCAAGTTAACATTTACCTAATGCTAAATAAGAACTTTTTTTTTTGAGGGAATTTTGACTGTAAATTTTAAATACCAAAATGTGAATGACTGATAAAAATTGTGTAACAAATATTTTGTAGAATCTTTTTTCTCTCCTGCATTTTAGAGCAGTGCAGAACGTCTGGAACTGCAGAGGTTCCCAGAATTTTTGCTTAAAACAACAAAAAAAGGCTCCTGTTTCTTTTCAGCTTGAAACCACCTGATCCTCATCTGAACCTAGAAGACTGGCATTCTCTTTGTTCTCTGCTTCAATCAATTAAGTATACGTGCACAGCTTTTTTGAATCTACTTACTGCTTACTTGTGACACTAGAAGGATGTTCCAAAGCAGTGGTAACTGAATTCTTTTACTTAAATCAAAACATTCTGTAGAAATCTAAATTTAACCATCTTTTCTTTCCCCAAGACTGATAATAAGCAGACTAATAAACTAAAGAGGTATAGTATCTCTTTTCAATACAGTGCAAAGAAAGACAGAACCGCATCGTATATTTAGGCTAGATGATAGAGGCCAAATTCAGTCTTCTTATGCATTCTTTGGGATCATATTGAACTCAATGAGAACCACCTGCACACAGAACTTGACCCCAAAATGAAAGCCTAGCCAGAGATTTGATTTGAATTACTTGACTTAGAAGTGAAATAGGCATTTTTCTTGATAGTATTTTTCATAGTAGTTGTAGTAGTAATAAGGAAGAAAGGACATTTTGCTACGGAATTTGTAAGACAAAAAATTTAGAATTACTTTTGGAAAATACTGATGGCCTAGTGTGCTGTACTGTCTTTTAAAAATTGTCATTTTCCTGTGGTGCATCTGAGACATTATGTTTGAGGTAGCAGGGCTTTCTGATGCCTCATAAATTCACCTGAGGAGCAGTTTGAAAATCAGCCGAGTCTCATTTGGTAGCAGAACACTAACTAGTCTCTAGTTGCTCTTCAATAAGCAAATAACTTCACCTACTATAAACTATTGCTAACTTGTTTGTAATGCCTTGTTAAACTACAAAACATATATTAAAGAATTGGTCTTCTACTTTGTTTACAAGCTAAAAAGACAACTGAAAAATTTGGTCTAACATTTCTTAAATTTCTTCATCAATTGATTATGGTAATAACAAGGCATGAGAATTCTTTTACTTAATATATACCTCTCTATGTGTCTGTCAATGAAAGAACATGGCATCTGAGGTCAGAAAATGTCAATTTCACTTTCCTTCTAAATAGTAGTCCAATGGTGGCAGCAACATATAGTTTTTAGAAATTAAAAGAAGAACCCTTGAAATATTTCAGATACTCATGTACTTGAAAGTGAAACATTCATTTCATAAAGGGGGATCTTGAACAGTTGGAAAGTGTGAGTGATTATAACATACAATAAACTTTAGAAATATAGTTTCTCTATCCTTCTCTTTCTTTGTCCTCTTTGTAATGAGAAAAACATGAGTGAATTGTACAGGCAGCTCAAAGATGTGTACTTAAAATCAAGTGACTGGATGCCAGTGGTATTTTCAAGGACATGGGAGACATTGACTTAAATCAAGGACTGAAACCACTAGAACATATTCTTAGGTATATTCTCACTCCCCTTCTTCCTCTCTCCTTCCATTCCTCCTATTTGGTAGAAAAAGTGTTTGATTAAATAGAAGAGCTCTCTTGCTTTTTGAATAGTTACTTATTTGGGGCCAGATCAGATACTTTTTCTTAGAATGAGTAGTGCCCTCCTCCACAAGAGTCCTTAAGATTGCAATAGTGCTAACAGCAGTGTAAGGCGTTCCTTCAAAGTAACAGTATTCTGGCTACTAAAATACATACCTGCCATAAGGTCGCCTATTCTACTATGTACTGCAAGTTTACAATTATCAGAGGGACTGTGGTCATCAAAAATTGCTTGACTGCTATAAAAATGCCATCCTGTGTGGTGAGCAAGCCCTCTCAGAACCCTAATAACATAGATGTGAGTAATCAAACTGTGCAGAAGTCTATACCTTACAGCAGTACTGGGACCAAAGAGAGCTTGCTCTGGTACGTGCCAGAAGCAATGAAACTTGTCTAGTCCAGTTTTCTCTGCTTACTGAAAAATGAGCAGATAAAAAGCCCATCAAACTCAGGCATGTACTTTTGTTGATATTTTTTTTTTTTTAAGTCAGACAAATTGTTTTTATGGTGTTTGTTCCTGACCTTGATTAACTGTTCATAAGATTGCTTATCTTTCTTAAATTCTACTATAAGCAGTTACTTTACTATAAATAGAGGCTAAAGTTGTTTTTTCACTATACAGCTGTGTAGATCACAGAACAATGCTCCACAGCCTCAGTAGTCTGATACAAATAACAATTATTGTAGTTCAGCATTCCATCAAATTAAAATTCACTAGATCTCTGTGGCTAAAATTATACCGAGGTCAAACTCAGAAGAGTACTACAGCTTAGCGAAAATTTGAGCTGCTATATCTGAAATGTCTTCTGCCCTCTATCCCCTGATTTGAGCTATTGAAACATTCTGTGATTTCCTACCATATTTGTTAAATTTATTTTGAGAGTGTTTGGGGTTGAATACTCAAAGAGTCAGTAACTCAGTCAGTTCCAGTAATAGTCGTTAGTATACTTTTTAATTGCCATAAACAGTACATTCAGTTTTGATAACTTCCTTGGTGTCCAGTTATTCTCTAAGACAAGATTAGTGTGGCCATCACTGTATTACCACCAAGTTAACAATGCTCTTTTATAAAAGAAATTCTAATTTCTAAGTCTGAAGGTGCTTTTGTCTATCTTCATTTGATTAATAATATCCTTTGAGTTTATTACATTTGCTGACCTGATGGTTGCCTACTTGAGATACACATTAAAAGATAGCAGTGTCAGATTTTCAAAAGCAGATTAAAAGGTTAGTTCGTAGCAGGAATTACCCTGATTTTGGAAATTTCTCAGAGTATAATAGCTCACATATATTTGAACTACAGGCAGCTTCTTTAGCTTGACCACTGCTACCTATCAAGCTGTGTTTGATTTTAACCCCTCGCCCTGGAGATTGTATGTTTCTGTTCCAAACAGTCTTCTCTTTGTTTTTATTCTTCTGGAATGTGAACATGAATACTGAAAGACCCAACTGGCTACAAAGAAGTCCAAAATACAGCTACTGGAGGCCTGCAATTTATTTCTTTGATCATTAGTCATATTTAGTATGTGGGTAGAATTTTGTTTTGTGAAAGTAATCCATAGAGATTATTGAGTTAGTTGAAATTAGCAGAAAAAATAACTGGCAGAATTGCCTGCTTCTTGTCCTAAGGGCTAGGAGCGCATGAATGCTCTCAAGCCAGTATCTCCCACATGGCATCCCATTGCTGTGCCCACTTGAGTCAAGGGACAAGAAGCAAGTACTCCTTTGAAGTACTACATTAAACAAGAGATAAGGAACAGTAAACTTAACTGAAGCCTAACTGATGTCAAACAATTCTGTCTTCCCATGCACAATAAGCAGCTGCCGAAACTGTCTTTCAACGTGTATAATGTAATCATGACAGCAATCAACCAAGCCCTGGCTCTTTTTTTCCTCTTCCCATGTTATTCTTTTGCTTCATCAGATCTTCCCTATAAAGCTGAGTGATAAGACTTTGCATTCCACCTATGTGTCAGAAGAAACAGTGCACAAGGTAATGACAGATTTTGTCACCATAGCAGTGGCTGTAAACAGTTCCCAAGCTTCCTGTTCCTGAATGATGGTGCAGTGGCTTCCTGCAATTACATAACACATTGTCATGCAGATTAGCTACGGGTCACTGCATGAGGATAGGAAACTTCAGAGGTTTCTGTTCACCCTGACAGTTTGGCAAATCTAACAATGTCAGAATCACCTCCAGCATTTCTCTCCGTAATCCATACAGTTTATTGCAGATAATCTCTGAGAAAGGGGTATAAGAGGAACTGTACTGTTTTGCTAAGGAAATGCCCCAAATGCCCGTTTTAAGAGTGAACATTCAGAGTCTAAATCCTTGATGGAAGATGAGGACTATAGGCTTGTAGGAGTGTAGAAGCATTTCTTTTGGAAAAACAAGAGAGTGGAAGACCCTTATGGCTCTGATTTGTATTTCTCTGAAAAGAAGATATAACTACAGTTTCTGAGAATGAAAAGATAATGAATGTCTGGCTTTTTCATTAATGTATCAGGGACAAACCTGTGGAAGAGATGTGCTTCCTTGGGTTCAGGAGCTGGCATTTAACAGTGGTCTTTTTATGTGCCTAGAGTTAGGAGAAATACCCCAGAACCTCTAAGAGGTGAGGAAGAGGCATCAGAATTAATTTGTAAAGTTAAGATTAGAAAGAGGAAGCTGAGAAAAAGGTTGAGGCTAACATAAGCAAGGAAGGAATCTGTTACAGGCTGTCTGTGATTTAGTAAATCTCGCACATCCTAAGTAAATTACAATGTATTTGGACTTCAAAACACATGCTGATACAACAATACGAGCCAAGTATACTCAGAAGAACAAATGCTGATTGTATTTAACATGGAAAAAAAAGTAATGATTTGGGGATTTTATGATAAAACTAGGCTTAGAAAATAATCAAATAAACTGCAGTGAGAGGAACAACCATGTCACGAGCCTGATCAGAAAGCACAACAATGTTCCATGGTAAGATTAGACAGCAGTTCTAGGGTTCTCTCCCCTCATATTTTCTTATTTATGTAATCCATTACATTGTGTAGCAAATGTGAGTGACTACAAAGGACATTACCCACAAAATGTTTTCTCCTTTTTATTGGAGTCATCTTGAAAATGAATTTACACTTCCCTGACATTTGCAATGAACAAACTATTTCTCTATGGCAATATTAGCAATTATAAATATTAACCTTTCCTCTTTTTTTTAAGGGGAGCGTGAGTTAAAATTTTGACAGTATTCTGAATATCTAAAAAACATAGAAAACTTGGAATGCCTTTGTTTCTCTTCTTGCTCCTTTCACCTAAATGTCATGCTGAAGGCATGAGTTTGGTATCAAGCATACTAGAAAGCTTACTGCTTATCATTCTGTGGTGCTATTACGATAGGAAAAGAAAGCACATACTGTATATTCCTGCCTCGTTTTAAGCACACAGAAAAGTCACCCCATTCCCCACATTTTTTCCCCTCTTTTAGGTTAAGTGAGTAAAGTACTGAAATTATTTAAAAAAAAATTATCCGCACTTTCATTCAACAGATGGCTGTCCCTCTTTTCTGTGTCTCTGCTCTTGCAATTATCTTCCTGAAGACATATGGAGAGGAGCACAGGCCAGACATTCACTGAATTGACTCACTTATTAATCATTCATTATCTTTTGTAAGAATGAGCGAATTTACTGGCTTCTGTCTGAACAAGAGTCTTCTGAGCAGATTCTACAAGTCAGCATTTTCTGAGGCTGAAAAGAGCCCAAAGATGAGAAAAGCGCTGTCTCCCTCCATTAATTCCCCCACAATCTGCTGCTTACTCTGAGTAGCCGGAGTAGCCAAGATGTGGCTTGTGTCTTGGCACAAGCTTAGTGAATGCAGAACATTTTAACTTCTGTCATGGTAGAGGACTGTGTTCTAACAAGCTGGTTGAAGCTTATGCTTCAGCTTGTCATGGTATGTTTATTTAAAGGCTTAACAGCTTGCCATGGTTTCACTTGATGTTATTGTTAATAGGAAGTGTTTTGTTTTGACTCTTTTTCCTTCCTGACTTGGGGTCCTTCTTGCATCACAGCCATCCCCAGACATCTCAATGTGCTTTCCCTCAGTCCCTTTCCACATGCTCTGCAGCCACATCCGTACAGCCAGAGAGACAGCACGGTGTTCAGAACAGCTAAACCCAAGCTCTAACTGTATATCTCAAAGGCAAATTAATTGCTGCCTGGATCAAAGTAGAGATAGCATGATTTGAAATCTTCTGTTTGGAAGAATTTTTCACCTATCAAATTATTCTTTAAGTCTCAGTACTGCAAAGACTTAAAGGATACACACATATAAATTCCTTTTGGGACAAACTGGTCAAAACTGTTTAAGAAGTATTGCAGAGAATTTTCATCTATCATTTCAATTGCAATAAAGTGAATTATGATTATCACAAAATGAAAAATTTTACAGAAAATAGAAAAAACGGTACACATCAATAGGGAAAAAATAAAGAAAAGCCAAAAAGCTTTAAATTTTACTAGAATTAAATTTTAAGGTGGAAGAACATGCCAAAATCTGCTAAACTGCATGCCACGAGCCCTCTTGATCCTCCTGGTTCTGGGTCAGGGCCTTCACGACTTTGTTTCCACCAAAGAAGGCCATTTTGTAGGTAGTTGATTGGTTTAACTAAATTCTGAAAACAAGTACAGAAGCTGCAGTGAGCTGATGAATATAGCTAAACTGCTGTTCTCTAAACAGTCAAATAGCTAAATATCACTTAAGTGGCTTGGCTTAAATTACCTTGGAACAAGTTACTGTGAAAGGGAAATGAAAGCATATAAATGAGTCTGAGACACTTGTATTCATTTGCAGAGAAGTGAGGGAAACAATTAAGATAAACCAGAAAATGGCTGGTGTGTTGAGCCATATGGCCCTTTCCTGTTTCTAACACTTCTTTTGTTTAACTTTTCCAAAGCAATTTTGTCACTATTATTACTATGGTTGTTTCAGTTTTAAACATGTTTTCCTAGCATTCAATCTTTTCCACAGCTGCTCCTCTGCTAAAAAAAAAAAGAAGAGAAAAAGAAAAAAAAGAATGAAAAGAGAGAGCAAGAAAAGCAAGGGAAAAGCCCTCGAAACCCAATTAAATTTAAATGCTAGAAAAGTCTTCAAGACCTTAAAGATGTTCTTTGGCTCATGGTACCATTAAAACTTTGCACTGTATGTTAGTTTCTTATGCTGTCTTTTTTTCCTTCTGCCTGTTGTGCCCAGCTGTTCGGTGCTCCTGTGTTCTGCCATAGCAGAACATATGCAGAGTGCATATTGCATGGGCTGCTCCCGCTGAATGAAAGCAGCCTTGGTCATTAATCCTGTCTTTAAGCTCTTTGGCTTTTTTTTTTTTCTTTTTCTTTTTTTTCTTCTTTTTAAAAAATAAAATTCAGCCTTTAATCATGGTTCACAAAAAAAAAAAAGAAAAAGAAGAAAAAGTGTGAGATAGAGATCCAGCAGGCTGCTGTGAGCTCCGAAGCATTAAAAAGAGAGGATAAAAAGAAGCTTTTATTGTCAGGAAATGGCAAATACCTAGCTCGGTTTAACAATTCTGTCTGGCTGCTAGATAGGGAAGTAATGCCTTTGGCAGTACATAAACTCTTGTTTTCTTGCCCTCTGTCTTCTGGTGTAAAACACTGCTGAAAAATTCACCTGTCCGCTGCAAAGTTAAACTTCTGGCTTTAACACAGTTGCATGGGAACTTCGGTTTATTAATGAATACAACATAGCCCCTTTGATTTGAATGCTTTCAGAGTGCTGAAAAGATTCAAAAGGCATCGCTTCCTGCACCAGCGGCATGCCTTTATACATCTCAGTGGTTCACCCCTACCCAGCTGCTATATCTCATTAACAAGCGTTTGGCCATCGCAGCAAACTTCGCGGTGTTGACACTTGAAAGGCCCAGGCAGGCGCTGGCAGGCTATCAGCTATGGCAACAGGAAACTGCCCCGAGACAACACTGAGAAAACAGCAGCTGCAAAAGCCAAAAGCAAAAGGGGACGGAGAGAGAGAGCTAGGTGTTTCCAGGCTGTACTGTTTTCCATATGGACTGTTTGTGCAGCGGAGCCATGCCAAGGGAGGGGAGGGGAAGAAAAATGTAGGGAAAGAAAGGTCTAATAAGGAGGCTGATAGAAGCTAGAGCATTAAATACATTTCGTTACATTTTAATGGCTTCCTAAAGTCTATTTTCATGCAAATAAAAGCCTGCCTGTCTGAGGCGCTCACAAAAGCCAGGCCTGTGTTAAGTCAGGCTCCCCAGCCATCCTGCCTGGAAGTGACTGCGGCATGGCTGCCCACCCCACACAGACCCCGTCCCTTCAGCAGCACTGCCCCACAGACGTGCTGAAGCTTAACTCCTGCTATTTCCCAAATAACTACAGTTTCAAACAGGCTTAGCTCCATAATTGTGGCTGGAAGGACGAGGTCTAAGCACCAAAGCCAAAATGGCGCTTCAGTGTGTGAAGAACATCAGCTTTCCACGCTTCTCAAGTGGTGGCCCTCCAGCCATAGCAAGTGCACACAGCAGACAAGGACAGGCTGCTCCAAAGATGCCCTATATGAGGCATTTTTAATTCTAACCTGGAGCAGGCATCAGCCAGAGCATTCGTTTTAATAAAATTTATAGAAGGCAAAGCTGCTATTAGCAGAGGTGAGGGAGAGGAGTGGGATGAATTCATCCCATAGAAGCCTTTGGGATGAACGCTTTTGTCCCTGTAAATTGGGATGCATGAAGCTCATCGGTAATTGATTATAAAGTGAGGAAGCTCTAAAGGGGTGGTGAAAACTGAGCTCTGAAATGAGGACTCTTACTTAATCTAGTGGATATATTATACAGATATTTTTAATATGTAAACCAAAAGTAAGCCTTGGGTGCAGAATTTCCCCAATTACTCTCTATTTGCATTAGTGTTCTCAAGGGTAGGCTGTAAGTAGGCACCAGGGTAACTAAAACTGTAAAACTGTAGCGTACTCTTTCTGCAAACATCTGCGGCAAATCTTCAAATAGCGACAGGCAAATTCATATAACAATAATGTAAACAGCAGTGACAGAAAGCAAACTGATGTGGTTGCAAGACTCACCACTGTCTTAACATTTTCAATGGGCTGGAAAAAACCTCTCTCATATATATGTATATATATATATAATAAGAATCCATTACTATTTTTCCAGTGGTTCAAATGTTGCACTAACCATTGCCATGTTTCTTCCTCGGCTCCTTCAGGGGTTTTGCAGCTGTGAGAGGCCTGCAGGCGGATGTTTGGATAATTCAAGTTTGTATTTTACATTTACAGGTAGAAGTTGTATACACTATCACTATTACAGAAAATGGAAACTATTTGCTCTAGTCTCATGTGTGTCAAGCTCTGTGGTTTATACTAAACGTGGATTTTATAGCCTGTTGCGTACACTGTGTGTTTCCTGTGCCAAGGATCCACAAGACAGAAAGCCTGAAACCTGTGAAGTTCCTTTTTCTCAGACCTTAGCATAGTATCATCATCAATGGTTTTCATGACTCTGCAAGCTTCCAGTTCTCCAATATGTCATTTAGCTATGGTGTGACTCAGGTGATGTTTCAGTAGGTGGCAAGCTTCCCTCTATCAATTTTGAATTTATGCCCCACTGTCTAAGCGTGCAGCAGTTTAAAGTACTGTCTTTGCAACGGGATACAAGAGCAACATGGGGACTGGTTACTATTGTTCAATATCCCACTGCAGTTAATTTTTTTGCATGGGTAGAAATATTAACTCTTGAGCATCAGCCAGGTTTCAGTTTGGAGAAATACATTCTGCTTAAGCTTTCCTTTCCTGTCCTTATGCTGGCTTGTAATCTTACTCTTCCTGATGGCTTCTTTCCACATGACACAAGGCTGAGTGCTCCAGTGTGGGAGATGATTTCTCTGGATCCAAACAGCTGCGGATAGTGCTGGTATCCTGAGTTAAACAGTAAGAAAGCGTAGCAGGACTGAAGTTAATCCTCACTATTAGAGTGTTCATTCAACCTCTGTTCAATCACCTAGAAATATTTGAGTCCTGGACTCTCTCTCAATATCTGTTGGCCAAAGAGCATGCAAACAACAGGATGGAGCAAATGCAGGCTTACCATGAAGCTCCTTATCACAATATAGGCCACTTGGAAGTGTTAGATAATCCTAAAAAAGACACCTTACTAATAAGAAGAGCTGTGTGCTGCAAGAATCACTTACACCCAATTCTCGTGAGTTTCTGCTGGTTATGGAACTTGTAGAAGTGACATTATTGTTTTGTATTTTTTGTAAAACATTAAGAGTTGATTCTGATATTCACAAAAGGCCTCCACACTTCAGATGTGTGCTAGTTAATAAGTGATGCTCATGGTAATTAAAATGAGCAATGCTTATTCTGCAGATGGCACTCCCCTGTTAGCAGAGCATTTAGCTTCCACACTTTCATGCCAGGAATATGTGGGTGTACTTGTCTCAGTGTATAAACTCTTTCTTTGGCTCATTTGTACAGCTTCACAGGTACTTTTTCTCTCCAGGTTGACACTTTCATGTTTTGGTATGAATTATCTCTTTACACATGGATACAGCCTCTGCTCTCTTCTGTTGCTTGAGAAAGCACTGCAGGATTCACTCTGTGATGTGCAAAAACATGTCTAGAATATATATAGATGATTCATGATTTACTTGTTGTATGTGGCACCCAGGTAAGGCATTATCAGTCTGATGAAATAGCAAAGATATAATTTATTTTTGGGAAATACCAGATTAGGAACGTAGAAAAAACCTGTGTATCAGATTCATCACTCTGGCTCTCTCATCAGGCAATACTATAATTCATAATTATACACATGAAGACAACTGTATGACTAGGAAATGAGAATATTATCAAATAGTTACTATATTCTATAACTGTGATAAACTATAGCTACATCCAAAAAAGACACAATAAAAAAAAGCTTGTTTACAAAGTCACTTTTTCAGTAACGTGATGTCAAATATCACTCATTCTATAAAAGATTATGTATCTCAGATAATATGAGATATCGTGTCTGTTCTTAAGATCAAATCTGCTTCTCTAATATATGGTGTAATGCAAGTATTTATATTAGGGTGTCTTTCTTAAGGCTCATTAAGCCTGAGAAAGATACACCCGACCTTGCATGTCTTCAAATAATTTTCCATTTTAAAATTGATCCCCAAAAGGAATATTAAGGAATTACGTTTTTTGTTTTTTTTTTAAACCTTGCATAGCTGGAGGAAAGTGAGAATTTGAATTTAAAATTCTGTCACTTCAGTATTATCCAACACTGATTGAGCAAAACAAAAGAATGTCTCTTTCAAGTAAAACTTACAATAATTGATGAAATGATATTTCAAATCGGAACTTTACTCCAAGGCAACTTTTTTCCTCTCTTTCTAATACTTAGGACAAAATGAAATTATAATAGAAATGTTAACATTCCCGTAATTACAAGAATACCCTGTCTTTTTTTTTTTTTTTCTTAAGAAATCCTCATCTCACAAATGCATTTTAAAGGAAGCAAGTTTGGAAGCAGTGACTTGGCCATATAGATTGTATGTCAGTCTTTTGGGTTTCTTTGTGTATCTAAGGTTATTTCTGGTAAACAAAACAAAAGCTAGGCACTGATCCACAAAGCACACAAACATTTACACAATTTCCAGTTTATGAAAAGTGCCGTGAAAATTAATTATAGGCATATTTGTTTAAAAGATTTCTTCGTGTTCTGCTTCAGGAAACACTGGGTGATTTGAAATTGAGAAAAGTGCCATAAAATGGGTTTCTTCAGCTTGATCAGGTTCAGTGAAGATCGTAAAACACTGTAAAAGCTTAGATTCATTCAGTCTCGTGCCTTTGCAAGCATCCTGTGGATGTTTTTTATCATTGCTGTCAGATGTGATTTTCTCTGCCTCTGCAGATGTGCACAACAGATTTACTGTTACAAGTAATACACTGTAAATTCCTGACATAGAGACATTTAGGGCCGCTGCCAGATGTCTCATTTTAATAATACATTTGTATATCCTAGTGTTAGAGAGACAATTAAGCTGTGAACAATAAAGATAAAATCAGTGCAGGACAGGTATTACCACTTTATTGTTGTAGTCAATCTACGGTGCTCAATAAAATGAATGAATTCAGTTTTTGTTTTGTGTTGTTACAACAGGATTACTATCGTCTAGGTCTCTTTCAACAAATAAGGGATAGGCACATGTCTTTATTACAGCTGTCTGCATGGGAAGGAGGTTGTCTGTTGTTCCATTTCTGCTCTGACAGTTTGAATGCAGAAATTATCTCTGTCAGCTCCAGGATGCATTAGGCAAATGCAGTATCGTTTCCATCCTCAACAAATTAGTAATGTTGAGAGATCTGTTGGCTGGGCACTGCCAGTTTGTTATCTGTGCAATTGCCTAGGAAACATTGCCTGACCTTGTGAAGAGCTTATCTGTTTGCTGCAAGTACAGGGAAAGAGTGTGGGGAGGTTTTAATGCTTACCCTCTTTCTATCTTTCACTCTGACAGAGTTATTGAACTGGTTTTCTTTAATTGGTACAAGTAGAAGGGCCTTCTTCTTGCAGTAACAAGGAGGGTTCTAAATAAATGCCTCTATCCTAAACAGAAAGGAAGAAAAAGAGAGAGAGTGAGTCTAAATTGTATTTAAAATCAGTGGGATCATTCAGATACACACACACACACACACAAAAAAAAACAACAGCAAGAGGTCCTTAGTGTTTACTGTAATATTGAGCCAAGACCTGACCAGTCCAAAAATTCATTGTTTGAATTGCATGTGAAATTCAGACATTGGTACTTATGTTATGTCTTTCTCCCTTCAGTGCTTTCCTAGATACACTAGGATTTTGTATTTAAATGCTAATGTAAAGAGGGGGACTACAATGATCAGAACGGAGAGTAAATAAGTACAAGTCTTCCCTGAAATCTTGTTGGCTTACACAATTCTCCCTTCTGGCCTTAAGTAATCCAGTCTTACCTCATCTAAAGAGGTCATACAATTTCTTTCAGTTAACTTCTACACTGAAATCCACAGCCTGCTTTTAGATAAAGAGTATGTTCAGTTTTGATTTGAAGGCTTTGAGAAGTGAAGGATGTAGCACTTTCCTGGACAGTTTTTGCCAGTGGTTTATCACAGAGGAAAAAAACGAAGACAAAAATCTAACTTGGAAATGGTTGTCTTTGACTCTTAGCCTTCCCTTTGTCTGATGCTTAAATGAACAGTCGGATGGGCCCAGATTGCCGTTGTTCTAAGTTTCAGGAGTCTGGAGATTGTTTAACAAATGTAGTGGTAGGCAGTGAGCACTCCAGATGGTTGCTTGCAATTATGGCAATTGTCTGAAAGTGCCAATAATAGAATGTGATTTCTGAATCACAAACCATGTTTCTGCAGCTAAAGTAAGCTGGGTGAGGAACCCCACAGTTCTGTATCCCAGCAACTCTGGGCTGCACAGTGGGATCGGTGAGGTCTTTGCTTTATGCTCATTTTCAGTAGAAAATGCAGGAGGAGGTGAGGAATGAGGCCTCTTATCTTCCAGTAGGCCCATAATGTTAAGTGATGGCAAACTGGGATAGTGGCCTGCATCTGACTTCACTTTAAACATGCTTCTTGTGATACAGAGGATATAGGAAAGAGGTAGAAAAACTTCATGCTTAAAAGATTTGTTTCTGAGAATGCTTCTGTACAGAATCTATATTTTTTCAGACCCATAGTAACATAATTTAGTATACATTACAGCTTCCTACTGTAGGGTCTCCCTAAATTCTGCTCTGAAGCAAGCATGCACGACTACAATCAATCTGGATCACATGCTTTAGTAAATTCAATTTACAAATGTCCCTCTTCAAACTACCCCTCCTTTCCTAGTAAAAATAAGACAGCATGTAGACAGACAGTTTTAAGAATTGTCCCCTGGGCCCTGTTAAAGAAACCAATTCATAGATACTCATGTGTTAACCACATGTGTGTCACTTTGCCAGTAAGTACTTAGGAGTTAATGGTGATGGGGTAACGAAAATAGCTAAAATCATTGAGGAGCACTCAAAAGCATCAATTTTTTTTGAAAAATAATTAATCAATTAACTCTCTTGCTGAGGCTATCAATGTGGTGTATCAGAGTAAGAAGCAGTCCTGCCAAGCCATTTTTAGCAATTCTTAGCTTTCTTCAGGCACCTCCTCCTCCTCCCCGTTTCCATTTTTCCTTGCAGAGCACAGTCTGGTTGCCAAATTCCTACCCTGATTTCAGCAGTTCAGAAAGTCTCCCTAATGTAAATCAACCTGTTTTGTAGACATCTCCCTTCAGCTGAGTCTGGCAGATTCACAATGAAAATAGAAAAGACAGTGACAGTCAGACTTCCAAAAGCATATTTGTTGAGAGTTAATAGCTGATTAGTAAAATCTTTTAAAGATATATTTTCCTTAATAATGAAAGCCAGTTCCCCTAGACCTCAAGTGAATGTTTGGTCTTCAATATCAGTTCCAGGGTAGATTTACATTGGAATTAGCATGGGTTTTGCATCTTGAGTAAGCATACGTGTGAATTAGCTTTTAATGTCAGAGACTGGGCAAGATTCAGTGGTATCTCTGTGGCAAAAACCAACCAACAAAAAACAACCAACCACCATGCAACTTTGGGGTTGAAGTATCACCTTCCTTGGTGTACTCCTTTCAAGACTATGCTGACATACTGCCTTTCATTTCCTCTATAAGAAAAATGCTGCTGCTGTGACAAATCTAGGGAGTGGCTAAGGGTAGTTTATTTCAGAGATCATTCTCAAAAGGCATCATGGACATGACTGTACCAGTCTGGATTCAGACTAACCTAAACAATCCTTCAACAGTATCTCAGTCCTCAAATATCACCTAGGCCTTTATGGTACTTGATAAAAGGAAGGCAGTAAGATGCCTCTCTGGCAGCTATGAAACATAACCTATGCTGGTTTAGACGCTTGTAACTGGAACAAAATGTGCAATGGATTATAGCATCTCATGGCCTCATAGTACTGAAGAAGACTCCGGGCCAACTACTGTATAGTGTATACAGGATGAACCTGCTCTAGGTGTCGCTAGATCTGAGCCAGGCAGACTTGGAGTCAGTTTCCGTTTCCAAATTGTACACTAGACTTCAGAAAATGAAGCTTCTGTGTTTATAAAATGAGATTAATTAAAACATTATTTTTCATTATGCCAATTCCCTTAGCAGCTAAGGCAGATCTCCACTTACCAGACTGTTAATGACTAGTTTGATAATCAGATATAAGTTGATTTTAACTGTTTGTTCTAAGTCCCTGGGGATTAGAATACCTTCATGTTTTAATGCTATTGTGGACCATTGAAAATCCCACTGATTAAGCAATGTGTGGTATGTTTGTTCAGTTAATCCTAACAGCCCAAGCTTGTTCCAATTAATTTTATACCCAGACAACTGCCTCAACATTTCAATGTATTCTGACAATTTCTGTGTAGGTCTTCACAAATCACTTTAAAATAGAGTAAATGTGTTGACTACCTACAACATAGTTCTTGTTCTCTGCTATTGTTTTCTAAGGTACTGGGTGACCACAGAGGTCACACCTATGAAGTTTCTGCAAAGCCTCAAATGAGCAGAAGGAGAAAGGGAGCACATGAAGTAGTCCTATTTTTTCCTCCCTGAAAATTGTTCTAAATTATGATTATCTGTGACCCTGTGAGAAGGAAGGTTTTGTCTGTTTTAGATTTGTCTTTAACTTTACACTTATTTTAAATATTGCCTTCTCCATTCCACGACACAATGCTTGTGTCCAGAGTTTGAACAGAATTCTAGATTTACTGGGAAAAAAAAGTCTTTATTTTTATGGAATGTTTCTCTGCGCACTAAAAGATCTAGCAATGCTTGACCTGTCCTATGCAGCAAACATTTATGCCTGGGCTTAGCTTCAGCATATGAAGGATTCTACTGGAACTGGTGGGATTGATCTATTTGTAAAGCTACATATACCTATGTGTATATACGTGTAACATCTGGCTGGTTTGAGAATCCAGCTTGCAACTGCATTCCTGTTAGGACAGTCCTAAGGACGATGCAAGCTCAGACTTAAAAAGGAAACATTTAACTACTGGCATGTTTTTCCTCCAAGGCCAGCTTAGGATTGAGGCTGGGAAATGTTTTAACATAGGTTGCCTTGATCTCTAGTGCCAACAAAGGATGGACAGACCTACCATAATGACAGACATCTTCCCCTCCTTTCCTTGTTTATAGGGCCATCTGGAATCTCTCTGAGTCCTATCAAATGAAATGCATCTGGAGGCCTTTCCTGGGTTAATGGCCTTTAGCGGATTACTCAGGAAAAGACAAGGAACCTAAATATGGGCAGTGTTCTGGATTGGCCCTTACAATTTTCCCCTTCATTCAGCTCAGGTGATTTCTTTCAGAATGCGAGGGGAAAAAAAAAAGGGGAAAATAGTGAAAAATATCCAAAGAGATCATTCACTCAAGTATTCTACCATGATCTCTTGTGTGCTGCAGCTCCCTGCTCACTTGCCTCTCTAAGACTGTAAACCTCAAGGTTCTCCCCATCCTTATTATTGGCTTGATCCTTGTAGGCTGTTTTTTAACTCAGCTCTTCAACACAAAGGCTGTTAGAGTCTACAAAATTGGCAGATGTCTAGCCAGTATAGCTATTTCCCAGGTATTTAGAGAAAGTAAACTATGAGGTGCAATGGCTGAACCAGGGAAGGCTATGGCATTACCACTGTTTACAGTTCAGTCCATGATTTTATACTGTTGGCTTTCAGGTGCTCCACATTTCTCATCCCTCTGATTTTAATCTATTAGAAAACATGTGGTAGTTCCAGTATTTTGTGGTTATTGTGGAGCCGTTGGCACTAGCAAGGTTGTGAGCTGTCCAATTACCACCCTCTTTATGATGAACATCCCTCATGACCTGGACCCACCCTGGAGCTGCTGGATATTTTGGGAATGGTGCGCTCTGGTCATCCGCAGAAGAGGTGGTGGGGAACTCCATCATCTGCTCTGCTGCCTGCTCTCATTCTGAGGCAACATTATCCCTAGTGTCATTACAAATTCACTAATAGACACTTACTTACTTAGTGAACAACATTTGGTTCTTTAATCCAAGAGGCCAAGCTACAGCCTTGTCAGACTCTTTAGCCAAAGGTTTGTTTAAAGTGAGTGTGAAGTTTTCCTTAATGCCAAGCATATCCAAATACCTGTTCTATCCCTTTTGCAATAGAAAACTGTAGTCACCTTTCTGCACACAGACAGAAATGGACTCAGCGACTTCTTATTTGCCAGTGCCCTTGGTCAGAGGGGAGGAATTTTCTTTGGAGTGGAGAATGACCTCCTGCATCTCTTGAGCAACTCACCTACTCAAAAGGAGTATCAGCTAACTTCACTGGATGGCTAGTGTCTTGCTGTCTGGTGAGGAAGAGCGAGTTGCCTGAAGAAATAGGGTTTTGTTAACCAAGGGGAAGCTGGGAGGAACTGTTGGACTAGACACTGCCTTATAATTATGAAAGAAAGAGCAGCATATTACATTTATGCCATGAATTTGAGGAGAATGCTATGTCCAACAGTATTAATTTCCAGGGATGAAGGTGATGATAGTGGCCTGCAGAAATTTATCAGTGGGTCATTCCCAGATGACCTGGAAAGATCCACAGGAGGGCACTGGGAGAGATGGGTGCATCTGAGGTATTATTTGCATTCAGAGCACATTGAAAAATCCTGAAAACAGTAGTGTAATTGGTTGCTCTCATCACTCATGCTCTGAGCTGAGGTGATGCCCTGTGGCAATTTGTGTAAGCACTCTCCAGAGCAAGGAAGCGGTTCTGAGTGTCTCTCAGAAATTCAGACAACCTGCAGATACTGAGAAAAGAAAAATATAGCAGTGACCAAAATGACTGGAAGTGAGAAGTTAGCAGTGGTTGCCAATCCAAATTTTTCTTTCTAGATATCTCTCCTGCTTTTTCTACCCCTAGAGCAAGAAAATAAGGCAGGTTTTTTTTTTTTTTTTTTTTTTTTTTTTTGTTGGCAGCTACTCAAAAAACAAAAGGCTGGGGAAAAGCTTACTGGAAGCCCTCCTCTACATCCTTCACAGAAGGAGGGCAGGAGTGGGGGGAGCACACAGCAGGGGTGAACGTGGCGGTTTGGAGAGCAATTGCAGGGCCTGGGGAGAGACAACAGGAAGCAAGAATTGACCGTCTCCCTGTCCAGCACAAACACATACAGACTTAACCTACAGCTGAACTTTTGCCCTTGAGTGACTAGTGCCATTAGGATGCAGGTCAAAAGGTTGCAGGGTGACAGAAAATGGAACTTTACTGAATGAAAGAGAAAATGAAAAAATTCCTTTGTTTGCTTAACTCCGTGTGGTTTGTGTAGCCACAGTGATCCCATAATGGAGTCCAGAGTGAAAAAGTAACTTGATTTATCACATGCAAAGGGAAAAAAAGGGAGGGGAGGGGGGAAGAAGAGGAATTTGCTAAGGGAATAACTAAAAAAAGAAAAGAATAAAATCCTCCATCCCCTAAAACATTAGAATAAATGCAACTTTAATCAATACAAGCCCATTTGTATAAATGAAGCAGAGAGGCACAGAAAGAATTTTTGTTCCTTAGGAACAAACATATACTTAGGACATCAGTGTATATATATCAATATATATTAAGGACACCAGTGATACCCGTTAAAAGAATATTCTTTCAGTCTGAGTAAGGAAAAGTGCACATGTACGAGGATGTCTGAAAAAAAAAATTGGTTTGACACAAATTTGTGTGCCAGAAATTTATATGTGTAGACCATCTGAATTTATATGCAGATATATAACACCAGATGTTTAAAATCTATCTGAAAGTGAAAAACATCTCCACATAGGTACAGAGAAAAATGGGTACCACTCATAAGACTCTGGCTAAAATTGGAGATTCCAAATGATCTCAATCAAAGTTAGCTTGAAATCTCAGCACATTTGGCATGCTTAATATTTTCTTAACTTCTTGACAAAACATTGTTCATCGGCAAAGATGCAATTATCTAAATTCAGATGATTTAAAATGCTGTTATTACTACTTGAATTAGATCCACAGAGTTATTAGGGCTTATGTGCTAATTCTGAGCTCTCTTACTAGAAAGATAGATAATAGTAGAGCACAAGAAATCTAGTGAAGTTCAAAAATATTCCAGATGGTAATCTTCAGGGTATACAGATATTCCCAGAATCATGTGAAAAACAGATTTGTCAAAGATAGACCCTTAATGAATTTAATATTTCATGACCTGATTATCAAGACCCTAAGAAACAAATTTTGTCATTTGTGTGCATGTAAAAGTGTGGTAAGTGTGGAGTGCTATGCTCTGTATGCACTTTCATGCATAAATAGTGCTTGAGGCTGAAAAGCAATTTGGTATGAGCAGAGTTATCTGAAGTTTCCAGATGGGATCCTACGCCTCCACCACTTTCCCCTTCCTTTTCAGCACTCTCCTTCTCTCTCTTAGTCAGTCAGCCCATGGCCTGCATTACTGCAATAGTTACATCTATGTACTCTGTGTGCCCCACGCTCTTTTTTATCATTGAGAACAACTAAACCACCTTGCTCACCATCCAGCTCCAGAGGCGGTGAGCTGGGTGATGATCCTCTACAGTTCATGTCTCTATGGGCCCCTCTTTTCCAAAATATATCTGTCTTGCTAATAGTTTTTGCATCACAAACGCAGACCTTTTTTTCTCATCCATAGAGCTAAAACTCTTATGCACACTAATTTTGAGTGTGGCAGTCACATATTTCGGTTACGGCAGTGTCCTGTGGTTTTATTCGTGACAAATGCAGCCATACGCTATTCAAATCTATTGGGATTAGTGCTGTTAAGATTGTTATCCCCATCCACCTCTTTGGCTTTGCCGTAACTCTGTCTCTTTGCGCTGTGTCCTAATTTTCTACTGTAACAAATGCAAAAGTCCTCTCTTCCCATTTAAGTCACTCTATAATCAGTACTAAAAGGCCTACTGCTACCCCCATTTGGACTGTGAGATCAATTTCTATCATCACCTTTTCAATTTTTAGACGTGCATTTCTAATTTTTCATCTTTCTTTCCACTTGGTTTAGGGAAGAAGTCCCCATAAACATATTTACAAACCTGCTTTGCTGTCTGACCTCAAAAAGCCTATTCAATTGATAAATTATACATATTATAATTATATATAGTTATATATATATTATTTTATATAACTACTATATAGTTTCCTTCAGGTTTTCCATGAGGCTATCTGATTTCATCTAGTGTAAGCATTCCCTTTTTGTTCTCATTAGCACAATGTCTAAATTAATGGGGGTCCTCATTCCTGGCTATCCTGTTTGGATAATATAGTAGTTATTAGTAATAACCTTCTTGAACATTTAAAGGTAAACTGAGAGTAACTCCACTGACTTTCAGTAGAAATAGCCCAAGTTTTTATGTATACAGTAGAGAAAAAGATTTTCTCCTCATTTTGGGTTTTCTGTTCACATTAAGAGACTAATTAGTTAACATTTATCTGCACTTCTGCTCCCAAAGATTGTGGAATATGTGGCTTTAAAAGAAAAAGTAAAAAACCCAGTGTATAATGAAGTGTATTTCACATGTGATATTATGAATGAACTTTGAGACTGTGAATTGTCTGTGAAATTCCTTAAAAGACTGTGTTTAAAAATAACTTGTTTCTTCATGAAATCTTGATGGCACTTTCTTTTCTCATTCTCTCTGTTTTCTTTTCACAGCCGTAGTTAGACACATCATGGGTTACTGGCTTGTAACACATCTCTTTGAAAACAATGAAAGCTGCTTTTACAGTCATGGAAAGAATCTGAAAGAAGTATTTTATATTTTGTAAAGCAAACTTGCTTTTGGTCTAAGATCCTTTATGCCAAGTTTCAGTGTATTCTTACAGCCAAGTTATACACTTCCTCAGACAATTTTTTAGTACTAATAGACAATTTGGCTATGTGGTATTGTTTTTGAAATGCTAAAAGGAAATCTCAACAACTCATTATGTTGGGGAACCAGCAGCAGTAGACAGTTATTATGATTTTTAGTGATGTTTCTGTTCAGCAGGTATTAGCATGTTTGGAAACAGGGCAAAAAAAGATGGTAACAAATGCTAGAACTTTTCTGTGGGTGGATGAATGATTATGCTTCAACACACTGCCAGAGACAGTAAGTAACCTGTGGAAGGCATTGTTCAAAGCAGAGGTATTTGGGGAGTAGAAGTACTGTGCATTGTATACCGTATGCCAACCTTTTGGGAGATTGTGTCAGAGTGGTGAAAGAAATTAAAAATCAAACCAAACCAAACAACCAAAAGAGAAAACAACACTGTATTTCATTATCTTCACCTACTCACTAGGAATCTGATACGTGGAAACTATGAATCTAGCTATCAGGCTTGCCTTTCTCAACAGTAACATCTGTTAGACAAATATAGCCAAAATAGATGCGTCCCTATAAACGAAGTCAGTATTTCTGTACCATAGTAGAGAGTTTCTTGATCTGTTACAAAAGGGAATGTAAAAGATGTTAAAGACTGAATGAGATTCTTCTGTAACAAACTAATGCTTATTCTTCAGATGCACAAAGCACCTGTGGATGCATCTATTAATCAAGTCATGTGGAATGTAGAGGGAGAGTAGGTGATTCACTTACAGAAAGTGGATGACATTAGATATAAGACTTGTAGGTGGTTGAAGGTGAAGGTAAGTCCCACTCATAACCTTTATAAATGATCTGTTTGATGTTTTGGCACTCTCTGTTGAGTGTATAAAGAGCCAACCTCCAATCAGTGCTGATAGTATCATGACTGCAGTCTTGATGTTGAATGTGGCAGAATCCATCCATACAAAAACAGCCAGATGATCCTATTTAATATAAAAAAAAGCCCACTCGGACAAAATGTGTATCATTTGAAAAATCAAATACCCTCCTTAAAAGCAGAGGCTAAAAAAAATTAGTTAATTACTTTTCAGATATCTGTAAGTGCTATGTGCAATCAGCCAATAGCTTCTCTGTAAAAACTACCGGTTTGGTGTGGTAGTGCTAGAGAAGGGCTGCTGCTGGGAAGTAACTAAGATGCTCCTTCATTTAACCCAGACCATAGAACAGCTGCCGGATACGAATGCCTTTCAGTCACCATTGATCAGGGATCGATCCGAATTAGTGACCTAGAAATAAATGGCTGCATACTGAAGAATACATTTCCTACACAATTCTGTCTTCGGTAATGAGAAATGCAACTGTCTATCTCATTTAACTTTCAACTGTCAAATACAAAAGAAATAGATGCCCTTGAAATGTAATAATATGAAAAATCTCTAATACCTCAGACATTTTTCCTGTTATGTGATTTCTTTGTATTTTTGTTGTTTGATTTTTTTTTAATATGTCCTCACTGCAGTTATTAGTAAGGTATTTCTAATATTAGGCAAATACAGGAAACTAATATATTGTCTTCCACACTTTCTCATAAGACTTGTTTTAGAAATAGTTTCTCAATCCTTAACTCCTTATATTACATCCAAATCCTCGGGGAGGTTGTACTTTCAGTTTCTAGGCTAGACTGCTCAGAACTTAGATTCCAGTCCCTGGCTTTGCAAGGACAACTTGCATAGCTTTGGCAAGCTGTTTATAGTTTCTCCATCTCAGTTTTCCACTTACAAAAGGGAAAAAGTATTGTTTCCCTTTCTTGGGAATATTTTGAAATTAAAGTCACAGATAACCGACAGACACTCACAAAACCAGCCTTGGCAATCTTTTTGAGCTCTTCTGGATAGCTAATGTTTCCTTTGAAGGCTGAGTTGGAAATATGAGGCTGAAATATCGAATTTATGGATATCATTTTTGAGCTTGGGGTTCGTAGAGATAAAAACAAACAGCACCCCTCTCTCCCCAACCACTGAGGAAAATGGGTCAATTGAAAATTATCACAATGACAGGTTTTTCCTTTCATTAGGATTACAAAACACTCAGCATTAGTAAGAATTGTGGAGATTTTTCTGACAGAATTAATTATTCTGAGTGATTAGTTTGTTATGCTCCTTGCGGGCACCAAGTTTGGAAGAGGAAGTGCTTTGTCTTTCGATTAAAAATATCCAAACAGCTCTGTGGAGTCATGATCTGAGAAACCAAAACAAGTCCTTAACCGTAGATAAATGAAGGTTGGCTGATCTCAGTTTGCAGAAAGCCAAAGGAAGCCCTCTGCTCTGACCCCATGCCCTCTGGCATCACAGCTGGTGCACGAGCACAAAGACAACTTGGATGTAGATGCTGCTGGGCACTTTACACAGGCTAGATTGTAAATTTGTCCATTTATGAGTGTCCTGCAGGGGTTCCCACCAACTCAGAAGACAAAGCAGAGATTGAAGCAAACAAAGCATATCCTCTGATTGCCACTATTAATAAAATGGAGGCCATAAACAAATTTGCTGTGTACTGTTTCTCACGTGGAGAAACAGGAAAACAAGAAATGCCTTCCCTGAAATGAACAGGATGCATGTGCTACAGAGGTTGAGTGGAGGAAGTGTATATGAAAAATGAGAATTGGATCTGGGTCCCAGAACTGTTTTGCTTTACACTTATTATGGGGCTATGGACATGGATTTCATCCCATCCAAAATCTCAAACTGACTTGGTAAAGCTTACAAGGTCTCATCCGCAGCAAACATAAAACATATATTGGAATTTCTGGAGTGTTATTTTTCTTTATAAATATTCAGAAATGAGAAGAATAATTTTGAAATTGTCCTTGTACACGTTAGCATGCTCTGCTGAGATCCACTTTCAGCTTGCTTATTGTTCATTTCCTTTCAGTCTTCCTAGGAATAAAGAGAAAATGCTTTTCTTTTGGATGCCAACACCTCTATGAAGGAATAATGCAAAGCATTAGACATGTTCCAAAAACCACAGCAGTGTTAAATAAATGATTCAATTTCTGAAGAATTATGTATAGACAAAATGACATTTCTTTTGCAATGCCAGACCTGGTGGTGCCTTCCAGTCCTGTGTACAACAAGACTGATTCACACAAGGGTTCACACATTTTCTTGGGCTCACTACTACTTATGTTAAGGAGTTCTGCAAAACACTTCAGAGGCTGGTAAAGTGGAGAATGAAGATACCAAAGTAGAGGCTGAAGTGATGGTGATAACTCAGTAACCTCTGAAGTTTTTATTGATGGAAACACTTTCTGAATGACTCTGCATGTACCTGAACTGCAGGTATCCATGTGGAAAACTACTGCTTCTCAAATCTGTACTGTGAAGTTATGTATATTTATGGTTGACTGAACAGTGAAGATGCAAGGCAAAAAACATTAAGTATTAGTGGACGTTCACTGAAAGTACACAAGTCAAGCAAGTGGTAGAGAGTACCTGTTGCCCAGCAGTGGTGTCTCTGGCTAAGGGTAAGGATCTTTAGGGCACCTGGAATCAGTCCCTGGCAGCTGAGGTGTACAACAAATGCCAGGATCTCACGGCATTAGAACACGAAGATACTGCTTGTTCTGCAAATTCTCTGTATTGAACTTGAATACTTTTTTCAGATAATTGTTTTTTAGGAGTTAGGAAAAACTTTATAATGAAGAAAATCGGATAACTAACATGGCACTATATTTACTCTCCAGGGGACTAAGCATCAAATATTGCCATGATGTTCATGTGGATTTTTTTCTCTTTTTTGCCTAACTTTAATTAGCGCCAGGTAAGTGCTCAGTAGAAACCAGACACCCAGTGTAGCTGGAATTTATGTCCTGGAAACAGCTAAGAAAAGCCAGTTTCCATGTTTTACATCTCAAGCCTAATATCACGTGGTCACACTCTATCACTGCAGTAATGCTGACAGAAGTGCAGGAAATATCCTGGAGAAACGCCCTCATTTTATTTCATTTGGAGCTCATTTGTTCTGAAACATCCAGTGACAAAATTATGATGTGGTTTCAACAGGGGTATGTGTCTAAACTCATACTCCTGCTTTTTCTGCAAATCCGGGTTAGAAGATCTCATTTTTTCTCCTCCCACACATACACTCTCTGCCAACTACACAAACAATGACCTGCATTCATCCACACTGTAACTCTGTTGACATCATCACGCTACAGTAGAGACAAATTTGGTACTGCAAGGCAAAGTGCTATGAAATAGTTTGATTCTGCTCTTTTGTCCAAAGAAAATGCATCTGGAAACATATTGTACTTTGATGCTGACATACAGAAATGTCTTTATCATTGTCAGGTGATTGCTGTTCCTGCAAATACATGAGAATTTTTTAATAGATGCTTAAATTGTGAATATAGTGCATGATGTTTTATTTTCTATTGAAATATGAATCTACTTTTTCATTTTTAATTATTCTATTTATTATTATTATTTTAGAATTATCAACGTAAGGTTTTCTGTTTTGTTTTGTTTCCTAAATGCTAGGCATTTTCTGCCTTCTTTCTGTTTTTAGGAATATTTTGCTTCTCTTCCATGAGATCTGTGTCAAAGGTGGCATTTTCAAAAGTGCCTAAGTGCTTCTGGAGACTGTCCATTTATAAAATTGGCTTAAGTAATGGTGTTAATAGGATTTAGGAGCATAGAGTCAAGAAGAACTGAGAGTTGGTGTCACTCAATGCAGTAATGTCTTTTAGCTAGTTAAACTGAAAGCAATGCACTCAACCTTGAGCTAGGACACTAACCCAGCCCATGAACAGGCAGTGGTAGTGCCAGAGAATGGAATTTTCAGAGTGATATGGTTGACACAGCAGAAGGAATAGATGCCATTCAGAAGGTCCTTGATAAACCTAAAAGATGAGTCTTTGTGAATCTAGTGAGGTTCAGCAAAGCAAAGTGCAAGGTTTTGCATTTGGATCAAGGTAATACCAGATATGTATACAAAGTGGGAAAATAATTCCTTGAGAGTAGCTCTGCTGAGAAGGACTTAGAGGTTTTAGTTGATGAAAACTTAATGTGAGTCAGCAGTGGTCGCTTGCAGACTGGAAGGACAATGGTATCCTGGGTTCCTTCAGAAGAGGGGTGGCCAGAAGGGCGAGGGAGGTGACTGTGCCCCTCTATTCTGCCCTCATGAGGCCCCATCTCAAGTACTGCATCCAAGTCTGACTCACAGCATAGGACAGATGTGGAGCTGTTGGAGAGAGCCCATAGGGAGGCTACGAAGATGATCCAAGAACTGAAGCACCTCTCCTATGAAGATGGGCTGAAGGAACTGGGCTTGTTCAGCCTGGAAAGGAGAGGGGAGACCTCATTGTAGCCTTCCAATATTTAAAGAGAGTTTATAAACATGAGGGAAATCAACTTTTTATATGCATTCATAGTGATAGAACAAGAGAGACTGGTTTTAAAGTACAGGAGGGAAGATATAGATTAGATGTCAGGGGGAATTTTTTACTGAGAGAGTGGTGAGCTGTTTGCCCAGAGATGTTGTGGATGCCTCATCCCTGGAGGTGTTTAAGGCCAGGTTGAATAGGGCCCTGGGCAATATGATCTAGTTCTTGATCTAGTGGCTGACCGCCCTGTCTGTGGCAGGGGGGTTGGAACTTGATGATCATTGAGGTCCCTTCCAACCCAAGCCATTCTGATTTTTTGAGTTTTCTTTAGATTTGGTATAATCAAATTCACATTATACTCTTGCAAAACTGGTTTGAGAATATTTAAACAATTGCAAAAGACTCAATTAGTTAATTAACAGTTATACAGTCATCAGAGATCCTTGCTTGTGATGTACTGTGCTAATTTTACAAGAAACTTCATTGAAAATTTAGTAGAGAATAAAATAAATGAGTTTCAATTTCTTACTGTGTTTGAATTAAAAATGTTTAAGTTTGTATTGTATTCTTCAACAAAAAATATAAAGTGACATTAGTAGTATACCCCCACTCCCCTCCCCCCCAACAAAGGGACAAAAACAAGGAATAAAAGCTGTGAAAGCAAGGCAATGGAATCAGAAAGAGTTTGTTGTAAATAATCATCCAAAAAGTTTGGAAGTGCACCAGAACCTTGTGAAACTGATTGTCATTTCGTTGTCTGGTTCATACTTCAAAGAACCCCATGTAAAGGACAATTCTGTATGATGGGGCCTCATGAGGGCAGTGTAGAGAGGAACAGTCATCTCCCTTTTCCTTCTTGCTACCCTTTTTGATGCGGCCCAGGATACAGTTGGACTTCTGGGCTGCAAGTGCAACCTGTGGTTCATGTCCAGCTTTTTGTCCACCAGAACCTCCAAGTCCTTCTTGGCAAGGCTGCTTTCTATGAGTTCACCTCCTAGCCTGTATGCATATCTGGACCTAGGTGCAACAACTTGCATCTGTCCTTGTTGAGCCTCATGTTCATGTGGGCCTATTTTTTTCAAGGTTGTCCAGGTCCCTTTGGATGGTATCCATTTGTTTTATTGTGTTGGCTGCATCACTCAAGTTGGTGTCATCCACAAGCCTGCTGAGGGCACAGTGCACACTATCTGATTCTTTGTATCATTGATAAAGATGTCAAAGAGCGCCAGACCCAAGATGTACCTCTGCAGGACACCACTTTCATCTACATCCTTCACCTGGATGTAGAGCTGTCGACCATAACTCTCTGGTTGCAACCATCTAGTCAATTCCTTTTTCATCCTTCACCATTCTCTAAAGTTCACCATTTAAATCTGCACCTCTTCAATTTGGAGACAAGAATGTCATGTCAATTTGTGGCAGCGATACCCACAGTGTTGACTTACCAATTTAGGGAGCAAACTGAATGTCCATGACCTCCAGATAATTTGAGACAATGTGGTACAAATTCAGAAACAAAAATCTGCTATAGTATATTAAAAATGAAATGGGGGTGTCTCCTAGTAAGATATACTTCCTCATCCCATCCTCATGTTTCATATTTGACGAGTAAATGTTTATTAGTCTCCCTAGGAGACTAAGGAGACAAGCAGATCTCTTTTGTTCATGTGTGCTGGAGAATTTAAGACACAGTTTGTTGTGTTCAGTCAAACAGAAAATAATATAAAGTGAAGTGCCTGGCTGAATCCATGTAATCCATCAAAATATGGGGCTGGACTAGGCTAGCATATATGAGTGTACCACAACGTAGTTCAGAGGGATACCAGATCACTGCAGTAACTATAATGTTAAGGAGTAGTACACAGAGAACCACATGCTAGTTTTATAAATTCCTAAATCAAAAGGAGCTGTTTATTTCACAGAAGTATCCAGAATCACAGAGGAGTTGAGGTTGGTGGGGGAGTAATCTTTCTGCTTAGAGTAGAATCACTTGGAGCATGCTGCTCATGTGCAGTGTCCAGTTGTGTTTTGTAGATTTCCAAGGACAGAAACTCCACAATCTCCTTTGGGATCCTGTTCATAATGAAGAGCTTTTCCTTTGTTCAAAGGGAATTTCTTCTTGTCACTGGATATTTCTGTGAAGAGTCTGTCTTCTTTACTCCTCTCAAGGGATGTTTATACACGATTCCCTCAGAGCCTCCTCTTCCTGAAACTAAACATTCTGAGCTCTCAGCCACTCCTGTTATGTCAAATTCTCCAATCCTATAATTGGTTTCATAGCTTTACACTGAGTTTTCTGCACTTTATCAGCATCTGTCCTGTTGCTGGACCTGTGTAGAATGAGACCCAGCATTATGGATGTGTTTCCCCAGTTCAGAACAAAGGAGAAGGATTATCTCCTCTGACATGCTGGCAACTCTGTAATGCATTTCAAGAGCAAGATGGGCTTCCTCTTTTGTGCAAGAGCATATTGCTGATTCACAACTGAACTGGTGTCCATGAGGATTCCCATGACCTTTTCTAGAGAGCTGCTTTCCATCTGGTCAGTCCTCAGCATGTACCCGGTGCATGGGATTGTTCCTCTCCAAGTTCAGGTCTTCACACTTTCCTTTGTATCTTCATGAAGAATATTTCTCCAGCCTGTCTAGTTACCACTCAGTACGCCCACCTGTTGTATCAGCTGTTTCTCCCAGTTTTGAATTGCCTGCAAACTTGATGAAGAAACATCTTGTTATACCTTTCTGGTCTCTGATAAACTTTTATAATATTTCTGAAGTCAGTAGAAACCTGCTGATTTCTGAAGGTGGTGCATTTATCGCCATATGCTGATTTTTTCAAAAGGAAATGTTAGATTACACTGCATTATAGTTATATGATAATGATAGAACATGATTTTTTTCTGCTTTCTTTAGATTTTAACATTTTGATCTGCCTTTTGGACTTTGAGATGTCTGGTAAAAATGACCAGTGAACTAATTTCTCTCATCACTCAGATTGTATATGTATTTTTTAACATGGCTATGAAGCAATCCTCAAGTAAGTCATAGTCATCTCACCACACAGAAAGTTGCTCAAAGTATACCACATGTGCATGTCTCTAACATAATGGAAAAAGCTAAATGATGTCTCATTTTGTCAAATTCAGCCTTAAAACTAAACTAAATGCTAGGAGAGTTCAAGGAATTCTGGGTAACTACCCCAAATTTTTGCTGTTTTCTCCACAAAATGAATACTCTCAAATATCATAGAATCATAGAATCATAGGGGTTGGAAGGGACCTCAAGAGATCATCAAGTCCAACCCCCAGTATATCATATAAATATCTCATATCTTATGAGAGTAATAATCAGAACCCTAGACTAACTATCAGAAATAGTTTTTCAGTGAGACTTTCAGATGCCACTTTACATCCTGGTGCTCGTTCTGCAGAGTAATTCTTCAGGACTGGGCATAAGAAGAAAGCAGGGAAAAACACCTGGTGTTCTCTATGGCTCTGAGCCAGCTCTGAAAGACAAGAAATTTCATCACAGCAAGAGAAGAACAGGATCTCAACAAGGCAGTGAGCATGCTATGACACTACTTGTGTGGTTGCAGATGATATATTTTGAAATTTATAAAATACAGTAGAAAAGATAAACCTCTAACTTGATTAATAATTGGCCTCTTTAACAGTCTCTCTGGTGCATGTTATGGCTGGAAGGAAATGAAGGTGTTTTCACTTCCAGTTCTTTCCATGCCATCTAAAAGGGATGCTGAGTGATGCAATATACAAATGATATTGCTACAGAGTGAATAAATACTTTCAAGTGAAATCTGCCCATCAATACCTGCAATAAATGTTAGAATTGGAAGGAAAAATCCTAAGGGGGAAAAGAATTACCCACATGGTAACAGATCAGGCTTTAATTTCCCATCTGCTGATGAGAAATGAGATGAATCATAGAATAACTAAGATTTGAAAAGACATCCAAGATCATCCGGTCCAAGAAATTAAAGAGCGATTTGTCAGTCAGTCAGGTCAACAGCACTCAGTCATGTAAGCCAGATCCTTACTGCCAAACTGAGGTTTCCTGCGGGTCTTATCCTCTGAGGCTTTCAGCTAATAACTAAAAAAATCATCACTGCTCCTTTTATTTCTTCTCTCAGCTCAGGCTATTTTCTATGTCCACTCAAGCATGGATTTAGATCACCTCTTTCAGTCCTATAAAGCCCATCCAAACACATTCTTCTGGGTACTGCATTGCAATCTCATGTATTATCACAGCTTCTCTTCCACTTTAGACACTACTCAGTGTGTTGTTTCATGAACCCCAGGAAACACTGTTTACAGTGATGTTACACTGATATTTCCTGAAAGGCATATTTCATTATCAGGAACCCGACTGCAAGCTCCTCCATGACATTATCCCATATAACTGCTGACTTACTCCTTAAACGACATGAAGAACATGTACCTGCACCTTGGCTGCATGACTTGGACACAGCACATAGCTACCCCATCACCAGCTTGAGCTTGTCAAATATGTAAGTGAATTATGTAGGTTGGTCTGAAAGTAATCCATCCCATTTCTTTCCATGGAAACTATAAAAGAGACAAATTGCACAATAACTCAGTTTGATAGAGTAAATTCTCAGCTACTAAACATGATTTTTTGACGTGGTCACTATCTTTATCTATGCATTGAAGAAGTGATGAAGAAGTGTCTGCATGCTGCACTTGTCAAAATCTGCACCAGCGTAAGTGACCATTATTGCTGTCATTTCTGTTGAAATGCACCACCCACTGCTTCACTGTGCTCACATCCACTGTTTAGTCTCCATAAACATTCAGCAAATGTTGACAGATGTCAATGGGTGGCATTTTTTTCATGTAGAGGAGTTCAATGTCACACCTTTGCTTCATGTGTACAGAATTTGGCCTCTACTGCCATAGCACCACCGTCTGCCTCTGGTGTTGTGGGACAGCATAACAAAACCGGAGGAATTAAATTTGGAGCAGCACTCCTACATTTTTATCAGCCTTGGTTATGGAAAAATGTTTCATTTTGTCCCCTACCTCTAAATATATTCATAAAATTTCTTCATTAAAACTGCATTGTCAGGATTTGGAAATGAAATATTTAGTTAAAAGACATTTCTGATAATGTTCGTAACTGGGAATGAGCCAAAAAACTTAGAATGAAATTGTTAATTATAGCTTAATTTACTAAAATAAACAGTCTCATTGATTTCAATAGAATTACACGAATTAGTGAAATGAGAGTTTTCCCTGAGGTAAACCTTTAAATTAAAAGCTGATAGAAATCTTGGTTTAGGTAACTGTTGTCTGAGTTTGAAATACGTACTGCTGATTATGATTTGTTTTTTACTTTTATATTTTGTATGCTTACTTATTTATAGTTTACCCAATGGAGAAGAAAGAAGTGCCTCATTATTAAAACAAAATGTCAACATTTTTCTATGTTTCTCCTCTTTGCTCTTCGTTTAAAATAGTTGCTAGTTTTAATGTGTTGTTTTTTCAAAAATAATTGACTTTAGAAAGCTAAGTCAAAATGTTTGGCATGCTCTTTTGAGTGAGATAAAGTTAGATTCTTATCTGCTCTGTGTTATTTATTGTTTGACATATTGGATCCGTGGCATCTCAAAGTCTGGATCAAGATGGTGATCCCATTGTGCTATGCATGCTGAATCCTGCTTTCAGTGAGGCAGAGGAGAAATTTCAGGACCTGTACCAACATCATTTGTATGCACAAATTTAAAGAGGTACATTCCACACATGCATGTGTATTGCTGTGCACTTGGGTGTGAGTGTATATGGACACACTTGCACGTGTGCACTTTGCCCTTGCTGTGGGAGTCTGATGTACAATGAGAGAATTTTAATCCATTTTTTTGACCTTTCTGAGGAGTGAGAGAAAAGTTGGGAGGGGGAAGTGTACACACCTGCAGTTTTCTTCCTTTAAAGTGATCTCTTTAAGACAATAGGGATGAGATAGAAGAGTAAAACTGCCCATTTCCAGGAGATTTGTTCTCAGTGCATTTAATACCCAGCCTCAGATGTTGACAGTGAACTGCCACTGCTAAAATGAAGAATGTTATTTCCAAGGGGTCATGGAGCAGCGAGTGCAATTGATTAGAGGTATAAGTCTCAAGATGTCAGCAAGGAAAATGTTCAGTGACCACACCAATGTGCTAAATGACCTTTCCTCCAGATGCATATAAGATTATTCTTTCAAAGCATTTGAATTTGCATTCAGGTGCTTTTGCTTAGCTAGTACTGAAGTCATAGAAAGTGGAGCGATTGTCTATGGGAAGGTAATTTAGGACAGAGGGTTCGTGGAGCATCTACTGAGCATGAAAAATGCCAGACTGATATTTGAAAACAGAACTAAAAGGGAATTCAGAAATAAAGTGCAAGAAGCATAATTAAGGTAATATTTCTTGGTGATAGATAACTGATTACCATTTAAAGGGCATTCCTAGTCCACTGATGTCAGTGGTAGCTTTTCAGGATATGTTTGGCTTGGCCTACAGCATCTTGACCAGTCCATGGAGATCATTTCAACAGTGTGATTGAATACTATTTAAGGCAATAGACTGCTAAGTAACTACATTACTTATGACAAGGCACATTTTATTCCCTGTTTAAGTATGACATATTCTGCATTTCTCTTATGACTTAAGTTCAAGTTTTGGTATGTAAAAATTAAGACAGTGCTGTTTTAACCATGTTAGAGCCTGGTGCCTATTTGGTGTATTGTTTGCTCAGTAGGAGAACATGCAGCTTGCGATATAATCAAATTCAACCCATTAGTATACTCTTGCCACATATTGCTGTGCCCTATGCCATTCACCTCCCATTTAGTTGTGAAATCTTTTTCAGAAACAGAAATTCTTTGTTCTTCCGATTCTGTTTATGCCTTACTGTGCTCTGATCCTTACTGATGTGGAGAAATTCTCTTCTCTTTTGTGATCTAAAGCAGATTTGAATGTAACATTCCAAAGATGAAAGCTTCACTGACAGCAGTGCAGAGTTCCTGGCAGAAATCTCTGTTCTCAATATCCTCTGTCAAAATAAATGTTTTTAGCTACAAGACCAATACATACTCTTCACAACTGAGCAGCAAATGTGCCTGCTCCCAGATAAACTGAAGTATTCTGTAGATGTGGTTATGCTGTTGTAAGGGACAGGTGTTTCACTGTTCATATTGGTATTTTAAATTTGCATTATAAAAGTTTAAGTCACAAAGACAAGTTATAGTTTCCAGCTTCAACTAGTAATGACAGACTGCAAAGAAATGTCATAATTTTCTCAAGATTTTAGCAGAATTCACTCTGCTAAAATCTATCTAATTCAGAGTGAATTAAAAATAGTGCTTTGGTATAAACATTACAATAGAATGTCAATTTATGTCTTTTTGACATATTTCCTGATTTCAAAATCTTGTTGCAAAACAGCTTTTAATTTCTCCTAAGTCTGACAATTAAACACATTTTTGCTGTGACAAAGTGATGTTGTTCAAGTATGAGAAGAATACTAATATGAAGAAAAATATCAGAAAAAATGTCTGTCACTACCCTAAGAAATACCAAAGTTATACTGCAATCAGCTATGCTCTCATTAAGATTACTTACTGAAATACCCTACCTTTGCTTTTTTTAATCTTACCAATTCATACAGAAGAATAGCAACTAAGATATTGAGATGGTATTGTTGAAAATTCCGCAGTGCTGATAAGTTAGAGTTTTCCCTTAGAGTACATAACATGCAAGAGGAATTCTTTTCTCGTACAGTCTGTTTTGCTCAGTGTTCTGCTCAGCCTTTGAGAAACACTGTAAGCACTTGGTGTAAGAAACTATCAACTTCGTACTGCCTTTAGCAGTTATCTGCAGGCACTACTCTCATACACACCTCCACAGTCAAAAAGAAATCTTCTATTTCAACTATGATATTCAGCTTTGAATCTCTCAGTTGCTGTAACCAGGAGAGAAAAATGCACTAAAAGGGATTTATTTATTTCTTAAGGGGTAACACACTTCAACAATCAAAGGCAGAAATCAGCTAAAAAGTCACACAGAACTGTATTTAAAATCATTAGTTTAGGAGTGTGGGGTGGGGCAAGTGTGGGAGAAATCCCCTTAACTAAACGCATTAGAAAAATGGAATGAATGTAAAATTCAACAGTTTAATTGGATCCCAAGGAATTAGCTTGGAACCTGCAAACTGGATTCCAAGCCTTGCTAACCAACTTACCTTCATCAAATGCTTAAAGGCTTTCTTCACATTGTCAGAAGCATTTTAAGCAAACACAGCACTCAGCTACATACCATGACAAATTTTGCCCGTAGGCTGTTAAAATGGCTTTAAACTAGCGAGGTGTGATCTTAAAAATAGACATACATTTTGTACATATTTCATCCCAAGCTTTCTTTCCTTTTAGCCTTTATATCTTAGAAATTTGGCAGGGTTATTAAATAATTAGCTTGTGTATTTTCTCTCTTTAGGTACTGAAGAGCGAGCAACTGTCAATCAGATGGGACTCTCCTGAGCTAGGTGAATGCTGACATTTGGCAAGTGTCATCACAGTTACCTGCCCGTGCCCTTGTAATGCTTTAAGCCAGTGACCCTTCCCTCTCTGTCACACATTTCAGGTAGCGCTCAGAGCTCATTGTGTGCAACTGAGGTCAACCTCCAACCAACCAAGTACTCTGTCCTGTTCGCACAAAGCTTTCCCTGAAGGCAAGAGAAAAGAATAATAAAAGGGGGAAATGGCCTGCTGAGCAAAGGCTCTGGGTCTTTTATAACAGGAGGTCGTTTTTGATTATAGGAAGCAACCTTCTGTGGCCATGGAAACCAAAATGCCACACAAAAGCCAGAGGGTGCTTAGGAGGTAAACAAGATAGATGAAAGGTGATGGTGCTTTTAATCTCCATAATCAATGTACTTAGGTGAGTGACTTTAATTTAATCCATGTCTGATTAACCTTTTTCCTTTGTTTACACCATTATAGGAGGTTTTCTCCTGTAAAATTTTTTAACAAATCTTAGAAAAATTCCCGGGGAGGGCTGCCTCTGCAGTGTTTTCATCCTATTCACCCCCTTGCTGTAATCATGGATGTTCTCATTATCCACATAAATGCCTAATCCTTCTTACTCCTGCTAAGCTTATCCTCAGTGCTATATTTTGAATGAGAGAGCGAAAGTTCTTATACAAATACAAATTCTTCTGACTTTCCCTTTTTGGACACCTAGCAAGATGAAATAGCTGGAAACAATGGCACTCAGTAAGGAAATCTTTTCCATCAAGAAGCCTTGGAGCAGTTTGGTGAAAACTGGTTTTGATTTGGTTGAGTTATGAGCCCTCGAAAACTGCACATCGTGCATGCTTAGACATTTTTAAATAACAGCAGTGGTTTTAATGACAGCTGAATGTTTGGACGGAAGCTGTGCCGTGCATGTGTGCGCGGCTAATTTACCTACTTACTGAAAAATATACTCTGGGGTAGTGCTCCGAATGAACCCTGCCACATTCGGTTTAGGTTGGCTTGCACAACTGAAAATCCTCTCATGCTGCTGCGCAAAGTTTTCCACTAAGATGGGCATTTTATGGATGAGACTTTCAAAAGTAAGTCTCCAGCTGAGGGAGTAGATCCCACTCAGAAAAGAAAGTGGGACGGAAAAAAAAGATAAGACAGGATCTAGTGTTTCTATGTCCTTTGGAATTAAGGAGTAGATTCAATAAAGACAGACATTTAAGTACTTAGTCTCACTGCTATTAGAATATGAGGTTTAATACTTCTTTGAATCTTGCTCTGGCCTCCAAATGAAAACAGAATGCAGACTTATTCACTTAGGCTTTCTAAACTATCTTAGGAGGAGAAGAATGCTTCAAAATAGAGTTTGCAGGAAAAACTGCCTAAACTCACTAACTTCAAGTTATTTTTTTCTCTTTCCAGAACTAAGGTGCTTTGCCACAGCAGCTAACAGCTGCCTCTGTCCAGCCAAAATCTGTCCTTTCCTGAGTGTAGCTGCCTCTCTCAATCCTTTTGAAGAGTGAAGCAGATCTTAGTGTTTTCTTTTAAAATATAAGCAGAGGAGGCACTGTCACTGCTTCTGCCCACTCTCTATGTCATAAGCTGGAAGCAAGAGTACTTATTCAAGGAATAGAAGAGCCAAATGTCAATGCCAGGGTGCTTGAACGTGGTCCTGTGCTGCCCAGGTTACGCCTGGGGAAGAGAACATTCTGGGTCTGGGCTGTTCTTCAGAAACAGATGTGAGGATTTGGGGTGCAGGCAGGTAAAAATACATGTAGACTCCTCATTCAATAACCGTGGAAGAATAAGAAGATCCTCATAAGAAAATGACACTTTGACTTATCAGAGAGTGACTCCGTTGGATGCTGATCCAGGGCAGTTCTTTGCTTACAGTGAAGTAAAATTGCAAATACTTCAGGAACTTCAAGGAAAAGTAAGTAAAACAGAGACAGAATCAAAACAGTTTCCAGAGCTACAGTTTCAGGTTAATCAACCAAGTCATTCTAAATCCTGTTTTTCATCTGCCCAAATTAAATACAGGGGGCTGCAGATGTTGCAATGTCTGATTTTTTAATTAAACTACTGTTATTCACTTGAGAGGAATGCAGGTTTTCTTTGCCCTGAATGCAGAGTTAGGATCCTAATTATGAACTTCCTAGTAGTTACAAAGCAATTACATGAAACTGTCTCCTCTAGCCAGAAGGAAATGTAAAGGAGAACATCTAGTCAACTGGCTCTAGGCAAAGGAGAGGCTCTTCTTTCAGTTAGAGTTGACAGCTGTGAATTCTCCCATAGAGTTAGATGCCTCAGCCAGGTAACACTGAGGGAAAATAGATTTTGTATGTTTGTATGTTTGCCGCCTTCTGCTAATAGTAAGCACCCAACTGCCATTTGGATTATTCAGATCCTGCTGTTCATGTCTGCTGCTTGAATCTTTCTCTGCAGATCCTCAATGGGATCTCTATCCACTAAGCTGGAAAATATTCTGAAACAGACATCAGAGAGAGCTCCTCAATCTAAGTAAAATTATTTTAAACAAAGTAAGAATCATTTCTCTTTTTATTGCATCCATGGTTACGTGTTATTGAAGAGGCTGTATCCAGTATTATGTGTACTTTAGCAAGAAAATAATTCTCTCTCTCTCTCTGGTGTTTAAATTATTTATGTCAAAGCCATTTAAACGAGCAGGAAGGGAGAAGGACCTACACAAGCATCTTTCAGTAACTTTCACACTATGTCATGGTTTTATGATTTTTGTTATTGGTATTCCACATCATAACATCATGTAGTGCATTTGGAGTTAAAGAGTTAATTCTCCAGCTCCATGGATCATCAATAGTTCCAGGTATACCTGTCTCAGAAGAGAAGAACTACGTTCCCCAGAGGACTTTGCGTTGCTTTGTATTTTTTCCATTTTCTGCTCAGAGGGAAAGGTAAAAACTGTTAATGTGTCATGAGACACAGTCTCTTTCCTTTTCAGATTGACCCAGCAGTGGGTGCTCGCTGCCATCTTGCCTTCGGCATTTAGCGTAAGGCCTTCAGTTTATCAGACACTCTCTCACTTAATTTAATTTATTAGCTTCAATTCCAATTATGTTGTATTATATTGTGTTGTTTTGCACTCTGATATCTCTTTTAGTAAATTAGCTTTTCTCCTCAGACTGTTGCCACTGTTTGTTTTTAGGCCCATCTCCCTTTTCCTTTTTCCCTTTTCCCCTTCCCCTTTTCCGGGGTATGGGTCCACGGATCCCTCTGCCCTAATCATCATAGAACCAGGCTGAACCAGCCTGTAAACCATTGACACAATAACAATAGAAATTTTAGGTTACAGTACCTGTGTGATCTGATCTTATGCAAGGAGTGGGGACGCAATCAATTCCTCTTTATTCTTGTTCTCTTCTACTCTGGTTAGCCACAGTAATTACCTTCTGGTCCTATTTCTTAGCAAGTCTCTTCCATACTGCAAAGCAACAGAGTAAATTTGTATGTTATATATAAAGACAAAGTGAAAAATGCTAGTATATGTGGACTTACGGGTGATAAATCTGCAATTTCGTACTGGAGATACTTTCAGGGATGACTTTAAGATGAGCAGGGAGCTTCCAGGGTCTCTTATGATAAGTTTTATATCTTGTTTTCACAACTCTTTCAATGGCTGCAGCTTTTCAGGTCTTTCAAAAGCCCTCAACTGCAATGTGGTCTGTATATTATATTTTGAAAGCTTCATGATCACTCAGCTGGCACAAGAATTTCCTGTGTGCATATACTCTATGCTTGAATACAGTGGAGAGCAAAGTGCATTACTTCTCCCTTCATAATGATATCAACACAAAGGTTGTCTACAACTGCTGTGATCCATTCTATGAAGATTAAATTTTGAATTAAACTTAGTTTAGACTTTACATGAGCTAGAAGGCATCTTTCAAGGAAGACAAACCTCTGATTGATTTGAGATAAATTTGTTCTTTTCCCTAAGTACACTCAGGAATAGTTTCCTAAGATTATCTACAGCAGATTAAATTTGGCTTGCTTGAGCTAACAAACTCCAGAATTATTGCTGGCAATATATGGTGTCATACTGAAGCACTCACAGTACCATACTCACAAAAGAGCAAAGGCAAAACAGATGCAGCAGTCCTTCCCTAGTTTTTCTCAAGCAAAATTTGTCTATTTAATGAGAACCTTGTGATTGATTGTATCACTTGGATATGTAGGGTTCTTGCTTTTGTACACTGAATCAAATAGGCTATTAAATATCCCTCAGATAAATTTGTTGAAGTATATGAGAACATTTGAGCCCAATTGGATGGAAATGTAAATATAAAGGTTTCTCCAGTGTTTTGGAAGGTTTCAAAAGACCTTCCACTCATCTATAAGAGAGTTTTATTCTTATTTTTACCTTGTTCATTGGAATTTTTGTTGGTCTTTTTAAGAAGGTAAAGGATGAACGAAAAAAGCGAAGAAAGGAAGTGATAGAAATACACAGTGTAGTGTGATCAATAGCTTACTTTGGAAAGATAAAATTAATGCATTGCATCATTTAGATAGCAAAGTACAAAACTACTTAAGAAGTAGAGGATGATGGGAGAAAGAAGGCTTTTAACTGATCTGAAAGGAATCAAGACTAAGAATATTGCTATGAAGATGAAGAACTGAAGAGAAATATGGTAAAATACTACCCTAGGTTCTGCCTAGTCCTACCAGAACTTTTGGGCCATTCATCACTGTGACCATTTCCACTTGTTTCATCTGTCTGCTTCTGTATTTTACAGACACAAATCAATTTTGCCTAACATTTTAGGGGAATATGTCAACATTTCAGCTTCCAACTTTTCTTGTATATTTTAAAATGCTTTACTAAAAGAAAATCCACATTCAATAACTTGAATACATCAGAATGAATGCATTATTTATTACATGCTTCACTCTGCTGAAAGAGTCAAGTTCCAGTGGATAAACCCGAGATCCTGAAAAAGAAGAAAGATCTGTTCTTTCTTCACTGTGTGGTCAGACTGTGACAGGCACCACATCTGATTCCAAACTGCTAGGGTCTTGCGAAGTTACAAGTGTCCATGCCTGCTGCACAGTAACAGAAATGCTATGTGGCTAATTCAAGCAACCCAGTGACCACCATGAAATCTATTGACGTTTTCCTTAGACTTAATGTGGATACTTAGCCAAACCTCTTTGGCTGAGGAATTGAGCTTTATCATACTCCTTTCCTCTTCTCCCAGCTAAAAATATAAATACCGTTATATTTATGCTACTGCAACACCACCTACTAGGAGGTAAGGGTAAGAAAGCTAGCTCTTTTAAAAATTAATGAGCCTTGGAAGGAAATGAAGCTGAGAGAGTATGAAAGCATATGAATTTCTCCTATACAGAAGAACCAGCATTCATTAAACTGTAACCCTACACTCTTCAAAGCTTCAGTTCACTTCAGCAGCAGATGGCTCTGAGTAAGGACTATGGAGTTCAACGTCCTTTTTCCTGTCTGGAAAAATTTATTACTGTATCTATAGAGAAGAAGATTAACAAAAACATCTACACTGTCACAGCAACATGTGCCTACCTGTGCACTAGATGCAATAAAATTTAGCCTTTCAGTAGTCCAAGAAAAGAGAAAATTTATATCCAGAACTAGATTTAGGGTTCTTTGTGATGGTAAAAGATGTAACCATAACCCTGTTTTTAAATTACCAAATGATGAGAGTTGCGTTAACCAGGAAGTTTTGAAGTGCTACCCTAGAGTTGTTGACACTGTCTGTTTTGATACTCTTTTGGTAATATCAAAAGCGATGAAAGTAAATGTTCTTACATCTACTTCTATTAAACAAAATATGTATTATCTGTTACTCTTTTTACCTGAAAGAATTTAAAAAATATTGTATAGCACTCAAATTTTGAAAAATTTAAGAGATTATCAATTTATAGTTCTTTTTATATTGAAAGAGATAGAAAACTATTGGAAACCGATAGTTTACATTGTTAATACTTTCTCATCCATCAAGAAATATACTTTTGAAGAATATATATCAAAGGCCAGAATTCTAAACAAGACCACGTTGACTTGTATTCATTTTGCTTTGTACATTTCCAAATTTTTTCATATTCAGGATTTTATTGAGGGTAATTTCTATAAAGAATGTTCCTATAATAATAGGATATAATATAAATAACATATCTGTATCAATTGAAAGTTGATTGCTATTGATGTAATACTTCAAACATGTTGGGTTCATAGTTACATTGGTATAAATGTCATTCTTAATACCATCTGGGAATAAGCTATACCCTGTTCAACACAAATTGTGTAGGAATGACTTTATCTATGTTAATGAACCGTTTTACCAAAATCCCAACGTATCACCAAATGTAAATAAAGAAATACATCCTAACAATCCAGAAAGGAAATTGCTGTCAGATTTGACAGATTAGATTTCCTAGCACCATAGATGGTAAATTTATATTTAGTCTTCATTTGATTGTCGGCTATCTGTGTTGGGTTTATTGCATCATTAGTCACCAAAGAATGATCAAATATTTTCCATGGAGAAACAGATGCAACACTAAAAATTGAGATTTTTGAGGAGATTCACTTACTTTGTCTTTAAAAAGCCATTTGTACAAAGGGTAACTTGCCAAAAAATGAGGAAGACTAAGTCTGCTTTCTCTACAGTCATGGTTGCCATTTTCAAACTTTTATGAATGCACGTAGGATTCAGTTGACGGAATTCAGTATCTGAAACAGTTTTCCTTTCCTCGGGAGCATATAGGACATGCAGTTCCAAAATCAGAATAATGTTCAGGTGCTAGTCACAAGAGGGAGCTCGGTGCTTCATGGCTGTAATAGAAATATATACGGTCTGACAAGCAAAATTCAATATGAGGATACAGAATTTGTAAATCAGTAGCAATTTTCAATATTTTTACTATGTTAATTCATTTGGATTTATTCTAGAATACTAGCCTTTACCGTTTTAAGAAGTGGAATACTTACCACCCAACTAATATACAGCTCGCTTTCTCTGTCTTTCATTTTCCCAGTTTGTCATACTTCCACATTTTTGTCAAAAGTAAGATTAAAAAGGAATTGATGCTGACAGTTCATAAGAGCAGTTTAAAGCAAAAAAAAAAAAAAAAAAAAAGAATCTAGTAGTATTCTATTAGTCACAGGAGTGGATCAGAAAAAAACTTCTGTTCATGTTTAAAAACAAATCTATAAATTTAATCTCCTTGAAATGAAACTTTAATATGATAAATAAATTAAAAATTAAAAAAAAAAAAAAGGAAGATGGAATTTGTTGAATTTGTTCAAAAAAGTCTGATGGCACATGTGAGATTTCTTGATCTGACGACAACACTTTTTAGATAAACTAAAGAGCATAACATCCGTGGGTGCCCAAATGATCAGTTACATCAATTGCCCAGGAATCAGAGTGGATGATCTACTATGGAACTGACCTAGTTATTCTGATAGGCAACACATTTTCCTGTGATGCTTTTAATTAAAAAATAACAATTTTAACAGAATAACCCTTGACTGACATACTGTGGTCTGGTGGACCTGTAATTGAGAGAGCAATTATGAAAACTAAAATCATGATAATGTTTTTAAGAAATTCAAACTTATTCCAAATTATGAACACACACACTGCTTAAAATATGTTAAGTCTGTCTTGTAAGTTATTGGAAAAAATATTATTTGGACATTTTAGTGTTTGTTGTTACAAGCTGAAGTAGGTTTTGAGTTTTTTTCCTCACCCACCTCCTGAGGTTGCCAAGCTGATGTAGATATTCAAAAGTTATAGGGTTCTATGAGTGTTTACTTACTATTGATGCAAAGCTTGTGGAATATATTGCTTTCTGAATTGGATTTACAGCTATTTTTCCTCCCTGTAACAGTGCAAAATGGCTGAAATGGTCATATATTTGTCTTATATTTCCTCCTGTAAAGTGTCTTATCTCCACATCTCCTAACCTATGCCGTTTTAGACATTCTATCCCATTTTGATGCTCAGAATTCTGTGGTATATTTCCTACTCCTTCTTGCAATGCTGAAATAATTCTTACATTCTCTTGGTTAGCTACTTTGAAAAGATCTGGTGAAATTGGTGATTTAAAAAAAAAAAAAAGACTGTACATATCTCACCAGAAACAAGATTATTGATGATTGCAAGCTAGAAGCTGGATAAAAACAGAGCATAAATACAGGCTTTTTTTTTTTTTTTTTTTAACCACTGAAAGAGATTACCTCTGAAGTAGCTAGCCTAGGAAGTTAGGGATACTGTGACAGGTAAAGGGCTTAAATCAACTTTGTCTCTAATAGGTACGTTTTCAACCAGTAGTCATGGACTTGTTACCAGAAGTACTTGTTGAAATTCTCTGCTCTTTGTTAAGCAGTTGGGCAAAACAAATAAGCCTAATGATCCCTTCTGACCTTTAAGACTGTGAAGATTTTCTCTTTTAATTTGAAAGGGCCACCATGTCTTCCCATCTTTGGTAAGCATGAAGTCAGTACTGTTAATTTTCTAAGGTCATGTGTTTAAAAAGAAAAGCATGACATAGAGTGGCATATTTCTTCAAATATCCAATTAAATTCCATTTACAAATTAAAATTATTTGTGTTTCTTTTTTTTTTTTTCCCTAAATTTAAAGAGAACTATATTTATGGAGGGCACATGCTTGTTATTGCATAGAGATGAAAAAAAACAAAACAGCATCAGTTATGACTAGCAGCGATGATTCTATGACAGATGTGCACAGAGTGAGATAAAGTATGTATTTATGTTTCCATTGTGTACATAATGGGAATATAACGTACAAAGATAAAAGATGATTACATTTTTCTATTAAAATTAACAGAAGACAGTATTCTAAGCAGCCTACATTTTTAGTGCAAAGTATCTTTTATACATTAAAAGTTTTCTTTATATTGTTTTAGACAGAATATATAAACGTTGAACTTTAAGACTGTTTTCCTCTTCATTTCCCAAAGAAACAAAGTATGTGTTATTATACTGTCAGTCTTTTTTTCCTGTCATCTTCCCTGGAAAAAATAAAATCTGTTGGCTGATTTTAGATAAAATTACAGAAGTATCCTGAGTTCATTCAGTATTAGAAATCTGTTTGGGAAAGAGATCCTGATGGGGTACTAATTAGGGAAAATACACGGAGGGATCCTCTCATTTCTTAAGAATAGTTATTCAGAAACCAAAATGCAATTGTTATCTGATTAAGCAGTTTATAAATAACTAGATAATCAATTCATATGGGATTCAGTCATTACAAACAATGCCTCTTCTTTGCCAGCAGGTTGGAAAGTGAAGGATGTGGGAAGGAAATACAAATATTCCAGTGTACAGAACTGAAGACACAAATCCATGGGAAACCAGGCTTCCTTAGTTCCTCTTTTCGATAACCGACATTTCTGTCCACATAACATGAGACATGGTCTTATCGTATTGCCATGAAGTATGTTCAAAAGATGCGATGTGCTTTACCCTAAGAGAAAAAATTAGGAAATCCCACTTTTAACAACCTGGAAGTTCTTGAGATCAAGGCAACACGCAAAGCTGTAAATTAGTACAGGCCTGTTTGAATTAATGAACTGCCTCATGGACTACATCTTAGCAGCTAGGGTTTGATGGCTGTGAGACTCCTCAGGCACACACTTCACCTAGGGACATCTCATCTATAAAGGCTGCTAGCTGTATCCTACTGCACTTCTCTAAGAGAAATGTGAGTAGGCACAGATGGTCCAACTCTACATCTGTAAAGGTAGTAAGAACATCAAAGCCAAGACTGCATTTCCCTCCAGTATGGCAGGTTTTAAAACAACAACAACAACAACAACCTTCTAAATTGTCTACAGCTCAGGAAGTAATTTCAGCCCAAACTGGCAAGAAATCAGATAACGTCAGATTGGAAGATATGCAATTAATTCACTAAATGGAAGGTGACATGTATGACAAGACAGTCTGTATTTCAAATCAGGGAAAGCTGATCAAAACCTCTGCTTTCTACTAAGAAGGAAGTCGTCCTCCTGAATCTACAGTTTAGAACATGATTGTATTGTACTCTTGTTCAAGTGTGCAATGCCTGATTCAAAATGAAGTAAATCTAATTAAATAATAATGGTCTCCTGCTATCATACATCTGCACCACACTTACTGAATGACAATCCCAAATATTAGAAAAGTGTAGAGCTCTTTATAATTAAGGACGTTATAAACAACAAAATAAAAAGTCCTAACTCCCCAAACCATATCCTATTGCTAAGAATAATCCAACGGTATTTTAACCGCCTCACTGAACAGACAGGCCTTACATTGCGCTCTGAATTTCGCCAAACTCGGGCTCTGGCAGAGGGCCAAAGGAAGCAGGTTTCAGCGGCGTGGGCCCTCCGCTGAGAACACCCTACCGCCAGTCCTGCACAGCCAGGGTACTGCACATTCATTTTATGTGTAGTGCTCCTGTGTCTCACAACTGCTATGTCTGATATTTTCTTTATGACTTCAGCTTATTTGCAGATTTGGCTGCAAGATATATTTTCACACAGTACTCAATGCAAAGTCTAAAACTGAAACTCAGAAGTACTGTCTACCAAATGTAATGGAATTAACTCGATCTCTAGAAATAATAACTGTGGAAAGAAAGAGGAATCTATTGCTATGTAGTTTCAACATATTCTTCCATGATGAGATAAAAAAATGTTACACTAAAAGTATACTGTGCCCTGGTAATCAAGAGTACAAACAGCATTTTGGGGTTCCTTAAAAACAGCATAACCATCTGAACAAAAGAGGTGATATTCCCACTATATTTAACATTGATGTGACTTCGCCTAGAATATTGTGTTCAGTTCTGGACTCCACAGTATAAAAATGATGTTAAGGTACACGAGTGTATTCAGAGGAGAGCAAAAGAGCTGTTAAAAGGGCTGAAAGACATGTTCTCACGAATAGAAATTGAGGAAACTTGGGTTGTCTGGTCTTGAGAAAAGGATGCCAAGCCCCCTGCAGCTTCCTAAAGAGTGAAAATGGAGACAGAGTTGAAGGTCTCATCTCCCAGGTGATGGATGACAGGATCAACAGGAATGACACAAAGATGAACCACAATTGTCTCAGATTGGATATAAGGAAACATTTATTTACTGTGAAGGTGATCAGACACTAATAGGCTTCCTAGCAAGGTGATTGATGTCTCAGGCTGATCAGTGTTCAAGAGACATTAGAATAATGTTGTTAATAATATTCTTTAACTTTTGGTTAGGCCTAGAGTGGTCAGGTTAGGCTGAAGTGGTCTTGATCTTTGTACATGCTTTCCAACTCAACTATTTTCCTCTCCTCTCCTCTCCTCTCCTCTCCTCTCCTCTCCTCTCCTCTCCTCTCCTCTCCTCTCCTCTCCTCTCCTCTCCTCTCCTCTCCTCTCCTCTCCTCTCCTCTCCTCTCCTCTCCTCTCCTCTCCTCTCCTCTCCTCTCCTCTCCTCTCCTCTCCTCTCCTCTCCTCTCCTCTCCTCTCCTCTCCTCTCCTCTCCTCTCCTCTCCTCTCCTCTCCTCTCCTCTCCTCTCCTCTCCTCTCCTCTCCTCTCCTCTCCTCTCCTCTCCTCTCCTCTCCTCTCCTCTCCTCTCCTCTCCTCTCCTCTCCTCTCCTCTCCTCTCCTCTCCTCTCCTCTCCTCTCCTCTCCTCTCCTCTCCTCTCCTCTCCTCTCCTCTCCTCTCCTCTCCTCTCCTCTCCTCTCCTCTCCTCTCCTCTCCTCTCCTCTCCTCCCCTCTCCTCTCCTCCCCTCTCCTCTCCTCCCCTCTCCTCTCCTCCCCTCCCCTCTCCTCCCCTCCCCTCCCCTCCCCTCCCCTCTCCTCCCCTCCCCTCTCCTCTCCTCCCCTCTCCTCTCCCTGATATTCTTATTCTCTACGTAATTCTAACCAGCTTGCTTCAACCCTACCACAATTTCTATTTAGAAATATGTATAGTTTATTCTGTCAAATATTGAGCTTAAAGGGATAAGATATTTTGAACATTTACATAATATAGAGGAAGGGGAAAAACTGGAAAAACATATTTATTATTTTTATTGTACACCTCATGCTGAAAATTGACTGGTTAATTAAAAACTTCCAACACTTTCCAGAAGCTGGGAAAATACTGATTTTTATCTCATCATCAACACCCCCATCAAGTGATGAGCTATAAAATTTCTGCCTTCGAATCCAAACTGAGCAAATGTCAGAATGTCTCAAAACTCTTTCAAGCAGTAAAAGCTTAAAAACCTGTCCAGTGGATTATCTTCAGGTCTGCTGTTACTATGTTTAGTGAGTTCCATGGACAACATCATAATTTGCCTAAGTACTTAAGCATATGCTTGATACCTAAGCTCTGAATAATACCATTTGACTCTGGCAGAATTTAAGCAGGCTTTCTAAACTAAGAATGAGGTTGGAACCAGAACAGAGTCCTTCCATATCCCTCAATCATTACCTCCAGTTGTACTATCTGGATGCAGGTAGTCCAGTTATTGTCTGAATTGATGTTTACAAATATTTACCTGGAGAAGATAACATTAATGCAGGAAACACACAAACAAACAAACAAACAAACAAATGATGGATGAACAACAAAAATCTGGTGTCAGTGAGATATTTGACTGGATTCTTCACATTTAACAGATGTTGATATAGTCATAAGGAACCCTGAATATCTCATTTATCTATTTTTCTAAAACTAAAGGCAATTTATGTATTATTATTGCCCCTATTTTTAAGGAAAAAATAATAATTTTTAAACACATATATACATTCTTATAACTTACCTCTTTAAGTATTCAAACAGTGAAGTTCCTTGTTTAGATAAAATGATTCAATAATGGAAAACAGTAATACAACAGTAGATACACAAATGGCCTCAGTCTTGTGAATTGTTTTATATGAAAAATAAGTGAACACTTAAACTGAAGGTTGAACTTCCTAAGAAATGTGATTAGGTAATCACAGGAAAGAACGACAGTTTTTGTTCTGAAATATTAAATTCTAAAGTGTCTTATTTCTGCAGTTACAGCTGTTGGCAAGTCTGTCTCATTAAGAGTTCTCCTCCTGCCTTCGCAGGACTAGAAGTAAACCTCATCAGCCTGGATTCATCATGCTGAAGAGTTTTGCTGGAAACTCATCACATGTGGTCAGTGTGGGTTGGCGAGTGCCTGCTTTTGCTAGCAAGCTCTACCCACTATCCTTACCACCAAAGCTGAACCTGCCAGAGACCTCTTTCCTTGATGACACTACTGACAGAGTCTTTGTCAAATCTTGACTGGGTAAAGAAATATAACCAAAAGAAGAACCAGCTTAGACAACCATGCGAAACTCAGAATGTCTACACTGAATTAATACTTTTGTTTGAATAAAAGCTGACATAGCTTCTCTTGGCTGGTTTTTGTTCCGTCACTTTTAAAATTCCTGGTTCCAGCCAGTAAACAGGAACAGAAAAGGCTGCAGATTTATTTTACCTTGTGGAGCATTTTACCAAAAAAATATGGAATTTAGATAAATCTCACATGACTATGTATATTTTATAACTTTTACCTCAAAATATCACAAATTCAAGATTAAGCCAAATTTTAACTTTTTTCCTCCAAAAATGTAGTGTGTGGAGCAAAAATATGATTCGACTCTAGACTGGATTTAGACAGTTTCCCTATTGCAAGTTTTCCTAATGATTCAAGAGATAGAAATTACCAGAATTCTTCTATTATGGGAAACATAATAATAATAAATGGATTGAAAAATATTTGTATTTTCTACTGATAGCATTCTGATATAGTTGAGTTTAAGGGCTGGAACTTTTCTTTGCTGCTCACTGAGCCAACAGGAGATGATTCTACTATCAGTTTTGTTTTGGCACATCACAAGGAGATAATGGAAGTTCTAATTATAGCAGATTGCTTTGAATACTGAGTTGATGTAGTTAAAATTAAATAGAAAAGAAAACATGGGCTAGACAGAACTGATTGGTCTTAATTTCAAAATGCCTGGAGAACTTTATGAAAAGCATTGCCTGAGTTCTAAGAAAACAAAGTTAAATGTGATGTTTCTCAACAGTGAGAATAGGATTTAGACTGTGCACAAAACAGATATGACACCAGAAGCAAAGTCAATGTTTTGTGTTATCTGGGAGGGATGACACTGTCATTAGGAACTAACCAAATAAATTAAGATGCAGATTATTGCAGGCAAAAGGCGGGTGAAAACTCAACATGATTGACACAGGCCTTCAAGTGGTCTCCATTGCATGTTCCTGAAATAACTATTCAATGTATTTGCAAGATCCTGTAGCAAGGACCTTATGGTAATTTATCACATTGCATAGTCTAATTCACCAGGTTGTGTGGTAGCTCAGTTAAAGGTAAGGCACTGCACTGGAAGGAATGGTGAAGCCAATTCCAACACCCCAGATTTAGGAAGGAGAAGCAGGACAGGCAGCAGGAGACAGTTCCATAGGTTTCAGCTATGAAAAGATGCTTTTATGCATATGGGAGAAACAAAACTTTATGTTTCATTCGTAAACATTTCTATTACCTGGCTTGAGGCTTCCTATCTTCTATTTCCAATACAGTCAAGCACCTTATTCAAAGCTGTAAATTCCATTCTTAGTCTGAATTATGAACTTCAAGTACTCTTATGCTTAGCAGGGCAATGTCTGAAACATTTGGTAAGTGTTTAACAAAAAACAAGATACAAAAATCCACTTATTTTAAGCCAGTTACTCCCTACTGTCTATGAGCAAACTGCCTTTCTTATTTTGCATGTCTTCTAGACAGCTGACAAAGAAAAAACATTGTATTTTACTGTACCTTAATGCTCTTTTATTGTTCTTTTTTTTCCGGAAACTAGTAGCATCTTTTCTGGAGTTAAAATTGTCAGCTAGTCTGAATTATCAACATCATCTCAATTGTTTTGAAACAGTCAGTGATTTTCCTGGTTGGCTGGTTGTTTTTTTTTTTTAAGAGAACAATGAAGATTTGATCTTTAAAAATCATTCTAACTTATTCTGTAATGGATAACCCAAGCCATTAGCTCAGTATATTTTTTTTTATAGCCACATAGCTATAAGCTTAAAAAGTGTATTCTCGTGAAGAAAAAAATATGCAATGAATTTCATTAGTATTTTTGGTACACTGTTGATATGAAGTTTATTTTAAAAGGGAATTATTAATTTTACTATGTATGCATTTATTTATTTATCCTTGCTATTTTAGTACCATATTGGGAATATTTTTATCTCATTCTTTAATGATCTTTCTTTCCAAAAATCTTGTGATTGTAACACCTCCACCCAAGTTTGTTAGGGCATTTTAAAGGAACTTTCTTGAAAGCAGACATACATTCAACACTTTAAAATCAAGAACGGGCAGATCATCTAACTTTGTACCCCTGGAAGGAGAAGAAAATCCCATCACCAACCACATTTACAAAGACAGATTTTTATGTGTACAGATATAAGTTCACTACTTTTGGTGAAAGTTGAAAGAATGCAGTATTAAATCCAGAACATTTTAAAAAGTATGATACATCTAATGCTGTGTTGATCCAAATAAATTATAGTCACATTCTCCTTCTCTGTACTAGACACTTTGTTTTTGTCTTCCTTTAATTTGCAAGCTTTTGGATAAAGACACTGTCATTATTTCTTTTTGTAAATTTAGATAAACGACAATACTTACTGTAAGGTAAATGCATAAAATCTATTCATGCTATTTGAACAAGTACAGTTAAACTTGCAAGAAGTGAGCTGATGTTGCAAAGTTAGTAATGTAATCAATCGAAGCACAACTGAAATAATTTGATTCCCAGTAACCACAGGTCACTCGAAGCATTCTGATTTTCTTTTATTAGTTGGAAATAAATCTAATTTGCATCCTCTAAGTCTTGTTCTCTTTTATAATTGCTTACTGTGTATCTTTTCAGGAAAGTGAGCTATTTTGGAAAAAATCATTTGTTCTCTTAAAATATCTGAGTTTTCTCAGATAGTAGCATAGTCTGTTAATGTAGCAATACTGTGGTTTTGTGTAACTTCCACACAGATTTAAGTGTTAGGAATTAAGTAATAAAACAAATAAAAACATTTTTCCCTTTTCTGCTTTGCTCTTCTTCGTGTAGCAGTCCCAAAACAAAATGCAAGCATATGCCTCTGGGGGAAATCTGGGGGAAATGAGGAGGCTGAGAAGTAATGTAGTACCACCTCCATGGTAATAAAATTTGCTGGAAGGTCTAGATCTCATAGAAAAAAAAATCATCTTACTTGTGGACATTTACATTTGAACTAGCCACCTGAGTTCTAATTAACAGTGGAGAAAAAAAAAAAAAAAGATGATTCATCTCATTCTAATGCAGACAATTAAATTATGTGAAATGAATTGTTCTTCAACAGCATTTTTTTCCCTCCTTAGCTATGAAGGTAATTTAGTGCGATTAGCTCAGGTGGAGGCGTCTTCACTGAAGACTTGCCTGGCTAGGTCAGATAAACAATTCCTTGAGGTTTTTGTCTCTACTGGCTACTAAAGAAAAGACGGGGAATGTTCCTGGATACTGGAATTCAATAATCTATAATATTTAATAATACAAGCAGTCTATGGTGTGGTTTTGGTTTATTCCACTTAGGACTCCACCAAACCGCTCTTTGGCATGGTTTGAGAACACACAGAAGCCAGTAACCACTCTTAGCAGGCAATATGTGAATGCAGGCACCCTGTCTTTGAAGGTAAAATAGTTTAAAAAAACAGATACAGACTGGTCCTTGCCAGTTGGCCTAAGTGCCAGAAAACTGTCCAAGTGATATTTAATTTCCTACTATAGATGTTTCTTGAATATCTACATAGGAGAATAATGGGATATTAGTTTATCTGTTAATGGCAGATGTACTCACAAATGAAGCGAGGATGAAAAGTCCTAGAATATATTTATAGAATAGAGCAAGAACCACAGTGAAGGCTCTTCCTGGATAATGTGATATATTCAAAAAATGTAACATGACCTACGTATTTGTGTCTGCTCTTAATTACTTCAGTACAGTTTGTGCCTGAGGGTGATGATATAAGGGTTATAAAGATAAGAACAACTAAACTATTCTTTGATGCAAGCAATTTGCTAAATTCTATATGCTTCCTTTTCTTTTTTAAATATTAAAATATGAAAATTCTTGAGCTTCATGGGTTATATTTTAGTTAAACAGCTATAATAATACTTTTCTAAAGGGAAGATGTTTGAACTTCAATGACAGCTTACTATTCCCATTATTTTAGAGCAGAAGTAGATTTTTCTGAATTACCTGCCTGGAAGCTAGACACATATATAGAGAACTATATTGACTACACAGACACCAAAATGGAGCAATTACTCAGTTTCCTCTCTATTTGTGACTTTTATCCTTATATTATTACCAAAAATGTGAATTTAACTCGGAATGTATTCTGAAAACGAGAAGGTCTAAGAGTTGATCGAGATTCTAGGGTAAATTATTCCATAGAAACGACATCTGCAAACTGTAGACTTTAATGTGAAACATATATCAAGTAAATAAATATTTCTCTTAAATACATCAAATTCCTTATATGGGATAAATACGATGTTCTCTGATTGAAACGAAAAATTACGAAGTCAGTGAGGAATGAGAACAGACTGTAACTTTCTGAAATCATGATAAACTACCGAGCCAATTGGTAGTTTCAACCCACTTGCTTATTTCTCAATAAAGAATAAACAAGCTTTGCTCTGACTGTTGCTTAATTAGCCATAACAAAACTTTCTGAAGTATGGTACCCCATCAACTGAGGGTATCATGGTTGTAGGCAGGGATCTGCCAACAACAATATGAAAAACTTCTGAATATTGCCAAGATTACTTCTCAGCAAGACTGAGGCTCCTCCAAGTCATATGAACCATTTCCCACAGATGGGCTGGACTCTTTCCTTCAGCATAACTTGAAAACTTTATTTATCATATTCTGGATATCTTTTCTTAACAATAATATCTTGGGATGGTTTCTGGAAAAGCTCAGATGATTGGATCTGTGTTCCATACTGTAACACAGTTTTAATTCAGGGCCTCATGTTTAAGTAAATTCCTACTGTTACACTATGTGGTACATACCATGTTCCACTGATTTTCCACAAGCACTTGAGGTGCAAGAAAAATATATTTTTTTTTCCTGTAAAATCCTTTGAGAATCACTGCCAGATTTTATTTTGGTCTACCAATGTGAAACAGTCAGGTCCAGAAGAATTGATGCTCCATGATCAGTGATCAGTGGCCTGTTGAGAGTATGTAGGCAAAGAGAAGACAGGACTGGGAATTAAAGGGTGAATGGGAGTCTTTCTTTCTTATTAACTAGCCAGAGCATCTGAGCTAGTGCTGACAGGTAAGTAGTTCAATGCTGATGTAAGCCTGTGGTAAATCAGTAGCATTTGGGAGCAAATGGGAAACAGGTAGCAAATTGTGCCTCAGCATCTCAGTAATGTTCTGACTCCCAAGATCTTTCTTGGGTAAATGCCACTGAAGAGGTAATTCTTTCCTTCAAAGAGGAGTTGAGTTAAAACCAGGCTCTCACTGAGTACCCACCAGGCTCAGACACATAGGAACTGCATGGAGATCTGGCCAAAGGCCTACACATGTGGCCATGGATTTAACAGGATTTTTATCAAGGAAAGTTCTAAAACTGTGGTTCTGTCCATGATGTATCTCAAAAAAGTGTGCATGCAAATATGCAAATAACTTCTTTGCTTGGAAGTAACTCTCAGGTTCCTCCAATGGCTGGAGGTTCCTTTGACAGTCATGTTTTTATTCTAGACATACATAGGTCTATCAACAAAATCAACATTTTTTATATGTTATATTATGCTATAATACAAATTTGTTTTATAATCTCTCCCTGCTTCCTTAGGTTAAGATCCTTCCTTCAGCTGCATTTATTTTAAGGATCTGATCAATTTTATCGTTGTCTCTCATGCTTCCTAAGGATGATGAAAATTATGGAGAACACATAGTTTATGTAACAACTAGAAAGAGCAGAATTCCTCTCAAATAAGGTATTTAGTCACTGTGGCGTGCCCAGCCACACCTCTAAGGACACTTGGTTGAGTATGATAGACTCTCTTTTAATAAATAAATGGAGAGGAGAGGGAGAGGAGAGGGAGAGGAGAGGAGAGGAGAGGAGAGGAGAGGAGAGGAGAGGAGAGGAGAGGGAGAGGAGAGGGAGAGGAGAGGGAGAGGAGAGGGAGAGGAGAGGGAGAGGAGAGGGAGAGGAGAGGGAGAGGAGAGGGAGAGGAGGGGAGAGGAGGGGAGAGGAGGGGAGAGGAGGGGAGAGGAGGGGAGAGGAGGGGAGAGGAGGGGAGAGGAGAGGAGAGGAGAGGAGAGGAGAGGAGAGGAGAGGAGAGGAGAGGAGAGGAGAGGAGAGGAGAGGAGAGGAGAGGAGAGGAGAGGAGAGGAGAGGAGAGGAGAGGAGAGGAGAGGAGAGGAGAGGAGAGGAGAGGAGAGGAGAGGAGAGGAGAGGAGAGGAGAGGAGAGGAGAGGAGAGGAGAGGAGAGGAGAGGAGAGGAGAGGAGAGGAGAGGAGAGGAGAGGAGAGGAGAGGAGAGGAGAGGAGAGGAGAGGAGAGGAGAGGAGAGGAGAACACTGGTGAGAAAATCTGCAAATCAAGCGATGAAAAATCACTGTGAGGTCTCTCCAGACAAACTTTGAAACCGTAATTGTTTGCAGAACCTTCTAGGTACAATTTCCAAACATTTTAGATTTTTTAGCATTTGTTCTTTATTTGGTTAGGCCCATTTTCTTACTTGCTGGAGTCTAATATATTTTGCAAGACAGAAATTTTGTCCAGGAAGCTTAATATTTTACTTGGTTTATTGTTTTACTTCGTGAAACAACAAATTGTCCACAATTTCTGAAACAGCCAACTCAGTGCGATTCATTCTCAGTTGGCAAGCTCAACTGGCATTACAGGATGATAAAAATAAGGCTGAGAGACGTTTTCAGAAGCACTTTTGTACACCTAGTAGTCTTTGAGAGGCTACTCATGAAACCTGGCTTTTTTGCTAGAATTCACAGGATAATAGAATTCTTCACTGGAAGAAAAGAACACCCTAATAAAGAGGACCTTTACCTGACTAAATAGGAATTGGTTTGCATGCACAAGCAGCGTAGCCTGTACCAGGTTTAATATACGCTTATTTGCCACCCTCAGACACAGATACTGCACCTTATGCCAGTACTGGTCTACCAGAGAGTCTGTTTTGTGAATCTGTGGAAAAAGGAACTCAGGGACCTGAGTGTATTCACTGATGGCCATAAAAGCTGTTACTTCCTAGTATTATGCCTATTGCTTTGCTTGCAACTTAAGGCTGCAAGTGAGTGGTTGGGAGAGTCTATGGGAGAGTCACATTTGTAAAGACAACACTGATGAAGATATAAGTCATTACTCTACAGTTATGCTTTTGGAAAACCACTTGCAATTTGGTTGCCAAATGGAATCCTAATCTAGTAGTATTTTATGCTCGTGTTGCAGTTTCTCCAGATAAGTTTAAGGGAGCATATATGTAGGCAACATAACGCATAACCAGGATCCTTACGTAGGTAGGTATGTATGTTCCACTTCAGAAGTCAAAAGAACAAATTCTGTGATGTGGTTGCTTTGAAGGTGTTTCATTTTGCTTTTTAGCCGTTTCTCTGAAAAATAGGAGTAATGCCAAACCTTTTCAAATGGAGGGTGAAGATATACAGTTCTTATTTTGGACTACTTTTCCTTGGCAGATGGGAAAAAAAAGGAAGGGTTTCAGGGAGGTGCAGAAAAGCATAAGAAGATGAAACAAGACTCATTTCTGGTTAAGTTTTTCAGTCAAGAATTTTTATGAAAAGAAATTGCTATTCCAACTTTTGGTAGTTCAGATTTATGGATGGTAAGTTTTTAAGTAAGATTTTGACACTTTAAAATGAAGTTTCATTTTTTAATGTGTACCCTGAAGGTACTCTTCATTAAGACCTTTACTTCCCCCCTTTCCTTCCAGAAAAAAGAAAATTCGATTAAAATCTTTCAATGTTATTTTCAAATTATCTTTACTTGGTAAGTGCTAACTCCCTTTTCTATTCTTCTTATCCTTCTTTGAGATTTCAGTCTCCCATTGATGAGAAATACACTTCTTGCTTTTCATTATCATCATGTGTCTCCAGGTTACCTTTGCAATAATATTAACAGTGATCGTTGAATAGGATTTTCACAATTTCATTTGCTGTCATTCTAGATATGTGGCTGTAAACTTTCTTAATATTTCTTGTTTACTTCTTTCCTTTCTAAACAAGCTAGTTCCCAAAATATGACTAGCTTCAGTAAGTCAGGTAAATCAAAATGAAGGCATCATTGATCATTTTTATCCTCTTCTGGGAGTCCCCAGCCAAGTCTTCTGCCCTGCAAGCTAGCTGCTGAGTTCTAAAAGCTTGTAATAAGCCTCAACTAGTCTGAATGATTATTTCTCTAAACACCAACCCAAATACACACACTTCTGTGAAGGATAGCAGCCTGGATGTTTGTACCTTCAAAGGAATTACGCGTATGAAGCTGGGTGGCAAGTAACAAAGGCTTTATTTCAAAAAGACAATAGCAGGAAGTAGAGGATAACGATCCCACCTCTCTGCAAAAGAATGTCTCTTGGCCCTGAAATTAAAGATGCTGTCAGCAGTGTCTCAGTTCCCAAGTTCAGATACTGAAATGGGTCTTTTCTGTGTTTGGAACCCATGCCAGACGCCACCCTGATAAGCCATGTTCATTGCTCTGGTGTTTTTAATCACATTTGGCACCATCTCTGTCAAAACTTAGCACAAGATTTGACCTAAAGTTCGAACGTGAATACCAGGAGCATACCTAGTATACTACTACAGTAAGTATGTTATTAGCATGACTTTGTCTCCTTTTCAATCTAGGTCCCATGTATTCTATTTCACATCTTAAAATAATAACTTTGTGCCATTTACTGAAACTTTCAACCAGTAATCTCAAAGCAATTGGCAGACTTCAGAAAATTTGTGCCAAATGCTGCAGTCCTTTGCTTGCAACTGTTCAGTGAGCAATCAGAATGATTTCAGTAAGATTTCACTTGAGAAAAAAACATATAGGCATTGAGTCTGTCAGGCTGGGGTTGCCAAAGCCATAAAATCTTGGAGGAAAGGACAATGGCTGTGTGTGCAGCGAAGGCAATGAGAGGAAGGGAAAAGGAGATTTATGAACAGCTCAAAGATGTGTCAGAGTAGCTGAGCATTCAGCATAGAATATAATGCCTATCTTAAATGGAAGGGAACTTCTGTCTATCTACAGAGGCATCACCTGACGTTGCCCAGGGTCAGCAATTTGGATTGGCGACTACCTGAAACCTGTCCTTACAACAGGTTGCTGTTATCTAACCATATCATGTGTGAAGTGAAAGTTCTTTGGTTTGCACAGATGTGTTCCCATGGTCTGTTAGACTGGTACAAATTCTCTAAATCCCAGATAGATGGGAACTGAGGCAATTATACGAAGTTCCACATGTTGTAGAAATAGCACTGCTTAAAAGCATTTGGTACTATTAGTCTGGATTTCCCAGAAGAAAGACAGCTCTGAACATAAGATAACTTTATATTTTTAGTCTTTTAAATCCATCCTCTTGTTACAGATTTCCTGATTCTTTTTCCCCTTTTAATCTCTGTTTCTACAGTGGAGCTGAACAGCCTATTGTGGATATTTCTGTTAGCATTAGCTATATATTTCCTGGTTGAGGCAGTCAGTACCTATCCAGTTTCATATCTTTAACCAGTATTCCAACAATGGAACTTAAAACGGATGTGAAAACAAATATTTCTGCGTGTAGGGGGATGAGAGAAGGAGATGCAGCTCTTTCTCCAAGCCACGGAAATTTGCATGCAGCAACTTCATAAACCTGTCTCAGCGTGGGAGGCTCCATGAACATAGCATGAATCTGTCAAATTCCAGTCCCCCTGGTATAATTGGCATCAGTTCAAAATCTTCTAGAGATTTAAAAAAAATAATGCTAGAAACATTTTCCCTGTATTTATATCAGACACTACAGAGTGCAGTGATAAGCATTTCATGGGAATATTAATAGAGGTTCATTTTTTTTCTTTGGTTGTGTTTCACGTCCTGCAGGCTTTTGGCTTATTGTAAACTTGTCTACTTTATGTGAGATGGCTTTGCAGCCCTTATTGTCACCTGCAAACTGGTGGCTCTTCATAGGACTGCTCCCACCTGAAAGAAACAATAAGTTGCAATAAAAGTTTATCTATATACGTGGTCAAGCACAATTTGCTAGGACTTTGAAAGTCTACATCTGTTCCGTATACAATTTGTATTGCCATTTGTTGCACAGATGTGTAACAAGACAAATACCTGTCCAGGCTTACAAGTGATTCAGAAATTCATATGTTAATCACACTGGTGGAAGGAGGTTAGGGAAAAGACAATAAATCAGACTACAAATGGTTTCACTTGGAAAGGTCTAACAGAACAGGGTTATTTTTATCCTAGGATGCTTTTAATTTGAATAAAAAATGCTTTACCACATGTTCTGCCAGCAGTTCAAAAGGATTGGTAACAAACATTTAATCTTTTTTATTCTGGGATTGGCACTAAGCCCTCATCAAAAAGTGTATGCAGTCAAACAGCTTATCTCCGCTGAGCTGTTTTCCTTAATGTGTTCCTAATTATAATCCTATATATTGCTCACTGTGGCCGATTTAACAATATGGCAGTAATTTCTTTACAGGCCTGGATGTTCTTTGAACTGTGAGTACAGAGGGCTAGAACGGAACCAGATCAATGGGATTTGAGTGCAGGGAAATCAAGCCAGATGCAATCTCTGGAGAATGTATTTCCAGCTGTTCTCCAGAAAGGGACTGGAGCAGACAGCTGGTTACTGCACAGCCCCTTTCACACAGCCCCACGGATCCACACTGCAAGGTGTAGTCATTTTTATCTTTATTGCATTCTGTTGCTCTGGGGAGACTCTCACCTGAATTCCACTCAAAGGGTGTTTTTTAACAGCTGGGATTTGAGTAATAGCCTGCCCACCCTCTCCTCTTAAGATTTGATTAGACTGCTAAAAACTTTTGAAAGGAATATTTGGATCAAGCTTGGGCAAATGTTTCCACAGACTGGAAGCTGTAATATAAAGCTAAAAGGAAGTAAAAGTATTTGTGCTATGGTTTTAGCTATGTTTGTTTGTGGAGGGTTTTGAAATACATAGAGATTGAAAAGTTAAGCTTTTTATTCAAGTGCCTATAGCCTCAAGGAATTACAATCCTCTCTGCCTCCTTTTCTCTATATAAATGCCTGATTCACAAAGAACATGTATAGCTATAAAATCACAGAAACCAATTAAATGTAAATGGTTGTAACTGAAGTTATATTTATGCCCAAACAATTGTTTGTGTTAGCTAGCTTTTGCTTAGCTCTGGAGCAGCAATAGATAGCAGGGAGAAGAAGGAAGCCTACTAAAGATTTGGTACTTCTGTGCTTTGAGTAGAGTTCCCTTTTACATGTCATATTCACTTACCCCTGATCATTATATTCATTTCCTTTAATGTGATGTTTTCCAATTACCCAAATAACAACTGTGTACTGGAGGCCTAAGCAAAACATAATGTAGTGATTATCTTTAAGAGAAAGTTCATCATCAGTGAGGCAGACTTCTAAGACCATCCCTGCATAATTTTCCATCTGGGTAGTGTAGGTCTGTGAATCAACTTCAAGGGAAAAAGGAGGCATTGTACGAAGCCCTGTTAGTTATCCCCAGATTGATCTGGAAGGGTTTTGAGCAGGTACAGCCTGCCACAATAGCCCCGAGTCTGGAAATTGGGAAGTGGCATGCATCAGATGAGTGTGTTGCTGGCACCAGCTGGAATGAAAAGTGAATGAACTCATTTTTACCACTCCCACAAGATCCAAATACAAAGATTATTTTTTTTATCCTCTTTCACGCGTTGACAGGTTTATTTACTGAAGCTGTGCAGGGGCATATGAAAGTACTATTAGAGGTACAGCTGTCAGAGCTGCTGGCACTCCAGCTGTGTGTCATGAAGTGTGGCTGTGTACCCATCCATGTTAGTGGCCTCAGCAAGGAAAAGGCACTGGGCAGCTTGATAGAGGTGGCACAGGTTCATGCAGAAAGAACTTCTGGTCCAAAGCTCATTGTAATCAGTAAGGTGACTTCTCATGACTGCAGCAGGTTTTGGATCTTGTCTTGTCAGTACAGCATATTCACATCCACTGACACACTCATTGAATTTTCAAAGATTGTTCTGGCTTGAAGGTTTCCTAAAATCCATTTATTTTGCTCTTGAGCCTTACTGCCTCCTTCTGACATCTCTGAGAGCTTCCCATTTTTCCACTTACACTCTTGAATGCCCTGTGTCTGTTAATGAAAATATGGCATAATATCACTTGAAAAACAGCATTACTGTAACACACAGTTGCACAAACCAATAACTGCCAAATAATTAATCATACCAAAGATACTTTCAGAAAGTGGTGCTATTTTCAGTTTTTTCTTTTCATGTCTTGTACCTCTTATTCCTTCACTTTTTTGAATCCTTGTCTGTCAAAGACTTTAATTTTCCTTCTTCAGAAAGGTAGAAAACATTCCTGTTTGTCCATGGTGTACATTTGTTCAGAGTTTCAACTTCTTCAGGCTGCAAGACATCTCACTGGTCACTACTTCTGTTTTTATTTGTTACAGCACTACTGCCACACAAGTTTGTCCAGATATCAAATCATATTGTATGATGTGGGATATGTGTCTTTTGCCATTATTGTTGATTTTTTGTTAATACAAGAAGTCACCAGTGCCTTGTTTCAAATAGAAAATGCACACTTTCAAACAGAAGGGTGAATAACCAATGTCTCAATAAAAGTTGATCCTATCACTTTTGTTGAGTCCCCTAGAAAGTCTGCCTGTGATTGCCATATTTTTCTGAAGATATTTCAGTTCTAACTGAAGGAATATTTGTTGTATTCTTCAGGTGGATATCTGTGGGAAGTTTTACCCTTGAGAATAATGTTATATACCTTCTCATTAAAAAAAAAAAAAAAAAAAAAAGCTTTTGCGTCATTGACTCAAGCAAATTCACCTCTATTGAGCAGAATAGTACTTATTCTTTGTTGATCTGTGATGAGTAAAACACAAGTTGCCAGTCTCAAACATGCTGTTATATGAAGACCAATCCAATAGCCTTCTTGAAGAAACTTCTAAGAATCACAGAATCACAGAATGTAGGGGTAGGAAGGGATTTCTAGAGATCACTGAATCCAACCTCCCTGCCAAAACAGCTCTCTAGATGAGGTTGCACGGGTAGGTGTTAAGGTGGGTCTTGAATGTCTCCAGAGAAGGAGACTCCACCACCTCTCTGTGCAGCCTGTGCCAGTGCTCTGTCACTGCACTGCGAAGAAGTTCTTACACGTATTTATGTGGAACTTCCTATGCATCAGTTTGTGGCCATTTCCCCTCATTCTATCACCACACACTGCTGAGAAGAGTCCGACCTTGTCCCTTTGCCTTCCGCTTCTTAGATATTTATAGACGTGGATCAGATTCCCCTTGGGTCTTTTTTGTTCAAGGCCGAACAGCTCCAGGTCTCTCAACCTTTCCTCATGAGGGAGGTGCTCCAGGTCCTTTATTATCTTTGTGGCCCTCCACTGGATCTTTCAAGGAGATCTCTGTCTTTTTTGTACCAGGAAGCTCAGAACTGGACACGATACTCCAGACAAGGCCTCACCAGGGCAGAGTAGAGGGAGCAAAGTAGTAACACTAATCATATTACACTTCAAGACCAGGAACTCCACCTCACTTTCCCATGTCCATTGAAGAACTTTTTACTTTAGTATTTCCAGGTAGTCAAGTTAGGTTGTAAGAATAATTTTGTATGCATGTCATAATTTGAAAGAATTCTATACTGATTTCACATACATAAAGCCATGTCTGCTAGTGATGGCCTCACCCTTTATGTGACACCTTAACATTCTTTCCTGTTACTCAGCGGTGTACATTACAGTGTTTATGTATAACTTAGATTTCTATTTATTTAGATTTACTCCAGCCGCTCCATCTTTTTCCAAAGCTTCTGATTATGCTGAACAACTTTTACTCCCCATATTGAAACATCATTTTATAGTCTTTTGTATCCTCCATACCAACAAAAAATGTTGCATTTTGCAGTCAAAGCCCTCAGGGGCTGGAATCAACCCAAATGGTAGTCTGCAGAAACAATATTTCTCAAATGGACTGTTGAGTGTGAACAAATATCTTCTGTTTTTCTTAGGGCACTCTGTTGAAAGCTATTTGGCATTATCCATGTTCCCCACTATGTCTCCTCTCATAGGTAGAGGAAAATTGTCTTATTTGATATATTTTTAAGTGTTCAGATCTAAAGGCATCTGAAGGCATTTGTTTGTCTCTTTTGTCTAAAGGGCTAGCAAATACATACACTCTAGTAGTTCTTTTTTTGTTGCTGTTTCAGGTCTTCTAGAGCAATAAACCACATGGCTTGTACTCTTAGAGTAAGGATCCTTACATAGGAGTTTCTGACTGTTTGAGTTTTTAAGCTTTATTCACAATTCTTTCCCTATTTTCTCTCCCTTTTCTTACAGCTATTTCACACCTCTCACTGAAGTGTCAAAGCAACATCCACCTTCTCTAAACTTCATTCTTACCTTAGGGTTCTTGCTGCCCATCATGCTCTATTTTTGTTAATAGTGATGTGTAGATTCTTCCTGGAGCTTTCTTATTGTACTGTATTGTATTGTATTGTGTTGTATTGTATTGCATTGTACTGTATTGTGTTTTGTTTTGTTCTATCATTTCATTTCATTTCATTTCATTTCATTTCATTTCATTTCATTTCATTTCATTCTCTGTTTTTATTGGGGACTTGTCTCTCATAACTGCAAGTCTTTTGGCCTTGTATCACACTGTTATGCTTGTTTTGTCCTCCTCTGCCATCATCTCTTAGATAAGGTTAATGCTTCTGTGAATTTCAAATTTCTCGTTACCTTTCCATTACAAACTTCAAATCCATCAGAACCAGTTGTTGTAGAAATAGGCTGTCTGTTAAATTTCATCCCTTTGAACTGCACTCATGCCTCAGAGATGCAGAACAAATAGTCCGTTTCAACCTGATTCAGTTATATCTCAGTTTTCTAGAGATCTGCATGTTTGACACAGGTTGTAACTGATACAGTATTCCAACATTTACATAGCGTATTTTGTTAATTTCTTACTGCTTTAGCATATAGTAGCCATACAATAATAACTGCCTAGACTCATAAAGGCTTTTAATTAAAATGCCAGTCAAAACTAAAAATTCCTTCTTATTTGAGTTCAGCTTACTGAGTGCATTTCTGGGCTCCTCAGTACAAAAAAGACAGGGATCTTCTCAAAAGAGTCCAGTGGATGGCCACAAAGATGATAAAGGACCTGGAGCACCTCCCTCATGAGGAAAGGTTGAGAGACCTGGAGCTGTTCGGCCTTGAACAAAAAAGACCCAAAGGGGATCTGATCCACATCTATAAATATCTAAGAAGCAGAAGGCAAAGGGACAAGGTCGGACTCTTCTCAGCAGTGTGTGGTGATAGAATGAGGGGAAATGGCCACAAACTGATGCATAGGAAGTACCACTCAAATACGTGTAAGAACTTCTTCACAGTGCAGTGATGGAGCACTGGCACAGGCTGCACAGAGAGGTGGTGGAGTCTCCTTCTCTGGAGACGTTCAAGACCCACCTTAACACCTACCTGTGCAACCTGGGCTAGGGAGCTGTGAGGGTTGGACTCGATGATCTCTAGTGGTCCCATCCAGTCCATACAATTCTGTGATTCTGTCACTGTCAGTTTCAAATTACACATCAAGCAATGTCTAGGTACAAACCCTTCTGTTACATGTTGCCTTAAGAAAAAGTCACAGTCTTTGAGCAACAGCAAATTGAATGCACAGTTCAGGGCATCATTACTTCCATCTCTGTTGAAGATGGAGTAATCTTCCATTAAAAACTCACTGAATTTTAAAAAGCACAATGATCATGGCCATCAAGGACCAGAACTTAAAAATTCCCTCACAGAAAACTGATCCAATCACAAAACAACAAAATAACTATTTCTTTTCTTTATTCTCTCTTTGGTCTACAAATAATGAATTTTCTGAACAATGCCATAGCTTTGAGAGGAAGAATGTTCTGTGGCCTCATCCTGGCTTACTGTACATAGCCTTTGCGATAGTGGCTAAGATACTCTTCAGGGAAATAAAAAGCAGGAAGTTTTGAAGCCCCTTAGGTACAGTTTTATTCCTGTTTTCTCATTTCCCATACAAATGATTTAACTGTTGGTAACTGCCTCCTTCCTCTGCTGTTTTCATATTTGTTAAGTGATTTCACGGCATACTGAAGACTTTTTCTTTCTCCTCCCACACTTCCTAATGAGGTAACATGAAAGCAAAGAAGCCATTCATTTATATTAGATTCACTTCAGGTTTAGGCTATATTTATCCTACAGAACATAAGAATTTTACTTGGAGGTTAGATTTCTCCAAACTCCATCTATATTCAATAAATCTCCCTGTAGACAGAGTAGAATGACAAGGCTCCTATTACAGGTATGTCTCAGCTGAGTGGTTGAAGGCTGGCAGGTAAATCCAGGCCTGAGGGTTGTTCTCTTAGACCTTTAAGTCTCTAGTTCAAGACTGAACTTAAGCACTTGCTTTAATGCACTTCTATTTGGAAAAGCACGTAAGCACATGCTTGCATTTAAGCACCTACAACTTAGGGACAGAATTTTGCAATAAATCACCTTCTTCATGACTACTGACTCCAACATATTTTTTTAAATAAAAATGACTCCTGCACTTGAATTTTTCTGAAGCGATTTTAAACCTCCCTATGGTAATAAAGTATTTCCTACTAAGCTAAACCTTATTAACTTTCTCGGATTTCGATGTTGTATTTCCATCTTCCCTTTCTGCCTTGGAAAATTCCTGAAGTTTATAATTCCATTCACATAAGTTTGGAAACCTGACATTATCTATTGTATTCAGATTACTGTTTTTACTTGAAAAAATACAGTACTTGAAAAGAAAAAAAATATCAGAGTCATTATAGAAATTGCAGTAATATGTATGAACTTTCCCATAACAATAAAAAATAATGTTTTGGCAGATTGGGAAACCCAGCAGATCAATAGGAGAACATCAAGCATTTTGTCCTCATTTGGCCATTCAGTAGAACTACTCAGCCATCTTAGTTAGCTCTTTATACAATCCATGTTACTTATTTGATGGAAATCTAGCAGTTGCCTTTGGGATACTCTGAAACAGGTGATCTGATCATCCTAAGTAAAATTCACAAGATACAGCAACTGCAAGGATAATTATGGATTCACAAAATGTAAATCCAGGCACATTCCATCTATTCTTTAAATATAGAGATTCACCAGATCATCTAAGTCAAAAGAGAGGCTCCAATCCAAATATTTAAAAAGCAAGTGAGGTCACTGGGCAGTCTTAGCCCTCTGAACTTCAGTAGTTAGAATTTCAACCACTATCATACTCAACAAAAAGCTTGCAGCAAAACAAATCCGTGTCTTTGATCTCCACATCTCTTCAGACCAGAAACCTCTCTCTTATCCAGGGCTCTAGCTGCACTTTCCCCAGCACTTTTAGTGTAGTAGGGTCCCTTTCAGTCACTTTCCTTTCTGAAAATGTTGCTTGTCTCCTTGTCTTTCTTTCCAACACATTGTGCTTCCTTCCACTCTGTATATGGCATCTCTGTAAAGAACTTCTGCAGGCACTTTTTCCAAGCCAGTTTAGAAACTTCTGTATGTAGAAGACCAAAACTGAAGGGAAATATTTAAATGAATGTCTCCTTCAGTAGTGTGATGACTATTTGGATTCTGATAGAAACAAAACAGAATGCAATCTTTATCTGATATACAGTAATTGAACGTGAAATTATTTTGCATAGGAAGATGGTTACATTTTAAACTATACTGCATCCAGGGATGGTCTTCTGAAATTGTTGTGTTCATCTTGGTGAAAATCTACCTAAATAAGATCAAAATGAAACAGCTGAGGTACAGAGTTTTATAACTGGCGCCAAAACAAATCTATGGAACCAGATTTTTTCCACCTAGATTGTTTCAGTCTAAACAGACTGAAAAGTTTTCCCCCTAGTAAGAGAGAAGCCATTAAATAAGCCGTTTTAATAGCTCAGTCACCCCCAATTTATTTGGTGTCCCTTTGAGATTATCGAGTGAAACAAGAATAGTACCTATAGAAAGTAATGAATACAGAACACACTTTCACACTTTCCAGACTTTCCCTCCATGCTGCTCAGCCTCATTTCCTTACTTTTTAATGATAAATAAATTAACATTAATTTTCAGTGTTCACAGCATGCCATATGCAACAACTAGCAAAGAAAAAGAAAAATGGTTAGTAAATTCTTTTTAATGGAATGCAACATGTGCTGCCCCTTCTGTGAACTCAGCATTCATTCAGGAAATTGATTTGTCAAGATGTAAAATAAAAATGCATCATTTCATCACATTTCTAGAAAATATGGGTCCAATCTTATAAGATGCAGGGAAGGCTCAACTCCCTTAAAGCTTTTCGATGGAAGCACTTAGCACCTCACAGTAACAGCCTGATTTTACATGTCGTTTTAATGATCCCTTTAGTAGTTCATTTTGCAATCTAGCAACACTGAACATTACAGCACCTAATGCCCTTGTTGGACCTGGCTCTGAGCCAACTTTATGCTTTGCAACTTATTTGTACCCAACAATCTCACCTTAAAAATATTTGTTTTCCCCAGGATGCAGGCGTTGATTTAGCTGCATTGTAGGTAGGATTCCTGGATCAGGCTGTAAATCAGATCATGGTGCTGACTGGAGAACAGAGTCCAGGCCTCAGGGTGGATCTGAACACCCACTTCCCTCCTCCACTGCAGTGATCCTATGAAACCCAAGAGTGGTCCAAGAAAAGCAGCTTGAACAGGCACTGTAAGTCTGGAAAACCTTGCTAATATTGATTTTCATACAAGAAGGGTAGATATATCAGGCATGGCTTTCAGCACCTTAGACAAGTTTCATACCAGTGCAACTGGGCTTTATTGAAACTTTGCTGGCATAAAACTGATGCAGCACAACAGACACCATGGCTTTTTGCTACCACTCTTTTTTTGCAATATGAGGAACACTGATTAAGGCTGTCACGTTTTGGAACATAACTGGTTATGACAGAATTATTTCTGGACTTCTGATTCATCTGGTTTATAACTTCCAAGAACACAGCATGTATCCTCCCGTTACTGTTTTCCAATATTAATAATTGATCATCTCTGAAATGCATCGTATAAAGCTGTTCTCTTCTTATCTGATGGTATGTTCAATGGTTATTTGATATTTTGCACTGTTAGCTTCAAACTTCCTCTTTTTTGATGTCTCTCCAATGACATTCATCAGTTCCTTCCGCTAACAGTAAAGCTTTCAAGTTTGCAGTTTTGTTCTACAGTACTAAGGAAAGAAAATCTCTTCCATTTTTTTAAATCTTCATCACCTCTCTCCTCATCTGTTTCATCATCTTTCTCATGTGACAAATGGACACTTGTCAGATGCTGGAGCCTTACCCACTATTTCATTTATTCTGGAATGGATTTAGGTTGCAAATATCTGCAAGCCAGCAGCTACACACACTATCAGCATCAGCAAAGTGTGAGAAAGAGCAACTATATTGAATGTAGCACTAAAAGATTCACTTGGTGATCAGAAATTCTTGCACGATACCTTTCTCTGGTCACTGTTTAAGTAGAAGACATACCTTGTCTTGGAATTAGGAAATAATGGATATTTTGTTGTGCAGCTGGTAGCTGGAAACTGCTCTTCTCTCTGGCTGCATATCTGGACCAACTGGCTGAATCTCTCCAGGTTCCTGTTGTAAATATATGTTACAAGGTTAAAAAATCTCCACATCGAGAAACCACAAGATAGTGAGAATAATTTTTTGAGCTTACTGATCACTTTTCATCAAAATATTATGTATTGGAAAACTACTATCTTGTTCTAGATATGAGCAAGCAAAGTACCACCACGTTAGGAAGCACGACTATTGTTATTCTTATGTAGGATATTACCTATTTCATGTTTTTATTCACCATGATGAAGTAAAAATTAAATGAGTAACTACAGCAAAATCCTGTGATCTTTGCCTTGGCTCCTGCCAGTTAGAAGGGAAATTATCTGTGTCAGGTCCCACTAAAACCTGAGTAAGATCCTCAGAACATGGCCCACAATAATTCAGAATTTCCTTTCTATTATTAGTCCAACGATTTCAGGAAAAGTATCAAGCAGAGACTGGGTATCTTCTGTGGGATAGTCATGTAATTTTGAGATCAGAGACCTAGCAATCTTTAAAGACAGGTTTTCAGTGCCTTTACACTACGTGCTAGATTTGGAACTTTAAGGTGATATTTTTTTGTATGTTTCCAATTACCCAGATAAATGTGTAAGGCAAATTTGAAAATATGAAACTGCTTCTTCATTTGTAATTCTCTACATCTGATAATCTGTCTGGTAAAACAATATCGAGAGTTTTAAAAGGCAAACTGGGAATGGAAAGGATCTGGGACGGGGTGCAAAAGTGAACATTCCAGAGGCATCTACAACTTACACATACATACATAACACCTCAGCTATTAGTCTATGAGGAATGTGCAGCAAGAGCTGACAGGTAATGTTTTATTTCAGAGTGGGTAGTGGTTGGTATAGTGCATTCAGAACAAGGGATGGTGATGGCTGTGGTGTGACTTACACTGTCAGAACAAGGCTGTGGTGTGGCATTTGGCCAATGGTTGAAGTGAAAACTGAAAAGTGACAACAGTATCCTGCCAAAATCTGGTATTGTCCCACAGGCTTTTCATTTTATTCCAAAGGTCGTAACATATCATATTCAGCCAAATCTGCTTCAAGAAATTCCCACTCAAGGGAAAACACTTCTTGACAAAATAAGTGCTTTGCTGATTTTATTTATTTATTTATTTTATGAATTTTCTTTGTACAAAAACAGGCTTGTAAAGTAATGCCTGTGTGCAAAAAGGTAAAATCCTGTGAAAAATGTGGCCTAGTAAATGGATAAATCTTGTAGCTCAGTAATTTGTGTCAATGTTTTACATAGGAGGAAATCCTCTGTGACATGTATCTGATAATGGAATCATTTCATATACGGGTGCTTACTCTATGAGGGCTCTACTGTTTGCAGCACCATGCAATGGAGTACATTAGAAACGTACACCAGTTTAATACCAAGCATTGAAGGCTAAGCCTTGCTTCTAGTTATTGCATCAGCAGGAGTTAAAGAAGCCTTGTTCTAAAAGTAAAGGCCGGAGAGGCAGTGTTGAGAACTAGCAAACACTGAAGAGAGAGGCTTTCTGCGTAAGTTGGACCAGATTCCCTTTCCACTGCTGTTTCTACACACTGACTAGTGCTTCTTCTTTAGAAAAACACTCTTCAGAAACCACAAGTTTTGAAAATCAGGTCTATTTTTCTGTCTGTCTCAGTTCTTTCACTTAATTAGCAAAGTACCTCCATCATAATAAGTACTTAATACCTCTCATTATCTCAGTGAGTCATACAGAGGTTGAGTACTTAATATCATTAGTTCATTAGGAATAAATATTAGGACTAAAATCTACATTTGCTCTGGAAGATGGAAACTTTTATTAATTTCTGAAGTCCAGGTTACTTAACGTTTGAAAACACTGAAAAGGCTTTATAAAATCCTTAAGAGCAAAATAAGCAACAGCTTCCCTGCAAGATATGTTATTTTGCCTAATAAAACTATCTTTTATTTAAAAAAAAAAAAAAAAAACCTGATTAAAAGCAGGTAGACTAATTTAGCTCTGAGGTGTATTTTCTTCCCCATTTAACATTTCTCCTGAAATGTGAGGGTGTGTGGAAGAATTCTGCTGCTTATTTCCTAGAGAAGGAACTTGTGCCTGTATAACAATTTGGCCATATCAAAGCAAGGTGAAATGTGTTTCCTTTAAAATGTTCAATCAGTTTTGCTGGCCATGCAAAATGGTGAAAAACAATGGTCTCAAGTTTCCTATGGTATCATTTTGAGGGGTATCACTAAAGTTATGCTGTGCTGAGGAAACTCTCATGACTGAAACTTCTTTTGTAGGAGCTTAAGGACACCTTGTACCTTTCCCAAGACTAGGATATCTACATCTCCTATGTCTTGGGACTGTTCTGATTTGAATGTTTGCCAGTAGTTTTACCTCTTGCATATCTTATTGGTTCACAGTCCATACTTAGATACAATTATGAGTGAGTGCAAGACCTCCTAGTGGAGCACATCTATGTCACAGGAAAATTCAAGCTCAAGGCTGTGGCTGTGGTACAAAACGTCAGGGCATGACCATGACCAGGGTTGTTCAACAAAGTAATTTATGCCTTTGGTATATGCCTAAATATATGCCTTATGGTAAACCTGGTGAAATAACTGTATGAGCTCCCTAGTAGAAAGCCTCATTGTAAAATATTCCAGGGAGCAATGAGACCTATAAGCAAAGCAAATTTGCAAAAGCATAGGGAGCATGCTTTTAGCTAGCCCTCACCCCTCACTTGCACTCTCACTCTTTGCAAATAAGATGTAGATCCTTCACGCATATATTTTCTAATATGGATTTCCTCTTAGTCTGAGCTACAACTGAAACCACTGAGAGCATAGGCGAAGAAAATATCAGTTGCAGTTAAGAATACAGCTACCTAGGCTGAATGGAAATTTGGAAAGCATAGAGATCTGTGTGTACCTTTTCCTCAAGTATGTCTTACCACTTGCTCGGAAATGTGCCTATATGGGAAAAATAGAACTCTTACCCCTTGGCCATAAGAAACACGGCAGAACTCAGACAGTGTGGCACTGTATGGGAGCATGAGGCATGCAACATTATAGTCTGAGCTCTCTTGATTCCCTTCTAACTATGTAAATACCAGTCTCTCAGACAAGTCTGGTGCCTTCTCAGTTCTTCTTCCTACCAAATCTGAGCTCCATTCTTGAACAAACCAGAGCAGATAATTTTAATTAATAATATCTACGTTGTGCCTCTAGTAGGCAACCTTTCACTTTCTTCCAATGAATGCTTCTGATCTTAATGCTGTGATTCCCTACTCTCACTTTCTTTTATCCCAGCAGACCTTTGCTCTGTTCTGTTATTCAAGGTCTATTTCTCATAACTGCATTTTTACTGTTACTTGCAAGAGCTTTCCTCTCTCCCTCCCTCCCTCCCTTCCGTCCAAACTTCCAAACTTCCAAACTTCCTTCCAAACTTCCTTCCAAACTTCCTTCCTTCTTTCTGTCTTTCTTTTCTTCTGTCTTTCTGTCTTCCTTTTCTTCTGTCTTTCTTTCCCCTTTCTATTAACTATAGTTCTTTCTGGCCTAATTTTATGCAAAATTCTGACTGCCAGCATATCTGTCTGCCTTTGATCTTCTTACCTTCCACTCACAACACCTTTGGAAACCAGCCTCAACAAAAGCATTGTCTTAAAAATTTAATGTTTTTACAAGATTTGTAAGAAATCAGTGTCTGGTTAAGAACGAAAGACTCCAGATGCTCTCATGTGTTCCTCTCTTCTTTTCTGACTCCACCCATAGAAAACCTGTGAAGTCCAGTCCACCCTTTAGTAAGTGCATCCTGTCTGGTTCATCAGCACATTGATTTCTGGATCTGCCAGTTGGGAAGGAAAAATGTGGGAAAATGAGAAAAATACTGGGAAATTCTGAGATGTTAGCAATGGGCATGAACTCAGGTGATTCATGGTATGAATACTACTGTAACCAAGACAAGAAGAAGGAACATATCCCAGTCAGTTCTGCTGTTCATAAGACAAAGGTCTTTCTGTGATAAAAAGGACTTACTAGATTCTTTGCTCTTATTCAGGGTTCCTTTTAATCATTCTGTTATTAAAAATCACTGCCTTTCATCTCAGTTTTGATACATGCCTGTACCATGTTATGATGACCCTCACTTTCCAGCCCAGCTTTGTGGAAGGGCTGTGATTTATTTTATCTGTAATGTCTATCACATTTGCAGGATGTGATCACATTTGTAGTCAAAAAACAAAAAACAAAACAAAACAAAAAAAAAGCCTGGATTAGAGGTCCTGAAACTCCATCCAAACTTAATCCTAACTCACAGGCCTGATTTTCCCTATATATTACTGCAGTGGTTTTCAGATCCAAAATGTTACAGATATACTGGTCAACAGAGAGTTTGGTAATGGATTATTGATTAGCATATATGGAATAGAGACGCCAGAAATAGGAGCAGTGAACCATTGTGCATAAGTAAATTTAATACAATTTTTTTTAATCAGTTGCTTTACTTATTTATTTATCTATGGAATTGAGGGTAAAATTGCTAATGTATGTTTCCAGAAAAATCCCCGAATTTTGTTTGTTAGCCAGAATCCTTTTGAACTATTTCTTTAAACCAAATCACTTTTCTGTCAGGCAGATGTACAGATTTGAAAGAAATAAAACCAAATATAAACTCAGTGTTTGATAATGCATGGAAATACTCCCTTTCTCACTTAACATCCCCATCATATTCGTATGTGGTTACTTACCCTATTGTCCGAAACCTCCTGAGAGTTGAGAGCTGACTATCTTGTGATCTGGAACAGGAACCAAAGTAATGCTCCCAATAAATTACATCTGAAGTGTTTACTGGAAAATTAGCTCCTTTTGGGTACTACAGAACTCTGCAGATTGAAATGCCTGTGTTATAGAAAGTAATTCATTTATCAAAGGTGGTAATCCCACTGAGTATGCGATGTTCTGCAGTGGTCTGGGAAGATGGGATGTTTTTTTCTGCTCACTGTGCCTAACAATGCCAAAATGTTTTTTCCCTGTCCATTTACTCTAACAATGTGCCATTCTGTACCTCATAAGCACTTAATTTATTCCAACTCTTTGGCCTGACCTGTAATCCCCCCTCTCCTTACCCATCTGACCCATCTGTGTTTCATTTCCCACTCATCAGCATCCAAAGAGCTAGGCCCAGGCCCTGTTTGGAGCCATTAGACAGAGATTGGCACTGTTCCCTCTTCCTGCACCACATCCTCCGCTGAAAAAAATGACCATCAGATCAGAGAACAGAGCCTGCTTTGTCCCCAGCAACCAAGATCTGGAAGCACTTTCAATCATTTGCACTCTATACCCACTCAAACGCATTAATGTGATCAACATTGGGCCTGTTGTGGGCATTTTTTCCAGCAAATAGCTTGCTAACATTCCAGGCATGTACTTCCCTGAAAACAAGACTGAGACAGGCCCCTGAATATTCAATTGGAAAATCACCAAGAGCAAGAGCTTAGCTTGGCACGGCTGGTGTTGATTCTTAATAAGTGACTTCCTAAAGCTGAGGCATGGGGCTTACAGCTTCAATGACTTGTCTGAAAAATATTTTGTAGGTGCCTCATACCACTTTATTTCCTGTGGTATGCGTCATATTGTGAGCTATTCTGAGCCAGGCTGTTTAAGCACACTAACATTTTTTTCCAAGATTGCGGTGTTTAACTAAAAATGTGCTTATACAAGATGAGCTCATAGCTATTAGTGCTGATGTAGTTTTAACTACTTGGATACCAATAGCCTAAGGCCTAAAACCTGCTGAAAAGGGGGAAAATCTAAGCAAAAAACACCTTTCTCAATCATTTAAGGGTTTTCATAGATGAAGTAATGGGGAAAATATTTCAAAATTCAGCTTTTGTTGCTATAGGATCTTTGCTATAGTAAATACCTTTCAATCTCAAAGGTTCACTGTTCAAAGACTACTGATATGAATAGACAAAGAGGTTTGGGGCATCCAATTAAAGTTAATTTCTTAAAAGTTTCAACTCATGCTACATGTACTGCATCAAGCAAAAACATCTTTGTATGTAGTTCTCTAGAGCAGCTGGATGGACTAGGTACATCCTAATGTTTTATTCATTTGAACTGGGGTTTCACTGACACTGCTAACATGACAAGGCCAGTTTGACATCGGGAGGAGGTCAGCAAAGATTTTTGTCAAGGCACTCCATTGCGCAGGGTGGTGTTTGGCTGTCACAACACTATTGTTTAGTGACGTGCTCTTGTACAAATTCTCATTCTCCCAGCTGAGCAAAGATGGCAGTATTTTGCATGGGACAGTTAAAACGACAACAGGTGGGATTTTTGGAGCTTACCTTGGTGTCTAAAGAGGGGTTTGAACAAATCTATGGCGTATCTTTACAGAAGACCAAGTGCCTTGTTGTAAAGTCCATTTTAGAGAAACTACAACTGCCTGGATCATATCAAGTTGTGTCTGGTATAAATTATTAAAAAAAAGTTAAAAAGAAGGGTGGATATCTATATGAAACTTATAGACCGTTTGTTCACTTTCAAGTCAAAAGCAGCATACTGTCTTGATCTACATCTAGCAATTCCCTGCAGAAGAGAGAATGAAAATAATCACAGAAGAAAAAAATTGAAATAATTTACAGTTTTCCAAAATATAGTAAGTATGGAGCAATGGGGATGAGAAATGAAATGACTTGCAAGTAACAGATAATATGATCCTTCTTTTTAACACTATTTAAGAGACAGGAAGATCCAGTTGTATAATAGCTTACATAAAAAGTGCACTTGCTTGAACACAGTTTAATTTCATCCAGACTTCTTTTTCCATACTTTGGTAAAAACTAACTGAGAGAAAATTTACAGCTAAAAATGTCAACAGGAATGTTTTACTGTTTGCATTAAAAGATCCGTTTAAAAATTCTATCGGTTATACTGTTTTTGTTATGAATGCATACATCTGAACTAAATTCAGACCCTTACATAACATAGAACCTAATAGTTTCTTCCTGAATTACTAAAAAGTATCCTATGTAATTCTAACAACTTTGCCTACTCTGGGCTGGGGGGAAATGTATGGTACTGTGTTAACATGGTAGTACTTTCTGAAAGTGTTCAAGAGTAGATGTCTGTGTCTGCTCATCAGAACCTTAGTTATGCAGATGCCTCATAGGAGGCAAGAAAGTAAATATATCAGGGATTACTCTTTTTTACCCCCTCTCCTCCTCAGTTTTGTAAAGAATTTCCCCTTGAAGTGGATTAAGATCTTAGAGGAATACAGTTCTAACTATAGCTACCCACAAGCTCCCCGTAAAGTAAATTTCAAAGCTTCAAAACCATTTTAAAATACAGTATGCTTGTTACAGATTGTTTTGTATAATAGAAAACAAGCTTCCCAATTTAGAAAAGTAATGGCATGTAATAAAATGTACAAATAACAAACTCTGTGATCAATCGCAATATTTGATCTGGTAGTGCAAGTAGTGTCTGCTGTAGTGGTGCTGAAGTTCTACAAGCATAATGTCTGAGCTGATTTGAGTTTTTTCCCTTATTTGGCCCCATAACAGAGCTTTAATGTTTAACATGGGCATAAATTCACTGTAGCCCTCAAGTGAAGACTATATTTGAGAACTGAATAGAATGCTTGAATTTACTCTACAGATTTTTCTTCCATGATCAAGTAAAGTTCCACGTAACTTTCCTTCCCAGCGTAGCACACACAAAATCTCAGGAAACAGCAGGGCTTAATTAGGACCCTGGTTTATAGTTTCACCTGAAAAAATACATTTTAAAAATCATATATGTTTGACTGTGCAGATTTTAGTCAATAAATTCTTGCTAATTAATCACATTAACAGCACTCCTTAAAAGTTGAACCAAAATCAGAAAACAAACCAAGTACCCCATAAATAATATGTATAAAGAACCATTCACCAATGCATAATCTCTATGTCTAAAAACATTTAAAAATGTTTATTCTTGCTTTCTTCCTTTTTTCCCCCCTCTCTTTCTTATCCTTTCTCTTTGGTTCTCTCCTCTTTCTATCTCCTTTTAACTTATCTTCTGTCTTGCCTCTTTTTCTCTGGTCTTTCTCTTCCCTTTTCACACTTTCTTCTTTTCATTCTCCCTTTTTCTTTCCTTTTCTTTCTCGTTCTTTCTCAAATTTGATATTCATTTTTGCTCTTTTTTGTTCCATCTCTTTTTCTTTATTTCAGGCAGTGTGCAAAAATGTCACCTGAGAGAAAAAAGTATAGTACAGCTAAAAACTGATGGTGTGTGGGGTTTTTTTTTTTTGTTGTTGTTGTTGTTTGTTTGTTTGTTTGTTTTCCCACTACTTTTTTGGAGGGAAAAAAAAAAAAAGCGTCTTTGGTGATGTGGTGATATAACACTTTTCTCCTTCTATCTTGACTTCAGATGCCTGTTTCAGAATTTTAACTACCGGTGACTGCAGCCACTCTCCACCAGACAAAAAGTGAAATGTAAAGAGAAATCCTATTCAGTCTTTGTATTGTCCCAGGATGATGAAAGCCATAATCCTCAGTGCAAATTGTGGCACTCAGTGCTGCACTACGATCTCTGACTGTCTGATGTAGAGTTGATGACACAAAGGCAGGATTATTCTGAGACTAACCTCTAACATAAAAAAATAAAATAAATAAACAAACAGAAACAGTCTGGGTTTGTTGGATTATCATTTATGACAGAGCTACTTGTTTAAAAGCAGTGGTGCAAAACCACAAAAAACAACATCACAGCAACTTATGAACTGAGAGACTCTTAAATCAAGGTATATATCTTTTTTGTCAAACAGCTCTGTATGAAGCATGAGTGACAGCATAAACAACTGGTGGTACCTTCCTTTGGAAAGGAGTAAGTGATCCTTATGGTAAGATAATTTGGCCACTTTCGGTTTTAGTGAAAAAGCTGTTTCTTCACTGTATACAGATGTTGTTCTTTTAGATCATCCTGAGTGTCTACTGTCATAGGTACATGGTATGTATAGAGCACATGCTATTATATACAAATAAAGTCTTTACTATTTCCATTTAAAGTGTTATGTTATGTTTAGAGAATTTTTATTGCCTTCATAATATAATAAGATTATAGAAATTCTTGAGCTGGGAGGGACCCTTATCTGTCATGTACTTCAACTCCCCTGTAATGAACAGGAACACTTACAGTTACATCAGGTTGCTTAGAGCCCTGTCCAGTCTGACCTTGAATGTTTACAGGAATGGGGTGTCCACCACATCTCTGGGCAACCTGTTCCAGTACTTCCCTAAACTTATCATAAAAAAATCTATGATAATATATAAACAAGGCATATGAAAATTTCTCTGCACATTTTTTTAAGAGTAAAAATTCAGAAAATTATTATTCTAATTGCTTTTGAAAACAAGATATTAGTTATTTTGGATACTTGTGATACTGAGTTATTCTCCATTTCACACTTATTTCAGCTTCATTGTCGCTTTTTAAAACACCCATTATTCTTCAGATTCTATCAGTCTATATCCTTAGTTTTACTAATATTTCAATGAGGATTTGGCCCCAGGGAACATGCAAGATGTTCACAGCTATATCTTATTCAATAATGTCTTTCTCAGCCTATGCATATAAGGCACATTCGAAGTGACTTTGACATACATAGTCATTACACAAAGACAATATCTTTTCCGTTACATTTACTACTATTGTTTAACATAAAAGCAAACAGTTGATTGTTACAACGAGGTTCATCAAAGAATGTAAAAGATTTGAGGTAAATGAGAGAGGTTCAGGTATGATGGAAAAGCTGAGTAACAAATAGAGTTGATGTAAATGACTCTCAGTCTATGGCAGAGAGCTCAGCTCTGTAACTATTTATCTAGTACTAGGAAAAATTGATTCTTTTACTCTGCTTTATTCTGTGGCCACAAGAAGGAATCAGTGGTGGGCTTTTCCTTTACACACTCGTGAAGGATATCTAAGGCAATTGCTTCGTATATTGGAGGAGAGAAGATTAACTGTAGTGATGATGTCAGGATGATAAGCACATGATAAAATAAAACATGAATGGCATCTTACTTGAAGCAATGAATTTACAGAAAAGAGAAGTATTCACTTGAGTACTAATTAAAGCAAGACTGAAGACACTGAGCTAATTTTTGCCAATGAGAATGGAAAATGTCTTTGTAGAAAAAAATAAAAAGAAAAAAACTGACAAAACAAACAAGACAAACCAGACTTTGATAATACTTCTGCATGCTGAGTTCTCTTCATCCCTTTAAAAGGCCACACAAAGAGCTCTTCCAAAGGGAATGGATCTTCACTGTAAGCAATAGGCCTTGCTGCATCCTTATGGCACAGAAATGAATAAATGCAACCATGCAGTCAATGCAAAAAAAATTAACAGAGCTTTGGAGAGCAAAGAATGCTCTGAGTACAGCTACTTGATTTTACTGTATACCCTGAAAGTAGTGCCGAGCTGAGAGAAATTTGAATCATGCTTGGATCTGTAGCAGCGTCTGTTAATACAATCATTTGTTTATTAGCTGAGACTTAGTTACAATTGGTTTCTAAGCTAAATACACAAGGCTTTCATTTATACTAAAACTTTCTGCTCTTCTTATTTCACTAAACTTTAATCTTTTCCCCATTTCTTAAAAAAATAGGCCAGGACTCAGAACAAGAGATGGAAATTGAGACTGAAATGGAACTGTGTCATCAAACAGTATGCAAATTGTGAGCAAGTAGTGAAGTGGTGCAAGGTAATCTGTGCTAGGAAGAAAAGCCTTGTTAGAAATACTGGCAGATCTTGAGAGCCTGTGGTGGTTGGACAAGTGAGTCACTTTGTTCACTTGGGTAAATTAATAGTACATATTTTCTTCCTCAGTATCTGTATGTCCTTCTGAATAAGTTCAGAGATACACTCTCATTTCTGTATGGGTTATGGGGCATATAGATGACTTTGCTACCACACTTTTCATCACTTTAGTTTTACATTTGAAGACACTCAGATACTAGGCATCATGTGAAAGTGAAAATTTATCTGAAGAGCAGTCCTGCTTGTATTCATGTTTCTAAGAATATAGTGTTTGTTTTGCATTATGATAGATGTGCCTGAAAGATTTACTAGAGATATTTTAGAACCTGGGCACCCTTTCCATATACATATGAAGAAAGAGGGCCAGAATAGAGCATCAGTAAAAGGAATAGGCCCCCAGTTTTCCATCCCAGACAATCAAGCCTAGATGTTATCTTCAGAGAAAGATCAAGCACTACCACCCTGCTCACCTCCAAAATTCCACATTTCACACCATTTGGTATCTTCTAAAAATAGGCATAACATTTCAGGTATACCTCTCAATCCATCCTTACTATGGTCCTACCCATCTGCATTTTTACCAGTCCTTTGCTGGATGCCATCAGTACTGAACTTTGAAGAAAATTCAAGGAAATGGCAATATTCTTATATGAGAAAAACTAAGAAGACTTCACCGTTTCTGAAGGAAACAGGCATGATTTAAAAAAAAAAATTTTTTTTTTTAATTTTGTTGTCAGATTTTCCATCTCAATTTTCTTTCATAACACTAACACTTCTATTATTTAACTCATTCTAGTTGGCAAATTTTTATAAAAGGAACAGGGTTAATTATTTTATCTCATACAAATCCATATGTGCTATTATTTTAATCGTGAATGACATGTTGACTAAGAATAATAGTACACAAACTTAACCTAAGTAAAGATCTTATGTTTTGTTGACAAAATATACTTTTTCTTTTTTTACTCTTTCATGTGTATTTTAGGTAGTCATCTTTTATTTGTTAATAATGTCAGGTAGTTAAAATACTGATTGGGTGTATCCTGGCCAGGAAATATGATCTTCTGTGTCGAGACTGTACTCCAAACACTGTGATTGTCATTGGTGCGATGCTACAAGATACCTTAATGTGCAAACAAGAATTACTATTAAAATTATCCAAGCTTGAATTTCTTTTATTTATTTATTTATTCATTTATTTATTCATTTTAACAGACATTCTCCCAGAAATTAAATGTTATTTTCCTGGAACATAAATCATACTAGTACCCCAAAGCTTAATTTAAGATATTCCTCTGGCTTACATGTCCTAGAATTTTTTTAATAATTATGGACTTAGGAAAGTTTTCCTAAAACACTCAGAGTTAAGAAATTTCCCTCTGATTCTCTATTTTTCTTTTTCAGGCTGCCCCTTATAATCTGCAATGAGACAAAGGTACCAGTCAAGAGAACTTGCAGGTGAGAAGCCATATGCAGTTGGCAGCTGCAGAAGAGCAAACATGACTTTTAATCATGGCTGCAGATGTTCTTAGGATAGTATGTCATAATTTGAAAAGAACAGAAACATGAAATTATGAAATTATCAGGAAAGTACAGTTATTCATTAATATTAAATGCTTTTACTTTTTTGCTGAGGATATTAAAAATAGCTTTAGAGGAAATACTGCATTAACAAAATAATCATGTTTCCATTAAAAATCAAATCATTTTATCTGCTCTATGTAGCAATAACAGCTATCACTATGAGAAGAATATGTATTACATACATTAGGCAGATGAGGATACTTTATTATAGTTGTATTAATAGGCTCAAAATCTCATTTTAAACCTGTGCAAATTCTGGAAATTTTGCTCACAAAGACAGAATCAGTATTGTATGTTGGACATGTCTTATATATTTTGACAGCAGGCACTTTGACATGACAGTTCACTAAAAGTCTTCTCTCCATATACGCCACTTCAACTGGCTCTGCGCATCATCAGAATTTTCAATTTCATTACAATTTCCTTGAAATATTGTATTCTCCTTTATGTGACAATAAATCCTTATTTAAGTAAACACATTCCTCTTTCTTTCTTTCCATCTCTCCCTCCATTTCACGTGGTTCTGAAAAGTTAAATCAGCATTTGTGCAGACTGTGACCAAAGAATCAGTTGCTAACTCTGTGATGCAGAAATGTATGCCATGGCTTTCTCCTCTTCATATTCACATACAATGGAGGATGAGGTACTCCAAAAAATTTCATGGAACCTACAATCATGATTCTCACAAAGTAAGAGTAGGAGATGGTGCGCAACCCAAATCCTGGAGCAAAAATGCCAAAATAAGATGACCTGAGATTTCCCAATAGAAACAATGTAAATAAACTGAATTAAAAAAGATACAGTACTTCATCAAGAGACAGCCAACAATCCATATTCTATAAGAATATGGCACCATTTTCAAGAGAAAAATGTTGTGATAAAACCTGAGGCCTAACTGATATCTGTCCTTTTGCTCCATTTCTCATAATGATATTTACCTGCGCTGAGGCCCAGTTTGACATGACACTAACAAGCCATTCTACTTTGCTCTTTGGAAGAACTATATAAAGAGATTGCCCCTTAAGACAGGCACAACAGTTTCTGTATTGTCTAGAGACATTGTGAAGTTTAAGAGCAAAAGTGAGAAAAAAAAATAGAAAAAGAGAAATAAAGCTATCATCTTGAGTCTCCCTATAAAAAGGTACAGAAAGTCTCAATGCACTTTCAGGTGAAATCTATTTGGAGGTAATGTAATAAACTGTCTCAATACAAAGGCTTTTAACTACTTAGTGCCTTTCTTTTTCAGCATCCTTTTTTGAGAAAGGTTTGCAGCCCTTCCTGTATCTTGGAAAGGAAAGAGATATGAATTGCACACGAGCAATGTTTTGTGATTGAGTCCTTTTGGCAGCAGCCTACTGACCAGATGTGTGATATGGTGAACTACAATGCTATCAGTACTGAAAGCAAAGAGAAAGGTGGTTGTTAGGAAATTTTCTCCTTAAAATTGAAACTATTTCAGGAGAAAAAAAAAAATTATGTGACCATATCATTTAGATATCAGGTTGTTTAGGGTTGTTTAGAATGTGGTCTGTAGCTGTACTCAAAAAAAAAAAAAAAAGGTAGATTTTGATTGAGACGTGGTCAAATTCTGACAGGTGTAAATACAAATAACTTTGAGGAATATTGGCTCTGAATGGGTCTCTGGATCAGGCTATGCAAGGCAATGCATAACTGAAAATGCAGACATCATGACTACTTGATTTAACCTTGATTAATGCATCTGAGCCTGAAGCATTGCTTAGGGAGCAAAGTTAGTGGTTTTGCATTTAACCATTAGCTTTTTGCTTTCTGATTACTCAATTATTACTCTATTAAACTTTGACAAATCTTATTTTCAGTTCAGAAGCCTCAAACTGCGAATTAAGCAAGAAATTTCACTAAGGGATATAGATAAGTAAAAAGCAGACAAATGTAGTAATCTTCTGTAAATTCCTTTGATTAAAAAAAGTATATAAAAACTTGCAGATGTTGTGATAATGGTACACTATCTGCATACATAGATCTAGAACAGATGTAGAAAATATCCTTGTTAGTTATTACATACAGGTGATGTACAGGCACAGCATTATCCTGACAGAACTAGCAAAATGTTTTTTATAAGTGGTATGAGTTCTGACGTGCATTTATGAAACTTTGGGGAAAATACATTGGTATCAATAAAGGGATATATTAATATATGAGAAAAAAAAAAAAAGAAATTGTCCTGAATTGGAAATGGTGGGATTTCAGAGAATTTTCTTTCTTATTTTTGTTGCTTTTGAATACTTGTTATGTCTCTAGATTGTCTGGCAAAGCAGGTCATAAATCTTTGATAAAATTTTTTCTTAAAAATATGATGCAAGGTGTTTTGATGTCATATATATGATTTAGGTCTTCTTAAGATTAATTTTATTGAAACTACAGATGAGTTCTCCAAGAGGGAGATTCTGGAGAATTCTGTTTTTTGTAGGGGATAGGAGAAGAAAAGAGAAAGAAATAAAGAAATAGTTGTTTGAAACTTATTTTATTTTTAAGATAAACAAATAAAATATAAGCATTTCCCTTCCAGTAAAAAACATCTTCTGTTTATAAAAAATAAAAATGATATCTTATGGAATGTGGACAACTGCCCCAAGACAGGCTCAAGTGCAGCAGAATTACAGATGAATTAAAAGCAGAAGAGAAAAATTAATCTTTTGCTTATCATAAATGGAAGCTTATGTTTCATTCATATTACTCATGAACTAACAACTTCCATATTTCTTTTATGAAAAGTAGAAGGATAATGGGTAAAGATGGTTGGAATTTTATAGTTGTTTTTGCTGAAAAACATGACTCCATAATCCAATATTTTGACGACAGTTCATGCTCCTAACAAATCGAATGTGAAATATCAGTTCTCAATGCCAAATTTCTTGGGTTTCATCCTTCTACATGTAAATTAAAATAAAAATAATTTAAAAAATAAAATAATAGAGAGTTTTCACTGTCTCCAATTCCTTTTTGTTATATTCATGATCACTATAAGATGGTCTAATCACATACACTTTCCTCAGGGAATAGTATGGAACACATGCTGAGTTACAGCTAAGTGGTGGTAAAACTAGCACAAATAATCAGCTATTCACACAGATGATCAACTATGGAAAAATGTTACCACAGAAAGAGAGTAAATTCTTATCATTTCAAAGGATCTTCAGGAATACAGCTATGTTTATTATTTCTCTAAACAAAATGTGCTTTGTTTCCTTACAGCTGACATACACAAACTGTAAAGGCAAGTTTTACTCCAAAATTTTCTCTGGAATCATCTTGGAAACATTCCCAAATTGGATATAAACCAGAGCAATAGTATGTGGCAAGAAAATAATGGATGTACTTGACTCAGGTCAACTTATAGTTCTATCTCTTCCCCTTTAATAGAAGACCAACCATATGCAATCATGAACGAAGATAAATTACTTCCTGTCTACATTTCTTTCTTTCTTTCCTTCTTTCTTTCTTTCTTTCTTTCTTTCTTTCTTTCTTTCTTTCTTTCTTTCTTTCTTTCTTTCTTTCTTTCTTTCTTTCTTTCTTTCTTTCTTTCTTTCTGGAGTGGTTAGATGAATTTACTCTGGGAATTCAGTAAAAGAATGTAAAGAATGACCAATATTTTTCCATCCCTGCACACAAAATATTACATTAAAGGCAAAACGCTCCATTTACTGCAATGGCAGTTGGATGATTTTGACACAGCCAGGAAATTGTGAGCTGACTTTCTCCAGAAACATTTTGTATGTCTCTTTGTGGATAATATTATTAAGAGGCCTTGTATAAAGGTTATTTTGCATCTTAGTTGGCATGGTGCTAGTCATTTTTATTGCTTTTCATATCTCACAGAATGAGGACAAATGGTAGCTATTACCACGCATGTAGATGGACAATAAAAATAAAGATGGCATGGGACTAGGTTGAGAAGGCAACAGGGAAAAGAAACAGAATAGACATTGGATTGGGGTGGAAGAGAGGAATGGGACAATTTATTCTTATAGTTTGTTTTGAAGAAGTTGTCTGTGTTCTACAGCGCTTACAAGTCTTGCTCTCTTCGTTACTCTCCATCAGCAAGGATGGAGATAAGCTCCTTTTCAATGAGTCCTCAAAGAATTTACAAAGACCTTGAAGCCAGCTTCCACCTTCAGTCACAGGAAATTCACCCAATTCACTTCAGGCCTTGTCCAGTCTCCTGAAATTTCCATAATTTATTATTCTCTCATGGTGATGATACTAATGGAAACTTTGTTGATGAGAAATATAAGTGGTAGCATCAAAATGTTGGATTTAGTGAATATTTGCACCTGAACATGTCCCCCACCACCCATCTCTCTGCTCTTTCTACACATCTTCTCAGACTATTCAGTCTACTCTTGGAGTACATTTCTTGTAATAAAGTTCCTATAATTATGGCTTACCTTTTCATGGTTGTCAAAAGACAAGCAAATTTTTGCTGTGCAATAATTCCTTCCTTATTGTCTGCTCCCTTCACTGTCTTAAGCAGAGATCAAAGACTTTTGTTCCCAAATCCCAAACACAGGAGCTGAGTTGCAGATGACTCAGAAATTGAACGCAATCTGAAGTCTGCTTGGAAAAGTGCATCCTAAGAAAATCAAGCAATAACTAACCTTCATGGCCTAGAGAGTGCAATTGTAATGTGCCATTCAGCACTACGCAGAATAAACAGAAAGGATAAGTTTGGATATACATTTTGGTTTTTGTTTTTACATTACTGGACAGGTAAGCCTGTCCAAAGGGAGAAGAATGTGGATGTGTGTGGATGATTGTTTAAGTAAAATTTTTTTTTTTTTTTTAACCTTACTACAGGCTGAAATCATAGCAGAGAGTTTGTTTTAGGTAAAACTGTTCGCAGACTAGAACTGTACACTTTGTGGATGATGGATAGAGTCAGTGAACAAAACCCTGCACTTTCTGGTTGCATTGACTAAGTTGTGGGTACTGGAATTTCCGCACTGTTTTTTTTTTTTTTTTTTTTTTTTTTTAATTAAATGCCTCACTCATATATTCTTGGCATTTAATGATCAGTGGGGAAGAGTCAGGTCTATTATTTGAAACCACTGTCAATGGTTCTGTCACTGAGGCTAGATTGCCAGATATACTTTCTAAGAGTAGCTGTCCAAAAATAAAACCGATTGAAAAAAAGTTCTGGGAGACAAGTTTGGCTTCACACTTGAGGGCAATATTCAGCCTCTAACTACAAGATATTAAACTAATACTTTCCCATGGAAAAGAGTAACTTGTAACTGACTGTTCTGAGGGTTTTTTTGGCCTCTACCACTAAAACAGCTGGCACTGACCACCACTGATGGTGGAGAGCTGGCATATATGGCTCTCTGGCTTCTACTGTGAAAGACATTTTTATCTCCCCCAGGGAGAAGCTTTATAGACATTTATGTCTACAAACAAATTGATCTTTAACTAGAAATGAATACTTCAGACTTCATTGGGATTCATTAGAATGCTTTTTTTTGGCAAAGATGGACTTGACCCATGTCAGTTGACGCTCAGATATTGTTACAGCATAGATGGTAGATGCATATAGTTCTCAGTCAGCAGTGGCAGATAACATCAGTTATAACATATATTTTACACTGAAATACAGATAGATTTAAATGTACAATGACGATTGAAGATGGAGGGCAGGGAGGACATGGGTGTGAGATGAACATCTACCTAATGTTTACTGCTGCATGGGCAGGTATGTTGCTTCTTTCCTATTTGTCAGGTAGATCTGAGTGTAATGTAATTCTCATCCACCCTAACTGTGCTTCTATGTAGGTTATATGTGTTCTGTTACAGTGTTACTGAAATGGAAAAATGAAAGAGAAAATAAAAAGAAGGAATGCCATCCAGAGGGACCTATACAAGCTTGAATAGTAGGTCCACAAGAACATAAGTAGGTTAAACAAGACCTTGCACAGAGTATTGTACTTGGGTCGGGGCAAATCCAGATACGTGTCCAGACTGGGAGAAGTATTCTCTTAGAGCAGCCCTGTAGAGAAGGACTTGAGAGGTCCTGCTAGAAAAGAAGCTGAACATGAGCCAGCAGTGTGCACTCGTAGCCTGGAAGGCCAACTGTATCCTGGGCTGCATCAAAAAAGGGATGGACAGGATTATGAAGGAGGTGATTGTCCCCCTCTACATTCCCCATCTGAAGCACCATCTGGAGTATTGCATTCAGCTGCAGACCCCACTACAAGAAGGATATAGAGCTGTTGGAGTGGGACCAGAGGAGGGCCATGAAGATAATCAGAGGTCTGGAGCATCTCTGCTATGAAAAAAGGTTGGAGGAGTTGGGCTTGTTCAGCTTGGAGAAAAGAAGACTACGGGGAGACCTCATTACGAACTTTCAGTACATAAAGAGCACTTACTAGCAGGAAGGAGACCTACTTTTTACATGGTTAGATAGCGACAGGAGAAGAGAGAATGGTTTCAAACTGGAAGAGGAGAGATTTAGATTAGATGTCAGGGGAAAATTTTAACTGGGAAGATGGTGTAGTACAGGAACAAGCTGCCCAGAGAAACTGTGGATGCCCCATCCCTGGAGGTGTTCAGCACCACATTGAATATGGCCCTTGGCAGCCTGATCTTTTGACCGATTAAGTGGGTGGCAACCCTGCCTATGGCACAGGATTTAGAACTAGATGATCTCTGAGGTCTAACCCGAGGCATTCTGTGATTCTGTGAATTATGAGTTACTCTTAAGAAATTCATTCTGACATCTGAAGTGCTCTACAATATGGTATCTGGTTAAAATTGTGTCTCACATAATTGGATGGTAGATCAGAAAAGAGGCAGTCACCTGAAAGAGATGAACTGCTGATTGGGTCCTCAGCAAGTAGGTGTGAATTTGGAAATCCAGACCTGTATTCTTCGTCAAGAAAAATGCGTATAATTTCCTATCTGTCCTGCACCTGTGCTTCTAGAATTTCTTCCAGCTTACTGTTTGGAAAAGAAAGCAGGTTGCGTGGTGGTGTGGTAAATTAAAAGTCTGAATTTGTCTCTCCAATGTTTTGGAGGTGAATAAGCTGGATGGCATTCAGATCAGAGGTGGATACTTCCTGTTTTTCTGTTTATTCTAAGTTACTGGCTAACGTTTAGTAGCAACATGGGTTCCTTTATTTCTAGGAGATGAATTTAAGTTTTTCTTTGATATCTATTCTGTGATTAGGAAAACCCACTAGGTTTGTCTTGGTAAGCATATAAGAGGACCAAGTTTAGAATATTTATACAAGAAACTCATTTTCATGCTCTGTATGCAGTCCAGTACTTCTTCCATATGCTTTCAAGTCTGAAAACATGTTGCACGTGACTGGACACATCCTTTTTCTTTTGTAGTCATGTATGTTTGATCAGTAAACTTGTATAATGCCTTCATAATAATTTTCCACTAAGTTTTATGCAAATGTAAGTTACTACAGCAGCATATAAAGATATAATGGATGACATGTTTTCTCTACTGACCTCAGCATCTGATATAAGAATGTACTGCATTAAAGTTCACTGTTGAAAGATTTTTCTTTTTTCCTTCATCATTAAATTAAACAAAGTTTTAAATCAGTCATATTGTAATAACACAACCATTCTCGTTAAACAGTCTGGAAATAGAAAAGTATAAGATGAAGACAGCAGTCAAATATTTGCAAATTTGTATTGGACATTTGCCCGATTTCAATAATGACCTGATTTGGAAAAACATATATGTATGTATATATCTCTTTAGTATATATATAATAGTAAGACTCAAGATTGAGATTTTAAAATCTGGGTGAATTAAAAGAGGAAATAAGTTTGTAAAAGATGGTAGAAGGGAAAAAAAAAAAAACAACCAGCAACAACAAACATAGTCGACAGAGGGTATATAATACCCTGCATCAGACACAAGGTGTTACCAAGTTGCTCATCTTCAATCCAGTAAGATTTCACACCATTTTCTGAATAAACCTGAAAATTCACAGGAACATTTTACAGAGTGCCCCAGGAGGTCTCTAAACTTGTTAAAATATTAAGAAAGACATAGCTGTTACAATAGCAGTTCTTAAATCAGCTCCCAGGTGAAACATGAAAGAAGAAGAGCTTCTAAGTTCTTCCATGGAGAGCTGATGTTGCTCAGTTCATTTAGAAAAGACTTTACACATTTAGTAAACTACTTTAGTATGAAAATTTGGTAAAGGAATCTTTCATTAATAGGAAATATTTGACTGCACTGCAAATAAGGTGATGTTTACATAATTCTGAACGATCTTTCAAAAATTCAATACCGTTTTGCTGTGGTTTACTGCAAGCACCATATTAAACTTGCCATTTTTAATAAAATGAAAATGTCATAATTAAGTCAATACAATGTGGGAAATATGCTTACACTTTACACAAATTTTCAATTAGATCTTTAGCTATTGCTGTGTATTTTTTTGTCTTAAACAAAAGACTAAAACACAACCCCAAGCGGTAGTTGTCATTATGTATTAAATTTAGTCTGAGACCAAATTCTATCAGGTTTAAATGTAGCTAAAGAATTTGTTTAATTGCAAACAAATCTCCCTGTGTTCATTTATGCCTGAGCAACTTTGTATAAGGATACATCAGGAATACTCCTTCAGTTCAAGGTCCAGCTGTTTTTCCTGTTTACAGTGATCAGTTGTTCAATTATTTTTTTCAGAATGTTAAATGTTGATTTGTTGTTCTTTTGTTCATTTCTTTGTTTGTTTTACCTTTATAGCAACTTATTCAAGAACAGGTTGAATAGATTTTCTCATAATTTCCTCTGTTTCTTGCTTATTGTCATCATTTTTATTTAAAAAAATGCTGTTAACTTTATTCTCTCAGTCCCAGAACCAAGGGGACAGGTGAGCTGCACAAGTTCCTTCTCTGCTAAGCCTGTAATTTCAGAGATCTTGGCTGTCAGTTATACCTTTCATGGTAGTTTTGAGGTCAGAGGTGAATAAAGTCTGACCTTCAAGAACTGCACCTAGAGGAATTACCCATGAAACTTCAATTGGGAAGCAGTGTGCACGATGAGGATGTGGCCTACTGGTGTGCTGTATTAAGCATAGGCTGGACACCCAGCACAGTGCACCTGCAGCAATTGAAAATAACAATAATTCATATGAAATACTGTGGTGAATATATAGGGATGCATTTTTTATCAGTCTTGGTTAAAATTAAATATTTTAATTTAGATATGTATAGCATGTGTAGGGTATGTATAAATATTTCCAGACAGACTTGGTAGTTTGGATTTTGTAGAGGTTTCTTATTTGCTTTAAAATCCTGAAAATAAGGAGCTTTTAAGATGAAAATATCTGACTTTCTAATGAGATAGAAAATATTGTTTTTATTCAGCTCTAGGAATGAATTCTTTATTGATAACAATAAAAAGAAACTTTGGAAGTAGAAGAATAAAACTGATTGAGATAAAGGAGGGATGAAAGCTGAGGGAATGAGGAAGATGAAGGAGCATCTATCCCCAGATATTACAATCTTTTTCCAGGAAAGTTAACAAGTCTTAAATTTAAGATACATTCAGGCAGGTTTAAGTTACACTAAGGTATTTTTTTTCCACATAACTTTTAGGAGAACATTCTTTGTGCAACATCACATGTCATTTTATTGAATAAACTTATACTTATCCCTTTAAATTGTTCTTGTATCTTGGATTTTCTGTACATTTGGAATAATTCTAACTTTGTTCACTTGTCTTGAGAGAAAAAAAACCCACAAACTGTTTTTGTTACTTGAGTGAAGTGATACCTAGAGTTTTGTGCTTTTTGAGCTTTTGTGCCTTCTAAGAAAATCAAGAAAACAAAATTTGTCTTGAAATTTTGATATAGATATACGTCTCACAGTAAATGGGCTGCAGCTCATAACGTAATCCTGATTAAATGATTTATCTTCTGAAAGAAATCCATGTTGATGAAAAGTGGCTAGATAATAGATACTGAAGCAGCATACAGTGGAAATAAGTTCTTATGCTTTTTGAAAATGGCATTCTTTTGTTCATCATCTAAAACATTCTAACAGAAATGCTCAGTGTACATATTAATTGGTGGGATTTAGGATCACCAGATACAAAGCCCACACACATCACCTCTGATTGGCTCACAAAGTTTAATGGAGTACAACAAAATAATATAATGCTTTATTTCTGAGTCATATGAGGACCATCTGGATAAGTCTCGATTGGGAATTTGTGCAGAAAAATAACAGACCTGCCTCTGTGGAGTGTTATCCCAATAGGTAGCACATTAGAAAGTAAGTTTGTTGTATAAGAAAAACAGGATTGGGTCCCATTCTGATTTCTAACCTCGCAGCAAAAAAATTTTTATTAGTTAGAAGAGAGCAAGTTGGCTTTTGGGCAAGGAAGACCTTTTTAGCTGAAAGTTGAGTGTTCTGTCAATCTCGAACCGTTAATCTAATGAAAAACATTTCTTCCTACAAACTTTCCTGGCTCAAAGTGATGAAAACCTTTCTTCTGCTAAATCCTACCACTAGCTTAATTCAGGAAAACACGTAGGTTTGTGTTAAAGGCCACCCTTTTCAGAGTAGTACTTAATGTCATGACTGAGTTTAAGCACATGCTTAAAGCAATACATTCTTTGATTTCACAGGAACAAACACACACTTCAAATTAAGCATCTGCTTAAGCGTTGTCTTTCAGAGACAGGATTGGAGCAATGACAGTTATAATTAGATTAAGCTGAACACAGCTATCTTATTCAGATTCCTTTATTATCCTACATCCCTCTGATTACCAATAGTACCTAAAAAGTACTGCAGCTCTTTATCAGTATGACCTGTATTTCACACATGTGAAACTTCATGTCAGTCTTGGTAATCCCTCTTACAGTCCCTGACAGAATTCACTCGTGAAAGTCAGAAATAAACAGAAATTTGGTTAGTACAGGAAGCTTAGGAAGTGTTTGCATGGTCTGCAATTGTGGTCATCTGCATCCAGCCAGAGGGGAACCTCTAATTTTCTAATTTATGTAATTGAATTTTTGACTGTTGTGCAGTGAATAGTTTTTTTGTTTTGCTTGTTTGTTTGTTTGTTGAGAGAGTGAGTGAAATAAACTCTAATTATAACATATGCAGGCTGAATATTTAAATAAGCAAATAGTGGTCTATTCCTGACATTTCCTCTTCTGGAAAGAAAAGAAAAAACTTTAGAAAGACTCATCTGTTTTACAAAAAATTACTTCCTATTATCAAAATTTCTTTCCTATTTAGCCAAGGAATTTGGGTCTAGTGTGCATTCTAATGATTTTAAAAGACAACCAGATGCACGTTCCAGTTAGAACTTTCTTTTTCTCTCCCTTTCTCTCCCTTTTTATTAATTTTACCATATGTTCTTTTCAAGTGAACAGTAAATGACTAACAAGCATCCGAGAAACTGAAAAGCAATTGATAGTCCTGACTTGGAACAATGCCATGGAAAAGAAGCAACCCAGGTACATTGTGTCCTCTTAAACCACACTCTGAGGGACCTCAATTAAAACAAAGGAGAAAAGTTATTTGTGGTTACATCTATAAAATATTAGAATCTCTCCGGAAACTTTCGAAGGGATGAAACACGTGTTTCAAGGACTCTGCAAAATGACAGTCATGCATAGATACAGAAATCTGTTAGAAGAAAGGAATAAGGAAGGTCTGCGATTAACTCTGTCTTCCTTCCAACTATATGCAGTCAACTACACTCAATCAATTTAAACGGGAAATCATTTTACATCTAATGTTAAAAATGAAGTAACAACTCCCAAATCTTCTCCTTCTAAGAAAAAATAACTATTTTAGCATGAATTAAAGACTAAAAGACTTTTTTTTTTTTCCAGGTCTTCTGCATTTATGTAGGGTGTTTCATTATGAACTGATTTTACAGCACCCAGATCTACTGCCCTTAAACTGTGTAGGAGGTCTCTTCAGAAGAAAGGAACTATTAAAAGCCCCTAGGGGTCACCTCTATTGACCTCTCAGTCCTCTATCTGTTTTGCGGACAGGCTGTCAAGGAATGTTTTAGTTGCAGCAATAGCATGAAGCACAGAGGCAACCTCATGGTTGTCGGTTTAAGTGTGATTTAGAGGTTGGAATGGGACATACCGCCAGCTATACTCTACTTCAGACTCAGTCAAGTTCAGTATGATGGTTTGTCACAGCCAATTGTTACTCAACCTAATTAGTAGGGGGATGTAGGCATTTTTCCTTCAATCTCTGTGCATTCTGCTCTTCTTCGGTATACCCTATCCCAAGATTCCCCACTTACATTAATGGAGAATGCCATTGGACTTCCTTGGTTTTATGCTACAAGTATCTGGATATGTGGAGAAAGAAGGTGTCTTTTCAGTTACCCTCTCTCTTCCCTTGATTTTTCCAAGCCTTTATACCCAGACTGCCTTTGAAGTAGGGAGGTCCTTCCCAATGTCCCACAGTATGATGAACTCAGAGCTGAGTGTATTTGTCAAGAAGATAAAGTCTGGCTCTGCCACAAAGGCTATAGGAAACAGAGGAACATGTTCACAGCTGACTACCATACAAATAAGTATCTGGACTCGACTTATGGTAGGAAAATTCTTATCAAAGTAACTCAAATTATGGAGTCTAAACTATCACAGTATTTCATTTTCAGTACCCTCTAACAGTTGCAAATATAGTGAATGCATTTGTATATTTATCTTTATTTGCAGATATAATGTCTTCTGCAGTTCATATGGAGGCTGATTTAAAGCCATTTAAAACAAGAGGAGTATTTGTGTTGCTATCATTGGTCTGTGAATCAGACGTCCGAAAAATAATAGTGAGAGTTCTGTTCTGTGTTTCATTTCAGACAACTGTCCAAAACCAAAAATGTTTCTCTCATTTTATCCAGAGCCTGTCCCCTTGTAATTTCTAGAAATCTAGAAATTCTGAAGTCCAGAGATATGTGCTATGATTTGGTATTCATTCAATTTTCATTCTATCTAGGATGACCTTCTTATAGCAATTCTGATTACGGATTATTAGACATGTAATTAATTTTACCCTGGGCTTAATGGCAACATTCTCAGGTAGCTGATAAGCCTGACCCTGTGGACATGTCTATTAAGCCTTTTGAATAATTTAATGAAAAAACAGGACCATTTGTATCCTCATGCTAATTTGCTTGCTATTACAGACAACAGTTTCTACCACTTATCGATCAGGAAACAAAGGAAATAGGTAAGTACATAAAATGAAAGTAGAAAATAAATAAGTAATTATTCATGATATGGGAATTGAAAATGATACACTTAAATCTAGAGAACAATTACAATAAGCATTTAATCTTAGAGAGGAAATAAAACTGAAGTCATCAGGAAGTTATAGGAAGTGTGATTTAATTCCTCTAAGATACATAAGCATTTAAGTTAGCTGCTGCAAAATGTGTGCCTACATATTTGCTTATTTTTTCCAACAGTGAGCAGGCAAAGTAGGGCAATTAATAGAATCATAGAATGGTTTGGGTTGGAAGGGACCTTAAAAATACAACTTAGTTCCAACTCCACTGTCATGGCCAGGGCTGCCACTCAGTAGGTCAGGCTGCCCAGTACCCCATACAATTCGGCCTTGAATTCCTCCAGGATGGGATATTGACAACAACTCTGGGCAACCTGTTCCAGTACCGTACCATCCTCATAGTGAAGAATTTCTTCCTAATACCTAGTCTAAATCTACCCCCTTTGTGTGTGAAACCATTGTCTCTTATCCTATCACCATGCTCGCTTATAAAATGTCCATCTCCAGCTTTTTTGCAGGTTTATCTGCCATGGACAGAATGCTAAAGTGAACATGGTTCCATAAGACATGGAGTCAGCTCAGATGACTGTTAGATGAAGCAGAAAAGCCCATTCCAAGTAAGAAGAGCAATTGATGAGAAAGTATATCTAAATGTACATAAAGCATACTTGTATTCCCTGTCTTCTTCACTTAGGTGAAGAACACATTCCTGCACATTCCTGTGATAAACAACTCTGAAGAATGTAATAAAGTTGGTGGTAAAATTGTATGAGTGGCACATTCAAAAGAAAAAGGGAAAAAAAAAAGCTGGCAAAATTGAGATTCGATTTCCATTTAAAACTGATATCAGCGTTTGATGTCAAAAGCTGCAACTGCCCTTAGGTTCACTAATCTTGGTGAACTCCGTTAAGAAAATAGAAAGCACCTGGATGGGTTTAATCTATTACAGTTCACAGAATCACAGAACGTTAGGGGTTTGAAGGGACCTCTAGAGATGATCTAGTCCAACCCCCCTGCAACAGCTGGAGGCATTTTAATTGAGCAGAGTGTTTATTTATTTTCTTAAGAAAATAGATTTTAAGAAAACTATGTCAAAGGTGTAACTTTCAAACTCATCTCAGGCTTGAACTAACTGGGCAAAAAGACCCTAACAGGAGGTATGATTTTGTCTTCTTATGCCTCTGACAAAGGTCTCCAACTTTATGACTGTGCTTATTCTAGTGATGGTGATCTCTGATGAGACACGAGCAATGTATGTTTTATACAAAATGTGTTTTTTTTTTTCTCACACTGTTAGAATTTCTCTGTTTTTCATGGTCTCTTATGGAATAGGTTGTAATCTTCAGCACTGCATACTTGTTGAGGATGTCACTAGCATCCTGAAAGGAAAAATAATAAGAAAAAAAAGCTGACAGTTTATCTTTGAAGTGGCCAGGGGAAGTAGTTAATTCCCCATGGGTAGGCACAAGCATTCCATCGCTTGTGACATGCGTAAAGGTTGCTGTTCAGAGCAGACTCCTTTCAGGACCCATTTCTTCTGGGCACTTACATTTCTAAACCCCTCAAGAGGGTCGTACTTATGAGAAAGAGAGTGGAAACTCTGGTGTCCTAGTCTAAGATTATACGAGCATTTTTGTGAACAAACTTTGGATCAATCCAGAGTTGGAAGCGAACATGAAAAGTGTCAGTAACTCTTTTATAAGACTTTTTGTGATGCATCTGATTGACCCACATTACGATGTACAATAGCATGAAAGAGTTAGTAATCAGTGCTAATGAATACATGTACCTACCTGATTCATATACTGGGCATTACCCTTTACTAATGCTTTTGTTTTGCATTCATTAAAATTCCCATCATGTCACAAAATGCTGAACATTTACTATAACAAAAACAAAAGCAAACAAAAAAAATGTGACACATTTATTGCAAATTTTAGTCAAAAAAGATATAAATAAGGAAATCACACAGCACAGGCACATTGTCCCCATCCTACTCTACTTTAGTTCACTAATTAATGTTTTTAGAAAGGATATTTACAATGAGACCTCAAGCAAATACTCAGAGCTTGTTGCACAATCCTTCTCTGTACTTCTATCTTCCCCTCCCCCACCTGCAAAGGAGACGGATTACTTATTTCTTTTTTCCTTTAGAGTAGGAAGGACTTTGAGAAATCCGGTCCTCGTGGCTTAGATTTATGTAAATAATTTCACAGATCTGCTCAAACAAACTTCTTATAAAACCAAAACTGATATTTTAGTATTTCAGAATTTTAGTAGAACTGTTATGAAAATGGTTTTGATAAATATAAGATGCTAGAAAGATCCTGTGTATGTAAGATTATCTATCTATGTAAGAAAAAAAAATCTTATTTGTTAGTTCGAGTGATCAATTATTTAGTTGTTTGTTTGTTTGTTATTGCCATAATTGTATGCTTGAAAAAATTATCTGTATATGAAGAGCACCAGACTTCATTCCAGGAAAAACTGAAATTTCAATCTGAGAAGTTTCTGGTACAAACTACCATAACTGTGTGCTACAATTAAGTTTGTGATCTTTTTTATTTTTTTTTAAAGTTAGTTTGGACATTGTATTGAGTTATTTTAAACATGTTTAAATGTATTCCCTGGGACATTAAAAAATAATTCAATGATTAAGCATGTACCCCAGACATTTGCAGTTTGGGAGAAAAGTAATATAAGAATAAATGACCTTTTAGTTTGCTTCTAACATAGAATGACTTGGAGATACATTATGATAGCTTTCTTTGTATTAATGATTATTCAGTAAACATTCTTATAGATGACCATATTGTGTATTTGATTAGGGAAACATATTCACAGAGAATGAAAGGATAAAAAGAGTCAGTTCTGAGGAGGCACTTGCTACAGTATAACAAAAAAGACTGGGAAATGCAAAACATACTTGTTCAGTGGCAAGACAAAAAAAAACCTGTTGTACATGTAACACATTGCTACAGAGCAGGCTCAGAAGCCTCTCTAGCCTTGATTGATGTGATTATTTATGAGAATTCAGAAATATTGGCACCTGGAATATAAAGAGAATTAAAGGCCGGCTATGTTCAGGAAATTGACAGTACAGCCATAAATATCTCTGAAATGTGAAGTACCAGCTATACAAATTCATCTTTTCTTCACACTGAAAATGTAGTTTATCATTAGTATTAAATAAAAACCACAACCAAATGCATGCTCTACTTTTGCTTCTTAGTACTATCTTAGCATTAACACTTGTGTTGACATGTTGAGGGTAAGGCTAAACTCAGAACTCTTACTCCTATTTGCTCAGCTATCATGAGATTTGTTTGCTGAGATGAAATCTATCACACTGAACCCTCCAGGGCAAAGAAATGATTAGTTTGGGGATTAGTCCGAGGATTCCTCATGGGTGTGTAGATACAGGAGTCATGCTGCTCACACCTTCCAGGCTAAAATAGCAGACAAATATGGGGATAAAGAGTTTCAAGGAGGATCACATTCATGAACATGGGCTCCAGAACTGGGCCTACACATCCCTTCAGAAAACTGTACTGTGGTCCATGAGGTCATGTGGTTTCCCTTCCAGGTTACAAATCTAAGTTGCAATCATTCTGCTTGATGTACAGAAATTTCCAATTAATTAAGACCATCATGTTCATAGAATCATGCAATCATAAAATAACCTGGGTTGAAAAGGATCTCAAACCAGCCATGGGCAGGGTCACCAACCCCTAGACCAGGCTGCCCAGAGCCACATCCAGTCTTACTTTGAATGCCTCCAGGGATGGGCTATCCACAACCTCACTGGGCAACCTGTTCCAGTGCGTCACCAATCTCTGAGTGAAAAACTTCCTCCAACCTAAATCTCCTCTGCTCTAGTTTAAAACGATTCCCCTTGTCCTATCACTATCGACTCATGTAAGCAGTTGTTCCCCCTCCTGTTTATACATTCCCTTCAAGTACTGGAAGGCCACAATAAGGTCTCCCCAGAGCCTTCTCTTCAAGCTAAGCAGGCCCAGTTCCCTAAACGTTGCCTCACAGGAGAGGTGCTCCAGCTCTCTGATTTCTTAGTGGCCCTCCTCTGCAACTTTTTTTGTGCTGGGGGCCCCAGGCCTGAGCACAGTACTTCATGTGGGGCCTCACAAGAGCTGAGTAGAGGGGGACAATCACCTCCCTCTCCCTGCTGGCCTCCCCTTTTTAATGCATCCCAGGATATAATTGCCCCCCAGACTGCAAGAGACCATGGCTGGCTCATGTCCAGGTTCTCATCCACTAGGACTCCCAAGTCCTTCTCCCCAGGGTTACTCTCCCGGAGTTCTTCCCCAGGTCTGTATAAACACCTGGGATTCCCCTGGCCCAAGTGCAACACCATGCACTTGGCCTTGTTGAACCTTATCAGGTTCACATGGGCCTACATCTCCAGCCTGTACAGGTCCCTCTGGATAGCTTCACTTCCCTCCAGTGTATCAACTGCATTGCTCAGCTTGGTGCCACCTGCAAACTTGCTGAGGATGCACTCAGTTCAATCATCTATGTCATTGATTAAGATGTTGAGGAGCATTGGTCCCAAGACCAGCCCTTGGGGGACATCACTTTGTGACCAGCCTTCACCCAGACAGAGAACTGTTAATCACAACCCTTTGGCTGCAACCAGCCCACCAATTCTTAATCCATTGAACAGTCCATCTTCATCACTGTTTTATGATTTTTTTATCTGTATTCCACATCATAACATTATGTACTGTACAGGGAGTTGAAGAGTTAATGCTCCAGTTTGGTGGGTCATTGATAGTTCTCACAAGAGAACCACCTACCCCAGAGGTCTTTGTGTTACATTCTGTTTCCATTTTCCATTCAGAGGGAAACACTGTTCACAGGTCACAAGACATTCTCTCTTTTCACTTTCTGCTTACCTTGGCAGTGTGTGTGCTCTCTAGTCATCTCTCCTTCAGCTTTAGACTAAAGCCTTTTTTTTTTGGACACTTTCTCTCATTTTATTGATTTATTACCTTCAATTCCAGTTATATTGTATTATATTGTGTGATTTTTCATTCCAATATCTTATTTAGTAAATTAGCTTTCCTCCTCAGATTGCTGCCGCTGTTTTGTTTTAGGCCCATCTCCTACCCTTTTCCTTTTTCCCCTTTTCCCTTACCCAAGATGTGGGTCTGTGGGTCCCCCTGCCCTATTCATCATAGAACCGGGATGCAAACTTCTCCAATTTAGAGAGAAGGATGTGTGAGGGACCATGTTAAAGGCTATGCGGAAGTCCAGGCAGATGACATCCATTGCCCATCCCCTTTCCACTGATACCATCACTCAGTCATGGAAGGCTACCAGATTGGTCAGGCAAGATCTGCCTGATGTTAGTCATGTAAAACTGGGATCTCCTCAATGACCTGGGGTCATGCAGTTCATAGTTCTATCTGGTATTGTCCCTCTGCCACTGGAACTTTTTCTGTAGAGATTATTCCTTTTCTGTCAACATAAATAACTACTCAAATCTCACTTTCTGGTCGGTTTACCATCCTTGAATACAATCTATGCTTTTTTAAAAGATGTTCTCTATAATCCAAATGATCTGCACCCTTATTTGACAATGTATGCAGCTCTTGTAGCTAAGGAAGTCATGACAGTCACTACGATTCAGCTTCAAACTTATTTGGCCATTCAATGTTATTCCATAAGTTGGCTGTTTTTTTATGTTCCTGTCATACTGCTATATTGCTCGCCACTCATCATCGTCCTTCAGATCACCCATTTCATAGACAAGGTAAGTCAAGTGCAATGTTTCCTTGTTTGCCCGAGGTTATTATAAACTGGTACTATGGGAGAAGAGAAACCAATCATTCTGATTCTTACCACTGTGCTCCAAGCACTCATGAATATCCAAATAAATCAGGTTAATGCTAGAAATATAGTAATAATTATTGTGAGAAGGGAAACACATGAAAAGTTTTCATGGGTTCCCCAAAGCACAGAAGATGACAAAAGTTCTAATTGAGTTCTAATGACCATTACTGAAATCAGTCTAATTACAGACAAACACCTAGAATTATACTTCATTCCATATGTTTTCTAGGAGTACTGATACTGGATTCTGCATGATCTGTTCCATCTGAAGTACAGACTGGTGTCTTATCAAGGCTGCCCTCCAGCCATTAGCATCATTCTGTTCAATTTGCTTGTTAGATCCTAAAAAAGATATGGAAAACAAACATAAACTCCAAACCAAGAAATCACCAAGACAAACAACTTATTTCTTTTCTGAAGAAGAGCAAAGATAGACTCCAGTTTATTCTCACTAATAACTTTAGTTGAAAACGTAGCTTTTTAAAGTGACTTAATTGAGAAGAGGCTTTATAAAGAGGCTTTATAATTGAGAAGAGGCTTTATAAATAAAGGTGGCTTTATTGAGAAGAAGCTCACCACATGCTATCTGGGAAACCCAGATTTAGGCATCTGATAATTTGGAGTTCACACAAATAATCTACTTCTCATCCTTTTTAATTTCACTTCATGATATGACTCAACTTATTAAATATATAGAACTTAAATTAGATCCAAGAGAAAGAGTTTCCATCCTGCCAACTCATCCTGGGATAGAGTTCTATTATCCATCAAACTTCTGGACAAGGATTTACTCCTACTCAATTCTGAGTAATAATTTGGAAGTGAGATGTTGGTATTCCCTCTGAACGGCTGGGATGTGCTTGTGGTTCAGTGTGAATCACTTATAGTGTAGATTCATTAGGAGTGGGCAAATAGTGTATATTTTCCTCTCAGGTCATTTGCTTAATCAGCAACAACTCAGACTTCCAGCAAATTACATCTTTTTCAATAACGATAACAGGAAGAATAGGCTGAGCAAGCACAGACACTCATTCTCTCATTGCCTTACATTAACCTTCAAAAGATGCTGTTAAAAATAAAATTAGCGATCTTGTCACTATTTTGTTCCTTGGCATGGAAGCTGTTGAATCTGCTATTTGAAGGCAGCCACCAAGTTCTTGTAGTTTTCAGCCTCCTCCAAGGAACATTTTCAAATATCTTAACTGGAACTCTCCTATTTGCCTCTCCTGGACTCCCTCTGCTTCCAGATGAACACCGTAAGTTCTTGAGGTCAATAATCTTAAAAAATAGTAGCCAAGAGATTCCCTTTCAAACTGAAATTGGTCCAATGAAACTACCTAAGAGCTGGCTGACAGTCTTTTTAAGCACAGTTTCCGTAACAGAGTCTGAACTGGCCTCTTTAGAAAACACCTTTGAAGGCTGCATTATAAATTCTCTAATTCCACTCATTCTGTGTTAAAAGGTCCATAAAGCCAGAACCTGGGCCAAAAACTATATTCATGAAATTCCCTTTAAGTACTCTATCCGGTAACTAGGAATTATAACAAAATGGGGTCTGGAAAGAAGTCAATCACCACTGTCAAAGACTAGACATCTTTTCCATTATGATCATGCATATTTCACACATGAAATGGCTTAAAAGAAAAAAAATAATGATGGCAATTGGAAGTGAGTCCATAATAAGGAGTCTAGATTAAATCTAGATTAAGGATTCACATTTTTGGAAGCTGTCACAGAGTTAAAAACAGAACAAACAAAAATAAAATAAAAAAATAAAAAATAAAAAATCCACCAATAAAAAATCTGACAACTCATATTTAGAGGACAACATATACATATATACATACACATCTATGTATACATATACATATATATATATATTCTCTTTAATTTACCAGTAGAGCTGCTGTGATTCATGTAAGCTTTTTTCTTCTTTTTAGCGAAATAGACCACCTTTGGAGGATTTATGTATATGCTCCACTGATTTAATCAGAACTCAGACTTTTACTTGGCTTCAGAAAGATTAGTTCATCTCTTCCTCACCAAAACTAGATGTCCAAAATGTAAGCAAAACTTCATCTTATTCTGTCACACTAGATAACCACTTCAGTACTTCCTATGCTTCATTTCACACAGTGATCATTAGGGGGGAAAGAAACAGTAATAGTAGCAGTCAGAGGAGATTTATATATAGGAAGTTTTTCACTCAGTGGGTGGTGACACACTGGAACAGGTTGCTCAGAGAAGTTGAGGATGCTCCATCCCTGGAGGCACTCAAGACAAGGCTGGATGTGTCTCTGGGCAGCCTGGTTGGTGCCCCTGCCCATTGCAGGGTGCTTGAAACTAGAAGATGTTCGAAGTCCTTTTCAACCCAGGCCATTCTATGATTCTATGATAAGTTAGAAGGAAGTTGATATAAAATCAGTAATGGTAGGATAGAAAGAAACTAGAGAAAGGGGAATATATATTGATATTGTTCTTGGTCAAAGACGGAGAAACTTGCTAGAGAAGTCACTGGGAGACCTGGTGCTGAAACAGCAGGTCTTCAGAGTCCTGCCCTGGGAGCTCACTTGGTTCTAGCCTGGCAAAGTGATTATGGGGAAGGGGTTTTACAGCTTATTCCTCTCCTTGACAGAGGAGATAATGTTATCCTTATCTTCTTTGGTTGTTGTCATCTAGAGCATAGTCAGTTCTCATCAGCCAAAGTACAGAGCTGAATGTACTGTGGTCCAGATTCAGTAAAGGAAACCAGCTCTTTCTAGCAAAATCCTGGCAGTAGAGTAACATGTATTTCCTCATTGTGAGCCCATTTCTGCAAGGCAGATGAGGACTCTTTGTTTTTGCTTTTGTCTGCTACCAAAAACTGGTATTACCTAGTGTCTTGCAAGCTGTATCTTGTACCCCTTTCCTGGAAAACTGTTCTGGGCAAATGTGGTTTTATCAAATACAAAATCTTGACATGTTCATATTATGAACATACACTAACAGGTGTCATTAGTACTTCCATGCTCTTTCTGCTGAAGCACTTGAAGCTGGTGACTGCTGTACACCAACAAAATGCTAGGCAGAAAACTTCACTTAATTGCAGCGCCTCTTATTCATGGGAATCTTTCAAGGGCAAACAGGAAAACATTTTTTCTACTTTATTTGAATTTGCTCAAGAACTGAATATTGTGTCATTAGCAGAGTACCTAACCATGGCAAAACAAAGTCTAAGAAATCCTTTATTCAGGGTGTCCTCTGGTTCAGCAAAGCCTCGGAATTTGGCTGACCAAAGGAAGCATTTGGGAGATATTCCATCCAGACTGTATTAGCCAGCTCACCACAAGAACTTCCTATTTTGGCAGAATCCCTTCAATCAATTTGAGGCTATTCTTTCATATCAGTAGTTTAAGGATAGCTTGACTGCGTTATGTTTACGAAGCATTTCTTGTACACTGGTTTCTCTTTCTTATATCAGAGCTATTCCTGCTTGTTTTATGATTTTAGATTGTGCTAAATTTGCAAAGAGAAACAGAATATGAAAGAGATAAAATCTTTTATTCTAAGTCTCCTGGAAGCTTAATGGTAAGATAATCAACATGAAACAGGACAAGGAAAGGTTTATAAGTGATATAAAATTTATAAATTAGAAGCTGATCTTCTAGCTAGACTGCATCTAAATAATAAATATGGCATATAAAACTTAAAATATGTAAAATATTTATAAAATATATTATAAAATATTATATTATGAAATTATATTATAAAATATAAATGTAAAAAAATTATAAATTGTCTTGAAATGAAAATTGCAGAATAATATGTAAATTGTTAATATAAATATGATATAAAAATGTAAGGAAATAAAAATTGCTATTTGTTTTTATACAGACCTTGAAAAGTTAGTTGATGGAGGAAAACAACAGCCATTGCACAAAGATATTAGTGTGTGATGCCAAAAAGCTGGTGACAGCTACCTTAGAACCTGAAATGAATTTACATCCATGGTGTAGGCAAATGAATGATTTCAGATAGTGAAAAATAATATTTGTATTAGGTAGCTGAACATTTGAATAGGGAAAAAATGAGTGCATTTTACCTGTATCAGATCACTGCATCCTATTTAGGAAATTGCTATGTATTTGTAGTTTTTCTCTCATACAGAATCCCTCCTTTTTCAAATATGGATAAAGCATAACAGACGCTTAATTGTTTTGTGTAGCCCATAATCTCGTAAGCTCAAATTCAGCGGAGATATATAACACTGCTTAGTGAGAGAAAACAAAAATTTATTTGATTGAAATGAGTGTTTGATCTCGAAAAGAACATTTAGGCTACCTTGCATATAGCGACTATCTTGCTGAAAAGTTATGCTTATTACTATCAGGTAATTTGTAAGATCTTTGAGGTAGGAGCTTTTTATCATTCCCTTCTCCTTAAGAAATTTACCAGTCCTATGTATGGGAGAAATACATTTTATATTATTTAATGTATTATACTAAGTCACTAAGGTATAAAAAGTAATATATTTCCTCCAGCATGGGCCAGTGTTAGTTTAGAGGGTAAAAATATTCTTTCAATATACTTAGCTGCAGATATAGTGTTGGAAATGAATCTACATTCCCCATCTCTTTGATGACTAGTTTTCAAAACCTGAAATGAAGATTACAATCCAAGAAAGGATAGCTGTGTTAAGGATATTCATCTGTTTAATGGGTGTGACCCAAAACCCACCTGATTTTAGACACAGTTAATTCCTCATAATGCTTAGAGACAAAATCTATTGGTGATGAAATATGTGTAAGACACTTGTGAAAACACAGTCTTCTCAAATCTAAGGGTGAAGAACAGAGTCAACCTTATCTTCCTGTTTTCTCTTTCACCAGGGCCCATACAGAAATGTACGAGGTAAAGACTTGTATAGAAATTATTTGAGACGGCAATATGAAATATATCCTATTATATAACGAATAATTAATAATGTTAATTACTAAAAAAAAAAAATAGAACTTCATCTTAAAAGCAGTGATAAACAGTAGATACTTTTCCAACTAACTAAGTTTACAGTGTATTGCAAGTCTTCTACTTTGTGCAAGAATTAATTTTTACATTTCAAATGGACACAGATGAACGATCCAAATGTAAAAGTATTTGTGTAAGATGTTAAGATGTCTAGAAGGCACATTGGTTTTTATTTTTTTACTTTCTCTTTGACTCTCAGGTATGCTGATAATTCTTTGCTCAATGCAAAACATAGCAAAATGAAACTTTAAAAGATATACGTGAATGGTTCCATGAGAATGTTACTTCTGAAGGGAGATCTCACTCATACAACAAAAAGATCTTTTGTTCAGGTCCTATCATAAAACAAAACTGATTGGACAAGAGGTAAGTTCTGCTATTTCCAGAACATACGTGGGATTTTACTGCTCCGTAATATAGCTCTCATCATCCCCTTTTGATCCAGGCTAGCCCCATGGCAGAGCTCGTTTGTCTCCCCTACCATTGTCCAAAATTAATCTGATTTACAGATTTCAGACAATGATTTTAAAGCTTTGGCAAATGAAAAGAAAGAAAATATTAATGTGAGATCCCTTCTGTTTGAACTCTCACACTGACAGAGATGCTTTATTTCATTTGACTAAAACTGGATAAATTTTATTCTGGCATATGATCACACCTGTGTCATTTTAGAAGGATTTGCTTAGGATTGATAATGTTACCGCAGGTCACAATCTGGTTATAAAAAGAAGCTGGAATAGAATTAAAACTATGGAGTGACTGTTCTGTTTCTCACACATAGCTATGGAGACAAGTTATTCTCCAAAATACAGCGTTGCAAAGTTTGTCATCAAGAAAATAACTGATGAGAAATGCAGCATTACTGCCTGAGTCACTGACATGCGCCATATTTCCTCAGTATAGTGCATTATGAAAAACACAAAGCTGAGAGTGATACAGAGAGATTAAACCAAAGCTTTCTTCAGAGAGAGGAGGAAAAAAAACAACAAACTCAGAAGACCCTATCAGTTTTTGCTTGCTAACCTTCAACAAATGGAAAAGCATGGAATGCTTCCATAACAAAGGAAGATGCTCTGTATTAGTCTTTTCTTTTAAACAGTATCATTTAGACTTGATATTTTAACTAATACTGACAAATTTACTGCACCACAAATCTGTGGGTTTTGTTTGTTTGTTTTTTTGTTTGTTCATTTTTGCTTTTACAACAGCAGACACTCACTCTTACATGAAGAATAATTCACTTTCCCTTGAAGCTCTGCATAGCTGTAAGGAAGCATGGCATTCCTTATAGTTTAGTCTTTTCTGACTTACACTTCTACATGCTGCTAGCAGTTCCACTTCCAGCTAAAATCTGACATATAGAATCCTTTTGACCCCTGGACAGACCATAAGACTCTCCCAGGGTGTTTCTGGTATTATAACTGCATTTCTTTATTTTAATGTTAAGGCTGAATGGACCACTGCCAAGAAACAAAATTCTTCCAAAGTCCCTGCATTACTGCCAAATCATCTAAGCCAATGACTGAAATACAATTAAAATTTGTTTTCCTTCTTTCTTTGGAACTAAAGCAGACATGAATCACAACTGTTGTGATCTAGTTTATGGGCTATCATTCTACCTCACTTAACTCTTACAGATACATTTTCAAAGTGAAACAGTAGACATTCTTTTCTTTTGTTTAATGGAAGTTATATGCTCTAGATTTCATGTAATATTTTTCTTTCTTTATAGAGTGTTTAATTGTTGAAGGTTCTTTTTTAAAAAAATAAAAATAATATTAAGATATCTGGATTCTGCTCATCTTTTTACTAGTGTAAATCTGACATTATTCTATTGATTTTTTTTTTAATGTAGATCAGCATAATAAAACAAAATGTAGACCAAAATTCATTCACTCTTAGAAGTGTGCCACCTATGTACACTTCAAAACTCGTATTACTCAAAAATACTTTGCTTCATGGTGGGGCAATGAGATTAATCTACTGACAGTGTAACTGTGATGACACTGAGTGAGCCCAAAGACCTTTCTCACACATCATCATGTCCCTGATTCTAATAAAATATACTCTTCTGCTCTAGGAACTCCCTGTCAAACTCCCTGTCAGGAGGCCTGGATACAAGTATACTCAACTTTACACAAAGATTTCCTTCAGACCCTACCTATTTGCACTTCATGAATTTTCTGTCAAGGCTACTGTGTGCCCTCTAAAAGATGATTTCTCCAAGATGCAGCGACAACATGATGAATGAAAGAAGACTATAACCTTTCATCTTCAAGTTGTAACTAATTTAAACTCTTTTTCCTTGTCAGGAATTAGTAGAAAAGAAGAAACATTTTTGACCACAGTTCTTCCCTATTGTAATCATATGAGATGATTCAGATATAGCGTTTCCTCAAGAATTGTTCCTTGCAATAAACAAGACCACTCTCAATGGCTGTCAATGGTTTACAAGTGGTTTGGCCCGGTTCCATGACTAATGGAGCACGGGTACCCACAGACCTACACCCTGGGAAAGAGGAAAGGGCAAAAGAGGGAAGGGTAGGGAGATGGGCCTAAAAGTAAAACAGCAGCAGCAATCTGAGAAGGAAAGCTAATATACTAAATAAGATATTGGAATGCAAGATAACTTAATATAATACAATGTAAAAAAAAAGATGACATATTGTGAACTTTCCCCCTGAACCGAAAACGGAAACAGAAGGTCTGCTGGGGTATGTAGTTCTTTCTCTTTTGAGAATCAGCTACCCAGAAAATTAGCAGTCCATCGAACTGGAGCGTTAACTCCACAATGCTCTACATAATTTCATGAAGTAAAATATTGATAACAAAATAATTAAACTATGACAATACTTTAAGAGAAGTCGTGTAGTAAATAGAAGCTGTCAAGCCAAAAATTATTTTCTACTTCTTCCGTACAAGTTTTTTAATTGATAATTTCTTAGACTTCCACATAAGAACATTTGATTGCACGAAATAGAAACCACTTTCTAATGGGAGTATTAAAATTCAAATTTATTTGGATAACTAAATATTCGTTTTGGCCTGCACATTCACTAATTCTGCACATACATATACAGTTGCTATGTATGCTCTCTGTTTTATGTTTATTCATAAGCCAATTTAGAAACTACAAAATGTATGATACAATGACTAAGATCTAGTTTCCGTTAAACACATGAAGTATTATTATGGAAGAGATATAAATACCTGCTGACATTACAAAGAACATTTTTGAACTTCTCTTTATGCAAGTATACAGATCTGCTTTTATTCTGCTAGATATCCTATGAATTCCAATATAATAACACAGATTTGTTAAGATATGTTTATATATTGGACCCTAGATCTCGGTAATGTGTCATTGTAGCATACTTGCCAATTGTTTCTTTGGGTTTTGAGGCAGTTTCCAAACTAAAAAACTAGTTATTTAAGCAAAGACATAAAAAAGTGTGTCTTTTTCATATTAAACACTAGGTGAACAAACACACGGAATTAATGTGAAGCTTCTGTTGAAAGTATACTGTTCTCTTAAATAATATCTGCTTAATGATTCAAATTAATAAGCACAAATTAAAATTATTTCCCATGCAAGCTTTTAACCTTGAATTTTCTGTTTTTTGTTTATTTTAACTGCAAACTAGAAATACATACATATATATATATATATATATATATATTTCATCAGTTGTGAAATTCATACTTTTCTGTTTTGTTTTTTTTTGTTTCTTTGTGAGTAATTAGCCGAACATTATCTGCAAGCATGCTGATGGACACCCATTTTATGGAAGAATCTACCTTTGCATGTCTCTGAATACAGGCAAGTTATTATGTATATCAGAGTTACAGAGCTCGGTTTTGTTCAACCAGCCAGGCACTTCTGGATTCTCTCCACTTGCTATTATTAATGCCCTAGTTAAGGAGAAAGGATCCAGTTAGTCAGTTCTGGCATCTAACATGCTTACATTTAAAGAACTACATGGGCTGATTTCAAACTGCAAGAGCCTAACCTTGACACAAAGTCTGTGGTACTTTGCAAGACCTCCACAAGAAACTTCTGCCCACTGTCAAATGACTTACCTTGCTCCACTTTTCTTGCTTGAATTACAGCTACATCATTATTGTCCTTGCTCAATTAACTATGCCAGGAAAAGTTTCCAAGCTCAGCAACTCATTTATCCTGTTAAATAGTTAAACTTTGTGTTGAGCCAAGTAGATATTTAGACAATCTCTGCACCTTGTATGGGATTAAGCGCAGGATAAAATCCCCTTTGTGAAACAGTCTAAATGTAAGTCCCTGTTCTGGAAGGTGGAGAGTTCAATTGAGTGCATGTTGGCTATTCTGTGCAAGTTGGAATCTCAGGTCAAAAGTTACTGAGCAAGTGCTCATTATCAGTACTGATGATAACTGAGATTGTTAATGCTTTCATTTTTCGCATGGTAACCTTTGAAAAGCAAAAAGCATCTACATTGGTTATATTTATATTACAACAACACTGCAAATGTGTTTACACCAGTTATCTCCCACCTTTTTAAAAATTTATTCTGCAACAATGAACATCTGTATTTAAAGTGCTTTTCTTAAACAGTTACACTTATACTTGTATATATATATATATATACTTTTTTTTCTCAGCTTTTGAACTGTGTCTATTCTTTAACTTTCTCATGTTCACAGGCTCGCCAGATAATTGAAATGGGAAGGGTCTCCATAATGTCTCTCATCTCAAAGCAGGATCACATCTGAGGTCAGATCAAATTGCTCAAGACTTTATCCAGTTATGCACTGAAAACTTTCAAACATGCCGAAGGTAAAACCATTCTGGTCAACATACTCATACTACTCTTCCCAGTTTAAATACAGAATGATTTTAAATTTCATTTTAATAACTAAAAATAATCAACAGTTGAGTGAATTCAGACCATTTCTTTGTTGGCTGAGAAGATTATAAAAATGTTTGCAGATTGCATTTCTTACACTTCAAAAGCATTTTACTTGATGATGTTACTTCTTTTTCCTCATTTATATTTAACCCTTTTCAAAACTGTATATCACACAACTTTAGAAAAAAAGAGATCATCAGCTTTCCCATTATAATCAAGAAAGCTGTAAAAATATTCACTGCTCTTTTATTCAGTTTGAGTCTTTCTACTCAGTAATGAAAAAGTGAAGACGCGATTTTATCATAAAACAAAGCCATATTCAAGAACCAACATGCTGTTCAAACTGCAAAGAACAACCAGCACAAATCCAACAATATCAAATATTTGCCTACTGAGAACCTCCAGCAATATAAGGTTAAATGCAACCTTGATTGACTGTAAATTATATAGTATACTGGATTATAAAGTATTTTTGTTGATATCTCAGTGACTGAAGTGATATTCTGGCTCAGTAAAGTATGTGGTATATTTATAGATTTGGAAGAGTAAAAAAGCTTATAGTTGTGTTGCATTAGATGCAGAAAATAATTCAGTGAAGTAGGAAGCAAAAACTGGACAGGTTAATGGAACTATATGGAAATCTACTACACTTAGTAAAGCTATTTTAAGTTCTGTAGGAAGTTAATTCTGCTCTGACAACTTGACCAAGACTGTAAAAATATCTTTGCCAGTAAAGGATATCAACATTTCTAATCTGCTTCGCACTGATAAAGAGAGGCAGGGAGGAGGAATTCATTTTCATGGAATAAGATGGAGGTGAAACAAAAAACCCTTTGTCTCACGAAATATTGCACCTGCATTAAGTTCACTGTTGATACCCTACTCGAAATTTGATTTTTCCTTCTCCTCCTTCCTTTCATTATTTTCAGCAGTGAGGAATGCCAGGCATGTAAGACATCCTTCTTGTCACTGGCAAATTTTTTCTTCAGCTATGAAAAGGAATAAAGCTTCCTCACCTAAGTTACCACCAGCAAGTCGTCCCAGCAATACACCTGTACCTTCTAATACTATAGTATATTTTTCAGAGCTTCATATTTGCGCGACAGCCTTGAGAGATCCTTTTACTTCTCATCTAAAACTTAGGGTTAGGGTTCATATTCTGAATATGAAGGTCTTTCCTTTAGGAACATATGGTGCTTTCCAAGTAATTAATAAATGTAAAAGTAAGTCTTTTTTATTTGATGTAGAAACTTTTTTCATGAAAGCAAGAAGCTGCAACTTCCATGGTACTCTCCTTCCCAACATGACCTTTAGAGCCTCCAACATATTGCATTTAGTATACATACTTTTCTTATTAATTTTACATTTTAGAATAGAAAATTTCTGGTAAATCTGTTTGGTGTAGAGGCACTTCTTAGTGTCAGGAACATTGACTATCCTTTCTTCCTAAGTCCTTTATATTATTATTATTATTATTGATTTTACTTTATTTCCACTTTTTTTCTGCAAGTGGGAGGAGAAATTTTTAACCAACTTAAAAACTTAAAAATTTAATCAGAAAAGACAGTAGAAGCATGTTAGTGTCTGATAGCTCTTCTGTCTGTAACAGATCAATTCATGATCTCTGTTCTATTCACAAATAATCACACTGATCTTTTTAATCAAGACACACATAGTAAGGAAGTTACGCTAACAATGAGAGAATAAATTTATCTGAGTGCATGAATATTCAAACAATAGCAAGCTAATCATTACAGAGCCACCATGAGCCACCACTATGATTTGAATTACACTACTTTGCATTTAGTGTAGACTAAGAGTATTTGCATAGTAGGTTGTTACGAATCATCTGATGGATGATACCTTCTTAAAGTGTTGTAAGTCAGTAACTTATCTGAGACTGCAGACTATGCTATTAGAAGAGCTTTGCAGGTACTTGAAGGGATTGTACCAGCGTTGACTGCAATGGTGAAGAAAGTGCTTATTTAGGTAAAAGACCATGAAATGTGCTTACATATAGAAATATCCCTCATTGCAATAGACAGACACTGACAAGAGACATGCGATTCACGTTAGTAAAAGATCTTTCTTTTACTATAGTTCTAATTGTTTTTGCAGAAGAAATAGCAAATTCTCTGTTTTGGTATAACAAGCTTTTTCATGGTGATACCTATTTTAATTAGAAGCACGATCTTTTTCATGCTCTGAACTGGAATGTAAGTGTCAGCAAAATCATCTCCTTCAGCTCTAGTTAAAAGCATTTGAATGAATAAAATATATTTCAGAAATCCTCTTTTTGTTGGTATAACTTTCCTGTCAGTCAAATACGCAATTCAATTAATGCAGTTGTAACCAACACCATTCCCAAAACATGACTGTTAAAACCATGAAGCTAATATATTATATATTTCCCCTGACTGGAGCTAAAAGAACTGCCTGAAGTACTCATAGACATCACAGTTCCACTCCTGGAAAGCTGATATAATGTCTGCCTCCTTTATTGGTCATGTTTGCTTTGTGAACATTGTAATTCAAACATTTTGTGGGTCACTAAATCCTTAACAAAAAGGAAAGGCTGGAGTCATACAACTGTATTTGCATTTATATCCATACACTTACAGAAATAAGCCCATAACATTTTGCAACTTGTTTTAAAGTTAATTGATACTACATAGCAGCAACTTCATCCTAGAATCCCAAGACATCATATATTACATGTTATTCTTTGCTCCTTGGTATATGATTTGATCATGACCAGTTTCCAAAATTTTCCTTCCTACTCTACATAGGTTTATCATTATGTTCACTTCAATGTTGGTCTCATTATTTTTCTTTTTGGGTGAAGAAAACTAGAAGATGACACTGCCTTGCTGAGATCAAACCCAATGAACACAAATTACCAGATACCACCTGTTTAGGAGGAAGTAGCATTAGACTGAGGAAAAAGAGCTTGTTTTTAGAAACATAACACTCCATTATTTTTTTTCTTAAATGTAGACAAAAAATAATTTGCATCTGCATTGACTGTCTTCAAAAAGCAACAATTTGTCTGAATAGCTAGCAGAATTTTGAGTCTTAACTAATGGTAAAGTTGTGTGTTCAGCATGGAACTACGCTGTAATTATTGCTTCACTCCTAGGAAATTAATAAAGCTTGATGGATTGTAAGATTCTTTCCCAATGCATGTAGACCAATTAATGACATCGTCAACACTTTAAATACCTTTATTATAAATTTAATAGAGTGATCAAGTTCACTACAGGCCACCAGATTAGGGAGAGCCTGTTAACAAAGTCTCCTTGCTTCAATTATGAGAGATGGAGACATCACACTTACAGGCTTTCATTCTGATGGGAGATTTTAGCCACCTAGGTATCTGGTGGTAAAGCAACAGAGTGAGCCACAAGCCATCTAGGAAGCTCCTGAAGTCCTCTAAGGATAACTCTCTATTCTAGAAACTGGACAGACCAAACAGAGGAGAAAAGTTAATGGTCTCACTGCTCACTAGTACAGAGGAGATCATTAAACAGTTTAAGATTAGAAGCTGTAGCAACTAAGCCCTGGATGAATTAATGATCTCAAGAAATATGGGCCTGGCAAAGAGCAGAGTCAAGAGAGCAAACTTCAGTATGTTTAAGAAATTACTGGATGGGATACTCTGGGAAACTGTCCTTAGTGACATGCCTCAGATTTCCCTGAACCTCTAGACAGGGGGGGCTGGGTGAGAAAAAAATCCCCCTCACTGTAAGAGAAGAGCAAGTCTCAGACCTTCTTATGTGACTGAACTTACACAAGCCCATGGGGCCAGACAACATGTATTCCAGGTTTCTGAAAGAGCTGGCTGATGTAGCTGCCAAGCCACTCTCCATCATATCTGATAAGCCATGGCTATCAGATGAAGTCCCCAGTGACTGGAAAACGGAAAATATCACTTGCATTTTCAAGAAAGGGAGAAAGGAAGGTCTGAGAAACTACAGGCCAGTGAGCCTCACCTCTGTGCCTGGGAAGATCATGTAGCATATCCTCCTGGAAGCTACGTTAAGGCACATGTTAGACATGGAGGTGTTATGAGACAGCCAGCATGGCTTCAGCAAGGGTAGATCATCCCTGACCTGACCGGTGGCTTTCCATGATGGAGTGGTGCCATTGGAGGACAAATGAAGGGCAACTGATGCAATCTACCTGGATTGTGTTCCCATACCTTATCTAAATTGGAAAGATATGTATTTGAAGGCTGGACCAACACAGATCATAGGTTGGACAGTCACAACCAGAGGGTTGTTGTTCATGACTCTACATCCAGGTGGAGGCCAGTGTCGAGTGATGCCTCCCAGAGGTCAGTCTTGAGACCAGAGCTCTGTGATATCTTTATCAACAGTCCAGATAGCAGGGCTAGAGAGCACCCTCAGCGAGATTGCCAATGACACTAAGCTGAGTGGTGCAGTTGAAAATATAGGGATGTCATCCAGAGGGATCCGTGCAGGCTTGAAAAGCGGGCCTAGAAGAACCTAATGAGATTCAACAAGGACATGAGCAGGGTATTGTACTTGGTTCAGGTCAATTCCAGATACGTGTACAGACTGAATTTCTCTCTGTAGAGCAGGACAGGGGATCCTGGTCAACTAAAAGCTGGACATGAACCAGCAGCGTGCTCTTGCAGCCTGGAAAGTCTACAGTATCCTGGGTATCGTCAGAGGAGGAGCGACTAGCAGGGCAAGGGAGGTGATTGTCGTCATCTTCTCTGCCCTCATGAGGCATGGGGGTCCCAACAAAATAAAGATATAGGGCTGTTTGAGTGGATCCAGAAGAGGGCCATGAAGATGATCAACAGGCTGCAGTACCTCTCTTATCAAGAAAGGCTGAGGGAGCTTCGCTTGTTTACCCTGGAGAAGAGAAGACTTGAGGGAGACATTCTCTTTATAAAACTCTTTTCATAATTACAAGTAGATGAATCAGTTTTGATCAGCATATGTGCAATGTGGGTAAATACAAAATTTTATTAAATTTTATTAAAACAGTGGAAATTGCATACAGATATCCTGCACTGCCAAAATAGAGATTAGAAAAAAAATGTTACACAAACTCATCTTGCAATGTCCTGAACAAAACACTAGTATCGTTTTCTGAGGGAAAAATAAAGAAGAAGAAAAAAAAAAGGAAAAAAAAAAAAGAGAGAAGAAAACCACAAAGCCCCAAAATGTACCCTTTAGATTTTACTTTGATGCTGTTTCAGTTCCATATTTTCTTTATGCTCCCTTAGGTTTCTTCTTTCTCTGTTATGCACAGGGTGGCCTAGGAGATACTATCTAGTTACCATGCTGACCACCAAGATATCAAGCACTTTTCAGGAACATCTGCTTTTCAGGGATTGTCTCTACGGTGACAACTTTTACTCGTCTTTACTAACAAATAAAAAATGTATCATTCCAAAATTGTTATGTTCTATGTCAAGTCATTGAAAAAATAAAGTAGCAGCAGCTACATTGTAAGTAAATAAGAGAGAAGTGTTCTGATATGGATGCACTGTCCTAGGTTAGTATTATGGTTAGTATTATTCACAGACAATAGTGAGTTATTCAGATTAAATTACATTAATGGATTGACATTCTTGATTCAAAGGGCGTTTGGTAAGTCAGGACTAGGCTATGGTGCTCTCCATTGACAAACTTACACAAAACCACTTTAGACCTTTTCTGCTTCATCCATCACGCTCGGAATACAACTGTGTAGACTTAGAGTATACCATGTAGTATTTGTCTCTGCTCCAACGTCCGGAGTGCAATAGGACTGGCTGAAGCATTAGGTTTCCAATTTGATCTTGTTCAGAATTTGCAATTTGAGTTGGTTCCAAACCACAACTGAATCACAGATTTCTTCCAAGCTGCTACCATCTTGGAAACATCATGATTTGCTGGTGATAATGAAAAGTATGTGAAATACATGGACTACAGATTAAGTACGTGATCACACATATAAGATTCCTAGGGTGTATCCTGTCCTCACTTTTAACATCTACTGATAGGTTATCGCTTGCTTTTTCTTTTTGTCTGAAATCATTTTATCTTTGTGAATAAAATGTTACTGTTTACAAAATGAGAAAGTTATGTGTAATTTTTCTGTGTGTCACAGAGTATAAAAATATTATTATCGAGTCCTGCACATTCTGAAGTGAAAACAGTGGATTCTCAGAAGGTTTCTCAAATCTGCTTAAGATTAGACCTAAAAATAAATTGAAGCAGAAAGAACGTTTTTATGTGCTCAGATATTAGGACCAGCTTGAGCTGCAGATCATCTTGGCAGCCATTGCTGGACCTCCCTGGTGTCTAAGGAATTGCAAACTCCATTCCAAATCCTTTCGGAAATTGCCAGTTTGATAGAATAACATTGCAGGAAACCACTCAAATTTAACATATTTGTTGTTTCATGTTCTGCCAAAACAATGACAGGACATTAGATTAGGTCATACTTTGAAAAAGAACACAGACAATAGAATCAAATGCTGTATTTTATTATTTTAAATATATCTTTTTCTTTTCAAAATGTGGAGTAGAAAGAATGTGTTCAGTTGCCCATATCAATCCTTTGTGGCTAGTTTTTTAACATATAGCACGAACGTTTTGTCTTGAGAAATAAATTGCAGTGTTCCTTTGTAAAAAAAAATGTTATCACATGAGAGGAAGGGATATTACTAATTATTTGCATTACTGCAAGTATATAGAAGATACACTGAGATGATTGAAGAGTATTGTCATGCCTCAAAAATATTTTAAATTTAAGATAATAATAATAGACAATACTTTTGAAACAACTGCATCTAGTTTACAAAGTAAAATATAAATTATAAATTATTGTCTACTATTGTTAATTTTGATTGGAAATTTAATTATAGCGTAAATTCAGTAATTCACAAACAACCTTTAGTTTAAAAAAAAATGAAAAAAAATATCTGAAACTGGTGTAGATCACAGCCTGCTCCTCCTACATGATGTTGCTCCAAAATAAAATGAAAAGCATAAAGAGGTCTACATCAGGTTCCAGAGGCTAAATTCAGGTGTGCCAAAGACAGGTAACTAAATGATATTCTCACAGATAAATATCAAGTACATTTTATATGTAGGCATATCTTGAACATAATTCATTTAATAAATGACATTTTATTCACTGGCTATGTAGAGACTGGGAGGTAAGGTTAAATTTAACTTTTCACAGATCTATAAGCATTATCAGAATGGGTGTGACACTTAGAGAGTCACTAAGCCTTATTTTAAAATATCCTGAGATCATCTATATAAAAACAAGCAGTTTATAACTGATATATCACGGCATTAATATGAGTAATGACAAAATTTCAATGTATAGTCATTTGGAATTATGTCAGCAGAAATTTATTGTCAAGCTAGGAGTTGAGGGAAGATTCTGCTGTTCTATTGCAGTAAGGAGATGAACTTCCTCCAGAAGACGCAACTTATGTATTAAAATTCTAATCTACTGAGTGCTTAAATCTGTGCCCAAATTTGCTTCCAACTCAATTTTGCAGTTAGAATATGTGATGGAACATCTTTCTACTTGAAAATGCTGATTCAACAAAAGACAAATATTTCCTGAGAATGTATTCATATTGCCAATATTTTCTGTGAAATATATCAGATATCTTGTTTCAGCAACACTGTGTTTATTTATTTGACTTGATGATGAGTCAGCTGTGTTCCTACCAACCAAGATACGTATTAGAGTGATTAGTCTTCTAGATAATTTTAATATCTATAATAAAAATCCTACTAAAAAAAAGTTTAAAAATTACATTTAAGATTATTCATTCAAACAGATTAAACTCAACTTCTGATGGATGCATTCAGCATCCACCAGGACCAATCACTCCCAGCCTTTTTCTTCCTTTATTTTGTAGCTGCTGAGAAGAAAGTATATAATTTGGTGGGAAGGTTGGAGTTGTTGGAAACATTCCCATCTTCTGCAGTTCATAGTTCCATGTCACCTTACATAAAAAAAATATTTAATATAAAAAAATATATTTTAGCTTTCAGAAAAGCTTTTCCATATTATTCATAAGGGTTGATGTCTTTTAAAATGTTGTCTCATCTTTGTTGTTAAAAAAGTGTTTGAGACACAAGGATTGAGGATCAGTCTATTTTTCTTTCACACTGGATAAGAAGCCCTTGTTTCCCCTTTTAAAAACTGAAATGGCAGCTGTTTTGGCAGCTGCATAGCCATGTAAACAAGATACCGTTTTCAAGTTTCCACATATTTATCATATTACAGGCTCTGGGAGACTGAATCAATAAAACAAAAAACTGTAAGTAGAGGTTGAGTGGGTTATACTACCAACAAGGAGATGTGTTGTAATCCTAGCTCAAATGGTCTAGTGCAATGAGGAATTAAATTGATAAAATAAAAGCACAGTATCCTTCCTTAAAAGGAAGTTGATCTTTACATAGAATATAATAAGGATATAACTAACATAATGATCCAATAGATTGTTAGAAATCATTCATAAAAAATATGTATAAAATAGAATTATTCACATAAAATGCACTCAATTTCAAAATACTTATAACGGAACTAAAATTCAAAATAGAGTAACAGCTATTTGCATTTTCTTTATTAGAAGATGAGTCATTAATTCCCTTCTTGTAGTCATAGAAAACTGGTCTAAGGAGAAATAAAAACATTCAACTGGAAAAGTAGAGGGATGAATATAATACATATTTTTACCAGACCATATATGAAGATATTTTGGATTGCATTTTTAAGAATGTTTTATTTGCTTTCAAGTCTTTTATATTTGAACATGACAGTGTGGGATACAGATTATGAATTCTGAGACACTGAATTTTGTAAAGTAAACCAGCTGAATGTAGCAACTCAGAAAAGAGTTTAAGCTCTTTTTTCACATCAATCATATAAGCAAGCTCACTGACTCTGCTGCAGCTCACTTTTCCTTGCCTTTTCTTTTACTTTTAGGCACAAAAACTTTACAGAATTTTATTTGTTTCTCTGGATAGATATGTTTTGTCTTTCTGCCATATTAGATATTTATTGTGTTCTCCATATGCCGTAAATTTTATAGTAAACTATGCTTTATATATGCTTTAGAGATTCCAAATTTTGCTTAATGTCTTCATCTTTAAAGTACTCAAGGTTATTAAAAACCTAGCTATAGAGAGCTTTAAGAAAGCCATAAAATCGGTAAAAATGGACCACTGAGAATTTAGTCTGAAGGCTAATGATTCCAGTATTTCCAGGGTAAAGGCAGTTGGGAAACATTCAGACCACATGAATCCTGAAGTGGTTTGGATTTAGTGGAAATACAGTCTTTTATAATCTGAAAAAGTCTCCAATAAACTTATTTACAAACACAAGCTCAGAGGGTTGTGATCAGCAGTACAGAGTCCAGTTGGAGGCCTGTACAGTGTTCCTCAGGGCTTGGTGCTGGGTCCAGTCCTATTCAGAAACTTCATCAGTGATCTTGATGAGGGGATAGAGTCCACCCTCAGTAAGTGTGCTAATGAGACAAAGTTGGGAAAAATGGCTGACATACCAAAAGCTGTGCTACCATTCAGTGTGTCAACGGTTTACTGGGCTGAATCGGCCCGGTTCCGTGACGATTGGTGCGGGGGACCCACGGACCCACACCCCAGGAAAGGGGAAGGAAAAAGGGAAAAGGGAAAAGGGAGATGGGCCTAGAAACAAAACAGCAGCAACGATCTGAGGAAGAAAGCTAATTTACTAAATAAGATATCAGAAAGCAAAATAACACAATATAATATAATATAATTGGAATTGAGGCTAATTAATCAAATAAAATGAGCAAGAGAGAGTGTCCGATAAACCGAAGGCCTTACGCTAATGCTGAAGGCGATACGGCAGCGAGCACCCACTGCTGAGACGATCCCGAAGGAAAGAGAGTGTCCCGTGACCGCTGAGGGTTTTTATCTGTTCCCTCTGAGCGGAAAACACGTAAAAATACAAAGCATCGCAAAGTCCTCTGGGGAATGTAGTTCTTCTTCTCTTCTGAGACAGGTATACCTGGAATTATCAATGATCTATGGAGCTGGAGTATTAGCTCTTTAACTCTTAATGCAATACATGATGTTATGATGTGGAATACCAGTACCAAAAATCATAAAACCATGACACAGTGAGACCTGGACAGGTTGGAGAGACAGGCAGAAAGAAACCAGATGAGGTTTATCAAGAACAAGTGTAGTCATGCACCTAGAGAGGAATAACCACATACACCGGTATAGATTGCGGGGTTACCTGCTGGAGAGAAGTTCTGCAGAGAGGGACCTGGGTGTCCTGACAGATGACAGGTTGGTCATGAGCCACCAGTGTGCCCAAGAAGGCCAAGAAGGCCAATGCATACTAAGGTGCACTGAGAAGAGTGTGACCAGCAGGTCAAGGGAGGTGATCCTCCCCATCTACTCTGCCCTGGGGAGGACCCACCTTGCATCCAATTCTGGGCTCCACAGTACAATAGAGACAGGGATCTCCTTGAACAAGTCCAGTAGAGGGCTACAAAGATGATAAAGGGTGTGGAACACTGCTCTTACAAGGAAAGGCTGAGAGACTTGGGTCTGCTCAGCTTTGAAAGAAGAAGACTCAGATGGGATCTGATCCATGTCTATACATATCTAAGGAGTGGGAGGCAATCTGTCCTTTACATCCCTTTTGAAATTCTGAATATACTCTTTATAGCAGAAAAAAAACTAATGCATCTAGTTCAATAGGGCTGGAAAATCATCATCTTTTTCTTAACCGAATTCTTATCTAATGAAATATAGACAGAAGTGAATATCTGCATATTAGACCCAGATTTTCAAACAGAGTGTTCTGTCTTTGGGGAAGAAAGACCAATATGTCTGATGGTCACATTTAAAGAAAATGTATCTCAGGCCACTTAGATGTGTGTTTACTTTTAAAAATCTGTCCTCATGTAGTTATGAATTCAAAGCAAAAAGTAATGCATGATGGAATGGGAAAAAGTGCATAACTCAGTTGTCTCAGATACCTATAAATGTGGTATAAATTTTATAAATATCTGTGTGTACATGTTTGTTTGTATGTGCATACATAGCACTTGCAAACAATCACATATCGATATATTCACACACACATCTTTATGCATATATCTACAAGCTTTATCGGGGTGTGTGGTCAGAAAAATAAATTAAAATAAAATAAAATAAAATAAAAAAGTTCTTGTCTAAAGCACTGAAAGTCTAAAAATCCAGGCCTGAGTACTACAGTAGCATCAGATGATGGCTATTTTTGCAAAGACTGTACCACAACATGTTTAATGTTCATTGGCAGCTTGCCCTCCCTTAAGGTACTAATAAAACACTGCCATCAACATTCAAACAAATAAAACTAATTCATGCAAAAGAGATTCAAATCAGGAGAAAGTATTATTTTAAGTCAACAAATAAAGGGATCTTTTAGTCAAGTTGAAAGAAAGAACTGTTGAATTCTTTCAGATGTAGGACAGTGAAATTGAAACAGGTGACAGAGGTAAACACTGTCTGCATCCCACAGGCAGTACTGAAAGGCTGCATGTGCCAATGCTGAGGTAAGACACTGGTGACAGGATCCCTGCATGGGTGGTCAAACAGATACCTATCAGCCCAGAGCTGAAACATAGCCAGAACATCATTTTTGACTGCACCTGAACTGAGCTGCAGGTGTGCACCACAGTATGCCCTGAAACAGAACTCTGGCTGAAGCATGCAATGGCTGCCATCCAGACAGCCTCTTGGGAAAACATCCTATAGGAAATAGATGAGAGGGAGAAGACTTGCTCTGGTTTGGAGGCAGGACATTGTGCAGACCAATGAACTCTAAGCTCTGAAGTGCTCCCAGTTCTCCTCTTTCTAATTTAGATTACAGCCTCAAATTTCCAAGTACCCGCTGTACTTCCTGTTCATTTGCCAACTTGTATAATAATCAACATCCTACCAATTTTCAGGGTGGAGTTGTAAGTCTACTGCTGCTAGTGCAAACAAATATCTGCTTTTCCTTTCTAGAAAAGAAGTCACGGAAAAGAATAAGGAAGCAATTCAAGGAAGCAATTCAGAAAACTGTTTAGTTTTCTAGAAATGGCATTTTGAACCCTAAGCTCTGGGAGAAACAACACAATTCACTTTGCACTAGATATATGCAAAGGACCTAGCAGATCAGTCAAAAGCCTGTCTACATTCTCTGCTATTGCAAAGTTATAAACACTACCTAGGATCCAGCCTGAGTGATATAAATATCTGCACATTCTAGTTTCCTATTGCAAACTAAGTCTATTTACTGTATGCAATTTACTGAGCTGATACGAGAAGGAGATCCAGAGATCACTGCTGAATCTTGTAGACTGATGTGTCCTGCACTTACAAAATCAATAGAGAATGCAATGATGAGACACATAATCTTATCACACCTGGAATCTGCATTGTGCCTTTCAGACTGCAACAGCTCAAAATGATAGTTTTGCTAGCACTCAGAACATGCATTTCATATATTCCTCTCTGCCAGGCTAAGCTTTCAAGTAGAACTGCTGTATCAGGAACTGTTGCAAGGAAACAAAACAGTTTGCTAAAAATTGCTAATTGTTGCAGCTCATTCCTGCTAAAATCTTTTGGTGTAAAGCAATCTTCTTTCCTTCTTTAACCATGTTTGCTCAGATTGATGGCAAACACCATAAACTTGTAAACTTACTGGCTTGAACCTGGACAAATTTTAAGTGGTTTAACATTCTGGGAGAGAGATTTGCACCTTCTTGGCAGAAGTCTCAGATTTGTGACTGAATGGCTGTCATATCAGTAGCTAAAAATAAGAACTGTAATTTTCATAGATTTGAGACAGCTCTGATTTAAGAATGTAACTGGTATTTGGTCTTCTGCATGGTTCTCTCTCCTTCTGTCAATCAATCTAGAAGTCTTCTGAGGACAGAGAGAAGCAGCTGCAGAGTGAATAGGAGCTCTGAGTAGCTCATCAGCACAGCTGTTCCCTACATTTGTTTCCAAAGCAAAAAGTCTTTTGTGTTTGTATTAGGTAAGGAAGTGCACTGTTTGTGCCTATGAGACTTTTTATTAAAACTTCTGAAAGATAAAGAAAGCAAAAAAACATACTTAAGGGATGGAATTGTATAGGAGCATTAGGCAATTATTTTATTAACTCTGGACACGGAGTTAATGCATTTCAATTATATTTGCTTTAGTGATACTTTTAATGGAATCAGAGTGAATTTAGTTAGTTAGAATGTTAATATTGTTGAGGATTTTAATACCAAACTGTTTATAAGGTGAATCATGGCCTGGCTGTTAGTCAAACTACCTTTTCTTTTTCTTCCATTTTTTTTCCCATTCTTTCTTCATTTCCATCATTCTTTTTTTTTTTTTTTCTTTTCTCTCCTTTCCTTGCTTCCTTCCTACCTCCCTCATAGAATCACAGAACACCTTGTGTTGGCACCTCATCTAGCTTCAGCCCCCTGCCATAGTCAGGGTTGTCAAACTTTAAATCAGGCACTCCTCCCTTCCTCCCTTTCCTAGTTCTGTCATTCCTCCCTCACTCTCTCCCTCTTCCATGTTTTTGTTCTTTTACAAGAGAAATTACACAAAGTAACTACATTTTGGGAGATAACATCCACATTTATCAGTTAACCCATAAATACATGGAAATAATGGTTTGGTCCTCTTTGTGTGAGAATAACATTTGTCTTCAAAGAAAAAAAAAAGAGAGAAATCACTATTATTTTTCCTCAAAGTTATGAGGCATCCTTCCTCCTAACTGACTTCACTCCACCGTCTTTATTAAAAGATTCTTGGTTTATGAAGAGGATCATTAAGAATCACTTCTTCAGGAGAAAGATTAATCTGAGGAAAGATTAGGAAATTCTCTAATTTCTAGCAGTACTGAAAAGACTAAAATTTGTCTTGATCTGTATTGCTTTTGCTCACATAAATTTTGTTTTTATCATCTAATGAGACAATCTATCTAGAAGAGTCTGTGATTTGCACTGTTTTATAGATAGATTTTGAAACAGAAAGACTTGTGAATACATACTACCCACCATGGAAGCCAAGTAGCTACAAGTTGTACATGAAAAAAAATCACTGTTTTTATTATTAAAAAAAACCCACCAATAACAACAAAAATCATACACAGGTCAGCAGTTTTCTTTTTGTCTTCGTACATACAGATCCAGCGGTTCTTAAAAGGCCTGACCCCAAACCATTGAAATCAATGAAAGTTTCTGCTGACTTCCAAAGGATTTGGACTAAGACCAGTGTACACATTCGTGGCTTCAAAGTAGGAGACCCATTTAAAAATGTAGATCTTGGTGTCTAATGCTACAGTCTTTTGTGTTTTCATTATAACAATTGCAACACAAGATCTTTGTGCCAGATGTTGGGTCACTCACAAGAAACATCTGTTACCAGCACGCAAAACCTGGCTGGATCAGGGCCATTAGGAAAAATAAACAAAAATACTTTCTTTGTTTTCATTACAAGAATTATTGTAATTCTCTCAAGAACATGATCTTTCCCCACAGGAGTAAGATTTTGAGAACTGTATACACAAAAAACTGAACACATTAGGTCAACGCCAGCAAGAGTGTTCCTGGAAACTTCTAGAGCCATTTGGATCTAGTCTGAATCAAAGCAGAGGACCAGTTTCCCTATTCTCTGACATAATACATTTATTTTTTCCCTTCTGTCTCAAGTAAGATACCACTTTCAATACAAGTTGCACACAGGATAAAGGTATGCACAATTTCTTTTTGCTCTTCCATTTTTTCTTCCTTTGGAAGCCATTTGAACTGGGACATTGAAAGCTACTTATACTGTTAAATGTTTAGTGAGATGTTCAGTTTGTCTTTTAGGAAAAAAAAAATAAATTGCCAAGTCTATTTTCAAAACCTAGCATTTAAAGTTCACACAAGGTAGTCAAGTAGCCCAGAGGACAGGATTCAGTCCCAGTGGACTTGTTTTTGGCAGAACTTATTTAAAAATGCTTTGTGCTAGCAAGAGAACTGTGACCTGGGACACAGACCAGTGGTCTTCTCTCTGGAAGGGTCATGTGCTGTGTCAAAAACTTGGGGCAGTGCCCAGCCATTCTTAGTAGCTGAGCTCACATTTGCAGAAGACCTCTGAAAGGAACTCCCCCAAGTACACAGACCAACCAAGAGAGAAAAATTAGCTTGCCTGCAAAGGAATATAGCTATTGTGCTACTAAAATATCTTTAAGGCACTGAGGAAAGGTGGGAAGTTCAAAATTAAAGGTGTTTGCACAGAGGCTGTGGTTTCAGCAAAAAACCCAGTGCCTCAGATAAAATCCACCAGAAGCAGAGGTGAGGATGGAACATGGACAAGATCTTCAGCAGGGTAGAAGGGGTGGGATTAGCCCTTTTGAGGAAGAGAGAATGGAAATTTCTCAGCAGAAATTTTCATATAAAATATTGGCAGCAGAGAGAAGAACATGGCAAAAGAGAAAATTTCCTGAGATGTACACTTTTTTCTTTTTTTTTTTTTTGTTTTATTTCAGTTGAAAATATGGACTTACAGATCAATGGTTAATATCAGATCATAGGTGAAATCTGTAGTCATTAAAACCTTAGAAGTGTCAATAGTTCATGCTGCATTTTTTTACTCAATCTATGTTTATCCATATCATTTGTCTCACTTGTTCCTTATGTGCCCTCCCACCATCCCTTTTTGGTTAGTTTCAGCGCAGAGAAAGGAAAATTAGCTTCACATGTACTAACTACCTCTTGTAGTCTTGGTGTTGCTCCTGAACTCACAGGTACCAGATGGGTAGAAGTGGTGTTCAGAACAGTAAAACAGGAAGTTTTAGGAGGCTGTCAGACATTTCTCTCTGGATTGCACTTGCCTCTGGAACACAAAGCATGCCCTGCTCACAGGGGAGGCTGCAGATGTCAAACCAATATTTTTTGTGACCTTCCTTAGTATTATTCTCTGCAGAAACCTCCATGATGATATCTTGAATCCCCTTAGTGAATTTTGCTTTTGCTGGCTGACATGGGCTCTGTACTATTTCCCTGCCTGGAAGGTCCTGGTCATATAAGGGAAGGAAATGCAGACAGTCACAAACTTCATCCTCCTGGAATGAAAGGAAAACATGCCTCTCTGGGAACACCTGTTACTGGTTTAAATGTCTGTTTACGCTTACCCTTAAAACATGCTGAAACTCAAAGAAGGAGTTTGAGAAAGAAAAGACAGCTGAGAAAGATCTGTCCTGCATAGGGTAAGGATTTTTTTTACTTTGCAAAAAAAAAAAAGAACTCAGACAACTCTGTCGGTTGGTATCTTGATGGTGCAATAGGAAGCTGGCGGTAGAATACAACTTTCGTCTAATGTCAAGCCAATTGCCCAACAGGTGTAAATTCCTATACATCACTGGAGATTTCTTTGTGTTGAGTTGCTTTGTGTTGTAGGGCCTACAGTCAACTTTCTGGCTGGATTTTCTAAAGGAGGTTGGAGAGTCTTGTATGACCTGCTTTTTGTTTTGTCTCTCTTGCCATTGCTGCTTCAGACAAAACTGACTTGTCTGAATTACCTACTTTAACTTCTTTTGGTCGGTCTTTACCTCCTGTGTCTCATTCTCATGTCATTTGCTGTCTGCTGTTGCTCTCCTCATCCCTCTCACTCATAACTAAGAGCATGAGATACATGCCTGAAGAGAGAAACTGATCTTATATTAGCCAGTTAAGTTCAATGGCCTGACAGCTGCATTCCAGCTTTTTTTTCACCTTGCTTCCTGAACTAACCCTGACAAGTCTTCTGCATAACCCCCTTGAAAAAAGAGGCAGATGTGCTGATGCCAGTTGAGTGCAAGCTGTCAAAAGTTAATAATTCTAGTTTTCTTCCTGAGCATTAACTACACTGCTTGAGCACGCTTCAAGAACTAAGAATTGAAAAAAAGCTGATAGCTTTTCTCTACCACATGAAAGTTTTTTGGAATTCCTTAACAGCTTGATATTATCTGAGGAGCTTTTGGAGAGGGTCCAGAGGAGGGCCACGAAGATGATGAGAGGGCTAGAGCACCTATCCTATGAAAACAGGCTGAGGGAGCCAGGCTTGTTCAGTCTAGAGAAGAAAAAGGAGACCTCATTACAGCCTGCCAGTATTTAAAAGGATATTATAAACAAGAGGTAGACAAACTTTTTTTATTTTTTTATTTTTTATTTTTTTACATAGGCAGGCAGAGATAAGACAAAGGAAAATAGCCTTAAACTAAATGGGGAGAGATTTAGGTTAGATGTCAGGGGGACATCTAATACGGTAAAAGACGATGAGCCACTGGCATAGGCTGCTCAGAGAAGCTCCATTAGTGGAAGTGTTCAAGGTTGGATGGGACTCTGGACAGCCTTATGTAGTGCTGATCTAGCTGTTGGCAAACCTTGACCATGGCAGAGGAGCTGAAACTGGATGATCTTTGAGGTCCTTTCCAACCCAAGCCATTCTATGATCTGTTCCTTATATTATGTGGAAGGGCTGAGCAAAGCTTACCAGTTTTAATTCCTTATACATGCCTGAAGGTAATAGAGAGAACAAAATACACAAATAGAATACTTGATCATGAAAATTTCTAGGGAAAAACTGATCTCAAAGATTTCATTTTACGTTGTATATCTTGTAAAACAACCATATGACAATGTACTGCCCAAACAAGAGTTTAAAACTTACCAATGCCCCAGATGATAAGGGACAGAAAGCAGAGGGCTAAAAAAGAGCATAATGCAAACTCATTGCTATGGCACACATATTTATTTTTCAGTGAACATTCAGCCATTGAATTATTTGAATTTCTCTTTTTCACCCTAGTTTACGAAAAAAAAAAAGCATTCAAGCAGTTGAAATCTGATTTATTACATGCTGAGCTCCAATAGCAAAGTTAAACTTAAATACTTGTTACCAGCTAGCCCACACTGAACAAATGCATGGTTCCAGCTCAAGCAGGGTATGGAAATCAACTTTCAGACAGATGTTACAAGCAGCTGGACTACAAATTTAGTGTTTGGAAGTGAAGAAATGATTTCTTCTAACTGAAAAACTTCACCCTTCATTGTAAGACTGCTGTGTCATAGAATGGCTTCGGTTGGAAAGGACCCCAAGGATGATCAAGTCCCAAACCCCCTGCCTCAGGCAGGGCCACAACCTCTAGATCTGGTACTAGATTAGGTTGCCCAGAGCTTCATCCAACCTGGTCTTGAACACACCCAGGGACAGAACATACTTCTCTGGGCAACCTGTTCCAGCATCTCACCACTTTCCCTGTGAAGAACTTCCCCCTGACATTCAATATAAACCTTTACTCCTTGAGCTTAAAACCCTTCCCCCTTTTCCTATAGCTATCTACCTTTGTAAAAAGTTGATTCCCCTACTGTTTATAATACCCTTTTAAATACTGGAAGATTGCAATGCGGTCTCCTCGTGGCCTTCTCTTCCTCAGGCTGAACAAGCCCAGCTCCCTCAGCCGGTCTTCACAGAGGAGGTGCTACAGACCTCTGATCATCTTCGTTGCCATCCTCTGAACCCTCTCCACATCTTTCCTGTACTGGGGGTCCCAGACCAGGACACAGTACTTCAGATGGGGCTTCAGGAGGGCAGAGTAGAGAGGGAAAATCTCCAGGCAACTGGAAGAGAAAAAGGGTATCAGGAGTAGTCAAGATGGGTTCACCAGGAAGAGGTCATATTTGACCAACCTGGTGGCCTTCTATGATGTTGTCACTGGCTGGGTGGTTGGGGGAGAGAGTGGATGTAGTCTACCTTGATTTCAGCAAGGCATTTGACACTGTCTCCCACAGCATCCTTATAACAAAGCTAAGGAAGTGTGGAATAGATGAGAGGACAGTGAGGTGGGTTGAGAACTGGCTGAGCTCAGAGGGTTGTGATCAGCAGCAGAGTCCAGTTGGAGGCCTGTACTTAGCGGTGTTCCTCAGGGCTCAGTTTGGTCTTGTTCAATGTCTTCATCAGTGATCTTGATGAGGGGATAGAGTCCACCCTCAGTAAGTGTGCTAATGAGACAAAGTTGGGAAAAATGGCTGACATACCAGAAGCTGTGCTACCATTCAGTGAGATCTGGACAGGCTGGAGAGTCGGGCAGAAAAGAACCAGATTAGGTTTATCAAGAACAAGTGTAGTCATGCACCTAGGGAGGAATAACCACATACACCGGTATAGACTGGGGGATTACCTGCATGAGAAGTTCTGCAGAGAGAGACCTGCGTGTCCTGACGGATGACAGGTTGGCCATGAGCCAGCAGTGTGCCCAAGAAGGCCAATGCATACTAAAGTGCACTGAAAAGAGTGTGGCCAGCAGGTCAAGGGAGGTGATTCTCCCCATCTACTCTGCCCTGGGGAGGCCCCACCTGGAGTATTGCGTCCAGTTCTGGGCTCCACAGTACAATAGAGACAGGGATCTCCTTGAACGAGTCCAGCAGAGGGCTACAAAGATGATAAAGGGTGTGGAACACAGCTCTTATGAGGAAACGCTGAGAGACCTGGGTCTGCTCAGCTTTGAAAAAAGAAGACTCAGATGGGATCTGATCCATGTCTATAACTATCTATGGAGCTGGAGGCAAAGGGACGAGGCCAGACTCTTCTCAGCAGTGTGTGGTGATAGGATGAGGGGAAATGGCCACAAACTGAAGCACCAGAAGTTCCACATATATGTGTGTAAGAACTTCATAGTAAGAGTGACAGAGCACTGGCACAGGCTGCCCAGAGAGGTGGTGGAGTCTCCATCTCTGGAGATGTTCCAGACCCGCCTGGATGCCTACCTGTGCAACCTGGGCTAGGGAGCTGCTTTGGCAGGGGGGTTGGACTCAATGATCTCTTGAAGTCCCTTCCAGCCCCTACAATTCTGTGATTCTGTGAAAATCACCTCTCTGTCCCCAGTGGCCACAACTCTTCTGATGGAGCACAAGGTACAATCTGCTGAATTCAGGAGAAAATCTTCCTCTGATTTCAAGTCATCATCAGTATATATAGAATTTTTAGCACTTTAAAGGTGGCATTTAATTATTGCACAGTTGTTGCTGCCCTGAACTAATGACAAGATAGAAAGTGATGTGTAGAACTTTTCACTGGTCAGTCATTAAGCACCATAAACATTCTTAGGGTTATCAATTAGGAGAAACACACCCACATTGCTGGCTAAGAAGCATATTATAGCAATGTTGATCAGATAAATATTTTATTTGTAACAAGTTTACTAGCAGCAAAAAGGTTTGAAAGAGGCTTTAGATTAATTGGGGTATTAAACACGGCTGAGGTGATGACTCATTACACCCCTTCTGGCACAAAATACATATCAGGAAAACATATGCTTATGTTTTGAAAGCCTTGCAAAAGCCTCACTGGAATGTCAGGCCTCTTTTGATGAGGTCATTTTCTGCATGCTAAGTACATAGAGCTATTAAGTACAAGCAAAAAGAGCAAATACCTGTCCTAGAGAGCATTTAGTCAGGGCACAGATGGCAAGAACAATTATTTGGTGCAGTCCGGTTAAACTTTGGTTTCAATTTTGAGATGAGAAGTTCAGAAACAACTCCATAAAAGATGATGAAAGAAAACCAAATGGAGTTCTGGGCTGCATAAATAAACATGTTGGCTTACAAAAAAAAAAAAAATATATATATATATATATGTATACAGATATATGTGTGTGTGTGAACAGATAGATAGATAGACAGAAAAATTGCTCTTTAATTCTGTACAGCAGCAGTGCCTGAAAAAAGTTTCTAAAGTTAAAACTATATTTAGGTTTGAGGTAGTTATGGGACTTTGTAATGCTATAACAGAATAGAAAGTACCACGGTAACAGCAGGGTAACAGTCTGGCTATAGCAAATAAGAACAAACCCAAATGCAGCAGCCACCAGTGCAGAAACGGAAAAAAAGGACTGCTAGCTTTCAGGAGGCCTCAGGTAGAGATATCTACCAAGAAATACCCTCACCTCCCCTGCTAATGCTTACATGAGGTCTGGAAACGTGCCTTCCCACCTGGTAACTCAATCATTGTTTCAGTCCATGACTTAGCATTTAGATACAGACTTCTTTAGGTTTAGGACTATGAAAAATGATGGATTCTCACCCACAAAAAGCATTATTAGATGCTTAGATTATTAGATAATTAGATAATTAGATGCTAGATTATTAGATTCTTTAAGATCTGTAAAATTATGCATAGAAAAGCATAGATAAAAGCCCACATTGACAGAGACAAAATATTTTTCAAACTATTTGTTTTAGTCTGTTTCTATAAATGCTGATGAAAAATATGGCAAAATCTCCATGTACCAAAATCACCTTTGGTCTTCCCAAATTGCTTCCCACATTCTGGAGATGCATTATAATAACTTCTAATTGGCACATGTAATCATAGATAGTGCTATTATATGAGTTCAGAGTCTGGTTCCACTGGTACCTCATTGTCCCTAGAGTTGATGATCTTGATTATCTGCCTTCATGTTATAAGAATTCTGTGATTAAGAGACTGGAATTATGTACTAAGTATTGTGCAAAGCATGACGATAAAAATGGGAAGGCCTGTTTCAAATAAACACTGATGAATAGTGTATTAAAGTATGAATATGTGACTGCTAAGAAGAACAGAGACATGGTTTCCTTATGAATATGAACCAGTTAAATGAATAACTCTTCTGTAAGTTTATACTTGGCAGGGCTTGTTCATTAGTCTGCAAGCAACTTTTCTGCATTCAATGTAGAAAATCTGATGAGTTAATGAAGTGAGGGAAAATAAAAATACCACAGAGCAATTGAAGCAGCAAAAGCTCAATTATACTCTTGTATCTTCTAAGACCAAAATTTTTACTCAGTCACTTGCGTTTGTTTTTTTTCCATTGACATCAATAGGCATAGCTAAAATGTATTAAAGAACAATTTAGCACTGGAAGTTATATTATGATATGCTGTATTGGTGCTTCAGAGCTGTTGATAAAATGCTACTAAGTGCATATTAACATATTTGTCTTTAAATAGTAAGACAGGTCAGACACTGCAAACGTGTATTACTGTCACAGCAAAATATTATAGTCAGTGTTAACTTTTTAGCAAAATAGACTGTGGTTCATGAGGGAGATGTCATGTTTATTATATCTTTAAGACAACTATAAATATATACATATATATATATTTTACTATATTTGTAAAAAAACTTTTGTTTGTCTTTTAGTACTGTGGCCACGTCAAGCTCCTGCTGGGCTTTTGCCTTTCTAATTATCTCCCTACATTACCTAGCAACGTCTCTGTATTCTTCTTGAGTTTCCTGTTCATTCTTCCACATGAAGTAGACTCTCTATTTCTCCTGGAGCCTCAGCAAAAGTTCCTTGTTCATCCTTGTTGGTCTTCTTCCTCACTGGCTTATTTTATATCAGCCTTTTCCTGCGCCTTTAAAACTTCCTTCTTGAGGAACATCCATCCTTCCTGGGCTGAATTCCAGGGGCTTTAGGACTGAATCCCAAGGGACCCTCCCTACCAGTGTCCTGAACATCTCAAAGTCCACCCTCTGAAAATTCAAGGTAGCATTTTTGCTAACCTTCCTCCTGATTTCACCAAGGATTGAGACATTTCATGGTCACTCTGTCCTAGACAGCTCCCAGCCTCGACATCTCACACCAATCCTTTGTGAGCAGCAGCTCCAGTGGGGCACCTCCCCAGTGGGCTCACTTACCAATTACATCAGGATGTTGACTTTCACATATAACTTCTTCAAAGGCTCTTCCCCAGTAATAGAAATGTTTTTCTCCATTTATTTTAAATCTCTTTCAAAATGACGAAGATTAAAATGGAAAAAGATCACCTTTATCCAGACTATAGTATTGATATTTTTGAAACAACAGTTTCTATTCACAATCTATCTTTTGAAATTTTGTTTCTACAGACAGATTAAAAGGCATTTCAAAATGTTCTAAAATAAACTTGTTATTTCAGAGCATCTCTATATTTTCCACAAAACAATGAATAGTATTTGTGCTTCAAGATGGAGCCATCTAGAAATAAGATTTCTGAAATACAGCAAAATTTGAAATAAAGAGAAAAAAAAATAATTAAATATATCCTGATGCATTATTGGAGTCCAAATGCATCCTATCTTTTAGTGGATTTCAGTCTTTAAACAATTATCTCTGCCAACACATGAAATTCATTTTCCTTAGGAAAATATCAGAAGTGATTTCAAAGAAAGCTTGTGGCATTCGGAATTGGCCATAAGAACAGAACAACACCTATGCAATACTTTTGCAATAGACCCACGTACAAATTTTGATCATGGTGCAAGGGGACATGATGTCATCATAAGTTCAACACTATTGCTGCTCAGACATTACCACTGGCAAAATTTTAAAAAAGATGTGTGGAAGTTTTTCTCTGCTTGACAGAGGTTACTTGCAGTAAGAAATATTCCTTCATAGTTTATATAGCTATATCAGAAGATCTAACTACTAGGATAATAGTAATAACTGTTCATGATCTTTACAATTCAGCGTGGATAATTTTTTCATGTGAGGGATCAAGCACAAACAGTATTCACTGATTATTTAGCACTGATAAGTCTGATCACTGTTGAAGGAAGTTAGGGTAAGTTTTTGTGATTTTCAAGCAATGATTCTAGATGATCTTTACATAACAAAAATTGGAGTACATATCACTAGCATAGGAGGTTATAACATTTTAGATTCTTGTAACCTTTTTAGTGCAAAGATAGAGAATGGCAGGGATATAGACTAGCAGAGACTTTAGGGCTTTGTTTCTTCATGGGCATTCTACTGTCTCATTTTAAATCATGGTTCCTGTTACACACACACAAAACCCTTTTGTTTTTCACGAAGTAAGATTTCATTAGCCAAGACTAATGACCTAAGTAACAAGAAATTCAAATGTACTTTAAGAAAACAAAACTCCTACCCCGTTTTCCTAATCTTCTCTCTGGGTTGACTGGCATTTGAGGAGTTTGCATTTTTGTTTGTTTCATTTTTTTGTCATTTGATGATTAGTCCCTTTTGTGTTGTTTATAAAACTACTAATTTTATAATTAATTGTGTTGTTTTATTAATCTCTCAATCTTTTACCCGCCTAGATTTTACTTCTAGCCATTTCTTATTTTTCCAGATTTCACACTTATGTGTTGGCTCTCTCACCTTGTAGCTTCACCATTGCCCTTTGTAATGAAATTTCTCTTACTGTTCTCTTCTGTGTGAATGATTAACATTCTCAAAGTTTCCTATGAGCTGTTCTACTTTCGGTCATTGCTGATCTACCAACAAAAATATCTGTTTCTAAATACAGCTCATAGAAGTTTCCTGAGCTGGTGTGGTAGCGGAGAAGGACAGTACTTTGCAATTATCCTTCTTACCTCAAGAGTTTCCCTCAAACTTTAGTAAATGAATCATGGGAACATTCTAGTAGTGACTCAGAAATTATCCCACTTCATTACACAATTCATTTATATTTGATATTTAAGATACAAATATGACATATTCTTTACAAAAGAAACAAAATAAAAAAGCAAAAGCCAAAAACAAAAAGACCCAACCCAAAACAAAACAAAAAACAAAATAAACAAACAAGCAACAACAAAACAAACCTGTCAAAACAAGCAGGAAAAAATTCCTGAAAACAGTTGATGGAGATATTACATTCCTGATGTTAAATATTTAATCTCAAATTATTCTTTTTACAACTTCAAAACAGGAGCTATATGAACAGTATCTGTACACTGGAGCAATAGATGCAATTTGTTGGAAAGAATGTCATAGAGATATATGTGAAGTCCACTATTATCAACTAAACAAGAAACTGTCACGTAAAAATATCTTTTTAGTAGTTTGCTTCATATGTATTAAAGGATCATTGAATAGCTGAGGTTGGAAGGGATCTCTGGAGGCCATGTGGTCCAAAACCCTGCTGAAACGTGGACATATAGAGCACGTTGCCCAGGAGTGAGTCCAGGTGACTTATAAAACACCTCCTAGAGGGAAACTCCACAACATCTCATGTTCAGTTGGAACTTGTGTTTCAGTTTGTGCCTGCTGTCTCTCTTGCTATTGCTGAGCAACAAAGAGGAGTCTTGCCCCATCCTCTTGGCACTTTCACTTCAGCTGTTTATACACACTGATCAGATCCTGAGTCTTCTTTTCTCCAGGCAGAATAAGACCACCTCTATCATCCTTTCCCAGTAGGAAATGTGTTACAGTTGTCAAATAACTTTTGTAGACCTTCCCTGGACTTGCTCCAGGAGCTCTCCGGGTCTCTTCTACTTGGCAGCCCAGAACTTGATACAATACTCCAGATGTGGTCATATCAGGGTAGAGTAGAGGGGGCAGATCATCTCCCTTTGATGTGCTTGCCACTGAGTTTTCTATGCACCCCAGGATACCAGGGGACTTCTTGGCCACAAGTGTACACTGCTGACTCATGGCCAACCTGTTGTTCACCAGTACACACAGGTCTTCCTCTGCAGAGATCCTTTCCAGCAAGTAAGCCCTCAGCCTGTATTAGTGCGTGGGGTTATTCCAGGTGCAGGACTCAGGACTCTGCACTTGCTTATGTTGAACACCAAGAGATTCCTTTCTGCCCATCTCTCCAGCCTGTTAGATCTTTATGAATGGCAGCACAGCACACTTCATTATTTACCTGGTGTAGGGAACCTGCTTTGGCAGGGGGGTTGGATTCAGTGATCTCTTGAGGTCCCTTCCAACCCCTATGATTCTATGATTATACAGGTAGAGGCATTTCCTAAGCGAATATTTTGAAGAAATGAATATATTCCTTTCTCTTAAGCACAGTCCCCTTGGAAGCAATATGCAGACAGCAAAGATAAATTTTGTAATCAGTTTTTACTCTGTAGCATTGCCTTTTCTCTCCAACAAAAAAGATTGCACTCAAAACTAAAAAGGTCTCAGTGTTCACTCTTTAACAGGTTGTGAAATGGGAGAGCACTCCTACTTAAATAGGACAGTCAAAGAAATTCTGTATACATTTGTTCGAAGATTTTGTTACTCTCTGTAAATTTAAACATTAGAGTACTCTGTTTTTAAATGAGAGATGATTTCCTGACTACTACTTAACTTATAAAATCTTAACCTGCCCCAAACCCAATAATTTGAAAGCATACAAATTCCTGGAAATTATTATCCTTCTTCCCATAAAAAGTACAAAACAACTACAGAAGTAAAGCTATGATTAAAATAAAATTGAATACGGAAAACTCCTTTCTCCACATACCAAGCTGTGGTGAAAGTTCATAGTTCAATTCAACATTTTTACAGCAGATAGAGGATGACATGGTCATATGTATTCTTTTCAAACAAACAAACAAAAAAAAATGGACATCCATATGGGCAGGCAGATTAGACAAGGAGTGAATGAGCTTTTCAAAAGGTGCATTTGGAGATTAGTCTTGTTGCTTTAGAGTGCATAGGATGATAATAGATGCAAGTTCAGATAGCTGAAACTCATTTCAAGTTTCAATCACGAGAGCACAAATGATTCTCCAGCTTACAAGAATAAAACTAAGGAGTCAGTCCGGCTGCATAAATGGCATTTTTTCTCCTCAGTGTTCAACACAGGGTCTGTGAGATCAGAGACTAAATGGCTAGCCAGCACAAAATTATTTTATTTTTGTTTTTCAATATCACAAATGCTCATAATAAACTTGCCAAAATTAAAAAAAAGCAAACACCCATCAGTAACAACACACTTTGCTTGTTTCTGTTTACAAAGGGAGAATTTCTGCACTAGTCACTAGTAAGAGTCTACAAAGTCCATTAAAATTAAAAAAATAAGCAGAGTAGTAATAGCTTTGTTTTGAACTCTTATAAACAGAAAAGTCTATATTCTCTATAATGATAACATTTCATGGAGATGTGATAGAAATCATTATCAGAATATGTCTGAAAAGATTTCATCTGTTTTAGACAACTGTAGTGGCTACTGATACAATTATATTTGTGAAAACAATCTACATTAATAAAATTCTGCAAAGAATCCTGTAAATAATATAATACAGAGGGCTGTGAACATAGGAACTACACAAAGTTAATACCCTGTATTACACCGATAGTCAAGTTATTCAGAGAAATTGTTCCAGCCTCACCTGGATACTGTGTCCAGTTCTGGGCTCCCCAGTACAAAAAAAAAAGACAGGGATCTCCTGGAAAGCTACAAAGGTAGCTACAAAGGTGGGCTACAAAGATGATAAAGGGCGTGGAACACGTCCCTTATGAGGAAATGCTGAGAGACTGGGTCTGTTCAGCCTCGAAGAAGGAAGACTTAGATAGAATATGATCCACATCTATAAATATCTAAGGAGAGGGAGGTAAATGGACAAGGCCAGGCTCTTCTCAGCAGTTTGTGGCGATGAGGGGAAATGGCCACAAACTGATGCATGGGAAATTCTGCTCAAATGTGCATCGGAACTTCTTCACAGTCAGGGTGATGGAGCACTGGCACAGGCTGCACAGAGAGGTGGTGGAGTCTCCTTCTTTGGAGACGTTCAAGACCCGCCTGGATGCCTACCTGTGCAACCTGGGCTAGGGAGCTGCTTTGGCAGGGGGTTGGACTCCATGATCTCTAGAGGTCCCTTCCAACCCCTACAATTCTGTAATTCTGTGATAATGGCATGGGTTGGGATATGTTACTGTGACCCCACCTGAAAAACCTGAAATGTATTCTTAGTCATCCAAAATTAAGCTATTTAGTTTGTTTTTGTTTGTTTGTTTGTTTGTTTTTGTTTTGTTTTCAAAAGTAATGTGACAACACTGAGACCAAGCTGTCTTTAAATAGGCAAAAGCTTTTTGAAAAAGTTATGTGAAATCAGCAACTACTTAAAAGAATAGTGAAGACTAGGTACTTGAACACAAGCATAAATTTGGGACATCAACCTTGAGTTAAAACTTTTAGATAAGCTCAGATTAAATACAGACTGCTTTTACTGCTACATTAGTTCAAATTAATGGACTTGAATTAGGCACACTTTGAGTTTCAGCAGTGCAGACATGCCCTTAATGGGTACAATTATTGCAACGTTTTCTCTCACATAATAACATTCAGTATTACTTTAAATAGCCTTAATTTGCTCACTGGACATTTATGGGTTAATAAAGCTCATAGAATCAGGACCCCTGTGCTAACACAACTGAAGTATAGAAACATTAAAGACCATATTGAAGATGAGAGACAGTACAAACATTACAGTGAAGAGTAAACAAAATTCTCAGAACAAAAACGTGACATCACTTTAACAAAAGTACTGCCAGTCCTAATTACAGATCTATGACAGGAAGTTGCTTTAAGAGCATGTACTTAATGACAGGTGGTTATCCATGCAGACATTTATCAGCACATTTATCTATTTTTGTGTACTACAAATGTTTTGTTTATTTAAAATCCATCTTCACTTCCATAGTATTAAAATGGTAAAGTAGGACAGTTTGGCACACTGTTCCTTTGACTTTCTGTAGTAAGGGAATTTGTTGAATATTTTGAAAAATGTTGGGTATGGTAAAAATATGTAGATCGACTGCTGATCCGTGTATCCTAGAACAATACTGCTTTGTTTTTTTCCACACAAAAAAATGCACCTCAGTGCTATAAGAGCCAAGTAGGATAGTGTGATTGCCAAATTAAAAGTCACCATATTACTCATTTTATTGAAGTGGTCAATAAAACATATGGATGTTCCATAAACATGTCTTCTTCTAAATACAGAGTTTACACATTGCCATATGTCAGTAAAAAATCAGCTCTGTTATTGTACAGTCAGCACTGAAAAATTAGTTTTTGACACTCTTGGGAATTTTAAGCAAATGGGATATGGTAGAAATCTAAATCTAAATCAAATAGATAAGTCAAAATCTAATTTATATTCCCATTGATCTCAAAAGGAACAGAGCATATTCAGTGCTTCCAGAATTGATTTCCCACTGTAGACACTGCCTAGCATGATAAATACCACATTTTCTGTGAGGTTTTAAACTGAATTCCATTTTACGCACAAACCATAGAACTTCAGTTCCTGAGGTGTAACCAATCTTTCATAATAGTTCCACATTAGGCAAACCATTAAATACATTTTCACTTTAGACTTTTCTGCAGCCATTGCAGCTATTAATGTTTTGTTATGTGTTTAAGTGCTCTCTCAATTGAAGGTCATAGTAAGGTTGGTTGTTTTCTAAATTATTTTTGACAACGACCACAAATGCACTGTACTCAGACTGTTTTTCACCAGCTGTAGAGAAATGAGGAGCATCAGATTTCCTCTAAAGACGTGGTTTCCAGATGCTTTTTCAGACAGTACTTCTGCTGTTTTCTCTTCCTCTTTATCCTGATTTCAACTAATAAACCCCAAACTACTGCACCTTTTCTCCTCCATCATCCAGACCACCAAATTTCTTGCAGCTTTATCCTTGTGGCAGCACCAACTCTGGAACAAAGCATAAGCTAATAAACCCCTTATGCTGGATTGTGTCAGTAGAGAGAAGTTGGGGTTTGCGTTTCAAAACTGAATCCTGTAGCCAGTCTCACCAATGAGTGCTTTTCCATGCTCAGACTCCAGTCTTGAGACAAATTCTTCTCACTGCCAAGCTTATTACTAATGTATAGGAATGAATATGACCCAGTGAATCTCATCTTTACACATATGAGACTTTTGCTGAATTATGACACATTAAGCCATCTATTACAGGCTTTGTCCATGACAATGGATTTGTCTCAAAAGATGGAAATTTAGCAGAGAGACTGGGTTGACTTCACAGACTATTATTAATGTATATAAGCTTAGTTGTCTCTCCCATGTAGCATGCTACATATTGACAAGAAAAATAGTCCCTGCTGTAGCTTTCCCCGCAGCAAAAAGGTCATTGTTATTTAACTAAAGACAGAGATAGAACTAATGAGTTCTCTATTCCCTGAACATTTCATTAAATGTAAGTGTAAGAATGTCTACTCCTTCTTCCTGAACAAACGGACAGACAACCTCAGAACCAAGCTTACCTATATCATCTCATTTTGTGCAATTGAAGCAGAAACTTTGTTCATCTGCTCACATTTTGAACATGCAGCCAATATCACATTTCACAATAGTCAATAAGATTTACACAGGACAGTGTCTGGCTTAAGGGTAAAAACTATCATTATGCAATGTTCAGGAAAGGTCACCTCTATTAATTAATCGATTTTTAGTTTGGAATCACAAAATGGCCTTGCAGCTCACTCTTGCAACAGTATTTGATTACTGTTTATTCCTTTTTAACAGCAAGTATCTTTTCCCAAACATCCATTTACCCAGGTACAATGTTACTATCTCTCTGGAAGTAGGAATCAGAAATTAGGTGAGCTGAAAGACACTGGGAACAGCTCCTGCTTTAGACTTCTTGATATAAGTATTTCAGAGTAAGTGGTGCAAGTATAACATAACTGCTTCCAAGCTATATCTTAATTATACAAGTATCAATAAGGAAAGGGATCTTACCTTGTATGTGTATTCTGACCACATTTCATTACTTTTCACTTTACTGTTCTTTTTATACTTGCAAGTATGATTTCTTGTATGTATTACGTGTTGTTAAAAAATCACTAGATACAATGGAGTGAAACAGTCTAATTTAATTTGCAAGAGTTTGTATATAAAAAATAAAGTTGCTTGCATAATTTTCAATTCCCCTTGAATTACCACACCATATTTCCACCTCATAGCTCAGATTATCTTTGCTTGAAACTGGATGAAAAAAAAAGAGTTGCTTGAAGTCTACCTGATGTAAGGGCTTGTTAGTGTTTATTTCTTGAGTATTATAGTGGACCTGTCAATTATCATTGACCAAATACTGAGCTACAGTGAAAATGAATCAGATATGGACAACCTTTAGTAGCAAGCTGGCTAACTTAGCAAGGCAGGCTTTAAACAGAAGGATGGAGAGGACAGAGTACAAAACAGCAATGCTTGCACTATCACAACCAAGTGGGGAATAAGCCAGGACAACCAGAACAGTGACAAATATTCCTTAGCTGCCTCCCATGATAAGAGCCAGAAAGCCATCAACTTCAGGGGGATACTTATGGGGGATCCTCTTGCACTCTTCTAGGGAAATGTGCATCCTCTGTTCACTGTTCTTCTCCAAAGTGCCTGTATACCAATGCACAGCATGGAGAATAAACAGAAACAACAAGAGATGTGAGTACAGACACAGAGCCATGATCTCCTTGTGATCACAGAGACATGGTGGGGCAGCTCACATGACTGGAATACTGTTATGGACAGCTATGTCCTTTTGAGGAAAGACAGACCGGCAAGGTGAGGTGGTGGATTTGCTCTTTATGTGAGTGAACAACGTGAATGTATCAAGCTCTGCCTAGAGATGAATGACGAATGAGTGGAGAGTTTATGCGTATTAAGGGACAGGCAAATATGGGTGATACTGCTGTGGAATGTACAAACCAGTACAAATCCTGCAGTATGTAGAAGATAACTTCATAATCAGGTGATGGAGAATCCAATGAGAAGAAGCTGCTGGACCTTGATCTTATAAGAAAGAAGATCTGTTAGGAATGTGAAAGCCAGGGACAGCCTGGGATGAACTGACTGTGGAGACAATGGCATTCAGGATATTGCATGAAAGCAACAGAGCAAGAAATAGCATCACAACCCTGAACTTCAGGCAAACCAAGGACCTGCTTAGATGTATCCCATGGTAAAGGAATCCAAGATAACTGATTAACATTCAAGCACCACTCCCTCCCAGCTCAAGAACAGCACAAACTTATAAGTAAGATGCCAGGCAAATGTGGCAGGAGATCTACACAGATAAGCAAGGAGCTTGTGGAAAAAATCAAATGGAAGAAAATATATAGAATGTGGACAAGATGTCTGACCACTTAATAGGAGTATAGAAATACTGTCAGGGTATTCAAGGATGAAGCAATGAAGGTCCACTTAGAAATAAAACTGATGAGGGATGTCAAGGACAATAAGAAAGGATTCTTTAAGCATGTCAGTAGTAAAAGGATGAGTAAGGAAAATGTGGCCTGCTACATGAGGTGAATGAGGTGGGTGCCCTGCCAATGGAGGATACAGAGAAGGCAATTACCAAATGTCTTCTTTTCTTCAGTCTTTACCGCTTAGTCTGGAAGATCCTGGAGGTAAGAGTCTGGAGAAAGGAAGACTTTCCCTTGGTTGAGGAGGATCTTATCAGAGATCATCTAGGCAAACTGGACTCACACAAATAAATGAACCCTAAGACGATGCACCCACAAGTGCTGAGGGAGATGACAAACAACAGGTTGGCCATGACCCAGCAGTGTACCCTTGTGGCCAAGAAGGCCAATGGAATCCTGGGGTACATTTAAAAGAGTATTGAGAGCAGGTTGAGGTAGATGATCCTCCCCCTCTACTCCGCCTTGTTGAGGCCACATCTAGAGTACTGTGTCCAGTTCTGGGCTTCCCAGTTCAAGAAAGACAGGGAACTTCTAGAGAGAGCCCACTGAATAGCTACAAAAATTATTAGGGTCCTAGACCATCTCCTTTATGAGGAAGGGCTGAGAGACCTGGGACTGTTTAGCCTGGAGAAGAGATGACTCAGAGGGGATCTTATCAGCGCTAATAAGTATCTAAAGTACAGCTGTCAAGTGGATGAAGCCAGGTTCTTTTCAGAGGTGCCCAGTGACAGGACAAGGGGCAAGGGGCACAAACAGGTAAATAGGTGTTCCTATATGAACACGAGAAAAAACTTTTTACTGTGAAGTTGACAGAGCACTAGAATAGGCTGCCCAGAGAGACTGTGGATATTCAAGACTCAGCTTGACACTTCTCTGCAACTTACTGTAGAGATCGGAATCTTCAGAGGTCCCTTCTTAACCCCTGTGATTCTGTGATTCTGTGTAAATGTTTCTTAAGTTTTATTGTAAATATTTTCCACTCTCCTTGGTGGGCCAAAAGCATCCTGAATTTAACTTCACCAAAGTCCATGAAGTACTACCAAGAAATAAATTGGCTTGTTAATTTTTAACAGGGTGCTAAAGGAAACTGATGGCATTTTGAAACTCCAGCTCTTGTCTCTCAAAAAGAAATATATATATATATTTATGGAGAAAGAATACTGAAGCATTACTTCATTAGTAAATTGAATACTGGTGTGACATTGTGCATATTTGCTAGTAGAGTTTAAAGTGTTTGGAGAATGTATACATATTACTGAAGGCTTTTTGGCACTGTCACTTGAAATCTGGATTGCAACAAGCACTTCTTTTATTACTGACAAATAGAAAGCATGTGCTTGGCATTATTTATTGTTTTCTGTGTAGCATGTGTCAAGATTTGAAAGTGTGTGTCTCACTAGTCACGTACTAAGTTTGGTTATTATAATTAAGTTGCTAATATCTGGCACACTAAGCAGTCAGCAGGATTTGATTTCACAGTTTAACAGACTGACTTGACACCTCTGGAAGCTGAGGGGGAGACACTCAAAATCTCACTGAGAGAAATACCATCACTTTCTTAATGATTCAGACCACATTGTCCAAACCAGTCACTAATTCTGATCCTTCCATATCTGAGTGAAGAAATGGAAACTGTCCATCAGTAACCTCATTTAGATATAACACTGTTTTAAAAAAACACAATTAGGGGACGTTTGGAAAAAGTGCGTGAGTTACTATTATTAAGACATTTTTTGTTTGTTTTAAAGAATATGAACAAGATTTCCAAAGTTAACAAACATTTTCTAACTAAAATGGTCATCTTTTTTCAACATTTTTTCCCTCTGATTCTAAAATTCCTTGAAGAGCCGAGCAAATCTGAACACTTCTATGCCATGAGAAATCCTCACAATTAAAAACTACTTCACCTTTGCATTGGACTAAAACCCATCCATGCCCACTAAACCATGTCTCTATAAGTCAAATCTACACATTTATTGAACACCTCCAGGGATGGTGACTCCTCCATCTCCCTTGGCAGACTGCTCCAGTTCTTGATCACTATTGCACAAAATAATTTTTTTCTAATATCCAACCTGAACCTCCCCTGGTACACCTTGAGGTCATTCCTATAATACTACCATTATTAACTTGGGAAAAGGTGCCAACCCCCACCTTGCCACAACCTCTTTTCAGGTAGCTGTAGAGAGCCTCCCCTCAAGCCTCCTCTTATCCAGACTGAACAATCCCAGTTCTCACTGCTGCTCCTCATAGGACTTGTGCTCCAGACCCCTCACCAGCTTTGTTGCCCTTCTCTGAACACGGTCCAGGATCTTTATGTCTTTCTTGTAGTGGGGCACCCAAAACTGATCTTGATGTACAGCCTTACCAGAGCTAAGTACAGGGGAAAAATCACCTCTGTGGTTCTGCTGGCAACACTATTTCAGGATGCCATTGGCTTTCTTGTCCTTCTGTGCACACTGCTGGCACATGTTCAGACTAGCATTGACTAGAACCCCTGGATCCTTTTTCACCACACAACTTGCCAGCCACTCTGCTCCTAAAGTGTAGCACTGCAACTGAAGTGCAGGATCAGTCATTACTGAACCTCATACAATTGGCCTCAGACTGTTCAGATCCCTCTGCAGTGTGTTCCTACCCTCATGTAGATCAACAATGTTCCCACTTTAGTGTCGTCTCCAAACTTACTGAGAGTGCACTCAATGCCCTCATCCAGGTCATCAATAAAGATATTAAAGAAGACAGGTGCCAGTACTGACCGCTGGGGAACATTACTCACGACTGGTTACCAGTTAGATTTAACACCATTCACTATTACTCTCTGGGCCTGGCCATCCAGCCAGTTCTTTACCCAGCAAAGAGTGTACCTGTCCAAGACGTGGGCTGATAGCTTCTCCAGGATAATACTGTGGGAGACAGTGTCAAAGGCCTTGCTGAAGTCTAGGTAGACTACATAAACAGCCTTTTCCTCATTTAGCAGGCTGGTCACATGGTCATAGAAGGAAATGAGATTAGTCAAGCAGGACCTGTCTTCCACAAACTCATGCTGACTAGGTCTGATCCTCTGATAGACCAGCACACACCATTCAAACTCATTCAAGATCACAGAATTATATAATCATAGAATGGTTTAGGTTAGAAGGGACCTTGAGTACCATTGAGCTTTTACCCACCTGCCATGGGCAAGGCTGCTACCCACCAGATCAGGCTGCTCAGTGCCCCATCCAACCTGGCCTTGAAGACCTCTTTCAATGAGGAATCCATAACTTCTCTGGGCAACCTGTTCCAGTCCTTCACTACCCACCTGAGTTAAGATTTTTTTTCCTAAAATCTAACCTAATTTTCCCCTTTTTTATTTTAAAGACATTCTCCCTTTTCTTATCACTATTAATCTGTATCAAAAGTTGCTCTCCCTCTGGACTAGAAACACCCTTTATGTACTGGTTGGCAGTGAGATGTTCAGTAACCCTTCTCTTCTCCAGGCTGAACAAACACAGCTCACTTGATCTCTCTTCATCAGCGAGGTGTTCCAGCCCTCTGATCATCTGGGTGAACTTCCTCTGGACCTGCTCCAACAGCTTCACGTTTTTCTTTTGTTGAGAGCACTGGATCTGAATGCAGTGCTCCACCAGATCTTGATTGGGGCCTCTTTGATCTGGGGCCTCTTGATGGCAAAGTAGATGCCAACAATCACCTCTCTCGCCCTCCTAGCCACTCCTCTTCTGATGAAGTCCAGGATGCCTTCTGGTCTGTAAGGGCACATTGCTGGCTAGTGTCCAGCTTTTAGTTCACCAGAACCCCTCAAGACCTTCTGTACAGGGTTGCTCTCAGTTATTCTCCCAATCTGTACACAGCTGGTATTGATCTGGCCCAAGAGCAACACTGTGCACTTGGCCTTGCTGAACCTCATTAGGTTCTCATGGGCCCACTTTTCTAGCCTGTACAGATCCTCTGGATGGCATCTCTTCTTCCTCCTATTGTTTCAGCTGCATCACTCAGCTTAGTGCCACCAGCAAACTTGCTGAGGGTGCCCTCTAACCCCACAATCTAGGTTGCTGATAAAGATGTCAAAGAACTCCTGTTCCAAGATTCACCTCTACCCAGTCATAGAGCTATCGACAACAACCTTCTATTTGTGCCCATCCATCAGACACTTCATCAACCCAATAGTCCAGCTTTTGAATCCAATTGTTTCCAATTTAGAGATAAGAATGTGGTACAGAACCATGACCTTTCACAAGCCCAGGTAAATGATACTGGTTGCCCTTCCTTTGTCCACCAATGCTGTCAATCCATTACAGAAAGACATTAGATTGGTCAAGCACTATCTGCCCTTGATAAAGTTGATCTGCTCCATAACTTTTCCCAACACTGAAATCAGGCTGATAGGTCTAGGAACAATGACAGGTAGTTTCCTTGATCCTCCTTTCAACACTTCTTGGAAATGAGTGTCATATTGGCAGGTCTCCAGTCATCTGGGAGACTGGGGCTGATGAAAGTGGCTTTGTATACCTTGTCTCTACATAGTGGCTTGAGGAGCAGAATGGATCATCACAAACTGGTACTTAAATACTATAAGAATACATGTCTGCAGCCTACGTTTCATGAGCTCTCCTCATGAAATTGAGCATGTATAAGTCCATGGGACCAGTGGACATCCATCCTAGGGTTCTGAAGGAGATGGCTGATGTGGTTGCTGAGCCACTCTCCATAATATTTGAAAAATTCTGGCTGTCTGGTGAAGTCCCCGGAGACTGGAAAAAAGGAAATATCACTCCCATTTTTAAGGGGAGAAAGGAAGACCCGGGGAACTACAGGCTGATGAGCCTCACCTCTGTGCCTGGGAAGACCATGGAGCAGATCCTCCTAGAAGCTATGCTAAGGCACATACGAGACAAAGAGGTGATTCAAGACAGCCAGCATGGCTTCACCAAGGGCAGATCTTGACTGACCAATCTGGTGGCCTTCTACAATAGAATGATGGCTTCGGTGGATGGGGGAAGGGCAATGGATGTCATCTACCCGGACTTCTGCAAAGTCTTTGACATGGTCCCTCACCACATTCTTCTCTCTAAATTGGAGAGGTGTGGATTGGAAAGATGGACTGTTTGATGGATTAGGAATTGTCTGGCTGGATGGAGCCAAAGGGTTGTGATTAATGATTCTGTGTCAGGGTGGAGGCTGGTCATGAGTGGTGTCCCTCAGGGGTCAGTCTTGGGGCCGGTGCTCTTCAACATCATCAATGACATAGACAGTGGCATCAAATGCACCCTCAGCAAGTTTGCAGATGATACCAAGCTGAGTGGTACAGTCGATACACTGGAAGGAAGGAAAGCCATCCAGAGGGACCTGGACAGGCTGGAGAAGTAGGCCCATGAAAACCTAATGAAGTTCAATAAGACCAAGTGAAGGGTGCTGCACTTGGGTCAGGGCAATCCCAGGTATTTCTACAAAACTGGGGAAGATCTCCTTGAAAGCAGCCCAGAGGAGAAGGACTTGGGGGTCCTGGTGGACGAGAAGCTGGACATGAGCCGGCAGTGCGCACTTGCAACCTGGAAGGCCAACTGTGTTCTGGGCTGCATTAAAAAAGGGATGTCCAGCAGGGAGAGGGAGGTTATTGTCTCCCTCTACTCAGCTCTTGTGAGGCCCCATCCGGAGTACTGCATCCAGGCCTGGGGCTCCAGTACAGGAAGGATGTGGAGCTCTTGGAGTGGGACCAGAGGAGGGCCATTAAGATGATCAGAGGGCTGTAGCACCTCTCCTATGAGGAAAGATTGAGGAACTGGGATTGTTCAGCTTAGAGAAGAGAAGGCTACGGGGAGACCTCATTGCGGTCTTCCAGTATTGAAGGGAGCATATAAACAGGAGGGGGAATGCCTGTTTATGAGGGTGGATACTGATAGGACAAGGGGGAATGGTTTTAAACTGAGACGGGAGGTGTAGGTTAGAGATTAGGAGAAAGTTTTTCACACAGAGGATGGTGGTGCCGCACTGGAACAGGTTGCCCAGGGAGGTCGTGGATGCCCCATCCCTGGAGGCATTCAAGGCAAGGCTGGACGTGGTGCTGGGCAGCCTGCTCTAGTGGTTGGCAGCCCTGCACATGGCGGGGGGCTGAAACTAGATGGGTAATGCAATGCGTAGCTAACAACCAAATCAAAATATGGAGCTACTTATTGAAAACTACCTATTCAACTGAAACTGGTGACCACGGAGTTTTGAAGCAGAACACTCTCATGTTTCTAAGAACCGCCCTGAGAGTGACCATGTGACCGAGGAGATCAGTAACATGATACAACCCTCTTTCTCTATCTCTCACTTCTATTTGCAACGCATTTTGAAGCACAAGCGAGCTTTGCCCATTTGTGGCAATCTGTGCCCATGATAGCCATGGCATGATTATTAATTCTGCCAATGCCTAGGTTTTCTATGAAAAAACAAAAACAAAAACAAAAACAAACAAACAAACAAAAAAAAACCCAGAACATTAAATGATTAATTTTTCTCAGAAAAAAAAAAATCTGAATGAATTTTCTGAGTGGTACTGCTCAAGTAGAATTAAAGGGCTGCAGCAAATGCTTTGTGAGAGGATGGGTGTCAGTACTTCTATCACAGTGTTATTCAGGAGAAACCATTTCATACATATATACAAGGCTGAGAAGCTTTGCTTCTGCACCAAGGCAAGCTAAGGAAACCAGAACACATGCAAGCAGTTTATGTCATACTAGACAGCGTTCACTAGAGATGGATATTACATGCAGGTGGCACTATGTAACACTTTGAGGAAGTCCTGAATGGATTACAGAACTTAGTACTCTTTTCTATTACTATTGCTGACCATTGATATTTAGCAAATCTTATTACTTTGAGCATCCACTAGGGTCTTTCAAAAAGAGGAAGAAAAAGCTCAACATTCTTGAGCCCTCCACACAGGGAACTTTCACTTTAAATATTTGTAGTGCTATCAGACGAGTTAACATTTTCCAGCCACACTCACTCCTGGTTCCCCTGGTTTAAGGTGCTCAGTTATCTGAATAAGCAAGGCTTGCACAGGTGTGAGTGAGGGCAATAATTAGCCCATTCATTCCACAATCTGTGCTTCTTTGAGAATCCCTGGGGAGCGTATTACTGGCAGCGGGTATTTGTAACACTTAGTAGTTTCATGTTCAAAGCTGAATACAATATCTTACTGTGTAAATCTCCTAGGATTAACACTTTGATTAAATCTGAGGCTGGACATACTTGCCCCGGAAGAATGGGGACGAGTTTGCTTTGTGTCTGCCTGCACTCTGTAAGCCCAAGGAAGAATGGTTTTCCTAGGCTGTGTGTTGATCTGATGGGTACAAAGTGATAGACTCTTTCCCAGCAACATGCCACTGGATTCATCTAAGAATTACAACTCAGAAAAGGCTAACACCACACAGAATTTAACGAATGTGAATACATTCTTTATTTCTCATTTTTGCTTTTGGCCAGTTTGCTGTTCCTGATGTAGGAAGCTCTACCCAAGGAAAGACAGCAGAATTTCATGTGGTTTATGCTGCCAAAGCAGAGATGTTGGACAGAAATGTATTAGCAAGTGGATTACTCATCACAATCCAAAAGATGTTAAGACGCAGTGAAATTGTGACTGTTATACAGAGTCAGACTCTCCAAATTGGCATTGTGAGGCCACCATTCCAATGTTTAAAAATTCCTGTCATACATAGCCTTATCAGATGGTCTTATTTACTTTCAGCTACAGGTATCTTTACTCATACCGCATGACTAAGATGGGTGGAGATACCTACAGAAAAGAACTTAATTCACTTCTAGGAGCTGAAATACACAACTTAAGCTGGGCAAAGCAGTCCAGGCTAGGGTTTCAGAACCATTTAACACAGATTCTACTGGTCTTACTGAAGTTCATAGAAATTTTCTACCATTTTGAACTCTTCAAAATCCCATTGCATCTATTCTTTTGATATTCAACACTTAAATCTGCTCGCTACCTTCAAAGTTCTTCTACCTCAGCTAGCTTTCAGATTCAATATGTAGTTCTCTAGAGTGTAAAAACTTTGCATGCTTCTTTTCTTAGAGTTTGTCTTGTCCTTTGATTCTTCTATGGTGAGACGCAAATCCCATTACAGGTATAATCATACAGTTTCCTCATGTATGATTCCCTTGTGTCTAATAAGGTTTGTCCTATAGAATCTGATGTATTTTCGTGAAACTTCAAGGTGTACCATCTCAGCCAATGTCTTCAGAAGTTACGAACAGAATAAAGGAAAAACATATCTCTTATAGGAAATGAGGAAAGCATGCCTGAAATTCTCTAGGAAGCTAGACTAAGAAAAACTGTTTAGGGAAGGTACTTTCAGCATGTTAGGCGAGACTTTTGATCTAATCCATCTCTTTTTAATTGCATGTGAACTAAAGAGTGCAGATGGTTTATAAGCAGTGTAAGACATCTGCACAGAAGAATAGCAGGAGTGATAAGGTGAAAAGTGATGTCCTGTGTCCAGCCAATGAGTCATTCACCCTCTAGGCCCTATGGTGTCATCTCTCTAGAACTCAATTACTTGTTTTCCATAGCTGCCCCAGGCACCTGTTTTTACAAATCCTGAATGTTTCCTTTCAGTGAAGTAGAACCATAGCAAATTTCATAACAAAAGGATAATCTCTGTAAATAGAAAAATAAATAAAAAGAAAATAAAATGGAAAAAATAGAACAGAAATATCAAGCTAAATACTTGTCATCCTGTAGTAACAGTAACATCTGTAGTAACTTATTTCATATACAGACCCTTGGTCTCACTCCCCTTCCTGTTTCCTGGGTGTGCTCAGCGTTGGCCTCTCACATTTCCTGTGATCAGCTCTGGTGAATCCAGCTCATGGCTTCAACTGCCACTGCCAGTCTGTTTGCTGATTTTGTTTTTTATGGATTTTATGTGAGATATTACTCATGAGTATGACTAGTCAAGTGATTTAACAAATGAAATATCATCCAATGAACACACATTTGTACTTGAGCCTGACTAAACCAGCTGTCAGGGACAACAGCTGCTGATTCATGAAAGGAATGGAAATATTTCTTTGTTAAATCGGAGCATATCCACCGAAATCTGTCCTAAAGAAAATGACTGACTACAGTGGTGCACCAGATAATCCAAGAGGAAGTCTAAGGGTGGAGAGGTGTTTTGCAATTACAGAAATCTTCTCTAAAAGAAAGGTCATAAAGAAAGAGAACATTAATTCTATATGATTTCATTTTCCAAGATTCATGTGTTGTTCAAGGAATTTAAAACAAATTGTAACATAATAGTAGTTGAAAAATTACACTCTGATCCCCACTGTGTTCTATATCTGAGAGTTTTCATTGTAATCCTCTGTGCCTCTCATCACTTGAGATGTTGTTGTCCCCTTCTTAAATGGATAATCATACATATCCTCACATACCCTCATTTTCACAGCCCTAATCATTAGCTAGTTGCAATCTATACAGGTTTAAGATAGTAAATACTATTACAGAAGATGTAGGGGCAGAATAGCTGTCTTAGAACTAATTTATTCGAGCACTCCATAAAGAATTGGGACAAGCAGCCCACCCAAAAAGGATTTATTCCACAAAATTCCATCTCTAATGGCTCAGTCATGAACTTCAGTGGAAACCCATGGAATTCTTTCATGTAATTAGTAAAATCTTACTTGAACTTTTCCAACAAATGGTTTCATGGATTTAAAGTACCATTTCTTTGCACAGTGGGTGCAAACTAATATATTTTCTTTTTCCTCAGACAGCTGGTTGATTAAAATAGTTACTTTTGCTTATTTATTTTCTGTAATACAAATTTGAATTATTCTTTCTGGGACTATACTTCCCATTGAAATTTCCTTCTTCCTCCTAAAATTGTACGTTTGTCTAAAAGTTCTTGTTCTTTTCCAGCTCATTCAGCTAGAATTACAAAACATATATAAAATACATCATGGCTAAAAATATAGTAGCAATAAACTAGTTCAGTTATTTATTTTTCACAGGCTAATATTGTAAAATAACTCATGGATATTCCTTGCCAGAAGAGAAATGGCTCTTACTCTTGATCTATTGCTTTTAATCCTCATAAAAGAGATTATGTCATGACAAAACCATGAAGAATCTGGGGAGCTTTCCTGTAGTTAGAATATATTCTCTGTTAGGAGATACATTTTTAGGACTGTTTTGATTTTGCAAGGCATTCCCCTTAGAAGGCTAGTTAATCTGTCCTATGTAAAATGGAAATGATTCTAGGTTTCTACTAAGGTTGATCTTTTATGTAGGTTACTAGTAGAAAATTTGTAGTATCAGCATTTGAAGAAAGTTACCCTGTCCCACTGGGGAGTCCCAGCTTTCAACTGCTCCTCAATGGGAGGAAACATAGTGCTTTTACTAAAACAAAGGATAAAGATCTATTTGTCTAATGGGAACAAAGTAAGTCCTAGATAATAACAAAAAACATATATTGAGTATAACAGATAAGTTTTGTAATAGAAGCAAGGTGGAAAGGATATTCCAGGGATCTGATCACGCTCTATAATGTCAAAGGGTAACTTCTCACTGAATCCAAAGCCAGGCATTTCAATAAAAACAAAAACTCGGGTAATCTATTTGTCTTTTGCTGTATGCGATGCATATGCATAACAGTCTCACAAACTAGCTCAAGGTTTAAAGATTGTGTGACTGCGACATGTGAGATGGTGTTTTAAATAAACTAGAAGCCAAGAACTCAGCACTAATTACTAGCAAAGCATACACCAGTGCTTATAATGGATTTCATGGCAAGAAAAAAACAAGACTTGTTTCACAGAAGCTGAAAATCTAGATATCTTGGTAAGATTTGGGATGTCTATGCCAAAAAAGCGTGGTTACCATCTCTGAAAAGATGTCATTTAAAAGAAAAAAAGAAAAAAGATTCCCTTTTAATTTTGCCTTTTTCCTTGCATTGCTTTCATATTCTGTAATATACACTCCAGTAGGTAACTACTGATGATACCTCCCTAAACACCATAATGGCCCATCTTTTTCCCATCATCAGGACTGATGAGCATAGATGGCTAAATGCAGAAGAAAACTGAATTATTTCTTCCCATAGAAAAAACAAAACACAATAAAGTAAATGAAAAACAGCCAGCTAGAATTCTTTTTACTTTGTCTTACGATGCTTTGTAAGAAGAGCTCCTCACACCCATGGAAACCGTGTGGGTGATTTGATGTACACCAAAGCACCAGCATAGAAAGGAAGACGTCATATCAGATCCAAATTGAAATTATTACTATTCCTGTTTCATATTTAAAATACAGTTCCTTCATTAAGATAGAATTATCTTGCTCACAACTTTTCTTCAGTAATTTCATCTTCTCTAAATCTAAATAAATTTGACAATCTCCATGATCATTAGAGGGAGGGGACAAAAGTCTCTCTGTGGATACTTGAATTATCCTCTGGAGATCTTTCTCCAGAAATTACATAGGGATCTCTAGATGACCCTATGTGATCAGGCACTGAAAGCTGGGTCGGAGAGAATAAGCTTAAATGCCTTAGGAAGCACCAAAACCACAGGAAATGAATCTTACATCGTCTTTCTTTAAGGCGATCTAGATTGTTTATTATCCCCATGTAAGGACACAACAGTCTTTTCACTTTAATAAGCCCTCAAAAACCATTGAATATGGCTCATCTATTACTAGAAGTTATGAGCTGTAACACAAATATTTTGCTCTTCTCAAGTGTTTCAAAAAATGAAACTGTTGGAAGCAAATAACTTGGCTTTCATTTTTGATAGTATCTCATTCTTCTCTTTCCTTCTTCATTTCCTATTTCCTTTCTGGAGGGAGAGGGGGATATTTCTGTCTCTCTTATATGCTTTAATGAGATTTCATAAATAATCTTTTCCAATTTTATCTAGATTAAACTTTCACCTTTCTTTTTTTTTTTTAGCAGAATTGTAGTGACAGCCATCAGAGATGGGAAAAAAATAATCCTTCTAGTTAACATCTATCATGCTGATAACCTTCCAAATGGTTGCATTCTAAAAAGCAGAAAATTGTTAGCATCATATTCCATAAAATATGCCACGCACAACAAAATGTTTTCCAAACATAGTGTTAGTATACATAGGAAGAGAAAATAAAAATGTCTATCACATAAAATATGGAAAAGAGACAGAAAATTCTAGAAATAATTTGGAAACACTTAAAAAAGGATTAAGGCTGATGTAAATCATTCATCCAGACATACACCAAACTTCCTCCAGGTACAGTGAAATCTATCCTCATATTTTGAGGATTCTCTTAGTTCATTACTGTGTGTTTATTAATTACCATCTGTAACACATAGTACATAGCAGCCCAAAATGCATTAAAAATAAACAAGTGGAAAGAGTTCTGTGAAATTACGCGATACAATAAAAAGTACCCAAAGACTGACAGGTATACTCTCTCACACACAAAAAAGAAACATTTCAGTTTAAGAAAATACTAGAAATATTAAGAGAATATTAGGAGATGACATTTTTATCTGAGAAGATTGATTGCAGAGGATCTGTTTTATTGTGGCTGATGTTTATACTGGCTACATTAAGGAATCTCTTCATTACCCTTCAGTAGTACATAGTGGGTTCACACGTATTTTTTAATATCACTGAAGATTTCATTTGTAGGCTAAAATAGACAGTAATTTAATGTACTTATTTTGCACATATTCATGGATTTATACCGATTAGCCAAGCAATTATGTATTGACTATGAGAATGTTATTCAAAACTGTTCCTTTATAAATAGAAAGCTCTCTTACATTCACTGTTAAGTAAGTAAATGGAGAAGACCAAAGCTTCCTAAAGGCAATTTCCAAAATATTCTCTCATGGATACTCCTCTAAAATTTATTATTTCTTCCTATATTTGTTTTTTGGTTTTTTTTGAGGGAAGTATTTATTTTCTGTCACTACACTGGGAAGCGACTGCAGGCAACGAACAATTGTACAGAAAAAATGGTTTCCTCAACATTCCCAGATGTCAAGCTGTTAAACAATAACTTTTCTCTAGCAAAAATGGATATTATTGTGAGCTACAACCAAACCAGTATTTCTGTGTTTGTCTGTGAGTTGTAAAAAAACCAACCTTTTATTCGTATACTTTAAGAAACCTTCTTGCAGAAGTGACTTCTCCCACAAGGTTTTCAGATCTCTACACTTCCACATAGTATGACTTGCAAAGGGTGTCAGAGTTCCCTCTGATGACAGCAACAGAGCACCTGATGCTGCACATATGTTCTCAGATCCTGATGTATACTGTTGCTAGTGCCCCATGCACAGCTCCTTTTCTAGGTTTGACGTCTAGAGATTTTCATACAAATGCAAAAGCTCAGTGGCAGAGCAATTACTGTGGGAACATTCCTTTTAATTTAGGATGTCCTTTCTAAAAATAACTGCAGAGGCTCAGAAGGAAGGAAAAAAATGAGCTGCTTCCTTTCAGGAAGCCAAACAGAATTGTGCTGGATAGCTTGCATTATTGTGTCATTCAAAATAAGGGGAAAATATGCCAAAAATTCAGCTCACAACCGCAGTAATCCTGAAGAGTTCTAAATATTTTTTCTATAACTGTTACTGTATATAACTTTATTAAGATTCTTAAAGATAATTTAAAGAGTTTGGTCAGTAATCCCAAAGCCAACAGTGAAAGAAATGGGCCTTGACATTCATGGAGCTCTTTGGTAGCATTACTTACAGTTTAATATTAATGAGTTTGTACAGTAAGTATTTGAAGCGGATTTGATGGTTTTGCTTAAGTGTTCACATGTTACTCTATAGCTTCTGTATTTTGAAATCTTTCAATAAAAAGTGTTGTAAAAATATAGGGAAGAAGGCATATTGTTCATCCTGTCTTGAGTTTAACACATTTTGAGACAGGATAAATCATTAATCTTAGATGAAACTGTTACTGCAAATAAATAAATAAATAAATAAATAAATAAATAAATAAATAGAAGACTTTGCAGGAATTTAATATGTGAAGTCATAATTATGACAAATAGATGATCACACAAACATTTTTTGTTTGTTGTATCACGCTGAAAGTGTTCATTTTCACAATCCTGAAGATTTGGAAACTAGAAAACAGAGTAGTCCTGGAGATTGGCTGCCAAATGCTTCTAGAGTTTATCAAATGTGTCTATGATCTCAAGATCCTACAATTAATATTGTGAAAATGATAAATTAACAAAATAAGGGGAAAGTGTTCCCAAATTTTTAGATAAGTTTGGGTATTTTTAGCACATTAATTAAGAATCAGATAGCATATCAATAACTCTTCCTTAGCGTTTGAACACATACATTCCTTTAAAGAAGTAAAACAGAATGGATAAAAAAAGTGCTGGTAGGCCTACATATGACCCAAGTACTTCTGTAATCCTAGAATGTGATCTTGTGGTTTGTGTGTTGGTGTGTGATGAGCTTTTTTAATAACTTAGGAAATTCATTGTTCTGAGAAATTGTTTATGCATTCTACCTATCCTTTCAATGTCATATTACATACTTCTTTATCTTATCAAAAGTACTAAAAAAAAGTAATTGTATCAAGATCACAATGCCTTTAAAATGGACCATTTTGAATAAATTTTAGAAGAGGGAAAATTAATATTTTTGTGAATTAATATCTGATTCTCCTTTATTTTCCTATAGTTATATTCTTCTGCAGTAGTGTTTTGTTTGTAGTCACTTGAAAATTGAAGTATTTTGTAACAGAACTGATTAAATTTATCTGACAAACCAAATCCTGTAGGCCTAAATTCTGTGGAATTTGCTGGGATCAGAATGAAAGCTAGCAAAATCAGAACTAGCTATTTTGGTAGGAACATTTACATTACATGTTAAAATAATTTCTCTTCCTTGAGAGAATAGTTTTAACATTTATTCTGCAAGAACTTGCTGGTGATATTTTATTCAGTTTGATGTGGACAATTTTGGCCATTTTTATACTTGTGCTGGAAGGGCCTTCCCACCGGAATGCCAACTCAAGTTTCTCAGCACAGCTCAATAGCACTGTTCTGTGAAATCATTTATAACATAGACCATCTCTGTATATGCTGGCAAGAGATACATCCTGCTAGTGAGAACACAGTTTTTAAAAGAGTTCCTTTTTAAATGTTTCCAGGACAAGAATAGACAAAGCATTTTTTTTTCCAATTCTACTTGTTCAAGCTACAGATAGAATTATTCCTTCAAGTCAGAATAAGGAAGTGATTTTGTTCTCAGAATGTTGTTCCCACCAAGGTTGGAATATACCAAAATAAGACAACATCTTGCCACAGTGGATCATCAGGCTTGGGAGGCAGAAGTTAATAGTTGTACGTTGCCTGAGGCCCAGTAATAAATATACTGGGACTGGTCCCAGTGGCACTTAATGCCACTTTCAATGATGAGGGAGAGTTGACAGTCCTTCATAAAGTTTGCAGATGACGTCAAATTGAAGGGATCAGTCACTATAGTGTGGAAAACAATGCCTTTCAGAGGGAATGGTCCAATGGGAACAAGGATCTTTACAGTACTGTTTTGTGGTAGGATGAGAAGCAATAGCACAAACCAAAATAAACTGGACATAAGAAACTTTTTTCCACATTAGAATAGTATGACTGTTGCCTAGAGAGGTTGAATCATCCTTAGAGGTTTTCAAGACCTGACAGGAAAAAGCCCTGAACAACTTTATCTGACTTTGAAATTATTTTTATTTAGAACAGGAGGTTGGACTGTAGACCTCCTGAGGTATCTTCTCACCTTAACTATCCTATAACTTGTGATTGCATCTCTTATCTCTTCTATTTCTTCATATTGTTAATTCCCCCGTTTATAGCATTTAGGATAAAAGTTCTTCCAATTACATATTGTAGTTTTCATTTTTCTACCTAAGGCTGGGGATACTGATGGCGGGAAAACAAACAAACAAAGAAAACAGCAAAAAGTTTCTACTATATCGGTTTCAGACTTAAACAATTTGTCTTGTTAGTAAAGTAGCCCAAAATGTCAACAGTTTGGCCTCACTGAATGTTTATAATTTCATCTCTTTTTAAATTCAGTTGAATGTCCTTGTGTATTAACTGATTGCTTAGATATCTTTTTTTGTATTAGTTCTTTCTGAAACTCATGATTTCATTTTGATGAAGTTTATCTTCCAATATTTGAAGTAAATATTGTACCAATCTGATCAGCCATTCCTTAAAATAGATATTTCACAATGGTAGATGAGAATTCATTTGGACTGGGAGACTTATCTCTCTCTGTCATTCTGTAAAATTTCCTGTGCTCATTTTATTTATTACCAGACTAATTACTACATTCTCTCTGTTGTAGCTAAAACACAAATCCTAAAAAAATTTGTAGGAAAGCAAGGTAGATAGATCAGATAGATAGACAGATAGATGGATAGATAGATAGAGAAATAGAAATCAGCTCTATTGCATTTAGTTCATTCCTTTTTTTTTTGTTTTTTGTTTGTTTTTTCTGTTTTTTTAATTTTTATTTTTTTGACTGATATCTTCTATTCTCCATTAGCATATTAATTTTCCTGGTTATTCATTTTCTGTAAGCGATTTATGACTAGTATTCTGTTACCTCCTAAAAGATCCTCTCCTAACCACTGTATTTCTTATTTCAGTATGAATTAACACATTTTGATGCTCATTTCCTAGAGTTCCCCTCAGCTGCTGTCTTCACTTTTCAGTAACACTATACTCTCTGTGTGCAAAAAATAAGTAAATTAAACATGATGTAGTGTACAGATATACAACTTATCCCAAGAAATAAAAAGAGGAAAACAGTCTCACTGCATTTTATTGATATCAAAGATGATATTCATAAAATGAAACTTGCTGATTTTTTACTAAGTTTTTCAATATATTCAGTTGAACCCAGTTCAGTTTTTCCTTTTGCTCTTTGACTTGTTATTGCATAATTGTGTGTAAAAGGCCTCAGTCTTGTTCTGTCAGTTTAAATGCATAATCTTAAATTCTCCCTTTTTGACATAGCGCCTCTTTGGAAAATCATACTTGGTGAAGATATTGTCTCCCCCTTCCATAGACTGAGCAAAACCAATGAAGTAATTTCACTGTGATAGTAAATTTGCATGCGCTGCTTTTCTTGATGAAAGATGTCAATTGACATATGTTCAATAAACTTCTTGTGAAACAGATTGGCAGCATTCTAGGAGGTCCAAAGTTTACCTCTGCTACGTTGGCACCAAGGTTTTTTCTTTTTCTTTTTCTTTTTTTTTTTTATTTTTTCCCTCTTTGTAGCTCTATCTACAATCTACAATATTCATTTTTGAAGGGCTTCATTATCTTTTTTTATTTTGTAAAATGTTTCTTTTTATACATATCTTTCTTTTTAATTAAAATAGACAAAAAAATTTGGTCTTGATGATGAACACTAAGATGTGCTGGAGAAATACTGAATTTCCGCTGAAAAGGTGGAATGAAGGAGAACAATAAGTGGGACAGAACTAGAAACTAACTCTATGGCTAGTTAGTAAGAATACTAACACGAGAAATGAAAGAGCCCCGTTACAGTTCTTCGTTTTCTGTGTTTGGATTTGAACTAGCTGGAAAACATTACTCTCAGTTTGTCAGAGACTGATTGGCATTAAAAAGTTCAAAAGGTTTTCTTTTTGTGCCAAGGTGGAACAAAAACAAAATTCTGGAACCATGTAATGACTATGGAAGAGCACTGTCATCCTCAGGTCAGCTGTCCCTGATTAGGGCTGCTTCCTGTCAACTTGTAATGGAGGGTTTTAGCCAGTAGCTGGATCTTCCTCATGGGCTGCCAAACATTTCCTCATGGAATAGGCTTCATAGCGGACTGATCTGTCCCACTGTTGTCAACTAAATAGCAAAAGCTAACTTCAGCGTGAAAAGAATTACCTTGCAACTGGAATATGATCCTACATATACAAGATACTAACACTGAAATACTTCTAAAGAAAGAGGGAAAAAAATGTGATTGACAAACCTCTTGATCATTTAATGATTACAAGTGACAACTGACAGAGAAAAAATAAAAAGAAGGGAGGAAGGAAGAAAAAGGAAGAGGAAGAGGAAGAGGAAGAGGAAGAGGAAGAGGAAGAGGAAGAGGAAGAGGAAGAGGAAGAGGAAGAGGAAGAGGAAGAGGAAGAGGAAGAGGAAGAGGAAGAGGAAGAGGAAGAGGAAGAGGAAGAGGAAGAGGAAGAGGAAGAGGAAGAGGAAGAGGAAGAGTACTAATTTGACGGTGTGTCTCATTCACACAGTAACACAAATCCTAAAATACAAACTGGGATAATATATCTATGTTGTACAGTGTTGTAACAGCTTTGGAGTGGCACTATCTTACACCTCAAAAAACAGTGTATCATACCATATTACCATGCAGCTTCAGTGATCTGTCCTGTTTCTCAACACATCTAGTCAAGAAAGAGACTGCAAGAGTTGACACAGCCACTTACAATTCAGCTACACAATGTAGAGATGCCCCTAAATTCTCAATAACACATGGGATTATTCAAATTAAATATCTTCTCACACAGATACGGTGGCTGCATATTGAAGATTGCAGTCTTGGATAGAAATTTCCATGCAGTAGGATCACTGCAAAAAAGTGAATTTATGGGACAAGAATGAGTCACTGCTCACTAAAAAAAAAATAAAAAAAATTGCTGTCAAATATGGGTCAATACCTTTATTAGGTTGGTCTGTTCCATTATAGGTCTGACATTCTTGTTGACTTTGTAAACTAGATTTAGTCCTAGGTTTCCTAACGTGTGATGAAGCTTTAAAGCCTCTACTGCATTCAACATTCCATAGCAAATACAAATTAGCAGCAGGTAGAATGGGTAGATATACATCTCAAAGCCTCTGGCATGAGTGATGTTAACCTCTCCCAGTAACTTTCCCAGGCAGTTCTCCTCTCTATCTTCCAGTTACCTATTTTTCAGGAAGAAGGGAAGCTGAATAACAGAACTCACTACGGACCTGAGCCTATTTTGCAAGTTAGTCTTAGTTGGAAAATGAGGTCTCCCTACAGAGGTACGCTCTCTCCCTGTTAGCTGTTTCAATTCTTTATTATTATTTTCATTTGAAACAAATAAACAGACAGGCAGCACCAAAAGAAAAGAAATCCCAGATGCCTGAAACAAGATACAGCCTTTTATGTATCCTGTTTTGCTTGGCAAAAGCCCTTTTAAATATTTAAGCAACTTTAAACAATCATAAACCACAGTATAATCCCAGGTTTAGCATATACATTTAGAGTTACAGTTTTCTGGAGCCAATCTGAGAACACAGGTTTATCTTTTGTACATTCCATATCATAACCACTCACAGGATCAATTCTATTCTCCTTTACAAGTGTAAATCTGCAGCTATGCTGAAATTCTTGTCTCACCTCTCTGCACTGATAATCTGCAAGAACCAGATTTTTGATATCTACAGTAACAAAGCTTGCAAGGCTACAGAGAGCACTGTTACCACTTCAGACTCCTGACTTCTAGAATGCAAATCAAAGGATTCACTGACACGTGATATGCCAGCTAAGGTAAGCTGTAAGAAAGCAGACAGTAAGAGTACACCCTGGTCAGCATTGTATCTGGCAAGTCTGCCACATGATGGTCGGTATTATTTAAGGGAATTCAGATGTTACAGATACATTTTTTATTAAAGATAAGAAGGAGATAAATGATGGGCAGTAAGAACCATATGTTGTCTTAATTACGCTGTGAATTTTCTTTCTAGTGGTATCCTGCCAGTAAATGCCATGCAAAGCTGATGACGTGATCCGAGATGATACACAGATGCACTTTTATAGAACACTGGTACATGTGTAGCCTTACATATAGAAAACATGTGCATCTGATTTTGTAACTGGCTGTAATGCCAGAGGCAATCACTATTATTTTCTTTTTAACTCACAGAATCAGAGAAGTAGCATCTATTTTGTAGTATTCTGGCATTACCATTCACAGCTAATCTGAAATTAATGTGCTAGATGCTACGTGCAAGTTTTCAGCCACTGCAGGATAGACATTCATACCAGCACTGAGACTGCACTCAGCAAAGCTAACCACTACATTCTCTGCTATCCATAAATCTACTTGCCTTTACTGCAAGTCTAGACAGTAAACATGGGTGTAGAACTGGACTCATTCAGTAGACTGTCATCTTGCTCTCCCAGCAGATACTCTGCATTAAGGACATGAGTCGATCTGCTTCAAATTGTTTAAACATTGTCCCAAAAGAAAATGAGAGTATAAACAGGAATATACCAAGAAAGTCTGCTTCCTTCCATTTTCCTTCTCCTCAACAATAAGCAAGAGGCATCAAAGGACCCCTCCTGACCAACTTCAAAAGCCCAACCTTTTACTAAAAAGAATCTTAAATTAAAACAGTTTCTATTTGTGGTTGGTGGAAAAAGCTCTTTTTTTTTAAGTATTTAATAAGTTTTCTCCACTTAAAAAAAAATAGCATTTTACACAATAGCAAAAGCTTTAATTCTCAGTTGCAGCTATCTCTATTCATCTTAAGGGAAAAATAAAATAGAATCATAATAACCACAGCAAAGAAAAAGAAAGAGAAAACCATCACAACCCTAAGACTAGGTCCAGCCCTTCGTCTCTGCTTTTTCAGTGGCTTTAGTTGCAGATAAGACATAGAAGTATTTCTTGGCTACCAGGCACTTAGAAAAATAATAATAATAATAAAGTATCAGGTATAGAGAATGCTACGCAAGTTCAAGCAGCAAGTCAGTGGAGGAAAAAAAAAGACAGAAAAGTCTGATCTTTAAAGACAAAGCACCAAATGAGTTTTAGAATCACGTCCCAGTACTGCAAGTTTCAATGAGTCCAGTATCTATTCTCCAGCTGGTAAATGACATGATAACTGGTGATTACAGGGCTACTTTCAGCAGAAAAAGATAGGAACCTTATGACAGGATTTTTCCTCTGGAAAATTCTGTGCTTGCTGTGAAAGAGATCTATTTTCTACTATTTTAGAGTTGAAAGAGATTTAAAAGGGTTGGAGAAGACTTAGAGAGGCATTCCTCATTTCCAGGCAGCTGTCAGTGAAACAATGCATTATTCATAGCATTATGTTCCTATTACATTTAGGTGCCTATGCTCTTAAAGGACTCTAAGGACTCTACACTTATTCCAACTAATACTGATCTATCCTGTGACCCCAGGTACACGTTACCACCCACAGGTCATCAGAGTCGAAAAAGAGGACAGTGCGAGGAAGTACCCAGATCCCATTGCCAGGAGCTCCTTGGAAATAAGCCCTCAGCTGACACCCTGTCCTCCAGAGGCCTGTCTCTGATTCCTAGGAGATAACAGAACAGGCAGCCTACTAATGCTTTTCATTAGTAAAAACCTTGACACACAATATCACAAGTTGAAAGGAATCATAGAATGGCCTAGGATGGAGGGGACCTTAAAGATCATCTAGTTCAAAACACCCCTTGCCATAAGCAGAGTTGCCACCCACTAGACCAGTCTGCCTAGAATCACATTCAACCTAGCTTTGAATGCTACAAAGGAAAACTCTTGCAAACAAAAGCTCCCAAGGAGCTGCTAATCTTTCTCCAACATTGCTGCCTGGGCATGGCCAAGATCATCACAGTACCCCTGGGGATACTACACGCTCCTAGATGGCAGAACTGTGCCTGGAGCTCACCCCTCCATCTTGGGCCAGGAACAGTGAGGTACAAAATGGTTTTTCCTAAAATAGAGACTCAGACCCTTGGCAACGCTCTCTAGGCTAAGCCATTGGGCCTGGTTGAGGACAGGGATGGAATTACAGGCAAAATAAAAAAAGGGTCATCATGTAGCAGAAAAAATAAAAGACTGAAATTCTTAAATCTAAAGGTGAGAGTAGGGGGAACAGGAGAGTCGGTGAAACTGCCAGGAAAGCCAGCATGATTGCATGGAGCTCTGGATATCTCCTGTATCCAAACAAGCAATCCGTACTGGCCATAGAACCAGCTGTAAGGTGTCTGTGAGTCCACAAACCAGCTTGCACTTCCCACAAATAGCAGAGGGCAAGGTAGCAAAAAGTAAGTTAGCAGGGAATGCTGTTTGTTTTGCATCTTTTGTTAGATCTTTCATGATACTGTGTCACAGCAGTTCAGCACTGCCCTGATTTACAGTCATCTGATAAATGGAACTGAAACTTCTAAAGGATATCCTAGCCACATTTTTAAGCTGCTTATTGTGAGCTTTCAAGGCAGCGAATCTGAGACTCCCATGTTTTTCTTCCTTCACCAGCTTTCTGTCTGGATGTGAAAGTTAATCCTTATGGTTCTACCTCTTGAACCATGGGGAGGTTGTAGATGTATGGTGAGGACGTCACTCATGAAACAGCAGCTTTTTTTGTGTCACCAGTTCTTTCATAATTACAACTGCTGTTACTAGTGCTGAACCAGAGATCTGTTCCCCGCTGCTGAGCTAGAATTATCTGCAAATTCTTCACTCTGAAATCTGTTATCTTATAGACTTGAAAGTATTTCCATAAACTGTAACTGACTTGGGGAGACTGGGGAGTAGCATTTTTTTTCTGTGACATATACTATGGAGAAACTAAATTCACAGTGTACTGCTGCTCCTGTACCAAAGTATTATTAAATAGAGTAATGCAGCACTTGAAAATACGGTAGTTTGTAGTTACCCAGTACTATGCATGTGTATATGTCCACCCAGTTGTATAAATAGTGCCAGAAGTTTTCTTACATGCAAGGAACTATCTGCTACTGAGACCTTGGCTCTCGAGAAACAACTGCTATTCTAACATCTTCCTACAACAATGAAATTGCAGTTTTCTAAAATGAAACATTCTAAGCATTTCTCTAAGTGGTGGTTGCATGAGGCAAGAGCAAGCTGACGTACAAAAGGACAAAGCAACAGACCACAGCCACCACCAGGCACCTGGCAAAGCTAGAAATAGACTAAATATTTCTGTAGTACTAGTGCAGCACTCTGCTCATTAGCAAGGCACTCTACTTTCCTGTCATGCATCTCACAATTACCCTATTACTACTGTTTGGTTTTAACTCCTCCCTTGGATTGGTCACGAGGACAAGTGTTTTGGGCTGTGCCAAGACTTGAAATGGGAGACTGGTGTAAATGGCAGACAGCCAGCAGCAAGGAGACATCTGGGATAAGACAAGGCGCTAAGGTGTGTTGTACATCATTATGAAACTATTCTACCTTTGTTTTCTGTGTAACGTTATATTTTTAAGAACAGTGCCCGCCTGAGGAGACAGTAGTTGTTTTGTTCTCTGAATTGCTATAGCCTCGGGGTGTCAAAGTCATTTAGAACAGAGAGCTGAATTCCATGTTAAATTATGGTTCATGGGTCACTGTATAAATATACGAATCGCATACTTTCTAGCACAACCGTATCCCAGTGATGTCAGTGGAAGTTCACAGAGAGATCAGCATCACTCAGCTGAACAATTTGCTCCCTTTTAAGATCACAGCTGCCTCATCTCTGTATTTCCTTCTTTCTGCCAATTACAGTTCCTTGAGAGAGACGTTTATGCTTCTTCCCTGCTGCTTGCTGAAAACAACTAGTAGTGCCCCAGAAATGTGTTCTGTTAGCAGTCTGGGTTGCTATAAGACATGGGTATGTATCTCCTATCAGCTACATACAGTCATGTTTGGAAGCATTCCTTTGTAACCGGGAAGTTTAAAAAATGGAAGCAGGACTTCATATCCTTTTCCCTTGGATATGGCATACAGACTATGTTTTCATCTCAGTCAGTGTGAACGGAAACAAATTTAATGCTCTTGGTAACTGAATGTTTTTCATCCTCTAGTGCTGTATCTATTTGAACTAAGCACATGTACATAGTAGAAAACTACTTCCACAAAGGCTGAAATCTGTTTTCTTATAGATTTGTGCCTTAGGATGATCCCACTGTCGAATAAGAAAATTCAGACTTTGCCTACTCCTTTCCAACTGGAACTTTCCTGAGTCAGAATCCTCACGTGGATTTTCTGTTTTTTAACAACGTGTTCATATTCAGCTTTATCACTTTCCTCTTTGCCATTTTATTTCCTAAAAATGGATATAATTATTTTGAGCGCTTTCCTCTACACTGTTTGTCCAGAAGAGAAATTGCAATGAGAGGAGGGAGGAAGGAAACAAAAAGGAGGATGTATCTCTGAGACATGACTATTTAATGTTCACGCTGCTCTTAAGACATTTTAAACACGAGCATCAAGGTTGAGCTGCTGTTCCCCAGTGCAGAGCATGAGCTGCCTTGCATACAAAAGCATGGCTCACTTTCCACGTGGGGATGTGTACTTGCATAAATCTCCGTATATTTATGTTCTTAAATCTCAGCTTCAGCCCTCCTGTCTTGTCTGCTCATCCCATCACCTCCTCCCTTTCCTCATGTGGGATGCGGATGTTGTGAGCAGATGTTGAGATTGGAACATCGATTTTCTATTCTCCCTCACAAATGAACAGGAGATTGCTTTTAAAGGTATTAAATGGACACAGGTGGGACTGTAAACTTAAGTGCCTCCACATACAACATCTGCTGCGTGTTCTCCAGTCCCTGTTATCTTTATAGCGGAACTTGATCTCTTAACCCCTTCACAACTGCCCCCCTCAGTATTTGTACAAAGATGTGCAATGGTTTTTCTTTGATATTCAGAGAAGTCACAATGGATCTCTGTGATGTGACTGGCATATGGCACAGTGCTTTGAAAAGCAATGTGCATAGCAATTTGCACAGGTGGGTGGGGGAAGAAGACAAGTGTTGTCCAGGTGTTCCCAGTCTTGCTGCAGATAAGAGGATTCCAGACGTACCGCAAGACAACGAATACCCCTATTCTCCCTTCTTCTCCCCTCCTGCCTTCACTTCCCCCACCCAGAAATGTCTGTCCTGGGGGACAAGCATATTTCTAAGGATATTCCAAACCATTTGACATCTACAAGAAATGATTTCTAAACATTTGCTCTGGATACACAGCAAGTGACTTTTCCTTTCACCTTCCAGATACATCCCTTCCATTCTTGCTCCTTACTACATTTCTTCTTGCTTTCATGTTTAGGTAAAAAAAATAGAAACTTGGCCCACATTAATATATATTTAACCTCTTTACTGCTGCCTCTCACCACTCCCTAGCATTTGTTCCACAGAACTGTGGCATTTCCCTTTGAAGTCCAAATGAAGTCACAGTGGATCCTTGTGCTGGAGCTTCAAGGTGGCTGCCAGGTGATGCATTCACATAACTTTTCCATGTGTTCAGCCTGAAAAGAAAAGGCAAAATTGGCTTAAGGCACACAAGAGCATGTAGTTCTAAACTGATTTCTATGTAGAATTAAATTGAAAGCTGTAGACTCGAGATTAATGTTAATATCATTTGCTGAGTGTATCTAAAAGCTAAAACTGTTGGTGCCTGGTGCATGAGTTCATTCACAGCTGGAGTGGTTAAGAGAGACAACATGATACAAAGTAAGGAAGAGCTGTATCCATGGAAATCACAATTTCTTTTAAAGCTCGTAGTCATACTGTATGGGAGGAAGCCCAACAAACAACCTCATGCAGAGTTCGGCATCTAACAATGAGGGAAATGGAAAGCAGACCTAATTCAAGCTATGTGTGCATACGCTGAAAGCATGTAAAATACTACTGTTCTGATGAGCAGTCTTACATCCAGTTCTGCAGTTTTCATGCTGCAGCAACTGGACAAAGTGAAAAATAATGGCCCAACACAAATTTCCAAGTGAAACAAGAAAGACCTCGATTGTCTCCTGTAATTTGAAAACCCATGACAGTGCCCCTCCTGCTCTTCTTCGCTAGGATATGTATCGTATGCTGTTCTGTTTGAGTATATCCGATACTGCAGCAAGCACCCGCCTTATTCTCATCATTTTTAGGAATGGACTGACTTTCTGGGATAGTAATTGGAAAAGTGTAAGCGTGTAAAGTTTCCAAAAACTGTCACTTGGCCTATATGTTCCTTTTACATGTGATTTGAAACAGAATGGGTGAAACTCTAGCCAGGAAACAGTGGCAGTCTGAGCATTTTAGCCATGCAAATTCTGACCAATCTGTCAGTTTTCCTCAATATCTGATGCTTTTCTTTTCCAACTGAGTGGTTCCAATGAAATAAATAATAATTTTAAAAATCAACATGTACATGTTTTAAGGCATTGTTGCCATATTTACAAAAGGTGTTGGGACAAGTTCAGAGTCTGACATCAAAACTGTCCACTCAATCTTCTCACAGCTCTTGCACTGCTATCAGATCTTTTTCACCACATCCTAATGGTCTTGACATAATTTGCAATGCTGTTTGGGTTGTGTAGGAGCCTTCTGTAGTCTCTTCCTGTGTGCTCTCTTTGCTTTCATTACATTCCACTTCTGTTCCAGCTTCTTCCTCTTATGCTGTTTCCTTTCTATCCTTTGTCCTTCAGTTTAGTAAAACACCATCTAACAAAACCCCACCCCAGTAGTTTAAAAAAACGTTGCCTCTTCTTAGAGAATAATGAACAAACGAAAAAACAAGTGTCCTTAAACTAAGAAGACTTATGCAAAACATCACTCGGCTCAGTATGTATTCCATTGCTTCTCTCCAGCCCATTGTCCAACTTGTTTACTTAGATCACAACTCTCTTTTGGATAATAAATCTCTTGCTATGGCTGTACTTACCAGTAAGCGCACATCATGGCACTCTTAGGGTCCACGCAAAACCCATGCCTGATGCTTTGTAGAGCAGTCCCAGCTTTTACCTGGAGAATCTGCCCAGGCTGGAGTCCACAGTGCTGACACAGGCACTGCCTGCTCCCAGAGATGCAACTTGGAAGAGCTCCTGAGTTCTGCAGCCTAGATGTCTCCTCTGCCACTCCTTGCGTGTGGTGCCCAGAACAATGGCATTTTTCTTAACTGTTCTTGCTTGGCCCCTTGGCAATCTTGTAATTTAAGTAAATAATTTTCTAAGAACATATGCCTGGCTGTCATTTGCAGGATAAACACTGCTCATGAACACTTTACATTTTTAACAACTCCATCTGTGTTTTTGGTTTGGTATTAGAAAAAGAAAAAAAGTAGTCATGACTTAAGGGACAGTTACGTCTGAGACTTAAGGGACAGTTACGTCTGAAAACAGCTGCTGGAACAGGGGTAATAACTGGATGATATTTTCAGAAATGTATTTCAGACATCAAGAAATGACTGGCTGTTGTGAGAGAGAGTGTTCTCAGAGAGAGTTAATTCAGCATAATTTTGAGTGATACCTTGTAATGAAGTAAATCTTGGTGGGAAGTAGAGAAGTACCTCCCTTACTGCAAACCTTGTGAGAGATGGCAAAGCCTCCTGTTCTTTGGAGTAAATGCCTTAGGTCAAAAAAGGCTCAGTATGTACAGAGAGGCATAATTTCTGTTATCCTCCTGTCCTGAATCTAGCCCTTTTAGCTGTAACAAAAATTCTAAGCCACCCCATACTTTTTGGATTACTTTAAACCCCATCACAGTACTTTTCTTAAAGGACTTTATTTTGAATAGGAATGGCTCCATGAAAGAACTCTGATATGGGCTGAAACTGAATCAGTTTCAAGGAAATGCAGCTGGAAGCACACTAATCTAAAAGCTTCCCAAGCAAAGCAGCACAGGCATCTATTCTACAGGGTGTCTCCGCCCCTAGCTAAAGTGCACCAGAACTTTCTGAGCTCCTTTAACTCTTGCACTGCGGCACTGCTTCACAGGTGATATTCATGAGGAAAAAATAAATACTGCATTTTCTTTCAACACTTTCTCTACATAGCAAACAGCTTTCATCTAGTCAGCTGGGTAGAGGATGGACGGTTTCATTTTGATCTTATGATTTTAAAGCTCCCATACCTTTTTACTTGAATTGTAATACTGGTTCAACCCCTTGGTTACAAGTTAGGGCTGTATCTGTCACAGGCCAGACCTTTCTTTCCCTGTATAGATGGCAGTGTTCAAATGACATGTTATAATGCATCTCCTTCCCATGTTTTCTTTGCATGGAACCTTTGTTCATGTGAGTGTGCAGCCTGGACTGACAAGTGTCATGTCAAAACCTGACATTCTGAATTTTTCAGAAGTATTTCAGGAGTTTACTGAAGGGTTAGAAAAACAGTGAAGGTTTAAATGAGGAACAAAGCCAGCTCATGGTGTGGAAACTAGGAGAGGGTAAAACACCAGTAAGCCTATACAGTAGTTCATCCTTCCATTCACATAGAAAATCTTTTATTGTAACAAAGAAGGTAAGCAAGATGCTCTGTATAGAGCAATCTAGGCCTGACTGAGGTGTCAGGTGGCATGGCTTTGTTTTATTTTTCCCATGCTGTTATCACATCTGCTTTGTGTATATCAAATTCTTCATTCTCTCTTTTTACTACCTTCCAGTGAATTATAACCTACACAGCTATCAAGACTACTGCTCTGCATGGGCTATTTCAGTGCAAAAGATGTTGGTCTGCCTGTGTTGAAGAACACAGACTCATAGAATCACAGTATCAGAGCTCCTTTTTGCTTTCATGACTCTAAGGCTTTAAAACTGCGTGGGGGTATAGCTGCTACAGCCGAATCACATCCATCCAGCCATCTGTGTTCCTGAAGGAACACTTATCCATCCCACTGGGACAGATAAGCCTCTGCTGCTTCAGTTCCTAGCTAGGTCCCTTAACATTAACTGGTGCTTCTGAAGAGGTGCTATAGATTCTGACAAAAACAGCAACCTTGGGAATCAGAGTGAGATGGGCAGCTGGGAATACCATCTGATGCAGCTGCCCCCACTAAATCCACCTGAGTACGCCATCCTGGTCCTGGCAGCTGCAGCAGTGCCAACAGAATATCTTTTAACAACAGCACACTGAAAGCACATCACTTTTGCCCCTGGAAGTCACAGCTTGCACTAATGAATTCACAGTAGTGTACCACTGGTAAGATTCAAAGCTCTTAACAAGTACTGAAGTCTGCTTTGCCTAAAGTCAGCAAAAGTAAAGGAGACAATAGCTGATCAGACAATGAACTTACTTCCAGAAGTGTCTGTGTGTTTTTCATTTAGCTAACAAAGTAGAGATAAGCACACCTTAACATTAGGATGCTAACAGACTTTTCCACATAGTAGTATAATTAATAGCTACACCAAGGACAGCAGTCATGTCAACAAGGTTGGCTTCAGAAACAGCAGCAGCCACATAATCTGTTTTGGATCTGCTTTTCTACTTACATATTTTCATCTATATTTCTACACCTATATATACCCACATTTATGAACATGGAAAGAGGATCACTGATAGAAAATATAAAATTCTAAAAAAAACCAAGAGAGTACAGACTCAAAAAACAGCATGTCTGATTTTCTGTATTCCTAATACAATGTGTTTTAACTTTTCAATGCTCTCTGAAACGAGACTATCAGTCTATAATCTTCTACAAATGTTTTTCACAAGCTTAGACAGAAGCATGCGGAGATTAAAGTTGTGGTGCGCATAATTATTGTATTATGAATAGCACGGTAAATAAGAGCCTGAAAAACAAAGAAAAATAAATTCATTACCAACACCCATCAGGACATCTTGCTGTCTAGCAGGAGCAGAAAATGAATGTATATGAAGGTAAGAATGAGTTTACGGTGAGGTCACGTACTCTTAATAGCGACAAAATTGGACTGCAGGCTGGAAGTGACACTGCAGGTACCCCAGAGCCAAAAGAATAACCCTGCCCTCCTTCCCCAGTGTCTTGTGTTGCCATAAGTGCTCTTGCAGATGTGGGGTCACGTCCCTTGAGCAGCAGCTGCTGGGGAGGGGTGGGAGCTCACGGCCTGTCCCCTGGCAGCAACCTGTGCTCCCATACTTCTCACCCCTCTGCTAACCACCCCATACCCCCATAGTGCTGTCTGTAACCAGCACCCCATGCTCCCACGTTGCTCCCCCTGCTAACCGCCCTGTAACACCCCACACAGCCCGAGGCATGCTGCAGCCCGTCCCGCTTCACTTCCCCCATCTCGTCATTTCTAGCTTTTTTTCTTCTTTTTTTTTTGCATAACCTTTGGGAGGAAAGCCTTATTCCTGTTTACAAAACCGTACCGTATCTGCACTCTGCGGGATGAGGTGTTGCAAAAAAAAAAGAGGAATAAAAGCAGCACCCAGATGCCTTCCAGAAAGAAGCTGGCCTCTGAAACGTGTTTTGCTGGGCCCGCCTCAGCCCGGATGCTCCCTTAAAGAGCGGGCACTGCGGCTTTAAGGCTATCGTTCCAAATCCACATCACACCCACATATTTGTCCTCTCTTTACACAGCAAGTGCCAAGCGGTGACATCTACTATAGTCTCTAGGACATGCTGGTCTCGCCGCGGAGGAAAAAGGGCGAAAGGGGGAGGGGGGGGGGGGACGAGCCAGAGAAAGCACAAATCCTGCTGTGTTCCAGAAGGATGAGTCACTTCCTCGCAGTAACTCTGAGATGCCTTATTTATGGCCGCTGTGCTGATACGAAGCCCATCTCGGTTCCTCGGCGGCGTCCCCGGGCTCGGCCTCCCTCCTGGCTGCCCATTAATCATGCGGCCCTGTTACAGTGCACACAGAGTGGGAGTTCTGCCCGCCAGTGGCCTTTAGCTGTCTCCAGTTCAATGAAATTACCTTGTGTGAAGACTTGTTTTATGAGAGATTGGTTTATTTGTAACTAAACTACTTCCTCCGTTATTTGATAAGCTCAAATATTTGCTACTGATAGTCAGAGAGTGTCACATTTATTATCCCGTTTCAGGCATTGCTTAACTCCTTTGTATTAGGCTTCTTTAACCCCTTTGAGGACAGCAGTGAAAAAAAGACTGGAAAAATCTGATTTCTGTTACTCATGCCTTGAAAAAAACAAACAGTTTTTATCCTATAGGAGAAGTAGCTCAGTGAAGTTAAACTACTCCACGGTGATTCTTTTAATGCAGTTAGCATAGCATTTAGAAGGACTCAACGTTGTTTATGAGGGAAAACTGAAGCATACTTCCTATTTTATTTTATATTTTGTCAGTCTTCCCATTTTAAAGGAATATGAGCATGTGATTATGAAGGACCGTGGTCTCAAGGAAAAGGCACATCTATCATCTTTGACATTCCTAAGTCCTATTTTCAGTCTTGCCCCTGGTGGCTGTGTCACCTGTGACCTATTTGTGCCTCTGTTTGTGCATTATTAACCCTGGCTGAGACACAGACTTGCTCAGCTTTTAAAAGACATCTGATGTCTTTCTTTGGAAAGTTAAAACCCCTGCAACATCAGAGCTAAGGAATATATTTAAAATAACCTACTTCCAGGGACTCACAAATTTTCCCTCGACCATTTTTCTTGTGGAAATCAAGGAGTTATTATTAATTAACTGCTACTGAGCACTCCAGCTAGAAATCAGAGTCCAAATACAAAAGCTACTTGTATATGTTAGGAAGAAGAAAAGTACCCAACTGTATCAGAGCAATCTTTAGGAACCCTATCTACCTACTCAGGCTTCACTGTACTTATTACAAAACTTTCCTGGGCACTGGATGTTCCAGTAGTGTACATGCTGTAAGCAGTGCATTTCAGCTCCTGCCTGCCAACACCAAGGATTTCTAAATCATTACAGCCCAGAAGGTATGCTCAAATGAGGATATGGCAGGGAAATGAAGGAATCACACTTTGGCTAACAGAAGTAGGAACTCTGGGTCTGGTGTCATGGGATAGAAAGAGTCTTCAGTTCTGTTTTGTGACTTCATAGCATCCCAGCACTAAAATCTTGAGATACCTCAGGCTTGAGAGAAAATCCACAGGAGAAAGCCTCTGCCTGCTGTAACTGGAGGGGCCTGGTCATATTTCTCTGGTGAATGTAAGGGAATGGTCATTCACTATTCGCATATGGTCATTATTCTGTAGTGGGAATGGTGTTGTTCCAGAACTGCTCATGCATTTTGCTTTGAGGCAAGCAGGCATTTTTTGTTACGGTCTACAGGCTCTGGGGAAGGGCTTTGGACTGGGGAGACAGCATTGTGCCCAGAGCTGTGTTTGAACACGGGAACAGCTCTCGGTATGTATGCTTGTCAGAGGCTGCAGTGAGCCAGTCCTGCTGCTCACAATACAGTACACTAAATCCTATCTGAAATTAATGGGACTGCGTTTATTTAAGAAAGGGAAAGGGCTGATCTGCAGAGAACAGAATGAGACCAGTTAGAAATCTCCCTCATGTGGAGGAGACAGGAAAAAAAATGTTGAAAAACGCAGAAAAAGAAGCTGGATAAAAACAGACCAGCTTCTTTAGACACAGCTATTATTTACCTGAATATGACTGCATTCTACCTGAATTTTATTTTATGGAATTATTCTTGAGTACAACCATGAGTGAGTTTATCAAAAGTTTGAGATGTGAATATTCAAATGGAGTTGTTGGTCTTGTTGAAACGTCATAGTCCCTCAAAATTCAGGGAAACTGTTTTTGTTCCTCTCTGAATTAAAAATGATGGAGGGGAAATTCATGCTCACTGTGTTAGGTAGGAAGGAAGTAATGGTTTGTTCTTTCTCTCACAGATGTACACATATATGCAATCATTCACATGTTTACAATCAGATTATAGAAAGCTTGATGAACATGACCAGGTGTCTGGCGTAAAAGGAAATATTAGGCCTGAAACTGTAAGGATACTGACACTAACTTTGGGCTGCTGCCTTCCCTGGGGGAGACTTGGCCATATGCAGGTGGCTGAGTTGATTTCTAACCAAGATCCTGCTGGGGAGAGGCCAAATTGGCTGCTTCAGCTGAAGTCTGCCCTGGAAGACAGGGACTGAAAGCTGAGCCTGGGGAGACCGAAGGTTCATTAAGTGTGTGTTTGTCTTGGACTCTGACACGAAGATGCTGCTGCTCCAGATGGGGCTGAACATTTAAGGCTGCGGACTTCTCTGCTGATATAGAAGGACCAAAGCTTATGCTGTGAATTCTGCTTCACAACAGGAGTTCACAAAGACAACATTCTCGTTTGACATATGTTTTTATAAATGCATTGTAAAATCATAATAAATTGGATTTTTACGAGGGTATATTGCTTAGCTAACTGCAATTATAAAAACAGACGTATTCTGGCTTTTGCTGTGTCTTCAGTGAGAACGCAGGCCCACGTAACTGGTGGATTTCTTTTTGGTACAAGTCTGAAGGCACAAACACGTTACAGTGCGAAGGCATGAGTATCCTATTCTATCAGTGGTTACAATCCAAAACTGATAAGCAAATGAAAGTGCAATGTGTTCTGCAATGGGTCACAGAAAAATTGCTTCTTTCTTTAAACATTTAGATTCCTCAGGCAGCATGTGCATTCTGTTCAGATGTTTAATTCAATCAGAACAGCATCTTGGGAGGGTTTCTAAAATCATGTCTCTTGAAACAATTAATTCTTTATTTGTTATTCTCTCACATAAATTAAACTTTCTTTGATGGCAGCAACTAAATATCTGATTTATTCATAACAGCGAACTATATGTACTGCTCCAATGATTAAATAATTCTCTTCATGCTTCTTCCAAATATCAGTTATATTTAGAATTTATTGATTAGGAATTGATCTATACCTTCATTCTGTTTCCTAGTACTAATGACTATCAATGGAAATTTACTTAGCATCTTACTCCTCTGACAATTATAAATCTCCTAATTTCTCTTCTAACTCAGAAATAGATTATTTTTGATTGTGCCATCATTATCTGTTAGCTTAAAAAAAAAAAAAAAAAAAAAGAACACTTTACCATCTGTGGTGTTTATCTGTTCTCTATTTCCTACACTGTTGTCTGGATCTACACAGGCTTAGCCTTTGGTTTGGTTTTCCAGACATACCAAGTTCTCCTAGCTGCTCAGGCAGAAGTGTAAATGCCCCACTCTATTTAGCAGACCTGCAGCACTGAAGGGATAAAAATTGGGACATTTTCCCTTTCTTGCCTTTGCTCATTGCCTTGGAGTTATTACTTTACTGTAGAAAATATGACAAGTACTGATGCAGTGTTCTCTGTAAATGGTGGAGACAGCCTACAGCCAAGATAACATGGTCTAAGGTCTTACCTGCTCATTGCCATCACCTGAGCAGAAGCAAGTATTTTGCTTCTCTGATGGATGCAACCAGTCAAACTCAAATATTTTGCTATCAGATTCAAGTGCCTTAAACTCCTGCTGCTGCCCAGTTTCATCTTTGAATTATGAAGCAAACCAATATATTATGCTGTTCTCAGTTCCTAGCACCTGTCTATCACAAGTTCACTCTAATGAAATACAATGCTTGACTGGACTTTATTTCTTAGAGTTGTGTTATGCATTCTGCTTCCTCTCACTGCTGGAGGGTCATTCATTGTTCCTTACCTCTGTCTAGATCTAAATGGCTTTTTTTTTTCTTCATTTTTAGGATCAAGCAGAATACCAGAGCCTGTACACAACAGCTCTGTGTCCTATCGATCAAGTTTACAAAATTCAATTCTACTAAGCTTTTGTATTATCAAAAGGACTATATTTGTCACCCATCTGCAAAGGAGATTATACTGTTAATAGCTTTTAGTCCACTATCTGAGATTATCTGGGAAAATAAGAGACTTCAGAATCCACCCAGTGCCATCCACGTTAATTGTCTTAAATTTGTCTTAAATTATTTTGAGATAATTTTTTTTTCCAAATACAGGAAGTATCCTGCCAAACGGAGTCACAAACTTCAAGTCCTGTGTGGCAGCAAGTGCACTGGCAGCCCGAAGTAAGTATTATAAAAAAAATGGAAAGAAAGAGTACAGTGGGCTTATGATCTGTGCCAGGAATCATAGAAAAGATTTAAAAATATAATAATAATAAAAAAAAGATGAATATGTAATGACTTAGGAGCTAAAGTAAGTGATGTTATGGTTGGACTAGATGATCTTGTAGGTCCTTTCCGACCTAATGTATCTATGAATCTATGAATCTATGAATCTATGTCTAAACAGGTAATTTCTGAATGGAGCTTCCTAAACAAAACATCTTTAAAGACTACCTGACATCTCTAAATTCTGCTTGGATATAGTTGCTTTAGAGAAATTAGTCAAGTGAAAGCAGTAGTAAGATCCAAAGTTTATGCAAGGATGCCAGGGCAGACTACTCCCAATAGAAATCTCATATATGTGTGTGTGGATATATGTGTATGTTTATGTTTAAAGATAATGTTTTATCCATGACTTCTCCATGCTTTATTTCAGTGGTTCATTTTTTTCTTTTCTATGAACTGTGGTAAATTTTAAAGAACTTAAACCTTTTTTTTGGGATTTGTTATACATCTCATGAGATGTTAGAATATGTTTTACCTTCCACTTTCTTCTTGTTCCTTTTAACACTGCCTAGGGAAAACCTGTTTGTGCCTTTTAATATGGTGTTTATTACAGCGAATGTATTTGTACAAGGTCAGTACAGTAATGAAATTGATTCTAAAATTATTATTTTAAAATCATACGTGAATACGTATCTTCTCAACCAGTACCTTTGTTGTAAATTGCATATGAACTAACCTGCCAGGAATTTAAGGGAAAAAAAATCACCAGTCCTATTAGGCTTCTTCCATCTGAGTCAATGGGAATTTTGCCATTGACTTAAGTGGGAGGAGGATCAGGCCCTTAACGCTGTGTATTTATTCTATTTAGGCCAAAAGACACACAGACACAGAGAGGAGACTGTTCAATGGCTGCAGTTTTATTCAGCAAGCTCACTGCTTGCTGGCAGTATGGCACCTCTAATGGAGCAAAATATTACAGCGTTAGAGATTGCTTTTGGCAGTATGTGTATTATAGCATGATTCAAAACAGTTACAGTTGTGTTTTCAAAGATGTAATGAAATTTTAGCTGCTGGACTCAGAAGCCAATTGGAAATGTTAGATTGAAATTCTGCATAAGTCTTGTTGGGAAGTGGCTGTTTCTTCATTTTACTTTTAATCTCTATAAATTAAATCTGTCTTGGTAACAGACAGGAAAGTGCACCTTGAGGTCTGAATTCAGTTCTAGGGCTCTACCTTGGACATCCTGTGTGACCCTGAGCCAATCATTTTAGCTGTCTCTCTAAAATGCTACTCTCTGTAAAACACGGATAACAATTCTTCCTTTCTTCTGTCCTCTGTCCTGTCTGCTCAGCCTGTAAGCACTTCAGGGAACAGAGTGTCACTTACCATGTGCGCCCATGCACTGGGAACAGGGCCTTGACTTTGACTATGACTAGAATGTTTATAATAACAAAATAATACATTATATGTCTTTCAAGAAAGTGCCTTCTTTTACTTATATGTGATGACCTTTAATTAAGTTGAATTTAAAGTGATTTTTTTTTCCTTTGGATGAACCTATTGACGTGTGCTTGACTGACTCACCTCCGTACTATGACAGTATTCAGGGCTACAAGCATCTAAGTTGTCTTTCACAGCTTGTGCTTTCTCCTCTAGACTCTTTTCTACTCAGGCAGGGTTGCTATCAACCTCATTTACCCCTATACAATAATTGTTTTGTATGTATAAATAAACTGAGTATATGGAATGTCTAATATATCTGGAGCAAATGAGACCTGCTCTACACATGGTGAACTGATTTATGCATTCCCAGTAAGATTGGTTTCTGCTGGATGTTGAAGGCACCATACGTCAGTATAGTAAATGCAAGGTGCCACGAGGGTCTGATGCTCTCTGCTGAGTACTTGCTACTCAGGCCCCATTCATTTGAAGACAAGTGTGAATCCAGTTTATCCAGATTCACTGAATTTCCTGCATCTGAGTAACTCAACAGTGAGCAGTAAACCAGAGGCTGGTATCCGGCAAGTTTATAAAACTGACAGCTCTAAATCTGATCCCTGATGTATTTATCTTCGTACTTCATATATGTATATGAAACACCTTATCAAAATCAGTGAGATATTCATGCATGAGGTTTAACTTGTAGCTTGGGGTCAGTAGGAGCTCACGGGCGTGTTGAATTTACTCTGAAAATGCTTCCTGGATAAATTCTCTAATTTTTAGGAAGACAAGATCCCTTTTTTTTCTGGAATCTGACCTAGGTTCCTGAGAAGCTGGGTGCTAAGCTCCTGCGTCATGCCAGAAATGGTGCTGTTCTGGGCATGTGCTAAGGCACAGCTCAGCATGCCAGAGGAAGGAGCATACAAGTTTAAAGTGCTCTTGTTGAATGGCAATTTTTTAATGTCTTGGGCAATTTGGTTTCACTTTACTCTTTTGGGAACCTGAATTGTTTTTTTGGATATGGCCCATAATGGTTTCCTCAAACATATATGCAAGGAAAAGAAATAGATCTAATGTCACTGAAATAAAAGTTTGGTTCCTACCAGAGCCTTTTGGGAACACTGAGGTCACACTTAGATGTGCTTTGATTCATAAAAGTATGCAACAGTCATTTTTATGACTCTCTCCATATCTCATGCTGTCACATCTGTTTGGCAGAACTGGAAGGTCCTGTTGTTTATTTTCAGGTCACTCAACTCCTGAATACTGAGACTTTTTTTTTAGGAGATCATCTGCTGTTCAACCAGGCATTACAGTTCTTAGGTCAGATGCCATCTGGGGATAATGGAGAGAGCTCACACAGGTTCCAATTCAACCCAGGAGGTTGGTACCAGAAAGAGAAATAGCACAATAACCACAGGCTGCAACACAATGATTTTATTGATCTCTTTGAGCACTGTTCCTTCCATGGATTACTGGCTTGATCTGGTGCAGAAGTCAATTTGCCTAATGTATTTTACAGGAAAAACAGAACCAGCCTTTCTTGAGGGAGAAAAAAAAAATGAATTACTTCTCTCTTTGATGGTTTCCTGGTCTCCCCATGCATGCCTGATGGGGGCTTGGTGAGCACCACTGACTTACATGTCACAGATGACACTAAATAGATCTTGTGCTTAGTGATTTTTTGACTTGCTATAAATTAATTCAGAGACTTGAGAACAACTTTGTTAGCACAAAGACTGTGTCTGTAGTGTCATTTTGTGTTGGGGCCATGGATATGGATACATCTAGCAGGACTCAGTAACTTACATACTGGCTGTCTTATCGTACCAAAGACAGACAGAGAAGAGCAACCATACTGCTCTCTTTACTGGCTGAGACAGTAATAGTTCTTCAAACTCTGTAACACACCACTAAATCTTCATATTTCTCTATCCCATCATGGAAGCATCCTAGTGTAAAAATCCAGAGTGCATAGGCACTGAATCCGTGTCATGATGTTCAGCAGTTGGGTAAACTTTTGCAACTTTTGTCATGAAGAGAAATTGATCTACTGATTATTTTCGTACATAAAAGTATTTTATATGTTTGATGCATTTAGGAAAAAAAAAAAGCACTGAACATTTCCTGACATTAGATTGTTCCTTAGGACAATAAATTGTTATTTATCATTTAACATTTCATAAAACACACACTTAGAATTTTATTATGCTTTTTCTGGAATTACAGTTCACTCTGCTTTTTCTAATAAAATAAGTCTGACGACCTTCAGCTCCAATCTTTGAGGCTAGAAGCTTTCTCTGAAACAATGATTTGTACTTTGAATTGTGATAAGTACTGCACTCTCATGGATTTGTTTGCACAACATATACCAGAAATGTTCTCATAGGAATGAGAAGTTGTGATTCCATTAATATTGTAAAGAAAAGTATATTTCAGATGTTTAGTCCAGCTTAATGACTTTCTCCGTGAGAAAGACATCAGTGTGTTATCAACATTGATTTTCTCCTAAAACCAAAACATAGCATCATACTGGACACAGTGAAGAAAAGCAACTGTCCCAGCTGAAAATAAGATAGCCATATATTCTATAATCATCACCAGCAGTGAGCAGGAGATTTGTGAGCAGTCTTCTCTTTTTCTAGTCAACCACACTGACAGTGTAGTCACTGGAAAGTGTGTTGATGTGAAGTACCTCATGCTAAACCCATTTTCCCTGTCCTTGTATTAATCGTCAGTATTCAAAGATGTACCTGCATTCCTAAATAATTATTTTCTGTAACTAGTATAGTTACTTATATATATATATATTTTCATATATATATATTATATATCTATATATATGTATATAATTATTTTCTGTAACACAGTAGTGAAACACTCCACAGCATTTGCACCTTTCAGACATTTGTATACTTAAGTCTCCATATTCTGTCCCTACAGGCAAGATTTTCTGGTTTTGCTGCAGAAATTCAGTGAAGCAAAACCTGGCAACTTTGCACAGATCTTTACATGTACAGTACTGTTGGTCTTTACTGTTTTTAGAGATAAAATTAAGAGTAGAAGGAAAATAAGCCTTCTTTTAGTCCAGCAGATCATTCTCCAGAATTGTGTTTTGCACTCACTTTCCAAAAAAAAAAAAAAAATTGTGCTTCTGTAACAGTATTCACAGAAAGTGTTGGGGAGCTTCAGAGCCCTGCACTTTATTCATCTGCACATGCCTGGGTTTCTGCGTGTGCAAATCTGGTTGTAGTTCCATTTTTTGATGTCATGCTGGGTTTCTGGGCCAAGATGAAACTTGTAAATGTTCACCAGTGTCACAGCATTAGTACAACCATGTTTCAGTTTTGTCAGGGGAATTCTGTACCTAACTTAAGCTTTTATAGAGACTGATAGAATAACAGATTGTTTCAGTCTTCTAAGTTGTGCAAGAAATGTTTTACTTAGCCACCATTTGGAACTCCTTTGATTTTATCCAAGTGAATCTGTTCTTTGAAAAGCCAAAACATTAAAGCTACTCACAAAATTGTACCATATAGGACAATTCGTTCTGATACCAGCTGTGCCTTTCTCACAGAAGAAATATTCCCTGGACTACTTCCTGAAGTGCAGAACATGGTTCTGAGTTTTACTGTTTCCTGAGAGCTTGGGAATCACCTCTTCAACTCTCTGATTGTGCCAAGGCTCCCAGTGCAGCAGATTGTTCAGCGGACTTGATGTGCATTTTCCTAGCTTGGTTGCTGCACTGCTGAGTGCAGGGAGACTTGTAGTACAAGTCGCTCAGAGATCACTGACCCACATTTCTAGCACACTCACATCAGGAATTCATCCAGGTGAACCCAGAACTGCACGTCTGTATTTGTGGTGAGGTCTATATGAACATCTCCTTTGTTTTTCTCAGGAATTTCCTTAGGAAAGGCAAATAAGAGTGCTAATATCTAGTTATCTTTCAGGTGGTGCTCAGAATTCCCAAGATGCATAAATTGTTGTGCAGGAGGCAATAATGTTCATGAAAGTAAAAACATGAAAGATACTTACCTTTCCATTTTGCCAGTTCCCACTATGTTGTGATACTTTGCCCAAATTTAGTTTAGTGGAGTGCATGTGCTAACACTGTTCAGTGATGAGCTACAGACAGTTGGACATAGAGGTGATTTTGGTTTTAAACTGGATATAAATGTTGGACTCCATAAGAAACTGTGAGAGTACTTAAGACACCTAGTCCCAAGTTCATCCCATTTAAATACATGTAAGTACTAATCTTCAGAGTGCATTTGCTCTAGGCGTCCTCCATAAGTAAAATTCAAGTTCGTAAGACAGTGGTTTAAGTTTCATATTAACTGAATAATTAACTCTGAATAATTCCTCTCTACTGATAATTTATTTTATCTTTGACAAGTGTAATCCTAACAAATGTGCTTGAATTATGTGGTTAAAGTTCTATAGGTTGAACTGAGATCATAATACATGATAAAAATATTTCAAGATTTTTCAGGGTGAAGAACACTATTGATCAGAATGTCAATAAATTAATGTTCTATTTGGAAACAGAAAAAGAGATGTGAGGGAAAAACATTGTTATGTGAGGGGGTCATTTTTTAGATATCTAAATTGCATGAAGTTCCCTGTTTCCTTTAAACATTGTTTTGCAGAAATTGTGACCAATGGGCTTCATGTGATCTTATTTTCTCAGGAGTTTTCGCCAGTTAACTTTCAACTACGGAAAATCCTTCTTATTTCTCAGTATAACTGAGATATAATTCTCCTAACGACTCATCTCAACTGTAAACTCATGCAGTGCATAGATTACCTGAAGTGTCTCTCTGAAGTCCATAAACTTGAATACCAATTGAAGAAAAAAAAATGGAAAAAGAGTGGAAAATAAACTATGTTTAGAAAAAAATGAAGATTTTGATAAGAACTCTCTAGAAAAAAAACTGTAACTCTAAGGAAATGTAAAGAAAAATCTCCTTTTAAGAAAAATCTACTTCAGCAAACGTTGAAATGCTGTCTTTCAATAATACACTCTACTTATATTTAATGAGAACACTCTAGCATTAAACACCTCTGACATGTTAGACCGATTTACATTCTTTGCAATCTAATGTTTCATCAGGACTGCTTTATATGCAAGTCAGTCTGGCATTTGACTCCTTAAGAAATGAGGGGGATTAATAAAGGTTATCAGTCTAAGTCCTGTGTCCTGTCTTAAACTGTACTATTATCATCCACAGATGAATGTGCAGGAAACTGCACAGCAGTCAGTTGTGGAATAACTTGTCTTTAGAGGGAAAGTATTCTGAAACCTTTAACAGAGCAGGGCCGTCTTATGCTTTTCGATAAGAAAATTTATATCCCGTTCAGATTGGCTAATGCTCTGTTCCTTGATCCTTTTATGAGCATTGTCGAGCTCTTGGTCATCACAGTATCTTGTGCCAATAAAGTCAACAGTTTAAGCATCACTTGAAAAGGAATTTCTTTTTCTTAATTTCATTTTCAGTTTAATGAGCACCTTCTTTTGTGTTATTAGAAGGAACAAAAATAAATGGTTTCACTCTACTGGTTATTTATATGTGTTCATCACATCACTTCTCATACATCCCTGTTAGGAAATTCAGTCTTTTCAAAGAATGTTTAGTTTTTATGATGATAAATTTGGGCGTTTCTGGATTATGAAAAATCACCTGTATTTTAAATGATTGTTTTCTACATTTTTTGCAAGCAGGGATTATGGAAAATGTCATCTGCTGTTTTGAATAACAGAGGATAGCTAAGCATCTTCAGAGTTCTATAGCTTTTGGGGAATTTCTTTTTATCAGCAGCATATGCTAACTGTTAAAGTTTCAACTTTGACTCTTGGTTTACTACTTAGGTAACCATTTAAAATGAGAACTACACATGCAGTGTTGTCACTGACTAACTGACATGGAAACCACCTCTATGCTTCCTTACAAATTCTTGAGGCTACACAATTCTTCAGATTAGCTTTCATTTTTGGTGCCTAAGCATGTATAAATTGTGTATTCAGTCTCTCGCTGTGATAATCATATTTAATTATCCATTCATGTACTCCAAAACACTAGAATTGCAACTTTTGTCAGTGTGTGAACACTTGTTCATGGTGTGGGCAGTGTGTACATAACCACTTGTGCGCACTTGGATACAGTTTTAAGGCATAGGAATGCTACTGTATGATGCAGAAACAAGATTTCTGTGCAAAGACTGTACACCCACTTGCATATGCTGAGCAAAGCTTCAGTCCTTAAAGCTTAGCTGATGCTCTGATTCATCAGACTGATGCAGGAAAATGGGCTTCTTCTCCTTTAGTATGGGAAATTGTCAACTGTAGGTCAGTCTACTTCTGTACTTCCTTCTCAGGAAGAGATGCACCATAGGTCTGCAAAAGGGTATAGCAATTCTTCCTGAGAGCTTCATATGTGGAACAGGAAACTGTGGAAAAGCTTAAGAGAACATCCATCACTATGCTATGATTAGGTTGTCGGTAAGCTGCAGGGGCACACCATAATTAGGCTGGCAAGATTTTAAATTGCTTCATCCAGATTCCCATTTATATCTATTTTCTTTGCCTCCACCTGCCTTTTTGTGGGGTTTGTTTTTCTTGTTTCTTATGGCTAAGTTTCCCACTCTGTGTTGGATTTCAGCCAAAGCATGTTTTTATAAGCTGGGAAGAATTTTTCCCACATTACAGACTGGCATCTAGTGGGTGCACATATTTTGCCATCCTAAAAGCACACAGGAAGGCTGGCTAAAGAGAGGATGCTACCTTGTGGGAAATTCTTTATTGCAGTCACATAGGTGGTATTCAGAAGCAGTTCTAATTAATAATTCTTCCACTCCCTCATAAGCATTTTGGCCCTCTTTATGTGCGATGACTGTGTTCTTTAGGGTTTTATTTTTGTTCTGCTTTCTGACAGCTATGAACTTTAATTTCATTTAGGTATTTCAAAATTACAGCTGTCAATTCTTTTCATCACCTTATGGCTTTTGTTACTGAAGCCAGTTTTATATTGTTCTAGAAACCCCCTGTTATGGTTTATATCACTTTCTGTAAAGATGCTCTTAAATTCTTGGCTTTCTGATGGCACTTAGAAAGGCCTTTTCTAAGGCCTCTCTTATTTCTACCCAAACTGAATCTACCACCTTGGCTTGCTGGGTTCCTCTTGACTTTAAATGATCCTGAGCTTTTGTCCCATTGCTAAAACCCCAATGTGAAGCACAAGTGAACTTCTTCGTACTTGATCACCATCCTTTGACCCTTTTGGTCTAAGTAACTCTACCATGAGTCAGAATATCCTAATGGCACAACTCCTGAGGTCGTTAGTATACAAAAACCTGCCTACTGTGTGAAAGCATTCTCTTTATACAGGAATATAAGTAATAGCATTCCGTTTCACACTTATTCTCCACCATGAAGGGTTATCCTCTCAGGATACATCTCAAAAAGTTTTTAAAATGTTTAGAAATATTTAGTTGTTTACTGGTGCTTTTGTTGTTGCCACTGTGGTTCTGTATCAGGTAAAAAGAAGATATTAAGAAAAGCAACCAAAAGATATTGAGAAAAGCAGCCAAATTACATGGGCATGTTGGACACATGAAAAGCCTAGGATGCATTTTCTTTTACAAAAGATGATAATGTTAAAATGGTCAAAACTTCCATTGTCTACACACTGATTCTTTTTATACTGCTAATTTCAGGGGGATATTTTTTATATGACTATAAAAGATTTGAATATTGAATCGTCTCAATTACATCTTTTGAGTGAGGAACTACATTGTGTGAGCTATAGGCTACAGTGTTTACTAGTCAGATTTGCACAGTCTGATGCACATTTTTAACTAACAGAATTCTGCTTTTGTTATCCACATCTCTTTGTTTTATGTTACTAAGATCATTAAGTTTCTAACATGAATTCCATATGTTAGAAATGTTGGCAGAAAATATACTACATTCAATCTGATAGAAAAAAAACATGTGATACAGTTAATCCATAGAACTCTTTTACTTTCATCATCCATGCAGAGGAAAAGTCCAATGACTCCAAAGTGATTTTACCAGACCCTATTTTTATTACTATTCAATCTTCTGCTCTAGGGAACATATTTCTGGGAAATACTCATTGCTAGTTTCAAAGAGACATTCTTTAGAAAACTTCAGAAGATAAGGGCATTGATTCTGTAAAGAAAACAACGACAACAACAAATAAACAACACAATATCCAGGACAGTTAGTGTGTGTTTCTGACCGATGTTAAATTTTATGTTAGCAAACAATTCAACCCATCACCACATCCTTCCTTATGCAAATGTTTCTAAGTAGTGCTTTGTCTAAAGGACATTTTTACATTTTCCCAGTTGTAAAAGAAGAAAAGTCACTACCTTCATACCTCTAACATTTTATGTGGAATAACTCATCAAAATTAGGCCTTACTTGTATCCTGGATATTTCTTGTATCTTTATACCTATATGTGCATGAATTTGTATACTGTTAGCACTAGTGATTATTGATAAAAGGATGCAATGGGCTTTCAAGCATTCTCCTGTCAAAGTCAGCACATGGAATGTTATACTGAGGAAAATAAACATTATAATGTCTAAAAAATGTAGTCTGACTCAACAATGAACCTGCTGCTTCCTTTTTCCAGACATAGCCTTGGTCAGGGAAGGGGAAGGTGAACTTCCACAAACTTTCTTCTGGAGAAAGGCCTACTTGGCACCCTTCACAGGTAATGTATGGTCTGTTTCAAGCAATGGAGATTCACATCCTTTCCCCATGGCTGCTTATTTCCTTTGCTTCTTTGACTACATGCCAAACACAGTTTTCCACCAGCACACGGGATAGAACTGTAGAGAAGAATGCAAATGATTCTTGTCTCTGTTCTGGACTGATGAGGTCAGATGCCTGCATTTTTTCCCTCATCTTTTTAAAAATATATATCTTTTTTGTTTCTAGACAGTGGCCTTATTCAGCAACATTTCAAACTGCACAGGTTTTTGAAAAGTGGAAAGGCTTTGCATGATACTGGGTGATCTGTGTGTGAAAAATACATAGGTTTATACCTTTTCAATTAATCAACTTTCATAAGTTAAAAAAAATTAGAAAAAAAAAAAAAAGAGAGAGAGAGAGAGAGAGAAGTAAAAAAATGTACAAAGCACAGATTTTGGGAGTTTTTAAACTCACTGTGAAAATTTTGCACAGCCCTGTGTAATAGTAACTTTAACTTGACACAGTCCAGTTGTTCTGGTTCTTTATTTCAGGCTTCTTTATTACATGCACCTGTTTCAACTAACTTGTAGCTGTTTCAGAAACTCCTGATTGGCCCGCAGCCAGGAAGCACTGTGTGTTCCCACAGTTAATATGATCTAGGTCTTTAGAGGGTTCATGGGGATGTGTGTAATATGAAAGTCCAGACAGATAAAAGCTTTCCCCCTACTTCTGTTCAACAATAGCCTTGCCTGTTTGCTTGTTCTGGTCTCACTACCAAAAATTTGGGAGAAGATGTTGTTTTTTTTCAAACATCTCCTGCGTAGACTGCATGTCAAGTTCACAATGAGTTCAGGGGAGTTTTGCACGGTTTTGGATTTCATTATGACCAGTTCATGCAACCCTGGACTAATCCTGTCTGTCCAGTTCCATAGTGAAAATGTGGGCCTCCAGTGACTTCAACAAGTAGGAAAAACCAGCTAATTTAACAATAAGGGCATTATGCAGTTGAATGTAAATGTAGAGATGCATTTTCTATTTGTACATTCGTGTTGGTTCTGGGTACTATTAGGTGAAGTAAAGCTGTTAGTAACGTAGTCACCTTATTTCTGGAAAAATGAGGCTTTTTGTGAGAGCCCTGCTTGGGTTTAAAGTAAGGAGTATATTAATAAGGTCTCAGGTGAAAGGTTTGCCCAATGAGTTCCAAGGTGCTCAATACCCACAGCTGATTACCATATTTTTGTTTTCAGTATCCACATGCAAAAACATGCCTCCTTCACTACCAGCAAACCCAATGATTTTTTACATCTCAAAATCTGAAAAATGGGACAAATCCGTGCCAGTTTCTTCATTAAACTTTCTACACACCACTTCATTTTTGAAAGAAAAATATCATTAAGAATCTGCTTCACTATTTCCTAGAACTTTTTTTTTCATAGAGGCACGAAGGACATATTTTCATGTGCCTAAGGATTATCAGAGAACTCTCCTTATGAGAAATTAGCTGCACACAATGTGACTTTTTTTTTTTTTTTAGAGAGAATTTACTCTTTGTCATCCATGAAGATATTTGTAAAGAAGAGCAGACAGGCTTTAACTGTAGGTTAAAGAAGGGGAGCACTTCGCAGGGTATTTTTCCATTCTGCAGCTCTGTGGTTGCAGGAAAGCAAAATGTGATACTTGGTGAGATCAGAAAATCAGAACCTGAATCAATAATACTGCAGTTCTTTTGGGGAGGGTCAACTTAAAGGAACAGCAGAAAAAAGTGTTTTAATGGAGCTAAGCAGAAGACACTGCACTGTATTTATGATAAGAGCATATTTGTATGTTACATAGTATACTTTACAATCACCTAGGAAAAAAAAAACATACCTAAGCTTAAATGCTGAGACATTTCTAAATGTTATAAAATATATAATAATAGAGATTTCCATGAAGTCTGTAGAGTAAATTTGTTTATTATATTTTACAAGTAATTGGGAATGAAAGCAGAAAAAAAATAATAATAAAAGAGGTGGAAAACTGAAAAGAAAAACAATCTCAAGAGGTGAAATTTAAATGTATTTTTGTATTAAAAGCCTTATTACCTAATTCTTTGCCCACACAAAAATCAGACTAGTGAGAAAAGAAAGAGCTATATTTTGTACTGTACAAGCAATCAACCTGGATTTGTGTGTCCAGACTGCTGGAAGTGTCCTTTTCACTCAAGGGCTGTGCCAGAGGAAGCCCAGTCCCTTGTTCAGCAGTCTGTCCTACTCCTTGCTGCATGTTACCATGTGCTAGCAGAACTGGTGGAACAGTATTTGTTCCTTTCTGTTCTTGTTAAAGTTTACCATATTTGAAATTGAAAGGTGAGTTTTAAACCACGATGCTTGTAAAATGGAATGGCTGAGGCGTCCCATCGTGCAAGCCCTGGCTCCACAGTATGCCAATAACCGGTGGCTTCAGGGAGAGCACCTTTTCAGTGACTCAGTGCTGTTAGAAGATTGGTAAAACCAGCCAAACCAGACAGAGGACTACTACTGGTGGTTGGTGGTTTCCACTCAAGGTGTGATGACATTCTGGGACCCTAACCTGTTTTATTCTGTGGGTAGGAATGAGTGCAGAAAACATTTCTTTCTGCTCCATTCTTTGCAGAATCCCTCCTAGTGATGATTCTACCTTACTGTTATTTTTCATTCCTTGTCTTCTGCCTTTCCTGGATAGATTAATCCCTCTTCCAACAGCATCCATGTCTAGTTCCAGTGTATCCCTGTTATCCTCTTAACCATCCACTTGTTTTTGTTTTCTTTTTGAAGTTATTTTCATTTTTCTCCATCCAGAATTTTTTTGTCAACGCATCCTGATCCTCACACATATCCAAGGATCTCCTAATGTCTGTGGCCTCCTGCGAAAAGGACCCTTGCACAAACCCTGAGGTTCTCCCCTCTTATCTTTATCATACCGTTCACATTCAGTTCCAGAACTTCTTAAAACCATCTCCTTCTCCTACATTTATATATCTGAATAACCATATTTCTTTCCCCAGCCTCCGGATCTAATCGCTATTCAACCAGCCTTTTTTCACCACTAAGTATCCCTCTTCCTATCTGTTTCTCCATCTTCTTTTGCAAAATCCATTTCCCTATATGAATTTTTATAATTATTTGTCAACAGTTTACAGGCTGGTTCAGCCCGGTTCCATGACAATTGGGGCGGGGGACCCACAGACCCACACTGCAGGAAAGGGGAAGGGGGAAAAGGAAAAGAGAGATGGGCCTAGAAACAAAACGATCTGAGGAGGAAAGCTAATTTACTAAATAAGATATCAGAATGCAAAATAACACAATATAGTACAATATAATCGGAACTGAAGCTAATAAATCAAATAAAATGAGCAAGAGAGTGTCCGAGAACCAAAGGCCTTATGCTAAATGCTGAAGTGAGCACCCACTGCTGTGTTGATCTGAAAAGGAAAGAGCCTGTGTCTCAAGACACACAAACAGTTTTTATCTTTCCCTCTGAGTGGAAAATAATGAAATAAATTCAAAACAGGCAACATATCAAATAAATCTTTTAAAGTAGATCAAAGCAGATTAGCTAAGATATTTGCAACTCACTGAGTTTTTTGGTGTTTTTTGTTTGCTTGCTTGCTTTGGCTTTTTTTTTTTATCTGAGAACAAAGTAATCAAGGACGTTTGTGAAAAATCTCAATTACATGATATAATAAACTTACAGTAGGCTGATTAAACTACAAGTTCTGAACTTTCCAGGCTGGAAGATGTGGATGCAAATATCTGGAATGCGGAGTAATTATGATTTTGCTTACTGCACATTTAATTCTCCCTAAAATATGTATTGAGTTTTACCATTGGTCCTCATTCTTTTTGGTGCATTTTGTGGGATAGAATCTCAGGGTAGATAAATTCTGTTCAGAGATGAATAGCTGGCCCTTTCCAGGTCTTTTCATGAGCAGATATGTACAAGGCAGAAATAGCAGTATGTGTAAAACTTTATGATTTTTTTTTAATTTAATTTTTTGTTTTAGTTAGCTGCTATTGTCCTGAATGGAATTTCCTCATGCCTAGCACTGTTGAAGTCAGCTTCCCACAGGGCAACCACCAATGTAAATGTCAACATCTACTAAAAGGAAACCATTTTCTGTGAGCTTCTGGAAGAAATTAGATAATTCTTCACTTTATAATGACTTTGGATTCCTGAAGTTTTGGTAGTTCTTGCCTTAGCTTTACTTTTTGTAACTGTCAAAGACTTTCAGGTTTTCTTTCTTTCCTGAAAAAGAAGAAACTCAGGGCTAAATGTTGAAGTCTGGATTGTGTTTCAAAGTCCACTTTGGAGGCTGCATAATACCAAATTAGTGGATGTATAGTCATCTGATCTGGAAGTCTATGCTCATTAGGAGGAGTTAGTTTGTGAAGAACTAGTTGTTCTCAGTCCTTCATGTGAAATCTAAAACATTAAAGGTCTGTTTGTCACTGCCAGATCTACATAACGTATCTAAGATCACTCTGAAAAACTTACTGCTCTTTTATTCTGTACTTTCAAAGCAGTTATTTTGCATGGAAGGCTGAAGAAATGCAAGAACTGTAGGTTTTTATATTTTTTTTAGTATGCAGGGCTTCATAAGGAAGGGTAATATGAATATTTCTCACCTACGTTTATGCCTAAACCAGGCATGATTACCTCAGTACTTTCACTCAACAACATGGTAACTCAAGACTTTTCCTAAACTTTTTTTCTCCCAGAAAATGGTCAAGCTCTTTCTTGCTTCTCTGTTTCTGACTTCATGACTTGTACGCTCCTGGGAATGGAGCCCAGCTTTAGGAGGAAAGGTTGCTGTCAGTTAAAATCCCGTTAGTCTGGATTCTCTGGGGACCCAAGGCACAGCTCCATTCAAACACCCCTGCTTGTAGATTTCTCCTTTTGTCTTCTTTTTCCTTTTTTTTTTTCAGCTAGAAAAATGCCTTGTAAAATTTCTGTTATACACAAGATGTGCAGACTCTTCTTCTTGTGTTTGAGGAAACTCAAATGTTTTTAAGTAGCAGAGAAAATCAGAAACTATATACCTTCTTCTACCTTCAATGCTCTGCTATGCTCAGAGGTCTTGGTGACATGGAGTATACATAATTAATCAACAACCACTCTCTGAGTACACTTCCAGCATGTTTGCCAATGGAAGTCTGCAACCTACTACTAAGCAATTTCTCACAGCAAGGTCAGGGATCAAATAACAGGCTGCTTAAATGATCCAAAACACAGAACAGACAAAAAACGGAAGACTTTCCCAAAAAAGGACGTTGCTTCTTCTCACTGAATCTCTAGTTTTATTGATAAAATAGTTTCTTATTATTTAACGAAGAAATGCTAATAAGGACAGTAGGTTGGAAATTTTGTCTAGTTAACCATCTTTATAGCTAGAGAATTACATGAAAATATATCCTAGTAATTTTATTTAAAAGTATTATGGAGTTATGGTATATCTGATTGCATGTTGATGTTTTTCTTTCTTATCTAACAAAACACAGCTGTAGAAAATGAAATTTATAAGAAATAAGCAACAGAGGTTATTTACTGAGGAAAAACGTACATTTAATCCAATATTAATACTTCAACAGCAACCAATAGGTGGAACTTTTATTGACCTTCTAGGAGGTCCTTCACCAGGCAAGTCACTTGTGCCTTTCTTTCAGCTAGTTGCTAGGAGGAAGAGTTCCATGCAGAGCAGATATTCTCAGATATTTGGAGATATTCTCCAAACTTATGGAGAGGCAATGCTAGAGAAGGAGAAAAATAAAGTAGGGAAGGAGCAGCAGAGAGAAACTTCTATGTACAGCATAGCTTGATGTGGATAAAAAAGTCTTTAGGACTGTAGGGATATAAGAGAGGAAAAGTACTGTATTAATATTTTATATTAATGTTTTATATTAATATTTCTCACTACACAAATCCATTCTAATAGACAATAAATTTTCACAAGCCAAGTCTATTTTGTGCACAACAGTAATTGGTGAATAATTTTAATCCATGAGATTTCTCATTCTGTTTTCTTCCTGGGTTCTGTTGAGTGAATGAGTGGCTGGGTAGGACATTGGCTGATAACCAAGGACAGTCCACCATGAGCCGCTGTCTGCACAGCCCACTGTAGAAACTCAGGGCTGCCTGTGGGATTCCTTCAAATGCTTTGCAAGCTTGCCACTGATTGAGCCTGTGGACACCTGTGATGGTCCTCTCAGAAAAGGAAGTTAAAAATAGACCTCTGCGCCGTAGGGAGCTGAGAGCCACTACCTGCTCAACTGGAAAGAAATCAGTTCTGGGAAAGCAGTCTTGTGGTAAGTGAATCCATGCTGGAGGATAGATAGGCTAAGCAATCATGAGCCAGGCTTTTTAATAATTTCTGTGATGTTTAAGGATTTCTCTACTTGGCTCACAGATACAGTCAGGGCACTGGCCTGAAAGCAATCAAAGTCTTATATACAAAAGGAGTCTCAATAGGAACATTTTTTTTTCTAAAAATTGTGTATGCTGCTATCTTATCTAAAATCAAGGGAAAAGCAATGTACTCTTCAATCCTTTACTGGGAACAGTTATATCCCATTGTGCAGATAGGAATTGGAGCAAAGATCATTCAGCAGTGACTGGGCCACCTTTTAGCAGATTATAGACTCATTTTTTTCAAGATATGCTTTAGCATATAACTAAAGTCAGAGTTTCTAATTTTTGTAAGCTGGCATAAGCAAACTTGTGGCATTCACCCCTTACAGAACAAAGGTTGCAAGAATTACTGAAAGATTTTTTTAACACATCAAATTAAAGTTATTGTCATCCCAGAACATTATCAGAGTAAAGTATATTCTTCCCAGAATGTATGCATTGAAGATAGTCTTTCCTGAAATGGTATGTTCAACAATAATTACCAAAAGTGTAATCCTCTGCTTTCTTGCAACAAGACAGTGCTGGAAAGAAACCAATTTATGTATGTAGATATTTTACATGCAGAGCAATGATTTTATTATTATTATTATTTATTTTAAGTACATACATTTTTATTAATGCTGGACACTAACTTGAGAGTAGGCAAGAACCTTCCCTGCCATTTATAAATTAATGAAAGTTGGGACTGTTCAGCAATTTGCAGATTTGGATTCCAGTTATATAGGGTATTACATAGCCAGCTACTGAGCTGAAAAGACTTGTTTAGTTGAAAGACTGAGCTGAAAGAAAGGGCTTGTTTAGTGTATGCCAAAGAGGTAAAATGAGGAGAGGCTTTTGGGAAGAGATTACGGATGGGTATAATTAGATGAAATATCAGGAAAACACTTTCTAATCATGAGGATTATTAACCTGCAGAGAAGTGTCTCAAGGGAACTATTTCGAAGGCAAAGGAATCTACTAACTGTAATAAAAGCCTTGGTCTTTGCCTTTCCTTATTTGTATCCCTTACCCTTTCATAATACATTATTGGCAGAAGCTGTATTTTCTATCTGAATATATATTTTCCTCTCTTTTTCACCCCCCATCCCCTGTGAAATGTAGCAACCACAATATTTAATTTTTACTCATTATTCATGGGGTAAGTACATTGGTCATGCAAACATTTTATGGTGTAATTTGTCTGACTTTTGGACCTAGTACATGTTGAAATCAGCAATACACACGGAAGTGAAGTCATACATGGTAGTGATGTTAAGAAGATTGGTCTCTGATGCTGTATTCATAGTAATAAATCCAGGAATGTGGAACCTCACAGATCCAGTCAGCGATACTGTAACACTGGTAGAACAATCCTGGACATGATTCTGTCTTGTTCCAGATAGCATCCTATAGCACAGCTTCTTTTAACAGCTTTTAGCTCCCAAGAGGTGAGACACTGATATTTAAAGACTAAAAGAGTGAGTTTTAAAGAGTTACAGAGTTTAATAATAAATCTTTGTGTTCTTTCTTTCTTGCCAGGTGACCTCAGAGATGCAGAACAATCCTGCTACATCCCATTTTCATTCTGAAAATTTATGCCATCAGTTATTCAGCTTCTTAGTATACATAAATGTTTATTTGCAACCTTGTCCATAAAATAAGTCGAGCACTACTTTCACATGAATGCATTTTGTTCTAGAGAAGATATCCAAAGCAGGACAAATGAATTGAGTCTCCAGTGTGCTTATTTCTGTCATTATAGATGTCAGCAGCTGGAAGTAGCTGATGTCATTCTTGCTACTTAACTTCCACAGCTCTGAACTTCTGTTTTCTGTGGTAAGAGAAAAGCTGAGTGAAGCACTCTTGTCTAGCTTCAGTATTAATCATGATGGGGTAAGTTACCCCATGGAGATAATTGTTTCTGTCCATTGATTGTCAATCAAAACCAGTAAATTAATCAAGACAGCTAAAGTTAATGGAGTGCTTGAGTCTCTCATCCTGTGCTCAGGATGTAGTGTTCACTTCTTCCTTAGGAAGAAACAAGAAACTCCACAGAGGAGTCTTAATCCTTCAGTTTTGGCACAGACTATTCCTTTGAGCACATCCACTTAAGTATGATAGCTAGAATGGTCTAACAGTCTGTCGTGATCATCTGATCAGACTTGTCTAACTGGAGCCATGAGGTTTTTCTGAACTGATACCTGCTTCAAACCCAATAGCTGTGTTGGGAAAGCCATTACATTTGGAGTTGCATATGTTGCACATCGCAAGCACTAGTGAGCTTTGTTTCAATGGCTAATTACAATTGATGTTAAAAGCAGTGCTTTACTTCAAGGCCATCTCTTGTCTGAATTCCTCTTTCATGCAGTGTTTGAATGCTATGCTGAAAATTCCTCTTCTATACATGTTCTCATTAAATGTTCAATGATAATATACATTTTCCAAGTCTTCCTTATCTAGTATTGTTTAGTGACTGATGCACATTCCCTCCAACGTAACACATTCTTCAGATAAGGTACTAGATATGGATTCAGCAGTAATATTTGTAACTGAAGTAACAAAATTCTCATTACACCTACTTCATATTTCCCTGCTCATAAATGCTAGAATCACTTCACATCTTGTTGGTCACAGAATAATAGCAAAAGCTTAAGAAGAGCATTGTCTTACTATAATGGTCCTTTCCTAGACAGCAGTGACTGAAAGTCATTCTAAATAGGCCTCATCTTTAAAATGTGGTCTAAGTAACTTGTTTCACTTCAAAATAAATATTTTTGCTTGACTTACCAAATGATACAGATGACTTTTTCATTAAAATATATTGACATCTAGCATTTTGCTGTTTTCCCTTTTGTCACCGACAAATTTCATTAGTAATTGCTTAATGTTTTCTTGCAAATTATCAAACTGCTAAAATGTAGAGAGCCAAAATCTGTGCAACCTCATTTGAGAAATTCTCATTTATAATTTTCCACTCAACTTGCATCGGAAGAATCAACTGCAAGAACATTTTACTTTCATTTCCCACAAAACTTAAAACTTTTTAAGCACTGCATCTTCAAAAATTCCCATTCTACATAGTACAAACAATAAGCAATTAACACAAAGCAAATAACATAAGAATCTTTCATTTAATGGCATCTTTCATGACATTTTTCTCTCTAATATCTCATGTGAAAGAGAATATCAGAATGGTAAGATGTATTTATATTCAGATCTTTTCTTGGTAAGTCATCTCACAGTTGATACATGGTTTAGGCTTCCTGGATCTCAGAGTAACTTCTTTACAGTAACCACAGTAAATACAGTGTAAAATTACATGGCAGTCAAAGAATAGTGACATCAGCTTAGAGATGTTCCTGGCAGGGGCAAATGTCATGACAACAGTGCAAACACATCTTGAAAGAACTGAGAATATACAAAAATACTTTTCCACATAGACTAAAGTGCTGTCACCAAGCATATGGTTTTTGCAACAAACTAACACTTGTCTGGCACTGCTGCATTTTCCCACTAAATTAGGCTGAATTTGCTGCATCTATAATTGCAAATGCAAGCTAAATTTTTTGCTCTTATTTATGAATTCTGTTGTCATTAAGCACGTAAATTCCAAATTTATAGATAGAAAGTTGATGTGCTGAGGGGATTTGTTTGTTTACAGAATTGCAATTAGAGTGAAGCTGTACTCCAATTTTTAGAGGCAATGGTAGCCACAGAACCTGACGGAGTAGCTATACTGCTATTGATCCTTTTACTCCTATAGATAGGAATTTGTGTGCATTTTGAACTTAAAATATGGCCTTTTGCCTCATTCCTTGGATCATTTCTCGCTGTTTTCATCCTCTCTAAATATCTAGACATATTATATACTCTATGCCAGATCTTGTACAATATGCACATTCCTCTAAAATGGAACTGTAACTGTATTTGGAAGCAAACTCATCCTCTTGTGAGGTTTATTTGAGGCTCAGTTTAATCTAGTTATTCTGTGTGAACCATTCAAAAAAGAAAATGAACGATTTCAGTGTTCAAAACGTAATGCTCCAAGAATGCAAACAAAACAACACACAAAGCAGATCCAATAAACAGAACATAAAAATATATCTAGAACAACTTACTAGAAGCTCACATAAATCATTCACTTGGAACCTCCTAAGGATTTTTACAGTATAAATAACATAGTTTTAGTCTAAACTTAAAGTAAGAAATGACAGTGATAACAAACGACTACAAAATATCTCTTTTTCATGGAAAAATAATTACTATCTCCCTTCTCATAAGAGGAAGGAAAAGTAAAAAACACCTCCCAAAACACCTTGTGAGAAGTCCTAGGCAGAACGCCAAAGACAGCGTTCAAAATTAGAATTAGTTAAAATGAGAGGGACTGAATTTGCAGAGACTTAGCAGCATGACAGGTCACCTTACAGGCGTGTGTGCTTTTTTTCTATTATTATTATTTTCCTAAATATAGAAAATAAATAAGGAAAGAAATTATGGTTTTGTGGGTTGAGTATTGACCTGGGTTTAGTTCCTGTTCTGCTTCCAGTCTCACTTTGAAGAAATCACTAAGGGTCAAACCACATTTAATGTTAATGCAACACAGTCAATAAAGTCATGCTGCTTTAATCCTTCTGAAAATCCACTTGGTAATATTTCTGTGCCTTAGTTCCTTGCTTGTGACATTACAGCTAATACTGTTTCCTTTCCCCTGCACTCTGTCGATCTTGCCTATTTACACAAAAGAAAGAATCCCTGAGTATACTTCATTGTCTTAGTATATGCCTGTTATCACATAACTAGCTCTGGACTCTCTCATGTCCACACATTAAAGAGAAGGAATGTGTTTGAGGACACCAGAGAGATTATAATCCAGTTTCTAGTGTGCAAAAAAGCTTCTGTGCTTTTGTTGTTGCTGGCAATACTTCGACTAGCACACTGAAGGGAGCACATTTCAGACTCATCAGCAACTGCAAATACAGACTAAGTCCAGAAAGACACAGAATTTTTACAGATTTTCTACTTTTCTTCTGTCTGATACCCCACAGTCCAAAAGGGACTGATCTATACAGTCATTATTTGCAATTCTAGGGATGATCTGAGGTCCCTTCCTACCCCCATTTCCTTGGCAGAAGTACAACTACTGTACTTTTCAGGACCTGTTTCTCCAGTTAAATTGTAATTCAACATCCAGGGATTTTGTTGTTGCTTTTCGTTACACAAGTACAGGCTGGCAACTCACAAAAGACTGAGATACATTTCCATCTATGCTAAGTATACTAATGGCAGAAACAAGCCTTGAAATTGTCCGACCTTGCCTTAATGTAATAGCTACTGCAAAATATCCCATGCAAGTGAATGGGATATTGACTTCTGCCACTGGTTTCTAACTGGTTTTGCACGTGTAAGAACTCTCACTGTACATTTTCAAGATAAGGTCAGCAGTGCTAGATTTCTACTGTCTCTTAGTATTTCCTTTTTGTTGTATTCTGAGTGGATACGCCAAGAGAACAGTCTCGCAATATTTGTTTGTTGTGGCTAGTGGATATACAGAAGCATGAAAGGAGACGGAAAGTTTTATTAGGAGAGTATCCCAAGTCCAGAAGAAAAAATATCTTTACCTCTAGGCAGAACTGATGAATACAAAAGGTATACACATGTATTCAAAGTATGGGATCCGAGTATCTTTCTTTGGCTAATATTCTTTGCAATTCTTGTGAAATTTAAAAGAGCAGGTAATTGCTTTCTACAAATCATAGTGCAATGGATGTCATGTACAAAAAACTTTTCTGAAAACTACAAATTTCACAGTGTCTTGTCTGTGATCTGTTTGTTTGTTTTATTCAGTTCTTAAAAGTTCCTTGTCCAGAAGATAAATAATACTTAAAAGTCAGTCTTCCAACCAAAGGAACATGTGGAGAAAAGTACATCTCTGTTCATTAGAGAAACTGTAGACTGCACTTCAGCACTGCACTGCAACACACACACACAGCTCTGCCAGTAATTTTGACATTCCTTTGCAAATTAGCCAGGCTTTGTGAGTACAGGTCTACTTTACTGCACGGGGGGCTTTCAGCTCTTGGAATCTGGCAGGGGTTCAAGATCAAAGTATTGCTTTGAACCCACTTGTTAGCCATGCAAAATAAACACAATTCACCTTGAAAACAAAAAGGGGAAAAAAAAATTAAAAATCTCTTCAAATGCAAATTCAATTCTTACACCACTGCTACTAAATATGACCAAGGAGAAAAAAAAAGAAATTAAATGTTATATACATAATCTGCAAATAAAAGTTTTCTACAAACAGAGAGAAGTTTTGTTGATGGTGTTTGCTTTTTTTTTTTTTTTTTTCAAGATCACAATTGCAGACAATGCTTTAAAGCACTGAGAGCATCCTGATGTTGCCATAAAAAGTTCCCTGGCTAATTATTTGCCAGTACAACTGTTCACTTCCTGTGGTGGATTTATGCTAAATCCTGTTATTAGTCCTGCTCTGCAATTGCCATTGTCTGTGACTGGAAGCAAGGCTCAAAGGCTGCACTCACCCTTTTATTACAAAACATGTGAATGGAGATTTGACCCAATGTTCGACCACTTCCCCTTTTGGTTTTATGTAAGTTGTTGAGCCTTTCCCTATAAATCACTATGTTGAAATGAACTTTTACTCTTTTTCTTTCCCCCTTGCAGCCCTCCAGGGAGATTTTTTTTTCAATAAGGGAATTTCTTTTTTCTAATTATTATTATTTTAAAAAAGCTTTTCAGAAACCTTTAATTACAAACTATCACCAAGGAATTCTACATCATCGGAAACATTAGCAAAAAAAATGCCTGAAGTCTTGAGAAAAGTGAGACCATTACGTTTTTGTGTTTAAAACACAAATATAACTCCTTCCCCCATTAAAATTATACTTTGTCTTATGCATAATTAAAAACAAATACCATTTTCTAACAAACAGAACTAGTTATTGTAGAAGCGAAAGAATTCCTATCGTATGTAAATTGACCATACACTTCTCTGGAGTATTTTATACATTGTGCTTTCAGAGAAATTTTAGCATACTTTTATTTTATTTTTTGAAGATGAATAAAGATAACTTCATTGAACGATGAAATCTAGGAAATGTAAACATCTAAAACTGCAGGGATGAAAACTCTAGTGTTGAAATATTTTGGTGGGCTCTAGTCATTCCAGAATGGAGGATATGGTCCTGCAGGAAAGTGATAGAGCCAAAATGCTCAGTAAGGGTGAAAGAAGATTTACTTAGATAATTTTTTCCAAACTAGATACCTGTTTTTATTGTCATTTTAGTCATGCACCTGCTGTTCTTTTTTGCTTAAATTTAAATTAAATTATTTAAAGGAAATGAACTTAGACATAAAATTTATTATTAAAGTATTCTTCACAATCTTCTTCCTCCTCATACCAATATAAATTGGAATACTTAAGCTGGTGTGGTCAGAATCCCTTCTCTACTAGTTAATTCACTGAAATTTGCCATTGACTGCCAGAAAATAAAACCAAGTAATAAGTGAAGTAGAGGCAGATGTAAGGCATTTTTAAACCAGCTCTTTTCACATTTTCATAGAGGAAAGAAATATATCATCTGGTGATATCTAAGATGCTTTTGTACTGATCAGCTGTTTGCTGACAAGTAACAGTGTAATAGTAATAGTGTAATAATGTTGGTTTTTTCTTTTGTTTTGTTTTGTTGTTGTTGTTTGCTTTTTGTTTTTTGTAGAATAAGAGAATTTCATTTATGATTGTCCATTAGCAAAATAGAAAAAGCAGAAAGTTGCAAGTGCCTCCCTCTTCCTCATTCCCACTAGCATGTTTAGGGAGAGACATTTCTGTTTTTCAGAGAAAATGAGATTGAAGAGTAGCCAAAATAACTTCTTTCTTTCAAATCATAAGGCTAATGTGCCTTCTCCTCAATCATACTCAAAGCATTCTGAAGGGCACAGGATGGACTCATCTGTATTTGTTCACCCAGATAACCTAAACAAAAGACTAGTTCATACTCACCCTCCAAACTCAAAACACATGGAGAGTTCAAACCACTAAGGGTAGTAGTGTTCATGAACACTTTTTGTTAACAGTTAGCCACTACCTGGATCAGCAGTTTGTCATGTTATTCCACTCACATATCCTGTTGATGCAAGTCCTGCCTTCCCTGACCTTACTCTGTAGAGCTGGGCCTTGGTCAGGAGCATGCCTCAGGGACCTAGACCTAGAAAGTTCTTTCTCTTTTTTTTCTATTATTTTTTTACCCTCTATAGTTAAAATACTGAAAACACTGTGGGTACTGCCTCCACAATAACATCTCCATTTGTTTTGCTGTGGGCAAGATCTGCACTTGATTTGCTGTGGGCAGGAAGAAGACTTTTACCTTCATGCTTGTGTTATTAACTACTTGTGTATTAAGACTTTTACTGAATTAAATTAATAAATATATTTTTATGGTATTATTTTCTTTCTAAAATATAATTTACAGTGAGCTTTCCAGTTACTTACAAAAATCCAGCGCATAAAATAATGAAATATATTGATCTGATTTGAGGAGATTAAGGAGAATGTTTTACATATGACCTTTTTGAGAAATTCATAATTTCCTCATGTAATTTGACGAGTCCGTCAAAATTTCTATAGGTGTTGTTGACATCTGCTGAGTGTAGAACTGATCATCTTCTGGCACCTTCAGAAAGAGCTCTGCTAACAAGGCTGTCCCTATTCCATATTTGCCCAAGTTTCTCTTTTCTGGAAGGAATCTTCTTCACACTGGACATAATGACAATATTCTCTATTGCTGTAATTGGGTTAAGGACTGGTGCACTTCTACCTGTGAGAAACTCAAGAAAAATCTGTATCTCCTAGATATAATAGCTATTAAAATCAACATTTGTCCATAGTTACTACACAGTAAGTACCCCCAAATATTTTGCAAGAAGTGTTGCATATCATCACGTAATAATTACTGAAAAATGGTTGTTTCTTTATAAGAAACTTAGAAGATAGAATTTACAATGGATGTAATAGAATATGTATTTTCACGTTTATTATTTTCCAATTAAAGGAATGCATATATTTTTATTTCTTTTTTCTCCTTTTCTTTCTATTCTTAATTTTCCTTGAGAGAAAAAAAAAATGCCAATGGTTGTAGTTAATTTGGCAGGGAGATGTTTTGAGAGGAATGGTAATAAAAATTAAGATAAACATATAGTGTCTCTTTTCAATCTGACAGTTGGAGAAGATGAAAAATGATGTAGATTCTCCTGTTGCAAATTGTGAGAGAAAAGAGAAAGGAATCTGTCAGTAGCTACTGCACAGAAAATGGTGGAAACAGTTCTTACTCAGTGAAGAATGATGTTCTGAGTGTCTATTATAAAGGTAGATATTTGTCATGTTGCTGATTCACTCAGATGTGAAAGAGAAAGATTAAATACATCTCGCACAAGCTACTTGTTTCCTTCTGAGGAGAGGGCTATCAAGTCTGTTATCTGTGTGGAAAGCTTGTCTTATTACAGATTCAAGAATCAATTCATAAAACCAAAAAGTCAGTGTCTGGGCACTGTTTACACAAGGTTCCATGCAATGGAACAGGGAACTGTTGCAGAAAACATTGTCATGCCTTTATGCTTTGGAGGACATAGATGAAAAGAAAGCCAAAATATCTACATTAGCACTGGAAATAGGACTGACTTTATTCTAAAATGAATCATCAGTTAATTTTTTTCCTCTGTGCAAAGCAGATGCCTGAGATAGAAAAGCAAAATACACTCTAAGCAACATAACTTTCCTTTCAGAAACAGTATGCATGACTGATATTTTTACTATGACAAAGTAAGATAAAATTAGTGAGCAAGGAGGTAATGATGCATTTTGTAACAATAATGAAGACTCAAGCCATGCCTTAAATGATTAAATTTGAGGCTTCAAAGTAACTGAAGTGATTTACTGAATTAAACAAACTTAGTATCAGAGTGGGAATAGAATATAACTATAAGGATACTATGAACTCAGAAGGACATGGTCTGAATTATCTGTAACTTCTCTGGGAAACTTGTGAAAGCAAACTGAAATAGAAAAGCCGTAGAGATAAGCAGTATTTGGAAAGAAGGCATTTTCCAACAAATTATTCGGTGTTGTTTTTAGGAATATTCCCATTCATAGTATGATTTGCTTTGCATTTTCTGTGTCACCTCTCGTCTCTATTTGTTACACTGTGTCCCAACATCCCTTGCAACCAAATCCTTGGCAGAGCTTTATGACTTCTGTGATGTCACAGGTGTAAATACCCAAAGACCTGCATCTCTTCATTCTTTTAAGTTTCCAGATTCATTTTACATGCATAGATTTATCCTCCAGGCTGATGTATATTAGGCTACAATTTAGATTTCTGAAATGTAGACATCTTCATGTTGACAGGTAGAAGGCTTAGACTCCTTTTCAGTTCAGTGAAGAAAAACAGACAACTCTAGGATGTGATTCATCTCACCCGAAAGCGGATATCTAAAATAAGTCAGATGAATCAAGTCATAAAATTGCTTGTTTTCCTCTGCTTACTATTGAAGGAGCCTGGAGCAGCTAGTTCAGATACACACATGCCAATATTTGCTTCATTGAATGCCACCCTTGAGAAAGTGAGCTTGATATAAATTTGGACCGCATTTTCTAGACTGTAAAGGGTTGAATAGCTTCCACTGTTTTGTATATTCCACTGGGAACAGTGGAAAGTGTTAAACTCCTTTGCATCGTAAGATATGTTTACAGTACATATTATATGCATGTGTAAGTAAGTTCTGCTTATGTTCCCAGCTGTAAAAAGCCACATGACAAAGGTAGGGTGTTGCCTTACCCCAGCTAATATATCCTGGAAAGGTTTCCTAATTTGATTCCCATACAGTATGCTTTCTGATAAAGAATAAAAGAAATAGACCTTATATACTTTAAAATCAGTACAGGGGTAGGTAGTTTCTTTCCATTTCTATTTTGCAACAATGTTCTTGTTCTTAGTAGCTCAATGAAGATACTTATATTGTTTCATAACGGATTTAATGAGGAGGATGATTTAAATGCAATATGTTGAGACAAATAATTAACTATTGTGTTTTTTCTTTTCTTTTCTTTTTTTTTTTTTTTTTTTTTGGAATGATGATTAATGATGCTGTCCTAGATCCAAATGCATGTTCACAATGATGCATTCATGGGGATGTGACAGGTGATAATAAATACGTTAACATTCAGCTATTGTACTCTAATATGATCCAAGCAGGATTTCCTCCTATTACCTAGTTTACAACAAACTTTACTACAAAGTTGGAATAAGAAAGACTGCTCCAGTGATTTGTTGGCTGCTGTAATTATTGCTGTCTTGAAACCCGTAATTTTATAAATTCCATTTTCCACCAAAATGAGCTTTGAGTTAATGTACTTTCAGTGAATTAAAAGGAGATATGCCCTGAAGGTTTTTAGCTGCAAGAATGGCACAATATGCATTTGTTAGGCTGACTTTAGGTGCATTTAGTGTTCCTTGTCAAACAACATAGATAATTACTAATACTGTACTCAGTGGAGCCTCTTCCTGTCTTCTGCCTGAAGTCAGTGTTTTCAAGCTTTACACAAGAGAATTTGAATTACAAGGGAGCTAGTGTTTTATCTTGGTTGAATCAGAGGCTCCCACCGGTCTTGTCTCTAGGAAAAACTTAAACTGATTTGGAATGACATTGTGATCCAACGCAAGTAAAGTCTTAGAAGTCATCTTGTTACAGAGCTGCATCAGCAGATTCAAGTCAGAGTTTTGAGTTTATGTATGTGATAATCCATATGGAAAGAGATTGGAGATGAGGATTGTTGTGCTAGCAAAAGGGGACAGAAAATATGGAAAGATACAGAAACATCTAAGCAATGTCATGTTTCTGTAAATACAGAGGTAACTCTATTCTTTGGGAATTACATTGACCAATAAAACAAGAGGTTTGTGGAACTGCAAACTGTTGATAATTTTCTGTAGAATACAAGAAAGGTCACCCCAAGTGTATTTCAGTGAATTAATATGCAATGATTTTTCATGCCTTGTGCAGTTTTGATTTTCACAGTAAAATTCACTCTTCCTTTCTGGTCATTAACATATCTGCACACTATTTAGTCATATATATTCACATAAACTTCATGTGTGTTTGTGGAGCAGATGCAGAGCCCAGCTTTTTAATAGATGCACACTAACCATGTGACTGCTGTTGAATTGTACAATAATTGCTATATACTTTAAGACTTGCACCATAGCCAAAACATGTCCACTTGCATTCCTCATTTCACTTAAGCGGCTTTTCGTATGAAACAGTTTTGTTTGTATTCCTACAGTTGGTGAAAAAGGAACTGCATGCCAAAAAAAAGCCCCTAAAATGCAATGGAAAAGGTCCTGAAAAGACCACTGCCACCTGTTTTAGTTCAGATGTTAAATTAATGTTTAAAATACTTAACAGGCCTTTAGAATTTAACACTGCCAGTTCACAGCTCAGAAGCTCATGTCTGTAGAGGGAAACCTTAGTGAAAGCAAGAGGATTCCAGGAAAGTGACTACATACAGTTACCATTTAAAAAGCAAATATGCAAGAGCAATATTTTATGCCTTCATTCATGGATTCTCTACAGTGAAACTGAAACAATGTCATCCACCAGAATTTTCACCATTTATTTACTTGTTACTGTAAAATTTGTTGTACAGTTGTTGAATTTCCTTGGGAACATAAATATCAGATATATTGGAGAAGTGCAAATCCAGTCCTAAGCAACTTCCACCCATTTAATAAGGATTTTTTAAGCAACTGTAGTCAGTTGATATTTTTTCTATAACTCTAAAGGTGTTGCTTTCTGATTAATTATGTTACATTTTTACATTCCTGCTCTGAAATTTCAGATACACATCACAATCACTGTAAATGTTTTCACATTGAAATTGAAGATGTAAATGAAGTACTGCAGTTGCTGTCTGGTTTTAGTTACAATGTCTGTTTGTTGACATCTCACATGAAGGCCTGCTGTGTCTCTGGCTCTGTCTACTTCATTTCCCCTCTAATTAGGCTTTGCCCTCAATTAAGTTAATGATGCAACTTTTCCTATAGATCATTTACCCCTTCAATCAATTAGCAGAATATGAAGGGTGCATCCCTCTTTGGCTTTGGATTTACTTGCCTCAGGGCAGACTGTTCAGTTCACAGAAGTACTTAGGCAAAGCTGGCTGTTTACTCTTGAAATATATAACCCGACTAAATTAGGACTCATGGAAATCTAATCTTGATAAGGAAAAAAAGTCCCTCAGTTATTTATATGACAGCATAAAAATTGCACAGCAGTAGAGCACCAGGGAGAGTGTAGAAACACAGTAGATAATACATGGTGAAAATTTTGCTGAATGCATGCAGTCATGGTCAGCAGCAGAGCAAAGCTAAGTTCCCCACATGCTTGCTCTTCTAGATGCCATCCCTATGCCCTACTGTTATCCTCCCTTTCTCAATTTCCTTTTTTACCTCCCCTCTGTATGAAACATTCCAATCAACCAAGCTTACTTCTCCAGGAGGCAGTCTGAGATGTCATATACTACCACCTGCCACTTCTTTGTATGCGGGGCTCATGACTACTTAAACTGTCCATCAGATTTCCCACTGTTGGCTTCAGCCCACTCACATTGTGATCTTACTACACTAACAGTTCTGGTTTGTTCACGCATGCTCTTTTTGTTTCACATTCCACAAATGAAGCCACTCTCAAGTTTTCCTCCACATTCCCATTGCTCTAATTCCCATGTTTCTCTGTCTTGGTTTTCTCACTGCCAGTGCTTCACCATTTACTTCATTTCTTTCATACTACATTTCTTCTCTTTTCTCCTTCTTGGCCTATTTGCCCAAAACAGTGTAGTGAGGTAATTGTATGTACCATACAATCACGTCATACAACCATATATAAGCACCATTTCTACCATGAGTACAGCCTTATACCTCATTTTAAATTTTCCTTTTTCTTCTTGAAGAAGCAAATCACACCCTGCGTGCCTTCCTTTGATGTCTGCCATATATCAACTCTCATTTCTTCCTATTCCTAGTCTCTTTGTTTCATGAGCTTAGCTTTGGTGATGAAAGAAGGTGTGATTTTTACCTTCAGGTAACCAGAATGCAGAAGCTGTCCTTAGGTGAAAACAAAGAAAAGATCAAAGCCTGTTAGTATTACCACAAGGTAAACTTGCTGAGGTCAGTCATACACCCTGGCCAGGGGCTAAACTCAGCAAGTTTACCTCACAGTAAAGTGACAGTGCTTGCTTTTCACTGTGTTTTCATGCAGCAATCTCACAGTGCCTTTTAGTTATTTGGAGTAAAGAAGAAAAACAAGATCCTCTTTTAATAGGGAAAGGAATCTCTATGTCTCCCTTTCACATTTTCTTAACCATATCTCTTACATTATAAAAAGTTACTGTTTTTTCATTCTTAGCATCTTTTCTCAGCTGCTGACCTCCAAGTTATTTGAACTGATTGCTTGAATCAGAAGATGAAGTCTTCTGATACGCTTATACGCACAGTCCACGAAAGCTGGTACTATTCAGCCTGGAGAAGAGAAGGCATGGGGAGTTATTATCAATATGCATTAACACCTGCAGGGAGAATGGAAAGAATACAAAGGGAGGCTCCCTAGCCATCTCGCCTTCGGTGTTAGAGTAAGGCCTTCGGTTTTTGGACACTCTCATTTTATTTGATCTATTAGCTTCAATTCCAATTATATTGTATTATATTGTGTTATTTTGCATTCCGATATCTTATTTAGTAAATTAGTTTGCCTTCTCAGATCGCTGCTGCTCTTTTTGTTTATAGGCACATCTCTCTGCCCTTTCCCTTTTCCCCTTTCCCTTTCCCAGGGCATGGGTCCACATATCCACCCCCACATTAGTCACAGAACTGGGCCAAACTGGCCCATAAACCGTTTATTCCATGGAAACACTATGGGTACAAAAAACACAATAACACAACTTGATAAAGCTGCAAAGCGCTTTTTCCAATACAGTCACCACCATTAACGATGCATTTTCACCAGTCCTCCACCTGCCTAACAACCCTTAGCAGGAATCTCCATCAGCTCAATTGCTTCAAGACTGTTGCTGGATGAGAATGGGAATATGTTGTACTGATAGATAGTAGTCGTGACTTATGTTTGATTTCATAGACTTGAAATGAATAAAGAAATTTAGGTTTTGTATCTAGCTTCCGTCACACCTTCATGTTCCCCTTGGACTTATATACGTGGATCTTCTAAGCTCAAGTATTGTATAATTGGGTTGCTTTAAGTACTGAAATGACATTCTGACCCTGCAGTATGTGCAAATAGCTACATCTGAATTATTTCTATTTTAGCAATAGGTGAATAAATAGAGAACTCAGAAGTTGACTTGCTTGTGGACAAAAGACAGGTTGTTTTCAGAACCAGAATGAGCCCAGACATCCTTGTTTTAAGTCTGCATCCACCCCTCCATTCCTGTGTAAATTATATGCATCATTTTTTAAAGTACGCTGTGTTCAACACATTAACTGGCATCAGTTTAGGTCTTTTTTTCAGTTTCTTTTTCGAAGTATTCTTGAGTGACTGTATATCTTTTTAAGTAGTTTAAAGTAACATGAATGCTGATTTCTGTGAACTCGCTGTTCTCACTCACCACTTTTGCAGTGCACATTTCAGTATACTCCAAAGCATACAGTGTGTGTGTGCAAAGTTCAGTTTGATATAGCATAACATTCTTCTAGTGGTAAGCATGTTATCACTCTGTTGGTTTAAATCTAATTTGCACATCATGTGACAAGCAAAGGAAGACAATGTTTTACTATATTTTGAATAAACTGATAGCCAAAGACTTTTTCCAGATTAATAAGAAGTTATTTGCTTATTTAATATGCATATTCAAACAAGGTCATTTTTAGAAAGCAAGGGTATCTTAATTATTCCAAATAGCTACTATTTGATCCTATCGCAGATCATTTTATGACCTTACAAAGAATGACAAGGACATGTCCTTAACTCCTAGATATTGCCCTTTGTTAGTCACATTTCTTAAGAGGAACTGTATAAAATACAATACAGTGTAAAACTGGATGTCTTGAATCAGCTGTTCAAAGGGAATTGGAGGAAAATACAACTGAAAGAGACTGGAAGTATCATACAAGATGTTTAAATAACCATACCCTTAAAAGCACAGCATTTTACAGAATAGGCATTTACCACTTTATCCACCAGTTGCATTCACGAGTTTTGTAAACAGTCAACTGTAAGCAGTCACAGAAACAAGGAAACATTTAAAGGAATTGAGTAAAAGTGACAAAGATTGGATTGGGTCAACCAAGCTATAAAGTCAGAGCTGTTTTTTCAGGTTTTCCATGTCTACAAAGAGGGGTGAGACATCTCCACAGCATAGGTTATCCCTTCTTAAGACCAGTTACAAGGACTGCTAGGAAGAATTACTCACTGGAAGCATCCATTTTGCTTTCCTGACTTGTTGAGAGCACCTGAGTGTCTAGATCTAGATCCTTCCTTTTATGTGACTTTGAGCAGCAGAAATGCATGATGGATTGCATCTATGAAGACTAAAATATCCCTTCTTCAACATGCTGAGTTGCTGTTTCTATATCTGTCAAGAAACTCAAATATTATTCGGACCTTCCACAATTATAATGTAATGTATTTTGGAAAACAAATGAAAACATATGATACTCAGCTGCATAAACTTCTTTTTAATACCTTAGTAGTGAGCAAGAATTTATATGTAAAATAATTTAGCAATAGGATTTTGTTATTAATCTCACCTATTCTGGAAAAGCATGAATAAAATTGAGTTTTCATAAGTAAGCAAATGCAGATCTTACAGTATTTTTGCTGATAATGTGTGTGCCTTTTTCCCTTCAAAATTATCAGACGATCTGCTATTAACACTAAATATTTAAGGAAAAAAGGAATCTATTTAAACCAAAATTTGAAAGTTTTATTGAGTCAAATAAATCCAACAGATCTGAGAGTTAAAGGATGTGATAGTTGATTTCTTGTTCCAGGGCAAAAGTCCTAATGTTGAAATAGCTTTCCTCTTCCTAAAATATTTTCTCATCTGTTTGATGAGTGTAATTTTTCCTGTAATGAGCTGTGTGATAATTTCAAGAATCGTAAGAACCCTATCCATTTTTCCTCTTGCCTTCCTATATCTAAGGAAGGACGAGTTTTCTGCCACCGAGAAAAGTGAGATCTCTGCCTAACATTTCACATAGTACTCAGGAGAATTTTGTTCATTTTATTCATTTCATTTCATTTCATTTCATTTCATTTCAGTTGGGAGAAAGCAAACAATTTTATTTTGTTTTATTTTTTTTTAATTGAGCTCTAAAATGAGGTGAGGATAGACTGGTCATTTTCCTTTCTTCATCCTCTGTTTCTTTAACTACAGAGAAGTAAACTTTTACCTATACCAAGGTATATGCAACATGAGGTCAGTGTTTGAGATGGGACTCAACAGCTGTACACTGTAAATGAGGATGAATTGAGTTTTTCTTATTCCAGATCATATTCTATGGTGTGTCTGGACTAGGACAGTGAATACTGAGCACCAGGATTATGGGTGAAAATGGTTATCATTGTGTTTTGTGTGATTTAATGGTGCACCACGCATCAGAAAACCAAGAACTTCTCAGTGACATCCTTCAGTATACATGTAGATTGTACTGAGAAAAATGTATTAGAAATTATGTTTCACAAAGGATAAGAAAGCCTCTTGTCTAGAAGAACACAAACTAATAATTAGTATCTGGAAGCAATAATGTGCAGAAAAAGAGTCAAAAGTTGAGAGCCACTTTGATATTACTAAGAGGTAATGTTTACGAGGGTGTTTTTTTTTTTATTTAAACTATTTTCCTCTTCCCACCATATCCACATGTGTGTTGTCTGGATTTTGTTTCAGCCAGCTGCTCTGCATCCACGTGCACGTTTCAACAATGCACCAGAGCAACCATTTTACATTATGACTGTTTTTCTTTCAGCAGCCTTCCTCTGTGGGGCTGATGTCCAAGTCCACAGACTCTGTCAGTGATTCTGTACTATATTTGGGATGCAGGGAGCCAGTATAATTTAATAAGATCTGATACCTTTTCATTTAACAATTATCCCCTTACAAATGTTGACAAAAGAAGTCAAAGAGGATCTTTAATTGAGTATCATTAAAAGCATAAAAAAATACACTTTATAGCACCAAAAATTCTGAGTGGCACCATTTTAAACAGAAATGAATGATCACACACATACTTCCCAACACCTGCAAGTACATGCCAAGATATATTCTCTTCCATATGTGTGAACCTTAGGAAAAGATTGATTGCAACAGGGTCAAAGTCAGGAACAACTGGAAGAACAACAATGTCCTTGGCCTCGGCAGGGTGATTTTCCACGTCAGCATTGCTTTCTAAGAAGATCTGTGTCCCAATTAATGCAATCTTTAGCCCTCGCATCCTCTAAAAAAGTCTGTGAAATTGTAGGTCTCCACAGGAATAGTCCACTTGTTTCAAGCTGTATGTCTGGGAAGCTTGTATGCCAACTTGGTAGCTGTACTGGTAAATAAAATAGTTACTAACTATATGGGGGATGTAATACTTTGAATATTTCATGCAGAAATTATTTAAGCTGAATGGAACTTTTATTTAAGTTGATACAGAATTACTAAAGAGGGGCCAATGCCAATATAAATACCAGCTTAAGTATTGTACACTGCATTTTCAGGACAGTTGAGGTATCATTTTGAAGCAAAACATAGTTTTAATTCAGGAAGAGTCATGATAGTAACCTTTGATCTTTATTTCCTACAGTTAATACCATAATAATTCTTTTTATCTCATCATGTACATACACATTCCTAGGACTTAAAGCCAGTGGTTGTGCAAGAAGTTATTTGTAGTTTAAATGAAGTACTTGGATGATAAATCAAGAGGTTTTATAAAGTATTAATCCGTGGTAAATCATTTTTATGCTGTTTTGAACTTTCCAGCACTGCACCAACTCCAGTTTGTGCTAGCATATAATAGACTGTGTGAAATTTATCTGTACTTTTATTTGAATAAAATGCAACTTTTTGGGGAAAGGAAATTTCTTGTGTGTTTATGGACTAAGAACAGAGTTCATCAAACATAAGGGGGAGAGGTTTCTTAATCAAAATTACTACCTACAAAGCACATAAGAGTTTTAATTTTACATAGCTAAAATGAAAATAATTCCCTCATGGTAGGCATGCCCATTGAGCAGATGGGCATATTCCAGATGACCAAAATTCTTCCATATTTGCATACTTCAGAATTTAATCTGATGAATTTAATCTTAGGGTCCTGCTTAAGTCAGACATACTCATGTGCTCAAAGGTATTCTGTATGGGAACTGTTGAATCACGGCCTGAACCACTGATTGATCACCTGAGGCAAGCCCTGAGTCAGCTGCAGGGGCACAACTGAGTGTGATTGGAAGGGGTGAAGTTTGACTCCACCTCTCCCAAGACCCCATTTAAGGGCTGACCACCAGCAGGGAAGGATCTCTTGTTGGAGATCCCTCCCTGGTGGAGTTATTGGTGAGCCCCAACCATCATCAAGGTGAGCCAATCTCTTTTGCTATTTATTTGTATACCATCTACTTAAAGCCTACCAAAAATATACCATCCTTTCGCGCTAACTTCCTTGAAGTGCTTTCCTTGGGGTTATTTGCCCTACATATTCTAAAGCCTTTTATAAGGGCAATAAGACTGTAATCAGGAGTCATCCCAATACATAACAGTAATTTACTGAAATCTTGATTAAGAAGAGGAAGGGGATATGAAAAGTTGGCCACACTTTGTAATGAGTCATGGACAGTTCCTCAACAATACCATGGCACAGTGTGACTATAATAGAGTATTTATACTTCTCTACCCTCCTGTCTTCCTTCCTAACTCTCAAATTTCCCCTTGCCTCAGTCATCTTATTAATAGCAGTGGCCTGTAGATAATTGCTATCATTTCATTCAAATAGGCCTTAAGATACAGAGGGAAGTAAAATTAAACACATATATAGATGGAGTTGTCTCAAGAAAGTATTTACCCTTATGAAAAGAATGAAGAAATGTCCCTTCAAACATAAGAAACATATTATCACAGTTCATGAACATAATTTATCTTCTCTGTTGTACTTTGATAACTTATTATAATCAATAAAGTCATTTTGCCTTTCTGTGAATACAGGTCTTGCTGTTTAAAAATGTCTGATGCATTAGAGTAAATTACCCTTCCAGAGCAAGAATGCAATCAAAATCAATGGCATGCCTGATTAATACTTCCAAATGTTGTCCAGAAGCCAACAAAGACTCAATGAATCCACATACTGCGTGTATATAGAGAAAGACATATGTATAAGCACATACCAGCCTATTTCTCTTATCATATTTTTTCCTGTTAAAAAATTTGTGAGTCAGTACAGGAACAAATAGACAAGCGGAAAAGATATTTCAAATAAAAACATGAAATGTTTTTTGTAGAGATAACTATTCACAGTTAGGAATTACACATTACATTTCTCAGAGGGCACCATACAGAACTCGTATTCTTGATAGCATTGACATATTTGTGTATTTTGAATGAAAATTAGGAATTGATGACAGACAATGTGAGCCACATTTATTCTTGATTAAATTTTCAGTGCCATTTTGATTCAAGCCTGAAACATAAAACAATCCCTTTCACACAGTTTAAATAACTAGGGACTAAAGGTCAAATCTTACAAACTATCACGCACTAGAACAGTGCTGGTGATGGGTCTCTGATACAGATCAACGGGAAGTGCAAGAGAAGACCTATTTCTGAGGAACAGTAGATTTAGGCACCTTAAATTTCGATCAAGAGTGAAGAGAAGCTTCGGAAAATTTCTTGCCCCTATATGTTTCTCTCTCATGTCAAAGAAATGTTAAGTACAAGAGTAATTTGTTGTGATGTTATGCTGTAATGTTTCCCTTGGCTTGTGTCCCTTATTATTTAATTAAATGTCATCAAGCATTTCACAGTCAGGCTGAAACATTTGTATTCTATTTCTGTATCTTAATGGAGACAGTGAAGAAGTAAGAGGTAGGAATACCAGAAGGAATACATTCTTCAGAAAATTTTATGACAGGACTGTCTGTAAGTAATTTAATATACTCTTCCTTTCTCAGTACATTAAGTAATAAGAGATCACCAAGATTAATTTAGATAGAAATGAAATATTGGATCCACGACCGTTTTTGTTTTTTATTTTCATCCTTCTGTCATATTGCTATTTTATGTATTGCTGATTTGCATGTAAAACAATGTATTTCAGATGAACTTCACTATCTCAACAAAGGCACAATCTGGTTTTCTTTTATCTCATTCAGGATTCATAGAAGGCGTGTGATTGCAGATAAAGCAGTCTTTGCAAAGATACAGCATAAAGCACAGTAGCACATGGTTCCTATAATCACGCTTCCAGCACTCTTTAACTCTGGGGATAACATTTCTAGTGTTGAGGAGTTCACTGCTTTAATCCTGGGATTGTCTGCTGAGGCCACTACAAACTGTGCCAAGTACATCAGTGGACCCATCATTTAGACACCTATCCACTGAGAATCAGTGTGCCACTGTCTCCTTTCATCACTTTATAAAGGTTGTTAAACAGCCATCTTACAATTCAGGTTAAATTTGAGCTAGTTACCTGTGACTAAAATATTTATTGTGCACCATTACTGATCCGACAGGTACTGGGATTTAATTGACTATTTGATTACCACAGGAAGAAGGATTTTAACTCTCTTCTTGGGTGACAGGTGGCAGGAGACAAGGAAATAGTCTCAGATTGCACCAGAAATGATTTAGATTGCATACTGTGAAGTTTCTGCATGGAGAGTGTGATTAAGTATTGGAACAGGCTGTCCAGAAAAGTGGTGGAGATCCATTTAGGAGGTATTATTTATGTGGATGTGGCAATATGAGATATGGTTTAGTGATGGGACTCAGTAGGTCAAGTTGATGGTTGGACTTGGTGATCTTTTCCAAACTAAAGATATTTTCCAATCTAAATGATTCTGTGATTCTCATACTTCTACCCAACTGATACAAATCAGTACTCTACAACATCTGATGGAGTGATGTGAGTCCCTTGTGATATGAAGACTTGCAGATGTTGTGGAAAGCAAGTAAAGCTTGTCTTTATGAATCTAACCTAACTTAGTCATGTTCTTGTTGATGAGACGGGATGACTTCAATAGGTTCCTCTTACCTTCATGGCTTTGGGGACTGGTGGGGAGATAAACAGTGCTCTTTGTAATTAAGGTCAAGCAAAAATTTAACAAGACAGAGATTTCCAGACAACAAAATCTGCTTTGACATCTTCCAGTTGTTTGATGCTTCCCCTTTCCTGTGATCCTTCCCACTGCCACCTCACAGGCTGCACCACCTCACTTAGAACTTGGAGCCTCACTTGCTTAAGAAACAATGAAAGGTCTGTGGTGCTGGGGTCTAAGTAAGGAATCAAACCAGAAGATGAGCATTTATGGCTACTCCATGGACAGTAAAGAAACAGATGTGGAAGGCAAGGAAGTGGCACGCAGTGCAGAAGAGGCAATGCTGGTCATAAAGAAAAGTAATAGAAAAAAGTATAAAAGCTGATTTAAAAATAAAAATAAAAAATATTTAAAAAATAAAAAATAAAAAATAAAAATGAAAGTAAAGCATTTTGTTGCTTTACTGTCTGAAGGGAAAATTGAAAGAAGGGTTAAAATGCTTAGACTGCATTAGATGGATTAAATGTCAGTGGAGAAGGTTGGCCTTGCATTTGTTTTGCATGTCTGCTGATTAGTTTACCTGAGGCTTTAAGAAAAAAAAAAAAATATATCATCTATCTTAAGAAACAAAATCCAGATTAATACCACTAAAAATCCCAATATGCATGAAATACGAAAATGAACAATCTCACAGATTGTGTTGCTTTCTTTTGCATGAAACGTCAAACGTTCCAATCAATGACACAACACAGAGTGAAATAGTTAACTTTAGATATAATGTGAGAAATATCTGAATTTGTCTACTTTTTAACCAACAGATTACAGGACATTCTGTCAACATTAGAGGAGCCAGCCTGGCCTATACTTTTCTATATCTGTCACATTATTCACAGGCATGGTCTCATACACTGTTTACTTGAGTAAATGTACATATGTGTATAAGCATTTAGAGAACAGAAGCCATTAGCATCAACCACTAAATTTTCCAGCAAGAGGATTTTTATACTTCTGGAGAAACTAACTCAAGCACAACAGCATGCCTCAATGGTTTGGATCAGACAGGCCAGTGATTCAGATCATCTTTATTTGCAGATTTCCTTCAGTTAGGTATTCGGCTGATATAGCCAGGCAATTTGCAATAGTTAAATAGCTGCAACATTACAAGCATTTGAATAATTTACTAATTGGCAGAACAATCCCATCTCCTCCATTTGACCGGATATTTGCTTTATGTGTGCACCAGATATGCAATATTTACTCCTGATAAACTAGGGGAGGCAAGTGTATTTGCTTTTACTAAATCAGGAGTAGGAGAACTTGTGGTTGAAGCTATGATTATTGTGAATATGACATTGTAAATGGGAATGGAAAAACATTTTCCTACTTGTTTTTCCCTTGGTAAGGTATCATTAGTGCTCTTTTTAATCATGACTGTTAGCATTTCAGTGAAAGAAGATATTATGGGTCTCAAAAAGTACTTCAAAGACCTTTTATCCATCTGTTAGCTTCTGTTCTAACTTTTCTGCTAAACAAATTTATAACATTTTTAGAAGGGTTTTCCCCTTCTCGTCTTTCTTTTAAACAGGGACAAAAATTTAAAATTCAAATTATGAAAAAGGAGTGAAATTATGAACGCTTTGTTAAAACACTATTATAATCCAACTTCTGCTGCCTTCATAGCATGAACAACTTATATTCTGCTTCAGTGATTTGCAGAAAGGAAATTTTTAGTTTCCTCATTTGGTATGAAAGCAGTATCAAAGTGAACACAGTTTGTTTTCAATTTCTTTGCACTATCTGATCTTTGTAAGTAATCTATAGAGGACATGCAGGATACTCAAGTTACAAGCACCCCAAGGTCTTAAGTGATCTTGTATGGTTTGCACTTGAGAGTTAGTTAGACAGAATTATTCCCCTTTTAGGGGGAAGAGAAGAAGTGAAGCTTAGTGATTTAAAATTTTAAGCCCTGGCATTTTAAAGGTAGCAGTGTCACTATGGGTAGGACCAGTATTCCATTGGCCACACCTCATTCAGATTTGTTTCTCATCCCTGTCTTTGTCTTTTATTGCTCAGTCACACTCAGAATGCCAGGAAAACAAACAAACAAAAAAAAAAAAAAACACAGCTCCCCTTGCAGTTCTTTCTAAATAAATGGATGACTGATTTTATTTATTTATTTATTTAAACACCATTGAAATATAATGCCAACAACCAGGAACAAGTTTTAAATAATAATAGTAATGATGATAATGATAGTAATGATGATAATAAAAGTACAAATGACATAAATCAGCCGTGATAAAAGGCAGTTCTAAGAGCAGCAGCAAGAAAAGCTTATTTTAAAACAGTTATTTAGAAATATGTTTGTTTCAGCTGAAGAAAATCAGAACCTCAGTCTTTTTCTCCGTTGTAGACAGGCTTAAAAATGTAAGTTATAGAGCAGATGCTCAGCTGGTACAAATCAGCATAGTTATTGAAGTCAGTGGGATGATAGCAGGGGTTCACCTTCTCAGCATCTGGCCCTCACATAATTTGACTGGTTGATGTTTCAAAAGGTAAAATATGTATGTACCAGAAAGAAGGACATGCTGACTCTTCCGTGTATGCCTTGTTAAAGGTTTGTGGCTTTGATTAAAGTGAATTCAGTGTCTGCTTGACAGGCAAGATTGACAGAACAGGAAACCAGTGTCTTCCATTAGCCCTGGAGTAGATAAAAGCAAAGGCAGACAGATGTAGCTCCCCGTACTCAGAAAGGGTTTCCTTTAGGACTGAGCAAGCTGTTAGATTTCAAAGGCTTCGACTCCTTGAGATGAGAGTGCTGAACATCAGACAACTCATACAAGAATGTCTGTTTATCCCAGCATGTTTTCTTTTTTTTTTTTTTTTTTTTTTTTTTTTGCTGGTAGGAAGTGTTTAAGAAAAGATATAAGAAATGCAAGTAGATAGAAAGCCTTTCCCTTGTGCCCTCTTTTTTTTTGCTACTCAGCAGGTTAGAAACTTGCATTGCTAGGCTTTGCATCTACCCTGTCAGAAACACATGGAAACACACCTACGTTGTGAACACGTGAACTTAAACTAGTATAGAATATTACTTTAACTATAAACAAACAGAATCAGGTTAACACTGGTCTATAGAATACGCAGCATTTTTAACAGGATTTTATTTCCTGGTCACTATTACCCACTTTTATGCGTCAAAATGATCTCTTGAAAATTTTTATTTTAAAAGACTCCAATTATTTAAGGGCTTTGGGATGTTGAAGTCCTCTGTAAACAGCAAATTTACCCATCTCAAAATGAGGAAAGAACCCAGCTGTGCCTGATTGTCTTAAATTCAGTTTTCCAACATGTATACAGTATACCAGAGGTAAGCCAAACTGTGCTGAAAATTTTGGTGTATTTCCAAATGTATAAAAGACATTTTTTCATTTTGAAATGTTGTTTACTGCTGCTTATGTTTTGTTTTAATGTTTAACAAGAATTCTGCAATCATTTAGGATACAAACGTGGAAACCCTATTAACAGCAATAAAATTCTGTTACTATCCTTAAACATTTAAAAGAAAACAAACGTAATTTTAATAAAATATTTCATGTGCACGCCATTTAAAAGAGACTTTATGAATGTGAAAGCAAATTAATTTTTGAAAGGAATTTCACAGTTCTACTAAGGACTACTTTCTTCTGAGTCACCGTGTCAATTTTGGTGGCTTTACTATTATTTTCATCTAAAGTGTTCTCAGTGTTTTTAATTCTCCTATTCTTTGTCATCATATGCAAGACTAACACAAACAACAATGGTAAAGAAACAAGGAATTTTGTCCATGAAATGCAGTCTGAGTTAGACACAATATCATAGATAAATAGAGTATGACTAGTAACTGAGGAACAGCGCGAATCAACAACAGAAAAGGAAAAACAGCCCTTTTCTTCTTGCATGTACACTGTAAATATTTGTTTTGGTCTTTTTTCCTCTGATATAATCACAGGTGTGAGGAGAAGTGGTTTGTGCCAACCCAGAGCTTATTGACAGAAAGCTAGCTGCTGAAAATGGGGATTTAAGGAGGAATCTTAAGGAGGCGAGACAGCACCACCAGGGCTGTTTACTGAGCCAGATTTGATTTGCCACATTAACCACAAGAGTTAAAATAATGACAGTGTCACTGTGATTGGAGCTATGCTAAGACCGTCAGGCCAGGAAGTGAAATTTCATGCAATCAACCCATGATCAACGGCTCCTTCCCAGCGTACAGCCACCAGGAATACCTCTGAGAAGGAAAATAAAGGTACCAGCAGGAAAAAGCCCCTTCTCTGCATCTCAGTGATGATATCGATGGGGTCAGGGTAGGGGAAGAGAGAGACTGAAACAACACAGAGTGATTTAAAGCCTGCCAATGCGATGGTGTACCCACTGGATTTCATGGAGCCCCTAGAAAAAATGAAAGTTTCCTTCTTCCAATACAGCTGTAAGCAAGCTCACTTTTGGGCATACTTGGATGCCTCTTTCTTGCTGCAAACCAGAGGATATTACCAGGGGAAGGAAGCAGCTTAGTACGTCTGGCCTAGCACTTCTGTCACACTTGGATGTCTCAAGCATGCATTTCTGGGATGTTATGTTGCTAACAATAAAACATTACTAATATATTATTAATTAAAACAGAACAAAAGCGCTTTAGAAGGGTCATATTCTGACTGATACACGAGGGCTCTAGACAAGATGAATACAAGATAAAAACATCAATGCCAAAAGACAAATCTGGAATATTGTAACTGAAAGTAAAGGCGTGGGAACCTTTCCAAGAATTTCAGATGATGAAAAGTGAACGAGCACTAAGAGTAAGTTAATTGACGTGCTTTCTTTAAAAATAAATAAATAAGTATAATAGAAATATCTCTCCTGATAAAACATTAAATAAACAACAGTTGACAAAACTTCAAACTGATGACCAACACGGTGAGACGTAATAATTCTTTTCTTCTTATGTCTAATCATACGCTTTTTATTTCATTTTCATAAGTATACATACACGTATCACCACATCCACATGCTCTCAAAAATAGCAGTGCTGTTAGTATAGCATCCACCTGCTTCGCAAAACAGAAGTTCTCAAGAAAGGAACCACTCTACTTGCCTGATCTTTCTAGTTTGTTTTGTTTATATACTGTGATTTATCTCTAAATATAATACATAGTTTAGAAATGTTGGACTTCCTCTTCTTACTGTAATACTGGTGTAAGAGAGATTTCCTTCTAGTCATCAATTTCTTTTTCACAATTAGACAATGTCAGTGAGGCTAAAAGCGCTTCTTTCTCTGCATTCTACCCTTTCTATCCCAAACTACATCCCGTGGTACTTTTTTGCTTCCATAAACAATTAAATCACACCAGCACATGTAGTCATAGATCTCTGTTGAAGAAAAACATCTTGCTAATGGAAGAACAGGCCATCAGAGTTGCTTCTATTATTTGAAGTATGTTAACAATCCACTCAATTGCTCTGCATGTAAACTATAACAGGTTCCTGATTTTTTTTTTATTTTAGTTTTTTACAGTATCTTTTTGATTGATGTAACAAATGTCACTAAAGGAACATTTTACACTTGCGGCTTGGGAGGCCAATGGTATCCTGGATTTCATCAGAAGAGGGCTGATCAGCAGAGACAGGGAAGTGCTTGTCTCCCTCTATTCTGCCCTTGTGAGGCCCCGTCTGGAGTATTGTGCCAGGTCTGGTGCCCCAGTGCAGGAAAGATGTGGAGCTGTTGGAGAGGGATCCAGAAGAAGGCCACTAAAATGATCCAAAGACTGGAACACCTTTCCTAGGAAGATAGGCTAAAGGAACTGGGCTTGTTCAGTCTGGAAAGGAGGAAGCTGTGGGGAGACCTCATTGCAGCCTTTCAATATTTAAAGAGAGTTTATAAACATGAGGGAAATCAACTTTTTACAACAGTATGTAGCGATAGGACAAGGGGGGGATGGTTTTAAACTAAAGAAGGGAGATACAGATTAGATGTCCGGGGGAATTTTTTTACTGGGATAGTGGTGAAGTGCTGGAACAGGTTGCCCAGAGAGGCTTTGGATGCCCTGTCACTGGAAGTGTTTAAGGCCAGGTAGGATGGGGTCTTAGGCAGCCTGATCTAGTACTTGATCTAGTGGCTGGTAGCCCTGCTTGTGGCAGGAGGCTTAGAACTTGATGAACCACAACAAAACCACAACTTCAAGACCAAATGCTGGGTCCTGTACTTTGACCACAACAACCCCAGGCAAAGCTACAGGCTTGGGGCAGAGTGACTGCAAGACTGCAAGACAAAATGGACTTGGGGGTATTGACTGATGCTAGGCTGAACGTGAGCCAGTGGTGTGCCCAGGTGGCCAAGAAGGCCAATGGTATCCTGGCTTGTATCAGAAACAGCATTGCCAGCAGGAGCAGGGAAGTAATTGTCCCCTGTACCCAGCTCTGGTGAGGCCGCACCTTGAGGGCACCTTGTGTCCAGTTTTGGGCCCCTCACTGCAAGAAAGACATTGGGGCCCTGGAGCGTGTCCAGAGAAGGGCAACAAAGCTGGTGAAGGGTCTGCAGCACAGACCTTATGAGGAATGGCTGAATGAGCTGGGGTTGTTCAGTCTGGAGAAGAGGAGACTTAAGGGAGACCTTTTGCTGGTCTCTATAACTACCTGAAGGGAGGTTGTAGTGAGCTGGGGGTCAGCCTCTTCTCTAGTGTAACTAGTGATAGGACTAGAGGGAATGGCTTCAAGCTGCACCAGGGGAAGTTCAGACTGAACATTAGGAAATACTGCTTCTCTGAAAGAGTGGTCAGACACTGGAACGGGCTGCCCAGAGAGGTGGTAGAGTCACCTACCCTAGAGGCTTTTCAAGGAACGTTTGGACGTTGTGTTGAGGAACATGGGTTAGTGAGAACTATTGGTGATGGGTGGGTGGTTGGACTGGGTGATCCTGTGGGTCTTTTCCAACCTTGGTGATTCTATGATTTTATGATTTTACGAACCTTGAGGTCCCTTCTAACCTAAGCTATTCTGTGATTCTCTGATCTATGATTTTCATTGTCAACAGAAAAGTCAATATGGTTGGAATTTATTTGACCAAACATAGATACCAGTATAATCACTATTAATCATAGTGCGGATATAGTTAACATCCAAAGTAATTTCTCTGCACTCTCATTTATTTTCAATGAAATGAAATAAGCAATTCTAGAGTATGAATCATCTCATCCTAAAATAGATGTTGAAAATAGGTCAGATGATTCTTATTCTTACTGTACCTTTTCCCTCCATGGGCTGTAAAGAGAAACTTAGGTGACTGTTTCTAATACAGATACCTGATTTCAATGAATCCCACCTTATCAAGCTTGCCAATGATTTTCATGGTTCAGAATAAGACCCATTACTTCACTGATTCTGAAAGCTGTTAAAATTTTCATACCCGTTCAAGATGTTTATATATACATGGGTGTCCAATAAAATTCGTGATCTTCATATTGTGCCCATGCCTTTTGAGTTCTTTGTGATAATCATCTCTTGAGTAAAAATAGTTCTTGAGAAAGAAAAAAATAAGAAGGCCAGCAGTGAACTTCTTCCAATCGCATTGCAAACTGATTATTTCAAACATAGATAAAATCAAGTGGAGATACAACCTTTTCTTTTATATGAAAAGTACACAATATTCCTCTGATTGCTGTAACTCTTGGGCTTTTTTAACACTTTCATGCTTAAAGTATTAAGATCTTTAAAAACATTAAGATGTGTTTTTACTGCAGTACCAGTGAAATTACATAAAAGGCTTATATCACTTTAGCAAAGGATTAACTGTTTTAATAATATTCAGTGCCTGACTACATTTGCCTTCCTGAGCTACAGCCTAAGTTACAGGTAAAAGTTAGGACAGTTGTCCAGCCAGAGAGCGATACTTGCATTTTACATTGTGTATTAAGCAAGATATTACTAGGATGAGTTTAGGAAAAAGACCCCATCCCATCTTCAACAAATGAACCTGAATTCATGGCTGTGAGGTTCAGCCCACTCTTATTTTCAAAAGGCTGGCCATCTGGAAGTGCTTCACAGCTTTCAGTTCTATTAAAGGCAGTAATGTAAAAATACAGATAACTGACTCAGAGAAGCATTCTCTATGGTACTAACATTAACATTAAATTCGCACAATTGTATATTTTCATACTTTCCATTTGACTTTCCATAATCTTGCAGTGAGGACATATTTATCAGCCTCTTTTGCTTAATGTATGAAGCTCCATTCAGTATGCTGTGTGAAGTACTTCCCTCATGGGGTGTCAAAGGAAGTGGCTTCCCTAATGGAACTGAATATAGATGGACAAGACCATAGGACAGGGCTGTTTTACAACACAGTCTATAGAATCATAGAATCATAGGGTTTGGAAGGGACCTCAAGAGGTCATTGAGTCCAACCCCCCTGCCAAAGCAGGTTCCCTACACCAGGTAATGGTATACCAGGTATAGCTGATGGGAGCGGTACTTCTCCGGATACAGAGTCAGCGTGCCTCTGAAGCAAAAGAGAACCCTTGCCACATCTTGCAGGGAGTCACCTGAGACATACTAATAGACCACTACTTGCAAGCTTGCTAATAATTGTAGGTACAAATTCTGAATCTAAATAAGATGGACAGGACTGTAGACTATCTTGACCATCATATTTATCTTTAAAACTCTGTTAAAACTTGTAGAATGACATCAACAAGGGACCATATCTGCCTGGCTGTAATGCATACTTCAGGTCTGGGGAAACAAAACTGTAGTGGTTTGCATTTGTTTAAATGTGGAAGCTTTTACCCCACTGTAAGACCACAAGTCCAATTGATGCTAATGCAGTTCACAAAGTAACACATGAACGTATCTGAATTGTTTTTGATCTACGGTGTAATTATCCTTGAGATCAATAAGGAAGCTAAATGAAATCTGCTTCCTAGGTTTGCATTGATATTTCATTCGCTCTTTTGACTATTGATCTAATGTAGATGCAAACTTTTTCCTATTTAGGTTTTTTGGACATTGTTATAACCTTGCCTATTCTTGTACCAGTTATCCAAGATGCAAGTGCCGCTCTTATCATTAGCAACAGTAACCACATAAAAAATCTCATGATAATTCCTTTCTCCATTAGTTCTCAATCAAATCTCTCACAGTCTTTGTACTATGAGAAAAGTTTTGCATTCCAGTTTGACATTCTACATAGAATCTTGTGAGCCCTTCTTTGTCTTACTATTAATTTTTTACATTTAAAATGTGAGAACTATGAAGAAATAAAGTTGTGGACGACAGTCAGGTCCAACTGACTCATATTTATTACCATTTTCTCATTTCCCCTGGGTATTCTGTCCTACAGTAAAGTTTCATGAAATTCAGCTTTTCAGTGTTGAGCCAGACCAATTTGTTAGGAATCTGAATGATTTTTAGCATAGCTTAATTAAAAGTAATAAACATACAGGCTTTGATACTCAGAATATGCCTACTTTGTTCATCGCAGCCTCTATCAAAGCTATGTTCAAAACAGCAATGAGTCAGAGGTTGTAATATCCACCTCTTCCTTGTTTTGGATTCCATATTTGGAGAGACGTACATACGTATCTAGCAGATCACCTGAAAGTAGCACAGCTAGGCTTTCTACAAATGAATGGAGTACTACTTGCAGAATAAGGCACTGAACAATGTAAGACAGCGTGCTTGGGCTCTATGTGTACTAAAGCAAATGAGTTGTTTGGGAGGAGAAGCTCTCACTCTCTGAATTGGGTCATATTCATTTCCACATTCCTGTAGCATGCTGTCATTCCTAAGAAAAAAATGGCAGTGCAAGTCTGTGCTAAAACAGGGAGTGTCTGTCTGTGAACTCTCTTACCCAGCTTAGCTTTATCTGTCCCAACTGCTTGAACATTGTCACCTCGTACTTGCAGGGCATGACTGCCCAAAGACAGTTTTTCTGTAGATGTCAGAGATTTATGCTGTGGGCACAGAACAAGTTATACTGATTGCCATGCACACCAGTCAGACCCTGTATTTGTGGGCAGGATAGATATTCTCTTCAGCACTGTTCTTCTGTATGCTAATATTCTGCATTTTATTTGATTCACAAGTGGAAGCTGAAGAAGTGCAGGAATGATCAGTAACAGATGCTAAGGGATCTAATTACAGAAACTGACATAGTCACATTTTTAAATCCAAGCACACTAGTTTGAGACACATATGCATTTTATATTCATTAGCCTTGTCTATGCACCACTGTGGATTAGAAAAATAATGCACTGTGTCCCTTGTGATCTGCTTTCACTGGTACTGTCTTATATTGTGTTTTGGCTAAGCAACTCTATCAGGAAGTTTGCTGTAGGATATACTTTGTGCATGTCCACTTGGTGAAGCTTTCAGCATTATAGGTGGATTCAGTTTTGTAAGACCATAAACTTTATTTATGTTTAAATCTTCCATCCTTCCTCCTCACTTGTACTCACCATGTAGAGGAGAAAATGTTTCTGGCCTTTTGGCACGTTTAAGAGGATTTAAAGAAATGTCCTTGTGATGTCATTTTGAAAACATATTTCACGAGAAATTTCAGTTCCTCTAAAGCAAGCATACAACTGATGGCTTTAGCTGTCTCTTGTACCAAACAACGTAGTGTAGTTAAGGGCTAAAGTCTCTCCATAATATATTTGAAGATGTCCAGATTGAGAACCCATCCATTGTTGTATTTAGTGTCCAAATTAGGTATCTAAACCTTGGCAACTAAACCCTGTAGGCTTTCAGATTCACCCACTTCTTTCTGTTGACAGTGTCCATGTTTGCATGTCACCAAATATTTCTAACCTGGGAATTCCAATATATTTTAAGATCGGATTTTAACCTATTTTTGTTATTGCACGTACAAATGGATTTTTTTAAATGCTGCAAGCCAACATTTTTGCTGCAAGCAAAAGATCTTGTGAGTTCAGACTGTAGTATCTTTGTCTATGTGCAATTTGAAATGGTTTTAAGGGGAATGAACTTTTCAAGGGTATGTTGCCACATCAGTGTTCAGAGTTTTACACTTTCTCAAGCTCAATATCAAAGTACTGATATCCACTGGAAACACAGACCCACATTGTTGTCTTGTTTTGTACTGCCTCATATCTCTATTAATGAACATTTTACTACTCCATACCTTATTAAGCTAAAAGTAAGATTTTATTTGTGTATATCACGATGAGTTCATCATAAGCTATTACATGGACAGAATCAGGCATATTCACTGTGTGCTGCAAAACACACATTTTTAAGAAGGATCCCCTTAATACAAATGAAAGAATTTCATGCTTTTGGGGCAGGATGAACTGAATTTGAATTCCCTCATGCTATCATTATAAAAGCCCTAGTGAGACAGAGAGAATCTTGCAAGCACCGTAAAGTTTCAGAGTTCACAGAAATGTTTTTACTTTCCTAGGCATCTAAAACATATTCTCATATTTTTTGAATGGTTTAAACTCAGTCTTCCTGAGAACATACCTAAACCAAATTTTCTACAAAACTCTTATAGTGGTGATCAGAATCCCCCCATCCATTTCCTTACATAGAATGTAAAACACAGTTTGCAAACTCAATCTTTCTTCTGGGCATTTTTTTTTTTATTCAGCCAATCCTTCCATGTTTTTAAACCTATTGTTGTTAATAAAAATTACTGTCATAGGATTAAATGCTGGTATAAGTATGAAATTTCAACTTCTGTGTGATAAAAATCAGCAAAAAGCAGTGCATAGCATCATAATCTGACTAGATTACTTGGTTCAGAGATTTGAGAGAGATTCAGTAACGTACCCACATTGCCAAAAGACTTTTTCCTGAACATACTTTAACTAAGGATATCTCCTGAAAGACTTGTACAGATCAGCATGAGTTTTTTTCTAAATTTTTGATATGAAAAAATAGCAACAAGAAAAGAATTTATTACTGTTTACTGTCTAAGTTAAAGTTTCTTTCTTTCTTTCTTTCTTTCTTTCTTTCTTTCTTTCTTTCTTTCTTTCTTTCTTTCTTTCTTTCTTTCTTTCTTTCTTTCTTTCTTTCTTTCTTTCCATCCTTCTTTCCTTCTTTCCTTATTTAATCTTTTTTTTTTAATCCTAGGGAACAGAATTTCAATATAATTATGGTAAAGTCTTACTTTGTGTTCAGAAAAAAAATCTGTTCTGTAGCAGGAACAGGACATTCCAAGATGTCCTGTCATTCAAGTGTTTGTAAAGATGCTAGTTCCTAAACACAAGTAAGAAGGATGTAAAAATAGGTAGCTTCACATAGCATTAATTTATAAGAGCTGACTGTACTTCAAATGCAGTTTTTCCTACCATCTAGTTTAGATTCATCTGTAGCCAATCTCAATGTCTAATTGAGGAGTAGCTTTCTGAAGAGTCTGTAACTGTCGCTTGGCTTCATCCTTCTCTGTTTGTTCCTAAGGTTTCTTTCCTCTCTTGTTTTCCTTCTGAAACAACAATGCACTCTATTTTGGGGTTGCTAGTCATGATTCCAGGAATGGGAATCCAACTCTTGAGTACAACAGGCTTTACATAGTAACTTCTTGGCAGAAATTCAGAAATGCTTTGACCAAAGGGAAGGAAAAAAGACCCAGAATAAGGGTAACTTGAAATGAAAGACACTCACAAACTGGGGGGGGAGGGGGGAATCCACATTAAAAAAAAAATACCTTTAGAACATGAAAGACTGAAGAATTGAGATAAATTGTGATATTTGTTTTTCATGCCTAATTGAAAGCTTTTTGCTACTCTATCACCAAGTATCATGAATACTAAGATACTTCTCTTCTAAATGTGTATGTGTATATGGGAACATTCTAACCTCAAGCTTGCCAAACATCGAGTCCTTCTGTTTGCTCTCTTTTTAAAATTAACTCTTGATGGAGGAATGGCTCCATTCAGCAAGGGAAAGAGTTTAAGTTTTCCCGAAGTCTGGGGAATTAGCATAAGAATAGTCGTGGAAATGATGAACTGTCTAAAAGATTATTCTACTAACAAACAAATGGTTCACTGTTCAAGGTACCTGCGTAGGCCCAGCTTCTCACTCTCCCCCTACTTCTACCCCCTGCAACGCTGGAAAGACTTCTTTGGAGGCAGAGACACAAAGGGAGATGTGGAATTTTGGCACCTGACTGTGTCTCTTTATACGTCTTCCACCACAAATTCCATTCCCTCTTTCTAGTTATTTCTCCCTATGCTTTGCCCCACTAATCATCCCCTCTTCTTGAAATGACTATCCCAGATGGCAGGATGTGGCCACCTAATATGGTGATTCTCTAATGCATTCTCTTCAATTTTGCCTCATAATAGTGCTTCTTGGATTCTCAAAAAATAAATATCTGGACTATTTTGCACTGTTTTCCTCCTTCTACCTTTACTATGCCTCCTCCCATCCTCCATCTGTTAAGAGAGGAAGAAAAGGAATGCATAGCTCCCTACAAAAGACACTTTTGTGAAGAAATGACACACCAAACTACTGCAAAGGTGAAAAGTCTCTCTCTTTTTGACACAGATTTACCTGTTGCTAAACACAACAAAACAACTATCACAGTTTAAAAACAGTGTTATATAAAATATTTAATAAAGTGTACTGTATATTTATGATTCCTTTACCAGAAAACCATATGCTAATGGATATATTTCAAGTTCCTGACCCAAAACCCTTAATTAACTGTAAAACCAACATTCTCATTCTTCTTCAGAGAAGTATTATGTTAGCAGATTTGGAAGTTACTTCTGAAGGGGACTGTTTTTATACTACCACAGATCCTGAGGGGGGGAAGTTATTTTCTATTCCAAGAAAACATCCACCACTAGCTTCAGTGAGAAGCAGAGCTCTGGGTTTTTTTAAAGCCCTAATGACTACTTCTTATTCCATAATCACAGACTGCCCCTTTCACCTGATGATTTTTGTTCACTCTTCAGCATACTTCCTTTCCTGCTTTATCATTCATCAGCTATGAGGTTATTAATTTTAAATGGAAGACTCTCTGTTACCAACAGAGAATTTCATTGTAAATCAAAACTTCTCCACTTGATAAGTTAATTTGCCAGAAAGGCAGCTTGGCGGTCTTTTTGTTTTTGTGTCAAATCTTCCAGATCATAGATGACACTACAGAAATTAGGAACACCATTTACTATGGGCCTTCAATCTTTCGCAACATCCTAAAAGAAAGCACAGGCGACATGCTTTTCTCTGCGCCCCCAAGGTCTCTATACCTACGACTATCTCATTTCTACTGTCTTATGGAAATTGTTTGATCATACTGCCAATGTATGGGTGCATGCCAAAAAAAATGTGTATGGCCATTAAGAAATACTTGTTCACTAGCTGAAAGGGCCCCTTTACACGTCTGTCCTGAAAAACTTCCACAAAAACTTAATCTCCAAGATATGACAGCTAACAAATTCATTACAATCCATATGGGGGAGGGAGCAAGTGGGAGAAATCACAGAGACCTAATAGCTCAGATGTCCACTAAATCTCCACATCAAAACAGCAATCAGAAAAAAGCTTTAGAGCTCTTCAAACAAGCTTTTTAACAAACTAAGCATGGTAGATAGCTGTGCTGAGGAAACCGTGCAACACAACGCAGGATCTGGGATATTGAGCTTCTGTTAAAAACCATGTGGAGCACTATAAAGCTCAGACACACATGCTGAATCAGAATGAACCTTGCTGTCTGAAGGAATCTTATCAGCCAGATCATCTCCCATATTATGACCTCATTTCGGCCTATCCAAATTGTAAGGTAAAAGAAAGGAAGTGGAGCAAGTATGTGCTTGCTTTGGCAGTCCTCTAAAGGCATACAGACTATGTCAGGTAGGATGGCTTGGTTTTAGTCTAAGTTGGTCTGAGCCTGGGCTGAGGAGTCAAGAACACAATATTTTCTCATTCCTCCTGTGCAATACAGAAATTCAGTGTAGCAAGGTTCTTCCTATAACTCAGAGGCTTCATACTTGTGTATGTCAACAAGTTAAATAAGAGCAACTCACTTCTCCATTTGTGACACTACATTATGACAACTGTCCTGTGTAGCTTTCTCCAGTTGCTCTAAGGGTCTTAAATGTAACTCTTGCTCTAATTCATATTGCTTTGTACGACAAAAGTACTAGCAGCGCATGCCAGGAGGAAGAATGGATGGAGATAGAGCTTTGGAGAACTTCTGCGTGTTTGCTTTTTCATTCTGAACTTCTAAGGCAAAGGAAAAGCAGAGTGTGTACCTGTGCATTTATTAGTGGGAAAGGCCACTGGTGATGGCCATGTGTATGGAAAAGTAGCAGTGACTATTCTGCAAACATGCACTTGTTTTCTCTTCTGCTTCACTTCCTCTGTGTCCTCTTGATCATGGCATCACCACAGCACTTCTTTTTCCTTTCTCTTTTTCATATTGGAAACAAAGTTTAGTTCCCATTATCATACAGCATTTGAAACCATCTCTGATTCTGATGAGATGTGGAAGTGAGAGAATCAGCCCTCCACTCCGACCACCCCAAACCTGGACTGTCAGGATCACGATTCAGGCAGAGGAGTATTAATTACAGATCTGTGCAAGAAAGGAGACCTCTGGTACTGGAATTATTGCTGATACTGTGAAATATTTTGACTGCTTCCAGCCACAGGGCCTGGTCCTGTCAATAAGCCACATGTGGACCTCCCATCAGCTCTCTGGGTGTTCCGCAAGCAGCCAGACAGGGACTATCAGCTCCTTGCAGAAGCATCTAACAGATCTGCATGGGGTTATGAATGACGCACTCCAACATGTGATTCTCCACATGTAATGCAAATTCAGCCTTAGTGCTGAAGTGTTGCTGTAGATGGAGGAACACACTTCTCAGATCCTTTCCCAGAATTTTATGATTCAGTGTAGCTAACTGGAAATGTGAAAGTCAGTCAAGTCACTGGGTGGCTGCTCATATGGAATTCTGATGCATCTGTAAAGGAGAGAGAAGTTGGCTCATAGCATACTTTCTGTTATCAAAGGCAAGTTGGGCTCTAAAGCTAATTGCATAACTGTGTTCAAACAAAAAAAGCCTGAAAGTAGTTCTGTCCAGCTATGTGAATACGTGCATAAAGCTTGTGTGACTACCATAGTAAAGTGAAAATATGTCAATGGCAAAAAAAAAAAAATTAAGAAAAATAAAAATAAAAATAAAAATAAAAATAAAAATAAAAATAAAAATAAAAATGTTCAGTACTATCTCATGGGATTTTTCCCTCCAGTTTTTAACCAGTAATATCCTCCATTCATTTGCCCTTTAAGACGTCTTTTCAAATAAATGGTTTCTTGATCATAAAACAAACCATGACACAAAGAAACCTGCCAATATGAGACTCCATTTCACATGTTCCATCTCAAGGGAAAGGATGAGGCAGTAAAACAGCACAGCACATGTTATTTGCATTGCTTCATGCACTGTTGGAAGGCTCTCAGACACCACAGCTCTGAGCATGGCTAAATACATACCTCAAGTAGGATCACAAATGATCCATCTTACTAGGGGTAGACAATAAATATGAAATTAATTACTTATGCATTCATAGACAATATATATTAAAAAATGTAATAACCTCAAATCCTTCACCTCACTACAGTCCTCACAATGCTAATATGATTTTTTAAGAATCTGCTAATTAGTAAAATTACAGATTATTTAAAATTTTTGAAAAGAAATGTATATGCAAAATAACAACCTCAGTAACAGCTTATAAGGAGTATCTGGAACTGTGCTAGCTTTGAATCATAGTGTTTCAAGGGAATTTTTTTATTACAGTTTTGGCTCCAGTGCACTCACACCATGTGGGTTTTTGCTTTGAGTTTTAGGTTTGAATGGACGAAGTACTTCAAAGCAAGACTCTAAATCAGGAAAATGCACTGAGTTTCATATGCTTTCCACTCAAAACCATACCTTGGCCCAGATTCCCTCAAAACTGAGTCCAGCCTTGCTTGAAACTCAGCCCACGTTTACTGAAAACATTTACAAATCCTATCAAAACTGGCCTGAGTTTTAAGTTTGTAATAAAATCCAAACCCAAGAGTTCTGCTTGGCTTCAAATGTCTCTCTGTTCTAGTAATTTCCACTTGTTTCTGTTAAAAAAAGGAAAAAAAAAAAAACCTCAACACATACAACATGTGCTGATGACTGCTTGTTGCACTGGTAAACCTGGAATAAGTCCATAAACTCACCCAAGTTATTACAGATCTGCACCAGGACAAGTGTGAGTGAGTTCACTACAAATTTTCTTAAGACAAAGGTGGGAAGCTGGGTATATTCCAAGGCCAAAACTCATCATTGCAATGCATGCCCTTTTGTTAACAGAATGCCATATAAATATAAAATGCCTTCCATGTGTAAACAAATCTTTCTGGGTTTGAATACAATTGCAAAGTACCTCAGCACAGTGCTGTGACAACGGGCCGTGTCCATGCTGCTGAGATTTGCCTGTGCACAGTCTGTCCCATGCCAGGACATCACCAACACACCTATCATTGATCTACCATGTGGTTGTAGTGTCTGAGGAAAGTTTGTTGAGATCAGGACTCAGGGAAGATCTTATTTCTCTCTCCAGCTCCCTAAAAGGAGGCTGTAGAAAGGTGGGGGTCAGTCTCATCTCCCAGGTAACAGCAGTAGGATGGGAGGAAATGGCCTCAAGTTGCACCAGAGGAAGTTCAGGCTGGATATTAGGAAAATTTGCTTCTCATAAAGAGTGGTAATGTGTTGGAACAGGCTGCTCAGTGAGGACGTCACCATCCCTGGAGGTGCTCAAGAAACATGTGGATGTGGCACTGAGGGACATGGATTAGTGGTTTGTAGTTGGACTGGATGATCTTAGCTGTCTTTGCCAAACTTAATGATTCTGTGATTCTACAATCAAAAAGAAATGCCAACAACTATCACACACAGTGAATCCAGACACCCACTCGATCTTTCCCAAAGAGAAATCTTAATAACTAAAGAGACAATGCTGCAGCACCCACATGGGGTGGGTTGCAAAGGGAATTTAGACCAGAAGTATGGATGTTTTAAGGGTACAACATTATAAACAAAATGCAAAGGCAGGCATATATTTGATTTGGTCCTTTGGAGACCAACTGTCCCCTCTGTAACCTCACCACTGCAAATCCTCATGACAAGAGCTCACCGTGGCACAAGTACACTGCAAACAGAGGCCTACCAGCACCAGTCCTTCCAGCTCTGCTTTTTGCTCTTTTTCTATGGGAGGGAAAGGGAGCTGAGTTCATATCAGGCCTGTGACAGGAGGTGTATTTATATTTGTTTTAAACGAGCCTGTTCTCAAAGACAGGTTTACTCTGCCACCTTTTCCCCCTTCTACCCTTGTTACACCTGCATGGCACTGAGGAGCACCTCTAGACCATGGTAGCAGCTTTCCCTTCTGGCAGCCACTGTGAGAAGGCTCCCACATCTCACCCATCACCCTCCAGCCCTGCCTCCCTCCTATGCTCTTTCCACCTGGGCAACGCAGTGCCCTGCAGAGCAGCTACCTGAGGCCACCAGCCGGGCAGAGATGCTCTGGGGAAAACCAAGTTCCAGCCATGAGCAGGCAGCCCTCCCCTGCCCTCCTCCTCCTCCCCCATGCCCACCAGAAGAGAGGCAGGAGCGGGAGCTGCTGCCGGGCCACTGGGCTGTTTGATTGCCTAAGCCTGGTGGCCAGACAATAGGACCAGAAAGAATGGCTGCTTCCTTCCTTCCTGTCGAGTGTTCTGCCTGAGTGAGCAAATTCAATAGCACTTCGCTTCGCAGCAACACCAGGCTCTCGCACAGGCGAAAATCAACAAAGAGCCATTCTCGGGCATTTCCAACTGCACCTAAGCCAAGGCACTGAGCTGTGGAACCATCCGGCGCGGGGGGAGAGCAGACGTCGCTCGAGGGTGTGCGACCAGTGACAGTAAACATCCACTTTATTGTTGGTGGCAAAGAACCACTTTTTTTTTCCTTCTTTTTTTTTTTTTCCCTATGTCGGGTATTTGATTCTCCATCCCACCCCGATTCTGCTTGCTTGGGTTTTTCTTTTTCGTTTTTCATTTTGTTTTGTTTTGTTTTTGTTAAAGCCCTCCATACAGGCTGGCTGAAGGGTGCTTGCAAGGTATTCGGGCGTAACTAAACTGGGAGAAGGTGACACAAGGGTTGCTGTGTGCAAAACACAAGCCTGACGCTTTTCTCCAGGTTCAAGCCAGTGCACATTTGAGTCGCAGGCCAACACTGAAAACCAAATAGGTGTCAGTCAGGGAAAACAGCTAAGAAAAGCAGGTAAGCAGATGACAGAGGTTGTGCTTGAGTGGTTACAAACCAGAATATTTTTCCCGGTGATTTCCCTATAAATAAGGTCAGATAATAATTACAGACTGTACGTTTTATAATCTTTAAGCTCTTTTCTCTCTTCCAGATCCCACTCTTCAGTTCAGCACTGTGCCAGGCCGAGAGGGAACATTGTGTCACAAAAAGACAAGGGCCCGGGATGCGTATGCCCAGAGCTGCCAACCAGGAGTCACACTCTTTGTGAGCTCTGAGCTTTGAGATCTTTTAGGCCCCTGAACAGGGTTCAGTACAGGCAGTTTTCCCCGCATAGAAATAAAGAGCGCACTCAAGATTCCCCGCTGCCCCTTCAGCACAGCTTGTGCATCATTGTGCTGCGTAACTCTTGGTCCTGTGGGATCCCAGAGCATCTGCAGCGAGGCATCTCCCCTTGCTGTACAAGCACAGCATAGGAGGTGGCTGTACCAAGAGACATCTTCTTGGGAACATCTGGGTTTGTGGATTCAGCGTGTGTGGGAAGAGGAAGGGGAAAGTGCAGAAAGTTTCTCAGAAAAGCAAGGCTCACATGGGATCTTTGGAATGATCTCTTTATCACTCTCTCTCCTAAAGAGCTAGATTTTTTTTTGTTTTTTGTCTTTGAAATGAGCAAAGTAAGAATTTGCACTTGCCTGCTGCATCTGTTTTCTCAAGCAAAGACCTGTTTGTTTTTCCCATTGTATCTGAACCATATTTGAAGCAGACCACTGAGCTAACTTACATCAAGCCTGCTTCTTTTCTTTTCTTCTTCTGAACTATGACAGATTATCCTAACCCATCTGCAGGCATGATTAAAAATATGAAAATCATTCCCCTTTTCTTTTGAACTGTCTTTGATACAGTATTTGCTGTCAGATAATCTATATTAGCATCTGGTAATGTAAAATGGTATATACTATTGCAGCTGAAGAAATTTAGATATCTTTATAGCAAGTTCTTCTGCGGCATCCAATATTGCAATTGTGGCTTTAGTTTGCAACAGACTTGTGGAACAGTTATAACTAAATTATTCATTTTTAAGCATTGGAACACAGTTTGCAACCCAGAAAAAAGAAAAATCTCAGCACAGAGGATCTTTATTAAGATGAACACAGCAGTTATGTAATTAGTATAAGTGACATTCAAATATGTCATCACCTGATCTTAGGAAACTGGCTCAGACATCTTTCTAGTATGCAATAACCTGTACATGACAAAACAATATTTATTTCAGTCAGTGCTCAATGAAGGCTAGATTGAAAGATTTTTGTCTTTCTCCAAGAGGTTTCAAAAGCAGCCTGTAGAGAAAAAGGAACAAAGGACAGCTGTATGGGTCTTCGTCTTTTAGAACAGAGCATCAATGAAAAGGTGTACAAAAGTACAGCTGATGTAGTTGTATCCATTAATGTTTGCATTCCGTTTGCCTGCAGAAAGATAACAGCTGCAAACTTAACATGAGGCCCAGACCTGGTTCAGTTTGCTTTGGTTTGCCTTGCTTATTTTAACCAGAGCAGTAAGCTCATGATACCATGAGGTTGGTTTACTTCTAGCAAAAGTACTAACTTAACAGGGTGTGGTATGCATCCCAATTCAGTTTTATTCAAACTCAGGCAAAACTTCTCATAGAAGCACTATGTTATTCTTTGTCACAGGAAAAAAAAAATACTGCATCCATGGGTGAAAAACCTGATTTAGACCAAAGATTACCACCTCCAATCTCTATCCCAAATGTGATGTTTCTAAGAATTTTGCTTGCACTGCTTGTTTTATATTCTCTGAATGTGGCATGTAGGTATCCTTCCTGTTCATTTCGGCTGGAATTAAGCATCACTGTAAGGAATTTTCCAGCCTCAGGTTTCATGCTTAGGTTTGTCACATAAACTTGGAGGGCAAACCCAAGCAAACTATCAGAATCTGACATCTACAGAGGTGGTTGTTGAACATCATCAGCTCAGCCCCCTTCCTTTTAATACTGCCTGTTCTTGCCTGGCAAGTGTTTTTTCTTTTTTTTTTTTTTTAATAATCTCCCCTCTAGTCAGGCTAGAGAGAGGTCAGATGAGTCAGATGTTGGTTAAACCAATAGAACTGAGATAATTTTTGACACTTATAACCTCCCATTTTCATTTTAGTGGTTTGCTCATTCCTCAAACAGTGCCCACGAGGACTTCCCACAGGGCTCTCAGTAATACACTATTTCAGACTGCGTAGTAAATACTGAAATTAGCCCCGTGACACCTGCATTCCTTACAGTCTTTTGACACGTTTGTGTGCAGGTCACACCTGTGAGCTAGAAGAATACTTTTCCCAACATCTGCAGTTGGGAAATGCAGCAGCAGGAAGGACGGGAACGTGAGAGCCAGTGGTTGCCAGACTTGCTCAGGCACTTGTGGAAGAGTAACCAGAGCAGCTCAGGATGCACAAATCTGCCTAGGTCCCTCAGCTTTTAACCCATGCTGAAGCAATACCACTGCAGTAATTCCCATCTGCAGTCCCCAATTTGTAGTACGTGGTTTACTGAACCATTTGAAACAAAGTTTGTCACAATGGTGCTTTTGATTAAGATTTTTATAGTGGGCCGTAGTGGCCTTTGAAAACAGTGGGGGTTGACAGTGGTCCGCTGGTGCTGCTAAAAAGTTCAGGAATGCTGAACTTTAAGGTTAGGTTGTCTGATTGCAGTGCAAATATATGCTAAGTGACTTGCCCAAGGTCATTTGTATTATGATATCTATAGTAGAGCAGGCACTGAACACCGATTTTCCATAGCTGTGGTTAGTGCTCTAATCTCTGCTATGAAAAGAAAAAATATTTTCTAATCTGACTAAGTATGTTGAATTGTATTTTAGGCAAAGTTTAACTGGCAATACAATATCCATAAGTAGGCTAATAAGCATATCAGGAATCTCCATCTATACTTCTTCCCTCTGTGAACACTTGAACTAAAACAGGAGTTCATTTTAATTTACACCTTTTGCTACGTTTTTTTTGTGCAAACTGCAACCCAAGTATTGAAATGGGTCACACTTATTTCCAAGGAAGAGGAACCACAAAGAGTTTTGTACTGAAACAATGGGTGATCTGGCTTGAAGCCAGTTGTGTTTCATCCAAAATGAGAAAACTGCACTGGTTATAACAGAAGGGGAGGGTTAAACTGATCTAGTTAAGCTGCAGCGTATGGCAGGTGGAGGTTTTACACATATTTGCGCTGAGCAGAATTTGCAGGTATTTTGCTTAGTGATGTTTGAAAAACTGCGCACAACTTCATTCTACAGACAAGGAATTGACATTATTAGGATGCACGTTTCTGCATGACTCCAGTCTCAGAACCTGGAGGGAACTCTTCTCCTTCAGGTTTATTTGCTGGCATAGCTCAATGAAACTGTCGCTCCCTTGCTTTCTGTAGACTAATAAATCATGGGGCAGACTGCCCTTCTCAGAGAGCTTAATGGCTTGTCCGTATTGCTCACACACTAATATTGTAGAATGACTTATGATTACTGTAATCAATATTCAGTCTTTTTTCCGAAAAAAAAAAAAAAAAAGTCTGACTACAGAGTCAAAGAGATTTCCAGCTCTTCAGTATATGAGAAACTGCAATCATATATATATATATATATATTCAAATGGAAGAAAAGTCTGTCTTGAGGTGGCTGCACCTTGATGGGTCTTATTGAAACAGAATTCGAACACTTAAAATATATTAAAAAAAATTGGAAATTGTGACTAAAGAAAGCAAAAGCTAATAACAGCAGAAATGGCAGTGGTGTGTTGAAATTCACTTAAGAGATGATAGAGTCTAAAGGAGCAGCCTTTTTTATACCCAAGAGTCTGCCATGCAGTCAGACACTTGCAGAAGCCTACACAGAGCAGATGGATGAAGTACAACACCATGCTACCTATTGTAAACTAAGTCATAAGCATAGAGAGTAGGGAGACATGAGCAAGTAAACTACCTTTCATTTTTGCTCGCTAAATGAATCATGGACACAGATTTGAAGATCTAATACTTAAGTGCTTAATTGTATTAATAGCATTTGCACCTGCAAAAGAAACATGCTCCTTTTGCAAATTCCCCTTTTGGGTGTGGAGTTGAGGTGAGAGCTATTGTCATGCAATGGTTCATGAAATGGAAAATGACTGCCTGTGTGCTGTGTTGCATTAGGTGCATTCTGCTGTTGTCTGCTTTACCGTATGATCAAGTGCAACAAGCTGATATACCAAACAGCATGAAAGAAAAAGTGCTCTGTATTAAGACGTGTAAACAACCCAACCGTTTCAAACTATAGGCAGAATCTCTAATAAGCAGTAAAACACCCATGCCTCTCACGGCTAATGAGTATTCCCATCTGTAATGGTCTGCTACATACCTGGTTAATTAGAAACTAAATTGCTAACATCCCTAATTATTCATAATGACATTCTTTTACGTCTGTTAAATTAGTTATAAAAATGATTAGCATAAGAAATGCTCAGCTTTGAAATACTAGTCAATAAGTCAAAAAGCCTCTGTTTGCCTATTTAATCTAATGAAAGGTATTTTATCTCACGTGGCATCTAAGTGCACAGGCAAAATTAACCCTGTGAAAGTAAATGGTTTTATCAAACAAAGCAAAGCGGAGTTGCGCTGCTATCATCTACATGTACAGACTGTTTCCCTTAGTAAACATATTCCAGAATACTATACATACTTTGAATGTGTTGCATAATTTTCAGGACAACATGAAAAAAAAAAAAAAAAAAAAAAAGCTTTGCAAAATATATGCCGTTAATAAAATGATGACCCAACTGTCTCCCAGGCTTTTCAGACACTTGACTAACCTATTTGCTGAAAAGGTGTATATGAACAGGCAAATTTTCACAGGGTGTCATTTTCCATATAATCAGGAGGGCTTTGTGCTAAATTGTATAAGAAAGCATTCAGGGTTAAAATTCAGCATGACTCTCCCCCAAACAACCCTTCCTGCACCTTCACCCCCACTCCCACTTAAACTCTTTTGGAGGTTCCTGCCCTCCCCTCCCCGTTCTCCTCTTAGAAGCAAACTCATCACCATTAGCACACAAATGCAAAATAACCAGCCTAGGCCTCTTCCCAGGAATACAAATTAGGGGCAGGTAGTTGAAGAGCTTAGAAAGCTGAAATAGCGAAGTTCACAATGAAAAGGATGAATAGATGAGAGACTGAAAGTGGGGTAAAGTGTTCAGCTTTTGTCATTTAAAGTGACGTCTTTAACTCTTTGCCTTCATGGGGCTGCTCTTCACAAAAATAATAATGAATTGCAATTAAGACCTGAAGGACAAAAGGGAATTATGTGGGAGGGAAAAAAAAAAAAAAGGACAAGAAAAAAAAAAAAACTTATGATGACGTGGAGAAGAATTTTCTTTCTGCAGTATCTGAGTGTCTGGAAAGCAGAGAGGATAGTTTTCCAACAGTCGTTGTTTAATATGACAATGGTGCCACTGTAGATAGTGAAACCAATGATGTCATCAAAGCAGCTGGAGAAATGTCTGGGATGGCTCATCACATCCAAATTTATGTCGTCTCTGAAGCCCCGTACATACTCCATATTCTGTTCTGCTTTTGAGGACTTATCACTGTTTCTCACAGAAGCAGGAGATACTTTAGGTGTAAAATTCTGTTAAGTTTAAAGTATTTTTGTCCTACATTTATGAAAAGCCCTTGGAAAATTAAATCTCGTCTTCTTGGACTCAGCTGCTCCTCCGGACTTGGCTGCCACATCTTTGTTTCCTATTGGAACAAAGTTCTGTTTTGTAGCATACACCTATGCTCAGATCACAGTAAGAGTAAGGACATTTCAAAGCTTCTTTTAAAGTGTATGATTTGTGGATATGGAATCCTACTGTTCTTGTAAAATGGAATAGTTCTTTGTCCACACCTAGGACCCGCAGTTCTTCAAACAAGCTCTCTGGTCCATCTGAACACGGAGTTTGGATGAGGACCCAAATTAGGTGCAAAAGCTTTGATCCATATTTCCTTCTATCTCTCAAGTTATTAGATGTCCTCAGAAAACTTGGAAAAGACCTTTGAAAGAGTCCCATGAATTTTTATTCAATTTATTACTGTGACGTTATTTCAAAAGAAAAGTTGCTCATTGGCTCTCTATTCTAATTCATGAAAATTATAGAAATGAAGGTAAGCCATCTCTAAAAAAGCTTGTAGCAGGCCATGTAGAGTGGATCCACAGACTAGGGACTGTAGCATGTGGCACAGGACTGCAGCAGTGTTACTGGTACAGTCTGGAAAAGATGTCTTTTAAACACTGACGTGAAAGAAACTATAAGAAATGAAAACAAATAATTAACCCTGAAATATTTGTGATAGATAAATGAATGATGCTACAGAGTCTTGGTCTAGATGACTGGGTAATAAATATCATCCTTGTCAACCTGAGGACTATACACCTATTTGCTGTTTTTATCCAGGGTGTTCTTTTTCCTCATGCCCTTTAATGGGCATTTTTACTTTGCAATATTACTGAATTCACTAACAAATATACGTCGGGAAAATTTTGCCAAAAGACATTCATGCAACACTTCTGGCTTCAAAGTATGAAAAATTATCCACCTTTAATTTTAAGAAAGAAAATTGAAAATTTCACAGGCTGTCTTGTTCTTCCTGTACAAATAGCCAGTATTTCTTGCTCACATTTTAGAAATATCAAAGTTCAAGTTCTTAAATACAGAATAAGCATATTAAAATAGGGGAGTAATGAAGAGAATAAAAGATGACTGAGCACTAATAAATTAATTTTTCAAGAGTTTACGTCAGTTCCAGCTATTGCACTTTCATGACAGTTTATGGGTGTGGGAGGAAAAAAAAAATCTCTTTCTATTTGCATTGTTTTGCTCGTTCTCTTTGTTGAGGATTTCTTAGTTCCACGATGATTACTTGACATTCCATATTCATTGTTTACTGTGACATAAGAAAAAAAAAAAGAGCTATTTAGCAGCTCTAGGGTATGTCTACAGGGACAGGTACAGACAGATGCAAGCTTGTCTGTCTGTTCTTCAAAATGACCAGACTTGAACGAGCTCTCAAACAAGTCATATATAGACACGTTCACATGGCACTTGTGTTTGAGGTAACAAAAATGGTTGAGCAACCAGTGTGCAATTACTTGATTTTGGACAGGAGCTGGTTCTGTCTGACCAGGTCGAGGCATAGCCAGAGGAACTTGGGTCTTCTTGTGCTTGTCTGAGTCAGGTTGCAAAAAAAAAAAAAAAAAAAGTACTTTCGGAACTAATTGAGGCACAACAGTGACAGCCAAAAACAGCACTTTCAACATCCTTATAACATAAAGGATAAAATCTTAAGACATATTTTCTTTATGGCAATACAGATTTGGATGCTTTTCAACAGTCTCACCATTCTAAAAGAAAAATAATAATAAAATGAGCTAAAGCTTCATTCTTCGTTTACATTTTAGAGGTGACATCTATTGCAAGATGTTGTGAATAATTAGGCCAGGCATGTCCAACACATGGCCCATGGGCTTCATGCAGCCCAGCACAGCTCATACTGCGGCTGTCCCCTGCCTCACACTATTAAGGACAGTGGCTCTTCCCCACCTGGTGGCCCAGCCCAGACCTGGGCATGCACCCATCACTCAGCAACTACAAAATCTTTATTGTGCTGTTAGTGCTGTCTGGGCTGAAACCAAGGCATGGGGGAGGTCTCAGTGCATAGCCAGTGCAAAATACGGCAAGTGAGTTTATGGATTTTGATGTGTTTGCTAAACACTGTGCTCTGAACAGAAAACAAGCAAGCAAGCAAACAAACAAACACAGCCGTGATTTCCATTCTCGTAAAGGAATTTGAGAATATATTTCAAGATTGCTGAAAATATATATATATTCATACATATTTATATTTGCTGTTCTGTTTTCAGTTGACATAAATAGATAACCTGTAAATTTTCAAATGGAATGCCTTGAGCTGCAGCCAAATATTCAACTCAAAGAAAAATGTGATCACGTCTCATTACCAGACTTTAATAAGAACTATCTTACCAGAGAGAAATATCTCTCACTTCACACTCATGCCTTATTCATGTCATTGCTTTCTCACAGTATATACTCTTGTGAACCACTGTTTTGAGTGGTGAATCACAGGACTAGTAAAATTTCATCAAAAATTTCTACTGAACACCTTGAGAGCTCACTAAGAATTGCAACTACTGCCATCAAACAGGACTGATGCTTTAGTTTCACAAAATCAAGGTCATATGCCCCACAAGTTTTATTTTTTGTTGCTCTCTTTTCATAACTTTTATAACTATTTTATAACAGTTAAAATAAGTTTTGTTACTTATATGCATTACCTGTATTTTGCATTTTGTGATATTAACTGTATTACATATTTCATGACAGCTGCTCCAAATGTTATGTCTCCTATTTTATTAGGCCATAAGATGTGGATGTCAGTGGTACTGCAATAGAGGTTGAATCATCCCATCAATATTCCACTATATTTTGTTGTTGTGTGATGGATGGCAGCAGTATGACAAAATGGCATCTGATATAAAAGTGTGTATGGAACCAAGGTGTGGAACTGAATTCCTCTGCAAAGAAAAAGTTGCACCTAGTGACATTCATTAATGCTTTCTGAACATTTACGGAGACCAACCAGTGGATGTGAGCACACTGAGGTGGTGGGTGGTGCAGTTCAGCAGTGGTGACAATGATCATGGGTCACCTCTGCTAGAGCAGATTTTGGCAGGCATGGCATGCAGGCTGTTGTTTATCACCAGCAAAGATGCACAGCTAATGGTGGTGACTATGTTGAAAATATTGTCTTGTAGCTAAGAATTTGCATTATCAGAGTTATTGTGCTCATTGTATCTGTTGTAGTTTCCATAAAAATAAATAGGAGGTATTACTTTTGGAGCAGCCTACAGATATGCAGCCCAAGACAATTCCTCTTCACTTTATGTGGTCAGGTATGCCAAAAGGTTGGACAACCAATGAGTGATGTCTTAAAAAAATCCTGATAAGAAGTTTTTGCCTTTCATTTTCATTTTACCATCCCTTTGATATCTTAAACATACTTCAATGCTTTTTTTCTTTCATGCATTAAGAAGAAAAAAAACTCAGGTGTTTGGATTTTGTTGTAGTTGATGGAAAAATCAACACTGATTCAGAACTACTAATTTTCCTTACTGTGCCTAAATAAATGTTTCCAGCTCTGTGGTCTATTCCAGCTTGAAAACCCTCACTGAAGTCAATAGGAACTGAACACACATATCAGAAGTCAAACTTTTTGTCTTTATGATTTTTAGAGCATTTTAAAAAGCCTCTGGAGGAACACTCATAAAATAAATTCTGAGGTAAGCCCCGTATGAAGAACAAAAGCAGGTATTATTTAACAGCCTAACCTAAACACAGCAGATCTGGAATAAATCAGGAAGAGTTTGGAATGGATTTATTGGAAGGGTGATGCTTCTGTTTAGCTTTCCATTTTTTTACGGGAAGAATTAGAAATGTCATTTGGCAGATGTCTATAATGTTTTTGGAACTGGAAGGAAATTTGGCTTTTCCATTTCGTGTGGGTGGATGTTCCTCTAGGCCACATTTAACATGCAAAATGGGAGAGGTGGGTTTGAAACCCTTCCTAAAGCGAGACCTGTAGCTGCATGTTTTGCAGACTTACCTTAGAAAATCCTCTGCCAGCAACCTGCATACCTGATCCATATATTACCCCTAGGGAGATAGCCTTAAGCATCAGTTTCACATTTTTTTTATTTTATTTTTTGCAGCATGAAGATTCAAGACAAAAAAAAAAAAATTAAAAAAAATCAAGGTATCAGGATTCAGAGCAGCAAGAAATCAATAGACCAGATAAACTGGTTTATCCTCCTTGCTTTCCGCTGCTGTGCAAAGCAGTTATAAACATGGTTTATCCAGCCAGATTCCACCAGTGCATCTAACCTTATCTGCATTTTGTGGCACTAAGTACATCTTGGGCTCATGCTTGACATTATGTTTGATGACTGTTCTGTCTGTTCTGTCCCAAGCAGGTTGCAATTCTAATCTTTCAAGATTTGGGGACTGATGCTGAATAACGAGTAATTGTAATTGACAAAGGAAAAACTCATATTCTTTGCAAGAGACCACAGGAAACATTAGACACTACCACACAGTGCTAAGTGAAATCTTACTGCATTGAATAAGACTTGAACATTTCTTCAAACACATTGATGAAAAGTGTAAAATCTACTATGCCCCAATATTGACATTGGTCCACCTTCCCATGAGGGGAAACTCTGAAAGCTTTAAGTGTGTTTCCATTCATCCATTTACCTTACAGCAAAAAGATGACACTGCTAAGAGTCGTGTATCTTGCACCACTCTTGAAAATTCTTGCTGGAATTGAAACTGCAAAGACAAGGAAGATTATTATTTATTTTCTATGAATTGACAAAAGCATAGACAGGGACAGAATAATAAATGTCCACAGAAAACAGTACAGCTTGGTGCAGAGAACCTGGAAACATATGTGCCCTGTCAGATGAATTTGCTTTGTGCTACACCTGAGCTAATGACCTCTGCTGAGATGTTCGTAGTATAGGTTAAGTGTAGCAACACAATCAAGGAATTATAGATCGATGTACAGATCTGTAGCTCTATAGTCTACTTTCAGTCCTCATAAAGATATTGAAATACATCTATAACAATCTGTTTGAAAGTCTTTAGAATAAAATTAATCTTACCTTCTTTGACCTGCTGAGCATTATCTTTATACTTTGAGTGAGGAACTCCGTGCTGAAGGATATTGTAGAGAATAGTTTCAGAATGTTTGAAGAAAGTAGGCTATAGAGATGAATGGGTGGGTCATTAAAGGCCATTAAAATACTAGACTGGGTACAGAAAGATTCTGTGTTGGAAACTGCTCAGTTATGGGAAAGTGATCCTAGGGCAGTATTTGTACCAGCTAGCATGTTTTAATGCACATTCCACTTTATAAGAAGCATTGTACATGGCTAGATGAATCTATTTGTTTGACAAAAAGCATCTCCAGTGAGACATGATCATCTTCCGCTAGAATCAGTGGACACTGAAAACGCTTCCATGCAATGTTCTAAACGCTATCATCAAAAATATATGTGCAGCTGATTGAAATATTTTATTTTTTTAAGAGTCAGAAGCCTGTAAAGGTAGGAAGTAACAACCTTCCTGTATATAGTGGATAACATATCAGAATAGGCACTCAGCAGAAAGACCTTCACTAAATTTGTTTAGGTGCACCATAGATGAACATCTACAAGGAGTGATTGCGGTGTGTTCAGTCCTTCTCAATGTAGATGACTACATTCCTGACTTTTTCTACACAGCTGGAAAATTTTCACTGACATTGTTGTTGGACAGTGTATTTATGAAGCCACGAGACAGCTTTCTACCAAAGTTCTGAGTTATGCTCCATAAAATCTGCACTCAGGAAATTAATTTTGAAAATAACAGGACTGCTCATCCCCAGAGACACAACTGTGAGATGTGGGATGTGCAGTTTATATTTAGTATACTACATTAAACATAATGAGCAAAAGATCATGGAAAACTGTCGGAACAATAAATCATACTTGTTCCTGTTAAAGCAATTGCAGTGCTTTTTAAATAGATTAATAAACAATTAATTTGTCAACCAGTATGCCATATAATCACTTAAAGTGATTATGCCGCTGTCAAACAAGTAAGAACAGGATGCAATGCAGTGACTCTTCTGATGCACAGAGATGGGTTTGAAGCAGTTTTGCTCTTGGTGGAGTCAAGGAAGTTGTGCCATGGGACATCATCTACATAACCTCAGTTGGAAAGAGGATGCAGGATTATTGAGCAGTTACTTTTCTATGTGGGATAGTAGATTCATAGATTCATAGATTCATAGATTCATAGATACATTAGGTTGGAAAGGACCTACAAGATCATCTAGTCCAACCTTCCTCACACCACCATCCCTACCCACCAAGCTACTAAATCAAATCCCTCAGCACCTCATCTAAACGCTTCTTGAACAGCGCTAGGGACGGTGCCTCAACCACCTCCCTAGGCAGGCCATTCCAGTGCCGGACCACTCTCTCAGAGAAAAAATTTTTCCTCAAGTCCTATGTAATGTCCTATGAATTAGCAGCTAGCACCAACTTTATTGCCAGTGAAGAAGAATGTGGAAATTTAGTTCAAGAATCCTAATAGACCACAGCAAATCCATCCCCATCCTTCACTGACAGCTCTGTAACAGGTGTAACCCTAAAATTATTCACATATATGCACTGAAGATCAAAGTAGTCCAAAGGTGGCCAGTATAGAGAGATCTATAAACTGTAGACATCTGATGTGAGGTGGCTTTTTATCTGTCCAGGGTTTCACTCTGTCATAACCTATTTAACAAACACTTTCAGTGAAAGCAAGGCAAGACAAGGCAAAAGAGATGAGAGGAGACAAATTCACAATTTACAATTTAAATACAGATACACAATACAGATACACAATTTACATATACACTTTATTAAGTATTTAATATTTCAAGAAGTTATACCTTCTGCATGATTTAAAACTTCTGAAGGTATAAATCTGCTTCTGAAATGTAGACATCTTTTAAACAAGGTGAGGGAAGCAAAAATGTTGGCTATATCATTTTAATCCTTGTCAGTTTAGCCACTGATCTAATAGTTCTGAGGACTGTATATTTACTGATTAAGATACCATTGCAAAAGGGTAAGAGCAAGCTCAGAGTCAGTCTTACAGACAGAAAGACACTGGGAGATCAAATCCAAGTCCATTCTGGACCTCAGCTTTACCTTTACAACACACTGATCCTGACCAAAACAAAACTAGGCCTTGAGAAACCATAATTTTCTCTTCAGCAATACCAATTTAACTTTATCTCATACCACAGTCACCTTTCTGCCCTAGAAAGCTAATGTATACAAGTGTAGACTTTATATCACTAGGACTGTGTTGCTATAATGTCTAATACTGAATAGAACACTGATAGACAATCCAGCACAGCTCATATTTGGCATAAATTACTGTCTCTGAAAGGTCATAAAAGCTTACAAATTAGGCTACAGTTTCTGATGATGGCAACAGAAAAGCTATGTAGGGAAAACACATGGATTTGACCATTGTCAGCAGTCCATTCCCCTCAAGCTTCTCCCACATCCACCACTGCTGCTCTCACATATAGAGAGTACACCCCTCCTAATAATTATCATTTCTGTTAAGGATCTATTCTCTATTAAAGAAACATTTCACATATATACCCAAAGTGTAAGTCTCTTTTTAACACCAAATTTACAAAAACAAAGGAGGTTGAGGCAGTTCAGAGCTGGCCTCCTGAAGCTGGTTACCACTATGAGTACTGGGATAGTACTATTTGGAAAGGCTGCTTGTCCCTGGAGATTGCCTTATACATCTTCTCAACTTACTCCTAATTATGAGTGCATCTTAGCTTGGCTTCTTGAAGCTCACCTAAGAGGTTTCTAAATAAAGTTATCAGCATTTACTCCCTTACCAGCTTCCCACTCTAGTTGTTAGCTTGCAGGGAAATATCAAATACTAGTCCATTATAGTCCTTGCAAATGTATGATCCTTAAAACAACTATCATTAGAGTCCCTATAAATTGAAGGTGAATCCAGCATTTAATCACGGTTAAGCTTGAATCTGAAAGCAACAGTTCTTTTACAATCACAAAACGTGTAAGAATAAAAATAATTAAAAAAACCCAACCCTCTAATTAAACCAAAAACATAGTCCTGTGATAAGAACAAGATCACTAAAATAATGTTTATACATCATGTTTTCTAGGATGGGCTATGCTCCTGCTACTTCTTTGTCTCAGCAGTCAGGATTTGAGTGCTGCTGAAACATCCTCCTTGTCCCTTCCTGCTTCTAGGCCAAAAATTAAATCAGCGATGTGTGGGCAGTGAAGTGCTGAGTAGCTGAGAAGTCAGCAGTAGAAGAAATTTTTTGCTTTGAAGAAAGCAAGGCCTGTTCATTTTAAGGCACAGATGTGAAATGTAAGATGGTTAGGAAAATATTCAGAGGCGTTAACCAAAGCTCAGGTGTTACCATCTCTAAGTACTTGTTTACTTGTGTTTTTTAAACAAACTTTTTTGACTTATCAGATGGTAAGATCACAGTGCGAAAAGTGTGATGGTAGCTTTTAATACTGATCGAGGCAGTAAACAATTTCTTAGTAGCACAAACAACCAGACCACATGTGCTGAATTTCCAGCAGTTTTGACAATACGAACTTGTTACTTTGTGGTAATGGTCAGCTGTGAGCTGACCAGAAACCACACACATTTTTTTTTTAACTTACTAATGGAGACAAGCAGCCTAAGATAAAAGAATTAAATTGAGCTAAGGGAACATAATCATCTACTTTTTGCCTGTTAAGATAGACATGATCTTGTAAGACATCATAAACGTGAAGGAGGAAGTTATTTTCCTCCAACAAAGCAATTAGAAACAAACAAACAAACAAGCAAACAAATAAATCTTTTTTTTTTTAAGCTGTGGAAATTGGTGACGACCTAAGCTGGGGAAGGTCAGTAACCTCTCTGACTGGAACAGCAAAAACTCAGTGGTAAACAGTGACCAAATCCCATCAGTTATCAGATAGCTCTAATATTCTCTGGAAACTTGTTCTCAATCAGTGCTTAAGAGCCAGTCCTTGCCCTTAGAATGAACTGAATTTTGAGTATGAGGTACAAACTCTTCTGTTTTTCACACTGTTATATCTCCGTTCTCCATATTATTTTCTTGCTTTTAATTATACTATAGCTGAGATTTTGTTGCAAAATTATAAACCAAACATGGATATGAAGGCAGCTGGATGGTGAACTTTGGTACTTAATCACACTTGTAATGTAATTCAAATATTTTGTAGGAAAAAAAAAAAGGAGAGATGTTTATGTGTAGGACAGTTACATTATGTAGGCCAGACATAGGCCACAGATTCTGATTTTTTACAAAATAGGCAGTGGAGGTAAGATAGTTCTTTCACTTTTACACAGTGGCTTCCTAGGAGACTAGCCTAGATGGTCTGTAAGACATGAGATTCACATTCTGATGCTTAGTAATTAAATAAAGGATCTGCAAAGCCTAAAGATGGCCTTCTAGCACTGTTGCTCCACCAGCTCTTATTAAGCACAGCTGATAATTCCTTATAATTATGGGCCATTTCCATCTCTGATTTTTATAGAAATTACAGAACTACTTCCAAATGGCCCAGCTCAATAATCAAGCAAAACCCACCTGTGTCAAAGTGTTGACTCCCATATCAGCATGGCTATTGCAGTAGTTGCACAGCTACAAAATCACAGCTTTCAAGAGCTGCTGGATCTCACATGTATTGCAGAACAGGCCTGCCCACAAATCTTCTTCCTGACTGCCCACAGGCACAGGTTTTTCCATCTCTTTTCTCATTTTGGGTTTGTCAACATCCCACCATGTCTGTCTACGAAGTGGAGGAGCTCCCTTTTGTTTGATGTGAACTGAACGCCTGGGGGCACTGAAGGGGTTAAGTGGAGGAAATTCTTGTCAACTTCAATAGAGAATCAGGCATTTAAAATGATTTTCTGTAAGAAGAACCCAGTATGCCTGACATCAGAGCCACAACACATCACAGTGAAATAGTAAAATTTTTACTTAAAGGGTTTTTTATACTTTCAGAGCGGAAAATATTCAAATTGCAGTTTCACACTAAAAATAAATTATTCCATTCACAGCCAGCAACAGGTAGCTGAGGTTAGATCATACCACTGGCTTACTAATGACTATGAATTGCAGTATCTATAGAAATGACCAGAACTCAAGAGAGCTTCTAAAGTAAGTTTGATGAATCATTCTTGAAAAATGTTATTCACGCCGTAATAAGCTCAGCGTAAATGTCTGCCATACAAAGATAATTTTTTATGAAAATGGAAAGTACTGTTCCTTTTCAAATTGTAAACTGAATTGATCAGTTTTCTTTCTTTTTGAAAGAGTTTCATTTTTTCATAACAAGTCTGGGAATACTCAAGTGATCCCGGGATCCTAATGTTAAGTGACTGAATTGGAAGCATTCCTTTTGTGCAAGCATCTTGAACATAGTAAATAATAGCTCTTAAAGTATTATAAGTAAAGAATTTGAACTCTCTTGAGTTATAGTGAAAGCCATTGTTTGACAAAAATGCAGTAAGAAACAAAAGCCGATAAAATCTTTACAATTCGTATTCTACTGTGTAACATGATATTTGGTAAGTTATTAGGTCATATGTTCTGCTGGTATTAATCATCAGACCATCACTACCATGAATGGAGCCAGGTTGATCTACCTTATTCGATAATCTGGTCCCTGGTTAAATTATTAATAATTAATTAAATAAATAAATAAAACCAAGACAAATCACAACAGCAGCGGTCACTTTCTCCAGTACTGCTACCTAATCTTCACAGTGAGGATATATTTTAATGCTTCAAATGTCATGTTAACTCATTATGTCAGTGTCATGATCTTATGCTCACAAGAGAAGCATGCCCTAACAGTTCTGAAGGAGACTAGGATGGTTAGAAAGAAAGAAAGAACAAATCAAATGAACGATGAAAATAAATAAAGTAACATTTAATGACATTAGTGTAAATAAATAAATAAATAACTCCACAAAGGATGCTGATGAAAACAGCAAAAAATCTTTTACTTGATATTTCACTTGATTCAATAAAGTTTCACATTTTTATTTATTTTTTCCTGTGTGTCTCTGCTGTTTCTTTGTCCCTGTAAGCCTTAATGTAGCTCTCTGAAATGGGTACCCAGTATACTACTGCTCTTTGTCATTGCCAGGAAAAGTTTAGACTGCCTCCATTTGAAAAATAAAGAAATAAATAAAGGAAGAAGAAAAAACAATACTTGTCAAGTTGGTTGCATGAGAAGTCTGCACCACATGTTGACAGTTCAGGTTTAAGCCTAAATTTAGAAGTAAACATTCTTTGTGTCTACTCATTTCCTGTACTACTACAGTCATTATTTCCTGGCCACTGCTGCTCATGGCCATCGCTCCTACAACCGTCTACCATCTGCACAGTATGTTATTTTCCTTGAACCGTGCTTAAAACAATATCATTTTATTTTTAGAACAATTACAATTATAGAGAGGGACGGTGAAAACAAAATTATCTATCAAAAAAAAAAAAAATCTAGTGATCTCTTGCTTATCTGCATATGCTAAAAAATCATTCTACATTTAAAAAATCACTTCTAAAGGGTATGTAAAAAATTATCATCATCAGGATATGGTTCTTATTGTATCAGTGTACTCATCTTCCCTTTTAGCACTCACCACCTGACAATGTCTTCTCCCCAAGTAGTCCATAAATCCTAGTGGACTGAGGATCTGCCTTTGTGCACATTTACTTATGAATTTAATCAGCAGTGTTCAGGAACTCAGAAGGTTTTTGAAAGTTTCCACGTTAAGATTAACAATATGGAAAGCAGCATCTTCATCACTCTATTCACACTGAAAGTGCAGAGTGGAAAAAAGCTGTTGTTTTGTTTGGTGGACTGACACACTATACTTTGGAAACTTCAATAAAAAGAGTGAAATGCAAAGGTACTCCACTCTGTAGATGTTCTCTCTTGCAGGTAGGGGGAAAAAGTACCTTATGTGATATCCTACAGAAAGTAGGGAAGAATGCTATAGCAAAAGGTGGTATTTGTGAAGAAAAATAGCAGCAATGAGCATGATTATAGGAGGTTGTTTGTTTCCTTCCATTCCTCGTTTCTTCTTGAGAAGATATAATTGTAATCTGAATAGATATAGTTATATAGGGGATATAATATGTAATACAGAAATGTAACTGTGAAAACATTTTGCCCATTTTAATGGGCATCTTAGATAAAAGCAGTGCTAGTGTGCGTGGACACTTCTGTCTGAGAGGAGTTCACTGTAGTTTAAGCATGCTTTCACTCATTTAACTTCAGGTACTACTTGTAGCTGATTTAGTAATACTGTCACAAAACACTGTGCAGATACTCTGAGTATGAATAAGCCTATGTCAGTTAACCAGACTGTCAGCTAAACCAAACTAATAGTCTACCTAGACTTTTTTTTTCAACAGCTCAGCTGACCTGAATTCAGCATGCAACAAGTAACTAACTGAATAAATACATTCATAAGAAGAATTAATCACACTAAGCTAAAACAAAAGGAAAAGAGTCTACACACAAGTTTGTACCAGAACAAGTCTGTCAGAAAAAGCCTAAGAATTGTGCAGCACCATTAATGGAACTGATACCAAAATAGAAGCCCTAGGCAAGATCTTAAAGATTGGTGCCTAAGGGAAGCAACTGCTTAGACACTACAGCAGTGGTAGGAATAAATTATCCTAGTAGTAGAGTAAGTTAAGTAGGATCAGAACAAAGGTTAAAAATCCTAAAGTAAGTTGGCTATTCCTTGATTCAAAAGTGTGTCTCATGCAATTATAAACTTTTTCTATTCCCCTAGGCAGCTGGGATTTTCCCAGGATACCCATTCAAGTGTATGTTCAATCAGTACATATTCAGGAATTCACCTCTTGTCTATACAGAGTTTCAAGGGGGTCAAGGAGAATTTTGTCATTGCCTCCAGTGAGGCCAAGCATTTCACCCACAAATCTTGTGGCTCAAGTGAGGACTTTCGATAAAAACTATGTGAAATGTAAACAGCACAAATCCAGGACACATTTAATAAAATGAACGGGATATCTCTCCATATAACATTTTGTTTAGTTTAATTATCAGATCTAAATGTAGCAATAAAAACCAGCTGACTGTCCCGTTTTTCTGTAGCAGAGATTTTAAGGGATGAACTGTGATAGTCCTTTTCTCTCTAGTCAACTCCCTGAGACTGTGTGAATATAGAAATATATTTTGCATATGTTTAAAACACTTTAACGGGATCTGTTCACTTGATAGCCAAACTCAAATGCAATACTTTACACTTTTTTTTTTTTTTCCTTCTATGAAAGCCTGCAAAAGCACTCAGTAATCATACGGTTCCACAAAACACCCACTCTATATCCTGGGGGCTGAGGGAGCATAAGGTTGGAAGGAAAAAGAAAGAACACTTTCCTCATCTTGTGGAAAGATGAAGTTATAGTGATTATCCTTGGAGGTAGCTCTTTGGGGGACTGCTTTCTACAGGATGTATATATCTACAGGATGTATATATCCAGAAGTGACATATACTATCTTAATTTATTCTTAAAAAATCAATAAGAGCTCTGACACGTGAAAGCGTACAAGTTAATGAAAGATACATACAAGAAAAAAGCTTTTTTTAATGACTTCTGTCAGTAGCTACTTAAAAATAATTTTGTAAAAAGAGAAGATGACATTGCACAAATCAAACAGGTAAAAATATAGATTCAGCTTCAATATAAAATTGTGATGGAAGTTAGCAATGTAATTTTAAGCAGCTACTGGAACAAAAGCCTTTATTATCTCATCTTTGCAAAATTCTAACAATATCCACTGCCAACTGCATGAATCTTTTGACAGAAATTGAACTGTGATACCTCTGTGCAATTGAGTTAATATTTGGGAGTGAAATTGTGTCACTGTCATTCATGAGGTCTGACTCCTTAAGCTCTCTTGAGATGCGATCTGTGGGAGGGATCTCCTTCCTCCTGGACAGCAGATAGATCAGAACATTCTTGGGCACCATGTGCTGTGAATGGACATGTCTGTGGTAGATAACTCCCTTAATATCTAGAAGAAGGGAGCAGCTGGTGAGATGACTTTTGAGAATGGTCCTGGAACATCTTGATTTTTCAAATGGGCTGGGGAATAGAATACATTTTGGCACATGTCTAACTCACACCAGGGAAAGACTCTATTGTCTCTCTGAATACAACAATTAAAATATATGAACAAAATGACACAAAGTAAAATAATAATAATAATAATAAATTCATTTTTTCTTCACAAGAGAAATGAAATAATAGAAGAATAATTTTGTTAGCTTCGAGCATTTGACAATGCTTGTGATACACCAGCTTTTACATTTACGGGGTAACAAAGAATGATATGCTCTAAGATAAGTAACTGACAAAAACCGTGCTATACTGGAAGCTGACGAAGGTCTAAGCTGACTTGCAGAGTCACTCGATTAAAATAAAATGGGGGAGGGGAGGAGGTAAGATAAATTAAAACAAACAAACACAGCACACTTTGATTCAGGCTGACACATCTTGTGTTGAGGCTCAGACTCTCAAAGTTAAACTTCCACCAACAGTACTGATTTGTATCCGGTGCCTTCTCTTGTAACATAACTCAGGTGCACCCAAGGCTTTTGTCATTATGCAGAAGGTTTTGAGGGTGGCAGAGCTACAATGATTACACAGTTCCTTACTTCAAACAAATTATCTCCCTTGGCAAGTTTGTTTTCAAATGTAACTTCAGCTCCAAAGTATTCAAGTACCTACAAATAATCCTGTATGTTTATAGATCGCATTTTCAAAGCTTCTGATTATTGATAAAGTCTACTGAAATGGGAACCAGTTTAGCCTAAAAATGTGAACATTTTAGCTCTAAACTTCTCTAATTAGCACACAATTTCACCCAGAGACAAATACGCGAGTGAGTAAGTAAGTAAATAAAATGTTTCCTGTAGTACAGAGGAAGAAACTTGGGTTATGTAGTATCAAGAAAGCTTGCTGCCTTTTCCAAGGTCAAAACTACCAAACCCTCACCCTGTTTCAAGTGAAATCCATGCTACCCCATACATGGAGAAGAAACATTAGCTTTCTTGACAACGCCTATGACAGAGGAACAGTAATTAGTAATTTTTTCCTTTTTATGGTAGTAAGACCTCAATTTCCGTCATCTGAAGCACAGCACCAGTAAATTACAACGAAGGGGAACTACTTAAGGACGCATAAAGTATTTTCCAGCCATAAAAATTTTACTAAAGAAATGAAAGTAGGATGTTACCTGGAACTGTGGATTTCAGTGTCACATGAATGGAAAAAGACTTGATATCTCTCTAAAATGCAGGACAAATACAGCTAGATAATCACTTTTTTCCACCTTGTCTTGAAGTTTCAGAAGCAGTATGTTAATGAGAAAAGCATGCTGGACACTCCTCTTTCACCTTTTGTCCCTGTAAGAGGCAGTAAACCCTTATGTATTAAGGTGAGAAAAGGTCAAGGGGAGCGACAGGGACCAAGAGGAAGCAATACCACGAGAAAGAATTAAGACTTACACACAGAAGGTCTCTTCGGTATTTTTGAAAAGAAGAAATACTGTGTATGTGCATGTAGTTTTCCTGTCACTATTTCAATATGAAAATTTTTTTCTCTAATATTCCTGTTTTAAATCAGATTGTACAAAATTACACTTTTTTAATAAAAAAATGTTTGCTGCCCATTTTTCACACACACACACGCACACACACACACACACACAAAATAAAAGTTGCAAAGGAACCAAACAGAATATTTCCATTAGTAAGGATTTGGTGTGCTTTTTCAGCATTTAGTTTACCCGTGACTCTAACTTGCAATTAATGTATTTAACATGAGTCAATGCGCTACTGCCATTTTCAGTAAGAAATCTATTCAAGTCCTATTCATACAGACATTACTCAATCAAGCATGCTCTCAAATTCAGCCAATTTCTTGCCGGGTCTATGCTCCAGTGGCTGATTGAGAAATTAGTCTCAGCAAATGAGATCATTATTACTCCCTGTACCTGCACCCATCTAGGAACATCTGAGACAAGACAGACTGTTCAATTCTGCCTTCCTTAACAGTTAATTCCTAAAAATAATTGAACGTTCTACTGCAGTACAGAGACGCATTCTATTATCCCCCTGTCTTTTAAGAATAAGCCCTAAGATTTCACTCAACACAAAACTGAATTACCTTGCATTTTTCCAAAGTGAAAACTGCATCAGGTAAAGTTGTGCATAACCAAAAAGAAAAGGCAAATTATGGATGGTGCAGTAGGTGATCGGTGCTCTGCTACTGTCAAGGCACTTCCACTTCGGAAGAGCTGGTAAGGAAGCGAAACAGACCCCTGGAATTAATCTCCCTGACCACATAACTACTGCACTTCTTCATTATAATTTTGGCTTTTGAAGACTGATTTGGTAACTCACTTCAATACGTAAACACTCACCTGAATATTATCTCCAATCCTTGGAGAACACATTTTATTTCCATCTAAAGTACTATAGCTTTTTATTTTCCACTTGAATCAAAGTTTCTTTTTCCTTTTTACTGCCATGATCACTATCTCAAAAAAGAAATTATAATCAAGCCTCAAACCATTAAAGAGCAAAATAAAAAAATTTGCTTGAGGATATTAATAAAAACATTCCTAAGTTACTGTACAAGCAAATGTCATGTATTTATTTGTAGCTCACAGCTCACACCAAAAGGAAAAATAATTTGCAAAAAGCTATTTGTCTCTGTTGTTACTATAGCCGACTGCCAGTCCAATCCTACAAGTCTCTGAGCAAACATTACGGCGGCATCAGAATTCCTAAGAAATTCACAGATCAAAACACAACAACACAACAAATGGAGCAGTAAGAAGGGTTTTCCCCTCTCTCCTGCCTTAAACAGTTCTCTAAAATCAAAGTTCCATGGGGTGTATATCTGGCGTGATTTTTGTTGTTATCCTCACAACCTGCGTACGGAAAACTTTCCTTTCATAGACCTAGACTTTCTATCTCAAAGGACAAAGTAGGTATGCTTTAATAACATTATCTCAATCCACTTGAAAAGCCTTCTTAATTCTTACTAAAACAATCTAATCTATTTAAGGAAACGTTTTGGTTTTATTTAGAACAGTAAACCTTACCTAATGAAGTGCATTATTAGTGTGTTAACTGACATAGGCAAGCCAAAAGAGTCTACTGCAAACACGCAGATTTATACTAACAGCAGCCCAAAGCCCAGCACACTGGGTAGGCCAATATGCACTGCAGAACACCATCCTCCTGTGAACATCCTCATTCCTAGACATCACACAATACGACTCAATTCACCTTAGCATGCTTACCTGTGGAGAGGAATCCACTAGTTATCCACACTAAAAATCAAATGGAATGTGACAACCGGCATTCAATGTCAATGTCAGCTTCCAGTTTCACCATCAACAAGAAGACACTTTTCCCTTTGCCGGAGAACATGCCTACCTGGTTAAAACATGTGTAAATACATTAAAAAAACCCCTACAATTGCATTATTGTACTATCTCTAACAAGACCTCCACTTGCACTTCTCTTGATGGCTACACTGCTCAGCCATGCTGCAGTTTGACAGTTTTCCTTCAGACTTGGAGAGAAACACTGAAAAAATAGGGCTCACCTTCAGTATTGTCAAGTTCATTCATAGAAAGACAGGATTTACTGAGTACGAAACAATAGTGTTGCGCTGGTTTCCAAAATACAGCTTAAAGGTCAATGAGTCCCCCAGTGATTATTCCCAGGTTTGTTTTCCGTCAGTATGGTTGCAAGACTAACCGAGGACAGTTTGGATAGAACTGTCTAAATTCTTGAATTAGAGCAGAGAGGTTACCAAGGCTTTTGGTATTTAAGAACAAAATTCCTAAGGATTATAATACATTTAAAATACATTTATCAGCCAAATATCTCACATATGCCCCAACATTCAGTCACGATACACTGACGCACTTTACAAACTGACAAATGACTCCATATAACGCAAGCTACTTTCTTCCTGACAGATTCCATTCCAGAAGTTCTGCTCATCTCTGTATACTGAAGTATCCAGAACGTTTGTGCAGAGAGGGAAGAAAACCAGCTTGCATTTTTAACTAGAAAACAACAACAGCAACAACAACAAAAAACAGAGAGAGCAAGGCCCATGTATCAGCTATTTTTGTTTTGCAGACTAGTCAGGACTTGCACTTTTTAATTTCAGTTGATGACTGATAACTGATAAACACAAACGTGGTGTAAGATTTTTCAGTACTGCAGAGCTACGAAAATTAGTTCAAGCACCGGATTGTAGATTAAAAATCAGGGGCAAAAAAAAAAAAAAAAAAAAAAAAAAAAAGAAAAGATGCAGTGCTTACTCTATGCTCTGGTTTTCAACTTTTAGTGAGCTCCTAATTTATTAGTTATAACTTGTTTTTGTTGGAGAGGGTTCAGAAAAGGCTGTGAGATTTTTCTAAGTGTCAGCTTAAAAATACTTACATCTATTCCTTAAATGCCAGCTTAATAAATGTATAAATAAAATTCAACATTAAGACCTCTGAACTTGGAGAGACATGCTCAGAACAGGAAATGATAGTTTGTTAATAAAGAAAGGTAAATCATTCTCTAGATTTCCGGTGGGAAACTTGGCAGCGAAAGGATTTTGACCTCAGTGGAAGGTAACTGCCACAAATGACAAATCTAGCAACCTTCTTCATACAAGCGAGGCAAATGTTTGACACAAGGCTGGACTACGTTCACATCTATCATTCCCTGTGGCATATTCTTCTGCTTTTAACAAATAATCCTGCAAGCTTTTTGCACTGACGGAATCAATCTTCCTTTTTTTTTTTTTTTTTTTTCCCCTTCCCTGAGTAAAGCTGTGCAAGCCTAACATTTTTTTGTGAATGATTACTTATTTCCTATCCGAAACACAAAAGCTCATCACTTATAGTTCAGGTCAACCTTTCAGTGCCCATTATTACTAGTATGGAATGAATTAATGCATTTTCCTACGCTCATTTTCCTCTTCAGATGCAGGACCAGCATACGTGACGTTTGTGTAGAGGAAGTGAAAATCCTGAGTTACTTTCAGGTGAAGCAGTAAACAACGAAGCAAAAGTACACTTAAAAGTTCTATTTCGGTTTTTTTCCAGCTGGTCAGATTAGACTTGCTGTGGCTATACTACTTCAAAGTCTGCAATTTAAAGTACTGTTTTTCCCAACTCAAAACAATAAATAGGGGAAAAAATGACAAGTAGCCCAGTTTAATTTCAAACGTTAATATATTTTCTATTTTATAGTGAACATATGCATCGTTCACCCCTTATTTGCAGCAACTATGACGTCCTCATAAAAAGGGGTGACACTTGTAAGATGCCTCTTAAAATAAATATTTCTTTTTATAAAATAATAAAACTTCAAATAAATATTCTTTACACTAAACAATATGTTGAAAAAATTAGAAAATAAAGGCTGAATTTTACTGTAACTGTACAATATACATGAAGTCCAAAGGGAAATCAGAGTCTTGTAATAGAAGGTTTCCGTAAGACAAAATACAATCTAAAAACATACTGATTGATTCACATTCTTCCGAATGTACAACATATTAGTATAATATTTTGTGACTGTGCCATGCCTTATGACACCACTTATTTTTTCACAGTTGAAAATATTATTGTATATACAAAAATATAGCACATTATCTCTGGCAGAAAACAATGAAAAAAGGGAGTCATCTGCTAATTTACAAATTTTGCAAGTACTATTCACAAACCACGGAGTTGCCTAGGAGTGTCTGTGTTGCTTTAGCTTATGCAATATGTGGGTCACGATGTACTGCATCGCCCTTTTTATTCTGCATCCCACTAGCTGGATCCTAACAAGCCTATCAATTAAGATGGCACACAGAGAAAAGCGTGTCACTGCAAACAGCAAAGTGTACCCCCAACCCTTCTACTACAGTGCCAAGACCATAGCTGCTTAGTTGGTTGCATATATGTTAAAATAATCCTTATTACTCTATTATTTCCCATTAGTGATGCTATGTCGGCTTTTCAAAGTTCCTGGGGGGAACGCTGGGTACTTTGCAGCAAACCGTGTTGGAGTGTTTACAGCGGCACCCAGGCCGATTGACCCGGTCGTAACAGCCCTGGCACAACTTAAGGCAACCCTTGGCTGGCAGGTAACACCACAAGCAAGGCAGGAAGAGGGACACCACACCCATGGCTGACCACCTAGTGCAGCAATGCGACTGACTGCAAGAGCAGGGGTTGTCAGCGCAGTTGTCCTCGTCATCGTTGGAGCAGTGATAGAAGAGGCCCTTCACGCAGCACACGCAAGTCCCGTAATCGACCACGTTCTGGGCTGAGCAAAGACACTGTTTGTCACAGATCCAACAGGACGGGAGGGTCCTTGGGTACGTGCACTCCTTGCACTTGCACTTCCCACAGTCCTCGCACCTGTAGCTGTGTGCTCCCAAGTCTTCTTTGCTCAGTGGCTTCAGCTCGCTTGACTTGAGCTCAGACTTGGGCTGCATGCGGACTATCCCATCAGCAACTGGCCCTGAAGATGATCCTAGAAGTCTGTGTTCAGAGGAATTACTGCTCGTACTTGTCCTTGTACTGCTCCGTGAGCCCGTGCTGACTGTGCTGACGGAGCGGGACAGAGGTGCCCGAGGAGAAGCGTGCGTTTGCGTGTGCTGAACCCGGCTAAAATGGCGATGCTCGGGCAGGCCGGGGGGCCTTTCATTTTTGGGTTGGCTCGCTGGACGAGGAGTGGACTTGACCCCTGGCCGAGGAGCCACCGTCGGTCCCTCTGTGTACTCATTCGTGTTGCGGATGGCTCTGATCTGGTCCAGGGACAGGATGTGGACTTGCTGCGTCAGGACATCCCGCAGGTCGGGCTCCCCATGCGGCCTCCCACTGTCACGCCGAGCCTGTAGCAAGGCCTGCGACCCGCTGCCGTGCTGAGCTCTCGTCTCCATCGCTGCCCGGAAGCGTGATCACCCCAGCAGGCTTAGAACACATCTGAAATCCTGGAGCAACAAAGAGAGGATTCAATAATTGCAACACATCTCATGCTCTCCAGCAGCCTGCAGGATTTCACAGCACTGCACACATTCAAGTAATGCATCAGCCATTAAAAAAGGATTCACAACTCGGGGGGAGCGCGGTGCTGGTCAGCTAAGTACGCTCTACTTGGCCTCTTCTGGCTGCTCCCGGGGAGAGCTAGAAGAGACAGCTTTAGGTCCACGCATTTCAACCTGTAGCTCTAGAAAGCCCAAGGATGATGCCGCCTAGTAACCAGGACTTCCCAGGCCATCCTCTGGCCAGACCACAGCCTCCAACGTGACCAAGTTTCAGCCCCCTGAAGTGACTCTTCTCTTCACACGATACTACTGAAAACCTTATTTCACATTCAATAAAAAAAAAAGAAACAGAGCCTGCAAGCATTTAGCAAGTGTAATGTGACCTGCTGATGACAGACATATAATTCTCCAATTTTGTTTAAAACTGGATAATATTTTGGTAGGCCAGTCTCTTTACACATTAAACTTTACATGATGTAAATAGGAAATTTTAGTTTAATACCAATGGTCCCAAGAAAAACACTAAACAGCAATAAAATGCTTGAGGTTAGACATTAAATGAGTTAGTGCTACCAAAAACTTCAGCAGCACAAGTAAAAATATCTTTCTCCAGTATTTTAGTGTGTGTCATACTTGTACACCACTGCGATTGTTATTTTAAGGCTCAATACTACAAAAGCAATGCTACCAGTTCTGGTTTTTTTTTTAACACGTAAAAAATTCCATAGTATTACAGAGAGTGGCTTCTAAGAGAGAGGCGTGCATAATGCCATCAGATAACATCAGCATCCACGGAGGTGACTTGGTTGCTAACACTGCCTTAAAGGATCAATAACCACAAAGTTGAAATGCAAACTTGAGAATGGTAAGTCAGGAAAAGACCCGAAAGATGGGAACTTGCACATAACCTTCTTCCACGTTAAAATATGCACAAGTTTCCAAGCGCTGACCTCTGAATCACTCAGTATTTGTTTTGCCTTTATCATATTTTAAAGCAGTTCCTAAATCCCATTACCTACACAAAAATCCAGAACAATATTTTACAATTAAAACCCAAGCAGGAACCAAGCTCCTTACAAGGACCACACAATGTCTCCAATTATACCTAGAGAGAGCACCATAGTGTTACTCTGTACACATCAGTTACCAACAAGAATACTATACCACAGTATAATAAAATATAGCCAAACACTTTAACAATGAACATCTCCAGACACTGTCTTTCTTCTAACAGCGGTGGAAAGCATTTAACCTTTAAACTCCTGGTGCCCTCCCCTCGAGTGCTTTTTCCTTCCAAAAAAAAATCTAGGCTTTAAGTGACTGCTTTAAACACTGCCAGCTTCTGGTTTTGCACGCAGAGCGTGGCACGGTGCTGCCACAAAAGCCTTGCAAGCTTATCTTGAAGCAGCATTCCTTAAGCTTTCTTCAAATTCACGCTTTCGCTGCACAAAGTTTCAACCAACAGCCCAAGCCAGGCATTCCCTGGTTAAACAGAAAACAGATACAAAAAAATTCCAAATCAAATACTCTCCCCATCCCCGGGAGGAACTGCTAACCCTATATCGGAGCCGAAGCCCACCGAACCAGAGCCAGTCCCCGCAGAAGTGACAGCCCCGAGCAGAAGCCAGGCTGTCCCCGACCCGCTGGGGCCGAGGAGCGCGGTGCCGGAGCCCCTCGGACGCCGGACGTCCCCCGGCGCGGCCGCATCCGGACGCGCAGCAGGTGGGACGCGGAGCCCCGAGGCTACAGGCGGCTGCCCAGCCGAGTGCAGACAAGCCGAAGATAAACAGGAGACATCCCCGGGCCGGGAGGTGGGAGGGGGGGGCGGCCGCAGTCGCCTTATCAGGAAAGTCAAACCCGTGTTTCCTTTTAACTCTTCCCCCCTGCCCTCCCCCGGGAGATGCTCAGGAAGCCGTTCCCTGCCGGGCAATGCGCGGCGCCCCGCAGGCTCCTGGAGACGGCACCTCCGGGACGGCCGGGCAGGAGGAGGACTGCCCCCCCTCGCCTTGCCACGAGCACTCATTCAGCAGCCGGAGAAAAGCTAACTGCCCGAACTTGAGCCTCCCGCCCCTGCCCAGGAGGCACTGTCAGCCCGAGCCGGGCCGCGTTCCCTTACTCCCCGCTGACAGACCCTAACGGGACAGGACGTGAACCTCCAGCACCTTTATTCGCAACCGCGTCCCAAAGCTCAGAGGGAAAGCGCGGCTCTCCCTGTGAGCCAGCACCCTTCCAGCGCCTGGCCTTTCTGCGTGCTCATGTGGGCGATAACACCGTTCCCCACTCGCAGAAAGCCAAAGTCCACTCTCGCACGGCTCAAGCGGCGGGGATCGGCAGGAGGGCGAGCGGGGGGGCGGCTCACGTCTTCGCACGTTTGGGGAAGAGGCGAACTCGAGGGGCTTCTGCGTGTGGAAAATCCCCGCGTGGCGGAGGGGGCCTCGGGGGGAAGCGGTCCGTGCCCGGGAGTTCGTGCCCCGCGGCCGGAGCCGTGCAGCACCCCCGCCCCCACCGCCCCGCACGCAGCCCCGCCGCCCTCTCCGCTTCCAGAGGGCTCCGAAACCCACATTAAGGACCGAGTGTGCCATCAGATTAGGGCCAAGGGGACTTTACATCAGGGTGGGGCAAGCTGACACACAAGTAACTTGCTGAGAACACCGACAGATCCATAGGTTTTTTGTTTTTTGTTTTTTTTTTCTAAGGGGTGTCCGCTAAAAAACCCACAAAGAAAAAAACTCCTTCTACCCCTCCGCAAAGCAGAACCTGGGGGGGGGGGGGGGGAAGAACTCTCCCCGCCTCGCGGACCGAATGAAGCTCCACCGCACGAGAAATACATACGCACCCAACAGAGCCTCACCAGATGTATTTACACCAGCCGTGCGCTCACTTCCGAATGGCACGGATCTCCCGACGCCAACACAGACGGGCGTCAATCACGGCGTTCCCCCCCCTCCCCCCCCAGCCGGGGGGCACCGGCAGCGCCCTCCTTTCGCGCCTCCCCCAGGGGCAGCACCGCCCGTGCCCGGCTCCCCGCAGCCGGGACTACGCGCACCCCCCCCCCCCCTTCGCCTCCCCGCAACCCCCCGGGCACGCGTGCGCGCCCGCGCAACCTTCCGCCCCCGCGCAGCCTCGCACCCCCCCCCCCCCCCAGAGCAGCGCGATGGGGCGCAAATAAGGCGCAGCCCGCAGAACCCTCCCCGGAGAGAAAGCGCTCCGGAATCCCACCTCCGGCTCTTCTATGGGAAAGGAAGGAGAGGGGAAAAAGGGGGGGAAGAGGGAGAACCTGCCCGAGTGGAAAAGGGTTCGGCCTCAAACATTTCCACGAGTTTTCTTGGAGCAGCCGGGCAGGGGGGGGGGGGGTTACTGAAAAGCTTGTTTTGCAAAGAAGGAAAAGGCTCTCACCGTGATCGCGGCGTTGCACCAAACCCCTCTCTCTGTTGTATTTTCTTCTTCCTGCGGTTTGCAAATAAATCCAGCCCTAAAGCAAAAAAAAAAAAGTAATAATAATTCTTTTCCAAACTCTTGCTTTCGTCCGACTTGCAAATGAGGATCAGCGTGCAAAAAAAAGTCCGGAGCAAAGTCAGTCCCTCTGCTCAGATCGATTGGAAGAACGTGTGTGCGCCTATGTGCTATGGTAATAATCAGAACACCTCTCCGGATCTGGGTGGGTTTTCTTGAGCTCCTCCAAAAGAACTCTCACACACACACTTTCTTTTTTTTTTTCTTTTTTTTTTTTCTTTTCTCTCTCTCTCTCCCCCTCAATGAACAGGAGGCCGAACCGCCGGCACCGAGTCACTGTTTTGCTGCCGTTGCAAAGGATCGAGAGGAAAAGCCACAGAAAACAAAATCAAGTGGATCTAAAATCCGATGGCAAAGCTTTCTTCCAGCGAGCTCCTCCGAGGAAGCAGCAGCAGCAGCAGCCGGGCGGGGGGGCCGCGCTGCCGAACGCCGCACGCTCCTCTCCCTCTCTCCTTCGGCTTTCTCGCTCCCTCTGCGAGCGTGTGTGTGTGTGTGTGTGTGTGTGTGTGTGTGTGTGTGTGTGTGTGCGTGTTGCAGGCGGCTCTGCGGTTTGCGAGCGGGGGGGGGGGGGGGTGGGGGGGTGTTTGGGGAGCGCAGCGGATTTGTGGTGGTGGTTGTTGTTGTGTGTTTGGAGGAGGTGGAGGAGGAGGAGGAAGGTTTGAGATCTGAGCTGGAAGGGCTCGGCGTTTTTCTGCTCGCTCTCTCTCTCTCTCTCTCTCTTTTTCTTTCCGGAGGAGGTAGGGTGATCTCTCTGCAAAAGCAGCAGTAAATGGCGTCATGTGGATCTGAGGAGGAACAGAGCAGTTGTTGTCCCAGAGGATATATCGCATCCGGTCCCAGCTCATTGGCTCTGCGGGGCTACATTCACTGGCGCTCCCAGCGCCCTGCCAGCACTCCGAGCTGCGGGAGGCATTCAAAAGGGCAGCGCCGCACCGCCGCCTCCGCCGCAGCCCCGGCCCCGGCCCCGCTCCCGTCGGGCCCCGGCGCCGCGCTCAGCCCCGCGCCCCTCTCCGGGCCGGGCCGGGCCGCAGCCCGCTCTCGCAGGGGGCAGCTCCGTGCGCGGCCACACGGCGCTCGGGGCCGCTTTTGTGCTCGCGTGTTTATCCAGGGGCCGGCAGCGATCGGGCTGCGCGGCGGCCGAGGGGAGCTGCTTTCCCCGGGGGGGGGGAGCGGGAGACCCATTCCCAGGTGCTTCCCCTCCCCCAGCCACGTTTGTTTTTTTTTTCTCCCCTTTTTTTTTTTTTAATCCCCTCTATGGAATAAAAGTTTAAACTCTGCTCCCTGCTTCCCCCCCCCCCCCCGTCAGCCGGCAGCAGCAGGAAGGGCCGCTTATTGCCCGCGGCATTGTGCCGCGGATTAACGCGAGGAGGCGGCACGGCGGCGCGGAGCGGGGCCCGCGGGGCACCGCGGGGCGGGCGGCGGCAGGGACACAGCGGGGTCTTCCCAAAGAGCCCCCCCCACCCCCCGAGGGGACGGTCGTTAATTTGGACGCTTTGATAAGACTTCCGTCGGAACGGAGTCCCACTCGTGTGCGGGACGGGGCCCGCGGGCGGCTGACAGAAGCGGCTGTTTGTGGGTTCCCTCGGCTCGGTCCGCCCCGCAGTGCCCGCGTGTGTCTTTAAGCGCGCACGGCGGCGGATCCACGTCGGCATGCACAGACCGCTCGTACACCCCTATCACGTGTGGCCCTGCTTAAAATATACCCGGCGTGCCGCGCAGCGATGTGGAGCGTTATTTACACGAGCAGCGAAAGCCCCGAAAGCTCCTTTTAATCCCGGAGGCGGCGATGGCTCTTGTCCACCTGCTGTCACCGCTGCTTGGGTCACCTGCTAAGAAAAATGGGGGCAATATAGTACACTGCCGGCCTTCATGTTTTCGTCATGTCGACATCGCAGTCATAGTGTGAAGCTGCACGTTATTTCTCTATGGGACAGCCCCAGCTCTGCTTTCGCTCAGTAAAGGCAAAAATAGGTAGGGAACACTGTGTACAAGCCTAGTACGTAGACATGTACACAGACACGGGAAAGCCTGCTTGATTGTTTCACAGCATATAAACTGAGCGTATAGATTGGAAAACCCACTACACCATGCTTCACAAGTTGGCAGTCAGTAGTGAAATCAGCCAGTTCTCAAGGACCGGGATGGACACAGAATGCCACTGTGGTGAGAGTGGTCTCACCAACCGATATGAAAGCAGTGGAGATATTTTTGTTCACAGAGTCACTCGTGTGCAAAAGGAACTATCAGTTCTATAGAAAGAGATTTTTAAAAAGGCCAAAAGCAAGAATACAGCATCATGGCACTGCGTGGTTTCAAAGAGAAACACTAAACCTACAAAGATTTGTGCACAGAGGAATCAAAACCGATCTGCAGATATGCAACATTGAGCGCACACACACATGTACTTTCAGTCTGCGATCTCAAAGTTGAATTCTCAAACCTTTAATCTGATGATTCTTTGGGACCAGCCTTCACAGCATTACATCTATTCCTCTCATCCCACGCTTCTTGTCAGGGACAGAGGTTCAATGCATGTGACTATGTTTCCCCTAGTGGCTTGCCCTAACCACTGCAATGATTTTATTTTATTTTACCTTTAACCCTTGTTTCTGGAGATGAAGGTCTTGAATTCATTCTCAGCAGGGAATATGGCTGTTGTACATAGGTGCATACACAAGCTTGCACATATTAGAACGGTATCAATTTCATAGAAGCGTAGAAGTCGTTTGAGTTGGAAGGGACCTTTAAAGGCCATCTTGTCTGACTTCCCTGCAATGAATGGAACACTTAGAGCTGCATCAGGTTGCTCAGAGTCCCATCCAGCTTCACCTTGGATGTCTCCAGGGTCAGAGCATCCACCACCTCTCCCAGCATCCTGCTGCAGTGTGCTTCATCACCTTTATCATAAAACCTTTTTCCTTATATCCAGTCTGTATACAATTTCAGAGATTCCATGTGAAGGGTCAGGCAGAGGAAAGTCTATGACGTGAGATCCATCTGAAGTGGTTGAAACTTAGTTCTGAAACCTCTGAAAGTGCCTCTTAAGATTTGGTTTGATTTAATTTTCTGAGCCAGGACCTGACAACAGGTTGTTCCGTTCCTCCTTTTTGTAAAGTAAAAGGGAGCCCATTCATAGGGAATTGATTCCTGCAAAGGAATGAATGCGCAGTAAATCTGCTGACCTCCGGAACTCTTTGTGCATTATCTCATGAGCTAATGCACTGATAGAAGGATATTGATTCTGCACATCCTGAAAGGACTAAGTTTGGCTGCACACCACTTCTAATGCTCTGCATTTCCTTAGAAACTTAAACCTTTAATTGATTGCCTTTCCTGTTTGCAACTCTAAAAAAAGGTAATGTACAGGATTTTTTTTTTTTTTAAGTAGTTTGTGATGAGCTGTGAAGCCTTTTGCCTGCTGATACTTCATTGAGACTCTCAGGGCAGACCAGGACGCTTAGATGCTATCACACAGAGAAGTCAAATTAACCTTACCACGAATAGCTGGACTATTTTTTTTTTTTTTTTAGTTAAAAAAATACCTTTTTATGATTCAATATCATTATTTTTGTTTTTGTGATTCTCAGTGCAGCTTATCCTAGAGAAACCTGCAAAACCCTTAAGAGTGGAAAGTGAGTGAAGGCACCACGTCCAGCATGCTCCTGGGAACCTGTGCTGGTGGGACAGGGTGGAGCACACGTGGAAACCAGAATAAATGCCACTCTGGTTTGCAATACGCATCCTCTGCATCTACTGAAAGTTGCCCTCCTGCTGTCAGTGATGCCAGATCTTCTGGGATTAAGTCATCCAGATCTGGCTAATGATCACCACTTTCTCTTAAGTATCCTTAGAGGTGACACAGGCCTATGTGGCTTCTCCCCATGTAAGGAGGGACAGTTGCCAGGAGAATACTGTTCTTGTCGAATACCAAATATACTTATGTAAACTTAAAAGATAAACAAATCCCTGTCTTGACTCTTCTGAAATTGTACTAAAGAACATGTGCATTTAGTATTTATAATATAATGTAGAGCTTTTGCATGTAAATTGTTCTAAGAAAGCTAGTGTGTTCTTTGATGTGCTGTTCAATGTTATTGGGTTATATTTGTACCCTTGATAAAATCAGCATTGGTTTTTTGGAATTCAACTTTATAAAGCTTTCCAGTTTATACAGCTAATTTATAATTAGTTCTTTCTTTTCAAGGGCCTCAGGACCAAATTTTCAGAAGTGGGACAATTTGGTGTGGACAGGACTAAGTGCAGTTTATTTGCTAAACAGGATTTATGGAAAGCTTTTTATGATGTATTTGTTTGCCGTGGGATTTTCCTCCAAAATTTTTCAGTTGCTTTGGCTGAGATCACGAGGATGGAAGCGCAGACAAGCCATGTCTGTCAGCATTTTAAGTGCTACACTCTCCAGTCTTATTTCATTTGGAGGCTAGATAATGCTGGGCTTGACGATACTAGAATTTTATGCAAAAACTAACTAATTGCCTATTAAAATATTAGTAAGTAAGTACTAGTTTGGAAATTCCCAACATATTTTTCTGCAAGACGCAGACACTTGTGTGTTGACCTGGAATTAAAGTGACTCAGAAGACACAAGAAGAGGTCAATTATGCTTGTGTTCAGAGCACTGGAACAAGCTGCCCAGAGAGGCTGCACAGCCTCCTTCTCTGGAGATATTCAAAACCCACCTGGACTCTTTCCTGTGCAACCTATCATAGGGAACCTGCTTTTAGCAGTGGGATTGGATTTAATTTCCAGAGGTCCCTTCCAACCCCTACAATTCTGTGATTCAATGTCAGCAGTTCTGGGAAAACTGAGGATAAGCAGGTTTTCTGAAAGGAGATTATATCTCTACTGTGGCACAGTTTGCAGCAGTTGTTTTCAAACGTCTTAAGTTTGCAGACTTCTACATTTCTAAAGAAAAAAAAAATAAGGGAAGTGCAGACTCTTAAAGAAAATTATAAGACCTCCCATTTAGAAGCAGTCTGTAGGAATCCACAGATCACAGTTAGAAAACCACTGATGTAGAGATACCCAGACTAGCCCTAAACTGCAATGTAGTGGAAAGGTAAATGAGTATCTTGTGTACTGCAGGCAGCGTAGCTGGAAAACAGCAGGACACTCGCTCGTCTTCAAAGGGTGAGGTGGATCTCACGGATCTAGATGCTGCTCCCAGAACATAAGCTACTTTTCTTCACTGGAGACAGGATTTCAAATCAAAAACTCTCAGAGATTAGTACTTGGTATTATACAGCTTGCAAGCCAGACAAGGAATATGTACAAGACTTTATAGATCTGCTGCTAACCAAAGGCAGTAAATTGAATCAATGTTAAAAATTGTATAATTATACTCTTATGTGCTGAAATTCTTGTTTTCCTCAGCTGAGAAATTCTTATGTTCATCAAGGTGACACACAAGAACACTGTGGAAGTAGAGGTGACAAATGCAATATGGAACTATTTGCTAAAGACAAGGGAATTTTGCATCAAAAGGATGCAGAATGGGGATTGTATGGGCATGCAAAACTGATGTTTAGCCCATCATTTGCCTGAAAAATAAGAAAATAAGAACAAGAAACCAAGACTCTTTATGTTGTTGCATCAATTAAAAAAATAATAATAATCATGGAACATCCTGATGTCAGTTCTACATAGAACTGTCTTCATTCTCCCGGTTGTAATGGCAATATCAACAACCATAATTAAAATGCTAGGTGCTCTAACACAGTTTTCCCCACATACCTCAATGTAATGTACAAGAGATGTCACTATATCCATTCTGTAGGTGAGAAAACCAAGGACTGAAGGAAAGGAGGTACTTATCTGATCCTTGAGGAGTCCCATTTCCTGCTCCGTATACTCACCCCATTCTTGCTGCCTCACAGGGTAACCTGTGGCAGTGTTTCTCCCTGGTGACTTTAGGATCTTTTTGCAGAACCAAAATTTCAAGATCTGTGTTTTAACAGAATCACAACATCTTTAAAGAGAACGGGAACTGCTAGATAATTATACTTATCTTAGAAAGAGAAGAAGAGGACAAAATGTTTGGTTATCTAAACAAGGTTATCTCCGCAGGAGCATCCACTCCCACTACTTGATTAAAGAGTTCCTCTGTACTTCCGTCTCTACATCTGGTGTAGTTACTCCTATCTTATTTGTGGTTTTGTAATCATTTCTTCCTGTATTTTAAGCAGGCCCATTACTTTCACGAGCTCCGCAGAGGGAAAGGCAGAAGTTAGCTGAGAAAGCAAATCACTAGCGCTTCCTCCACAGGAGGCCCCAGTGTGTTCTGAAACCCAAGTGAAAGCTGCCTGGAGCAGTTCCGAGGAGAGCATCCTCATTAACAAAAGCTGAAGGAAATGTGGAAAATGGTAGCACATACACGCACCGTAAATAGACCGCATCTGACAGAGCGAGCTTGCAAAATGAGCCCCTGGAAAACTTCATTCCTGACATCACTTGTTGAAGCCATGTAATGAATTTAAAGATTTTTACTGTTAGTTGCTTGCAACACAATTCATATATAAATTACATCACTTTCTGATGATCTGTTTCAAAGCAGTTTTTCAAAATACACAGCGTTCAACTTTGTTTTCTCTCTTAGCATTGTAGATTTGCTTTCTTCATGGGGAACTAAGTCCTGTAAAATCTGCCGCAGCTCGGAAAATGTCTTCTTCCAAATCACAGAGAAGATAATTGAAATTATCAGGAGGTTTATTTGGTTTTCCATCAGGTTCACTTCGACTTTTGAGAATCTTCACCAAGCCAGGGGATGTACGTATGGAGACAGCCAGACAGGACAAATGCATGTGGTGATTATACATGTTGGGTCAGCTGAAGAACCAGCTTTTCACACACACACTTCTCTGCTAGGAGTCAATGTTGGCATGGGGAAATACAGCATTTCTATTTTGTTGTTCCAAGGGTGTACAACATGCAGTACTGCTGTATCAGGGGTGGGCTCATAAAAAGCAGCCAAATGGAAATCAAAAGGACTTTCTCTTTCAGAGTTCCCCTATCTTTATTTGTAGAGGTTGTCCAATAATTTCTTTAATTACATCGCGTACTTCAGAGTCCATTCCCGAGCTATTCTGTTGGACTTTTCTCTATCTGTTTTGTAGATCCATGCATTCTCAGGCATTAAAGGATCACCTGGATTGGATCACACAACGGAGAACAGAGGAACAAAAGTACTTTTGAAATAGTTAATGCTGGGGACCACTGTGATCGTAGAATATCAAGACAAATACTGCCATTACTGTTAATATTTGAATGGTAGATTCTTGTTGTAAGTGCAACCTTAGGTGGTTTGAAGGGGTAATCTGTTGGGAAGTGAAATGTCAAGAAAATTGGCTGGGGTCAGCTTTGGTGCTTTCACGTTGTGTCAGAACTACAGCTAAAGCAGCAAAGGCAAAATGCCCCCAAACCCAATTTTGCAGCAGAGGAGCAGGGAAGCTTTGGCATTCTGAGCGGTGAGGAGGCGGCGGGTGGGGAGATCGCTTCCTTTCGCCCAGACCTCTTTCTTACAATTGCAGGGCAGGTCGCGAAGGCAAGTTAATGAAACACAACCTGGAATTTCCTCCGATCTGTGTCCGTCTCACCTTCCGAGAGCCCCGTTTGTATTTGTATACATGCGATGTGCGATCCCATCTCATTGTTTGCCTTTTCACACAGGCACTTTCACCTACATCTCCTCCCCCCCCCCCCCCAGCAACCCTCCTTCCTCTCATTTGGCAACCAGTTGGGCTTCTTCCTGCCTTGAATACCGCATTCCCCGCTCATTCAAGCTCAGTCATTAGCACCCTGTCCCCCTACTGAAATTATGAATGAAAAGCCTTGTTGTTCTTTACAAATAACTCGGCCTTCCTCAGTCACTCAAATTCAAATGGCACTGACTGCCAGACAAAGCCCCCCGCGTGACGGACAGCGCTCCCAGCGAGTGATCAAGGCGCTCAGGAAGCACTGCTGCCCACAATGTAGGTAGGCCCGGCCTGGGCGTTCCCGGGCCGCGCAGCCAAGCAGAGTGGGGGGGGGCGGCGGGCAGAGTGGGGGGGTCCCGCGGTGCTGCTGCCGCCGCCCCCTCACCTTGGCGGCTCCCCGCAGTGGCGGGGGGGGGGGGGGGCCGCGGCCCCGCTCCGCTCAACACCCCCCCCCCTCAGCCCCCCCCCCCCCCCAGAGCCGCCGCCGCCGCCGTGCATTGTCCCCGGCCCCTTTTCACGGCGGGGGAAAAGGTAATTGACAGCCGCATTGTCCGGGCCGGCCCCCCGCGGCTTTAAAATACTCCCAGGCCCCCAGTCACACGTTGTCAATGAGAGCTGTCGGAGGTGACGAGAGAAGAAGGGCTGTTCAGGAAACAGTTTGAGCCCTTCAAGTGGACAGGCCTCACTGACTTCTCCGGCACGCCGGCAGCCCCTTCAGAAATAGCCTTAAAGCAATAAATCAAACGTGTTTCCTGGACCATACAAGGAACAGCTGGCTATTTTTCCTCCTCTTCTCCCCCCCCACCCCCCCACCCCCCCCTTTTTTTTTTTCTTTTAAAGCCTAAAAAATGACTGAAGCTGAGGAAACCGAGCATGTCACAGTTTGGCAAAGCCTTCGGGGTGATTTAGCACTACAATCTTTGTGCTTCGACTTTTTTTATCTCCTCGTTCCCACTGGTGCCTGTGCTGACGCCTCTCCTTCCGTGCTGTGGGGCACTGGCCTCACAGGAACGGATCCTACAGTTCAGGAAGATGCCCGCGCCTTGATCAGTCTGTGGGTTTAGGTGGAAAAGTCTTGCACCTGAGAATCACAGAGATACCTTGCCTGTACCGATCTGGTGCAGATGGTGTTGATCCATCATCACGTGATGCATCATCATATGCAGTATGTGTGCAAAATGACACATAGGGCGCAGCAACTTTCAAATAAATTTATATGTATATATATATATTTTTCACCCAAAGGCCTTCGCTGAATCCACACGAGCCAATATTTGTGCTTGCACTGAGCTCCTGTTGGAGCTCACCTGCCTGGATGTGCCGTCACGTGAGGTACTCAGTGTATGCTAACTAAAATCCACATTTATCAGAACGAGACTTCTGTTGTCGTTTAGCAATGCCCCCCTCTGCTAATACGTTCAGTGCGTGGCACCCATGGTGTGCTTAAGAAATAAAAAGCAGAGGTCAAATATGCAATATTCTGCAATGTCCATGTGCTGTGACTGAAATGTTGTAAAACAGCCAGAAATGTAACTATTGAAAAGACTGATGATGAATTCAGAGGCAGAGGTAAGGAGATCCCTTTTTTTTTTTTTTTTTTTCTGGGAAAATTAAAAAAAAAAAAAAGCTGAAAAATGGATTTGGGAAAATGGAGCTGGTTATTCTCCAGAGGCATTGAATTCTGCTTGCTAACATAGCACTGGGTGTATATTCTTATTTCTTCACCACACCACCTACTAACAATAAATAAAGAACATTGCTTAAGGGTGGCCAGGAGGCATTTAGGTGAAATGAATTGTCATGAGAAGCAAGGTGTAGGCAGCAAGTTAAATGTGATCTATAGATGCAACATACTCCCCGGTATAATCATGCACAGCCTGGCAGCTCTGTGTTCATGGGTCAAGCCGTGGGAAGGATGCTTTGTGCATCATTTTTATTTTTGAAATGCTGTTATTGTCTAACCTGCATTTGCAGAAAGGGTCTTTATGCAGCTGTTAATATAACTGCATCCCCTTGTGCACACAGCTCACCTATCCACAGCACATTTCTTCTGTATTTTTAAAGACTAGGGTAACACAGACTTGCTAAGTGCCTGAGAGTAGTTTACAGGCAATTTTAGCCAAACCTTACAGCATGCTGTAAGACTGTGGTCTTCCTGAATACCTTTTGAAATCCTATGGGAGTAAAAGCTGTTCAAAACCTCAGAACAGATGCTTTGGTAGGATCCAGTCTTTAGATTGCAAATTACTTCAGGCAAGGCTCTCCTTCCTGTTTGGCAATTTCCTAGAACACATTTGCAGCAGGATAAATAAACAGCATATTACATTGAGGAGGAGATGCTCAGCTGGGCTGATTTACCATTGCTAACTTCCATCCTCTGGGAATCCTGCTCCTTGTGGATGCTAGGGCTTATCTATATCCCACAAAAGCTTCACAAGTTGTGAATCCACCATGGCAAGATTTTGCTTTATGGTACTGTTTCACTTGTTTCCTGCAATCAGGAATTGCATGTGCTCATTTTTTGCGTTACACTGACTAGGGTCTGCTCATGCAGTGTACACAGCAGTATTTTGCTGCTACAGTGGGAGGCATTTTAGAAACTGTCAGTTTGGGAGCTTTTTAATGCTGAAGAGTGGTATGAAAGTGTACACCTGGCAAGTTTGCTATTGCCTAGCAATGTAAAGCATCTGCTAGGACACCATTAGATCACCAAAACAACACAAAACAAAACTAGAACAGCAACAAAAAAACCTCTGTTTTTCACACATGCAGGAAAGCACTTGAAAAGCTGTTACAGAATATGCGTATTAATTCCCCAGAAGAGCTGAAACCTTCACTTTTCAAATTTTTTTTGTCTTTTTAGAGAGGCAAAAGGAAAAAAACTAAACAAAAATAAACCGAAAAACCACCAAAACCCAACAATATTTAGCGAGTGACCACTTTTCTGACAGGCTTTCCTCCTTAACTGGGAGACCAGAAGCAAGTATGACAAATGTTTGTCTTCTGATGTACAAACAGGTCTGTGAGCTGTGAATCCTGTGAATCTGGAAAGTGACAGAAAAATGGCAGGATGGTTGGCATCATGTGCTTTAGGAGGGTTGACAGCAAGGCTGACAGAGAAGCTTAACTGGACAGTCGAGTGTGAAGAAAGGGCAGTTGGGCGGATGTCCTTCAGTGGGAAGATGGGAAAGAAAGGGCCATGTACTGCTTGCTGTCTGAACAGGAGGGTCTATTTTGTTTATTTATTTATGTTTTTGTTTCTTGCCTTAAAGCCCTGGAGAATCAAGGATTCTCTGCCTTACTTTGCCTTTGCCTCAGTCTTGCATTCACACTCCTTTAACATTTTGTTGTGAAATCTTGACTATATTAAAGTCAATGGGAGTTTTGCCATCAAGTGTAGTGTGGCCAAGAATTTACTCAACACATGACTCCGGCAGTGTCAGTGATATCCTATAAGCTAAATTTGGCCACAGAAGGGGAACGTTTTCCACATTTCCCTCTACCCCTCTTCCCAAAAGCAAGATGGAAGGGACTGTTGAAGGACAGTTAATGGTCATTAGTTGGATCTTTGTGTACAGTGAAAACTTGCAGGAAGAGCACCCATTCTGCAAAGTGGAAGCCAAACACTGCAAATTCAATTTATCCAGCCTGCAGCCTGCACTCTCTCAGCTGCTCTCTTTTCCAGGGGCAGCAGAACAAACAGCATAACAAATTGATGCTTTCTGGGATACACTCTACTACTTTGCATGCTAATTCAATGGATCTACATGTATACTCTACCTTGGGCTATAGGAGTGGTAAGGGTTTGTATATAAAGCTCTCATTATCATAGAATCATAGAGTCATGGAATAACTGGGGTTGGATGGGACCCCGTGGATCATCATGTTCCAATCTCCCTGCCAACTGCTAGATGAAGTACTAGATCAGGCTGCCCAAGGTCCCATCCGTCCTGTCCTTAAACACCTCCAGGGACAGGGCATCCACAGCCTCTCTGGGCAGCCTTTTCCAGCACCTCACCACTCTCTCAGTAAAAAAAGACTTCCCCTAGACATCTAATCTAAATCTCCCTTCATTTAGTTTGAAACCCTTCCCCCTTGTCCTATCACTGTCTACCTGTGTAAAAAGTTGTTCTCCCTCTAGTTTACAAACTCCTTTTAAATATTTGAAGCTTGCAATGATGTCTCCCCACAGCCTTCTGTTTTCCAGGCTGAACAAGCCCAGTTCCTTCAACCTATAACTATCTCATAGAAGGAAATGTTTTGCCCAGACGGATTGAAAAATAGGGAACTGGAGATTTAGATCATGGCAGAATTTTCCTTAGAGATTCTTGTCAGTGCTTCCTGCATTCAACCAGGAAGAAGTCAAGTTGCCAAATGAATTGAAGGTGAACCTGTTTCTGAACCCATCTTCAGGTTTTGAAGCACATAGGTGTAACAGACGAAGTTCTGAATCTTTTGAAGTCTACAGGGAAAACTACCTTTGTCTTTGATGAGGTCCGAATTTCGTCTTTTTCCCATCATGTCCTTCTTCCCCCTTCACTTCATTCACATCATAAAATAAAAACTGAGGCCCACGTGCATTTTTGTGTAGCTGTTGAGATTCCTGCTTTGAACTATGCTCAGACCATATTTGTAAGTACAAAAGCCAGCTATACATATGCAATTGCAGAAACTGTGCATGAGAAGATCCTCTACAAGATCTACAGGCCTCAGCTTATGAAAATCTGGTCCTAGAAGCTTTATGGTTCCAGGCTCTCATAGGAGAGTCCAATATTGAGAATCGTGAGGATAAGACAAGGCCTTAATTGTCTCTGTCTTGAAGTTTTGTGGAGTCCTTTGTATGGACTTTCTAATGCGTGGAAGAGCATAACACAAAATTTTCATTACTTTCATACAAGAAAAAGGCTGGGATTTGAGGGCAAACAGTCCCTGTGGTTGTCAGCTGTTATGTAGCACAAATATCATGCACTTCATCTTCAAAGATTTTGCAGTTGTTAGGCTTGAGACACATGGAAGTTTTACCTGAGTAATGACAGGAAGATCAGGCTCATTAGCTAATTAATTCTCACAACACCCAGATCACACCCCTTTTGTAGACAGTTGGGCACAGGTGTGTTGGATGCGTGTATGTGTACAAACATGCCCTTTGGAAAACAGCACTTCTTTTTTGTTGTTGTTGTTTGTTTCCAATGTCTGCTGTTCACAAACACGCTGTTATTCCACTAAATAAAGATGATATGAAAGTAAGTTTTTGGAATGCAGTCTAGCCACCATGCTCTGGGATATCTTATGTCTCATCTCACTGAAATTCCCTACCTGTGTCTGCCTCAGTATTCCAAGAGCTAAAAGTTATTTACAATAGGGTACTATGACACTTGTGGTGTTTTACAGCTGTATTCGTGATACACAGAAGGGTGCTTTTTGGCAACAAAAGTGTGATCATAAAGTTTAGTGTGTTTTTGTTTTTTTTTTTCATTATTATTTTTTTTTCAGTTGAGAAAAAATTAGAGTAGAAAGCATTCACTTTCAGGTTTGAACTCCAGATAAAACAGCGCTTTTTACTCCCTCTGCTGGCTCAAAGGCAGCAATTAGCCAACAAGACTTCCTCTTTAAAAGTGGACTAACACACTAAGATGTATGTACTGTTTTATTTCAGCATGAAAAACTCATACATTTAATGTCACTGTGGTGTTTTTGTTGATGTTGTTGTTGTTTTAAGGTAGAAGATGAGCTAAATAATAAGGCATTTAAGAAATTTCTAGCCTCATTCTGTTTTCCAGCAATAAAAGAGAAAGAAATGGAAGACATGAGTAGGCTTCATGATCCAGAATTTCTACTGATATCTAGACAAAGTATACTGCTGATGCCTAAATCTGTGCTCAAAAATGGAAAAGAAATATAATTATATTCAGGGTGTCATTCATAGAAGAATATAAAGTTATTCTTTTTTGTTTGTTTTTGTTTTCTTTTTGTTCATTTTGTTCTGGGGGAGGGGGTTGGATTTTTTTTTGCATGAGAGACAAATCTAGTTACTGCTATTCTGACTTCTGTTTTTCATTCTAGATGTTTTGGAGGCTCTTAGATAGTATAGGTAGCCTATTTATTTTTATGGCTTATGGAGTATTAAGTAATGTCTTTTTCTTTGCTTCTCCTTTAGCTAGTAGTAATAAATGGTAATATTAACTGTTAGTAAATGGCCACTGACAGTAATTTAATGAGCTATAATTTATCCATGTAATTTATTCCTTTTAAACACCTTGCCATTTAGATGTTTCTTATTTCTGGAAATGTATCCATCTACTTTTAACCATCAAATTTAAGAGAAGAATTATTTAACATTTTTTTTTGTTATGCAGTGTTCTTTGATGCTGAAGAAAAAATGATGGCAACAAAATATTTTATTTTGTACTTCACTTATTTGGATGTATCTTTTTATTTTATTTTATTTTATTTATTTTATTTTATTTTATTTTATTGTTTTAGCTAAGTGCAGAACCTTTGGTTGAATGACTGAGCCATCATTTATAATCTGGATACTCCAGAAGAAGAGTCTCTGTCTGAAAAATAGAACAGATGTGTCAGAGGTGGCCATGCATGGGGTGCAGACCTTGGTTGTGTGATGACTGTTCTACACTGTATTTGCTGGAGGAAGAAGAGATGAGGCCAGATAGCCACTGCTGTGTGGTTTCCCTTAAGCTTGTTACCCAGGAACTGCAGTTCATTGTTCCTGTCTCCTGCACTTTCTTCTGTTACCCACTTTCTATCCTTGCTCTCTGTAAAGGAGTACATGCCTGGAAGGAGTCAGATTGTTAAAGGTCAGATTTTTAGCTGCTTTTCTTCAGGAAGAAAGAGTGCAGTAGGGACTATTTCATTCTCATACAGAGGCTTCAGTGTTACGCAGGTGGGAAAAGCACATCTTACGCAGGCAGATCTAGCTGAAGTCAATCTGAAGTTTGACCAAGTTCAAAATGTCAGTGTATGCATGCATTACTGATCACATAACTCTCGAGCAAATCAGGTGACACTTCCACCTTCTGACAACGTAACTGGCTATAGTCCCAGAAAACCATGAGTAATTCTGGAGGTTTGACTTTTTCCTAGGCCATGCATTCTTTTCCTTCCAAAATCAATGACAGAGGTCGATGCCAGAACCGAATTGACTTCTTAAAACAGAATCTTTATTTGGCACAGAGGCACTTCAAAGAAAACAGATTTGAAACCAATTAAAGAAATGTATGCATTTCTAGCTTTTCCCTGAGGCTTATCTCTTCCGAGATCTGGGAGGGCCTGATAATCTTCAGCTCTCTCCATGCACCTCTCTCTCTCTTTCTCTATGCATGTTTTCCCTAGACAACTTCTGACAAGTAACTGCAGCGGGACAGGAAATGCTTTTCCTGTTCCACGATGGGACAAGACTTTTAAAATAAAACACACAATGCACGCAAAAATAACTCCTCTCTCCAAGGACAACTGCTGAATAAATAAAACCAAATGAACAGGCATCTGATCAAATGTAATTTCATGCTTAAAAGAATATGAAGTTATTTATACCAAGTTCTGCAGGCAACCACACACTGCTGGAATTCTTTAAAAACCTGCTCCAGTAACTGTTGCTGAGTGCCCTAGCCCCACCTTGGCAGCTTCCCTGTTTCCTTCTCTCAGGAAATAAGTTAGGATCTAGAAAGACCGAAGCAAAGAAGTGCTCATCAGTTAAGCAGAGGAAGCTGAGAGAAGACGATGTGGGTGAAAGATTTAAAGTTGTTAGACAAACGACAGTAAAATGAAGAAAAGTATAGTCACAGCTCAACTGGTAGTTGATAGTTGTGTTACCTAAAGCAAAGCCTCATTGCATGAGCTTCCATTTAATTTGTAATGGGCATACTGATGGGGAATCCTGACGTGGGTGGAATGAATGGGTATCTGAATTTAACCTACGTAAAGAACAAAATAAGCAATTTCCTCTAATAAACACAATTCTAAAATACTATTCTAATTGGAAGGCTGTTGGCCTCTCTGGGGATGGTGCAGATGATGATTATTTCTCTTATTTAAATGGAAGTAGTTTTTGTTAAGACCTGAGAGAATTCCTCAACAATAATCTGATCAGAAACGATACAGTCACGCAAAAAAAAATCTGATAGGAAGAAGTGCACCTTGCCATTCCTGTCTAGCTATAACAGTGTAACTTTATCAACCAACAAATGGTTTTCAATTTGTATTCCTTTTTATTTTTACTTTTTTCTCAAGCTTCTTGGTTTTAAATAATCCTTACAGCAACTCATCAAGGACTGAATCATTGAAACATGTTGCTTGTTCCCTTATTTTCAAGCATGAACAGAGATGCTTCCTCTGCTCCATTGGTCTTACTACATACTACGTTTCTCAAAGTCATTCAGAAAATTCTCTTAATTGTAGGTGATGGTTCTGAAGTTACATTTAATTGACAAAATCACAAATGTAATCCCAAAACTATTATTTCTGGCACATTTATTATCAGTCTCAGCAGTTGTACAACTGCTGCAGATACTGTTGTATTGGATCAAATATCAGTCTGTATCAAATGCTTGTGCTAGCTTTTGGGAGAAAACATGAACATATACAGTTGCAAAGCCAGACAGAATTTCATCTCAAAATAGGAAACCAGAAAAGGTTTTTCTCTTTATGCGCACACACTCAGAAGGCAAATCTTGCTCTACTGGTAGCTGAATTTTGGAGTGATGCTCTATTTCACAGTAGCTGCTGAAGCATAACCTCAAATGAAATGCTTTGTATTCATCTAGCCCAGAGGGTCATGAAAAATGGATTATACGGACAATGCATTATTTTGTTATGTTACTCAATTTAGTATTATTCTTATATGCTTATTAGTACCACCCACTCCGTGGTTAATTTAGAACAAAGCTATCCAACTGGTAGCCTGCGGGATGTTGTGGCCTATAGGACAGTTTCTAGTCCTCAGGACAGCAGCAGTATCAGATAAGAATTATCTGCCCTGAGCAAACATCTGTAATATAATCCAGCTCGCAGTTGTCAAGAAGTTGTGCAGCCCTGAGTTAAATCAGCTTTGGGAATCTGAGCAGCTCACATAATATGTGTAGCATGTACACAGCGTGGAAAAGAACAGGGTTATCATGGAGAGAATGGATTAAGGAGGAAAACTGCCCCCTACCTACAGCTGTGAGAGCCCTCGTGCAAACATTTACCCAAATACTGGAGACATACAGTATTATGCCCGCAAATGAAACTTAAATGCAGTGGTAAGAAAAAGCTAAGGGCTGAGCTAAGGTAAATTGACTGCGACTGCTGACCAAGCCCATTCTCATTTTAGGATTAAGGAGCAAACATTAAGCTGAGTGATGATGAAGGAATGAGAGGAAGGGTAAAAGATTAAATGTATGTTTAAAATTCTGCTTACTGCAAACGATCTTTCTTTTCTCCCAGTTTTCAATAAGAGACATTGTCTCCCAGACATTTAACCTTATTTGTAGTTACACAGGAAATCTTCAGTATTGTTAATGGGGAGAAATGGGTGCTTTCAGAGCACGATTCACTAGCCTATTTCAGATACTGTTACAGGTTAAGATGAGATGCATCCTGGAAATGCCCGTTGCCCTCCAGAAAACAAGATGACTAATTGGGAGGTAGATGTCCTTGAGCATTATGTCTGTTTCACTGTGGATGTCTTTAGCTAGGCAAAAAGCATTGTGGTTCAACTCCTATCTCTAGATTCCTTCCTAGTCCTAGGTTGAGGAGCATTAGTGTTAAAACAGTCTTTTGTATAGACTTTTCATATAGGACTGCTGTGAGAGTAATATCCTGTATGCATAAGACAGAAAAGACGAGGTATTTATCTAAGTTCTATACCAGAGATACATGCTGGAGCAATTAATATAATCTAGGATAATATTAAAGGGAGTAACAATACAGCTGCGGTCATAAACCTCTCCTCTGCACCTGCAAGTAAAGAAACTGATTATTCCCTTGGATACTCTTGCTAGATTTAGCCTCTGCTCTGTAGAAAGGTTTATCCTTTCTGTATGAAAAACAGTATTAACTTGTGTTGCAGCACACGCTGGCTGGTGGATCAGCTGTCACTAGATAACAATGTATAATTGCATACTGCCTACATGAGAACATCCTGTCGCCTTGTCTCCAAGAATAACTTTGCTGCATTGTTCTTCAGGGTCACTGTCAGTGAAATCATACGCTTCGGACCTCCAAGAACTGGAGCAGTTACACTAGTCCAAAAGTCTGAACACTGCAAGTAACAAAAATTAACCGTGCAAAAGTTAAGAAGCTTTATTGTCTCTACAACATTCCTTTTGTTCTACAATTTTTAATCATATCACGTACTATACTTTCCTTTGGGCTTCTGCCTCATTTAGTGCACAGCGCAGATCATGTTAACTGATTTTCTGCTTACTTGACTTTTCTTGGGGTTATTCGGTATTGCTGATTGTGAATTGTTGACAAATGTGTTATAGTTCAGACATCCTTATCTTGAAGTTTTTTTCTCTCCCTTGTTGACTTCAGTGGCAGTTGTAGATGTCATAGCTGTAGAGTTTAAAGACTTACACAACTGTAAAATAACATTTATGTGGTTGGAGAGGACCTCTCCTATTTTTCATTTTGAATGTTTTTAGTGGTATTTCTTCTCACTGATACAGCGATAGCACTGAGAAAATGAGTTCCTTTCATGGTTGCTGCCACCGCAAAAATAAAGAGGTGAAAGAATGAAAGGATATTTTCCATGTGTTAAGGAAGAAGGAAATGCTCTACTCTTATTTTCATAACTTAGTAGTTAATCTTAATTTTTCTAGGTGTTTCCCATGACTTTAGCTTGCTAATGAAATACACAGTTGTCACAGTTGTGTTTTAATCCATAAAGATAAACAGAAGTGGTCCTTCATCCATCATTTTTCTTCATCCACAATGGAATGGCTGATTTTAGGTTACTGATTACTAGTGAACAGTGTTTATCCCTCAACTGTTACCTCCCTTGCAAATTATCTAACAAAATGTGTTTTTTTTTTTTTTTAATCTACTGAGTAATAAGATTATGCAAATTAAGCAAAATACATTAAATCAATATTGGTAGTTTTAGGCTGTGTTTCCAAGCAATTCAGTGGATCCAGCAGTTTCTTGCTGGATTTGCTGATAGGTTCTGATTGCCCCGTCCTTTTCATTAGAAAAGAGTGGTTGTTGGGAAGATAAAGCAGTTTTATTTGACATCAGAAAAAGTATGATTCATACACATACAGTATAGTCTCAGTAGACCTGAAATACAGGTCTACTGCACATTTCTTCACACAGCTTCTGGCCAATAGGCATTACCTGCGCTCATTTTAGAGAAGGCCCACTGGAGTGACAGTCTGTCTACATCAGTTATGTCTTGCAATGAATATGCACTGCCTTTTCATTCATGCTGATGGCTTCCTCCTGTTCTCAGCATGGTGCCATTAAAGGTGTTAAAGATCTCTAAATCATTTCCTTTCTTTCTGCTATAAAATACTTTTCCAAATGCACTCTTTCCCTAGCTCACATCTCCATAACATACACAATCTGAAACTTCTGAAGGCAATTAGGATTACATTTTCCATTTCATCCCCTTTGATTGAGGAGATTAGACATTGACAATACCTCCTAGGTCTTTTGCTTCCTCTCCTTGCCAATGTCAACTTTTTCAACTCATTTTTCTTCCTGTTGGCTTAATGAGTCAACATTAAATATTTCTATTAAGATATTATTTCAGAGGTTATTAAAACCTACTACCGAATGTTTTCCTAATGATGAGCCTGATGTTCATCTTTGTTAGTACTGTCCTGTCTCTTCAATTTGCTCTTTTAAATAACATTATTTTATTTCACCCTTTTCTGATGAAATCTTAGTGAAGTTCATGGGAATTTTGGCATCAACTTCAAAGAGGGTAGGATTTCACACTTGTAATTATTGAAGTGTACTTGCATTTTTCTGGTAGAGGAAACCTTATATTCAGTGTTTACCATGAATTTTTGTGAGTGTTGGATTCGAATAAAATCTAGCACGAGTTGGAATAACAAACCAAAACTGTGCCCTGTTCATATGATACAAATATTCTCGTGAAGATGTTGAACTATTGCTAGCATTCCAAAAAGCAAACCAAAATAAATAACAAACAAAAACACATTCAAACAAACAAACAGCATGAATAAAACATTATCTGACCTTTCTCATTTTTATTAATTTTGGAATCAACTTTGAAAAACTTGCACACATTACTTCAGCCTCCTAGATTTCCTAGGAGAACTCCAGTGGGATTTATTGCCTGACTTGAAGTGTAAGCAAGATAGATCATAGAATCACACAGTGGCTGAGATTGAAAAGGACTGTTGGAGGTCATCTGGTCTAAATTTGATGTTCAAGCAGGATCACCTGGAGGAGATTGTCAAGGACAAAATCTAGTTGGTTTGTGAAGATCTCCAAAGAGAATGTCTAAATCTAAATTGAGCTGCTTTTTATACTCACAGGAGAAAGGTAGATATCTGTGGTGATGATTTGTCTAACTTTATTCCAGAAGCCAGCATTATTACACAGAGATTAATTTCCTGTTTTTCTCAGTTGATCATGAAAAATGTAGAGGAATAGGCTTGAAGATATTGGAGCCTTCATTGCCTAAGATAGAGCACATAATCCACACCCTAAATTTCCTACATCCTATGCCAAGGACAGATCCCCTGATTGTTCTTGATTCCTGAGTACTTTAGAAGTCTCAGTGTGGTAATTTTCTGGATCTGTTCCCAACAGTTGAAGACAATTTTTTGGGCACTGGCTCTAACTGTATATAATTCTTTATTTTTTAATCTTAAATGAGATATTCAGTCCAGGTTGGCCTTTCATTTTCTAGTTTCGCCTTAAATTTCATCTTCTTTCCCTTTTCTTTTATTGCTAATGTCTCTTTTTATCTTCTACTTCTTTTCCCACTTCCGTAGCTATAAAAGTCCTGTTAAACTCCTTGGATTCTTTTCCTGCCACTCCTTCCTGGCCATGTATTTTGAACTCTCAACAGCCCTGGAGAAGATACTTTGACCATTGCTTTTCCTTTTTATCTTCTCCCATACCACCAATGAATTTTGAACCTTAAACTTTTCCCCCAAAAGTATCCAAGCTCATTTATTTTCATGAGGGCACATTTAAAACATTTATTTCTATACCATATTCAATTAATTATGTTCTCACCATTTTGCCCTATGAATTATTTTTTTTTTTGCTGTAGAGTGTCCAAATTATCTGCTTTCCATACTTTTAACACCCTTCACCCGAAGGGAAATTCTTATAAGGGAAATTCTGTCCCAAGTCATCATCTTTATTCATTGGAATTCTCTGTATGAGACTGATAAGTTCAGATAACTTTATGTCTGCATGTGCTAGCAAGAGAACTGTTCAAAATCCACTCAGAAGAATGAATTGTGCCTTTCCTTCTGGATCTGTTCCCAAATAGTATCGTAAAGGAAATGCATGCTATTATTACTATATTTTTTATTTTTTTATTTTTTATTTCTTGTATGTCTACTCAAGATTTCCACCATTTTACTACTGTCTCTATAAAAACGATAGCACGTTGACTTTGAAAGCATTATATAACATTTTTGCACTTACTGATTTTCTCCACTCCTCCTTTCCCATGGATGCTGCATCCTGTCATTTCAACACACAGGAATTATCCCACTAAATTTCAGTTAGTCTTTCTTGATCGTAATCTCCTTTATTTAGTACAGCATCTTCCAGTTGTTGCTTGTTTCCCCATACATTTGCGTCAGGCATTATATTCTTGTTATCCTTCATCTTTTGCTTCAGAACAATTTTAGTTTCTCGCTTAATTTGTATGTTGGAAGTACAAGTCAGATTATTCAAATTATGCAAAAGCTCTCCTTTCCCTCTTTCTCCTGAAGGTTTACAGCCTGCCTAACAGGCCCTGCCAGTTCTGAGCCTAAGAGGTTGGCAACCTGTCTGCATAAGTGGAGACAATGCAATCCAAACAGTTGGCTCCGGCTGCAGAAGGCATTCCAGTGATCTGTGAATTCAAAACCCTTCAATCTACCCTATCTGATCTTCCCTTGGTTGGTTTCCAGTATCATCACTTTATTCACCCATGTTTGGCATGGGGGAAACTTCTGCAGGCTACTTATCTGCACAGTTTCAATTAATTTGTTTTTATTTTTTTTAATTTTTTTTTACTGTCTGAAGAAATAGTTGCTTAAATATGATATAAATGTAGTTCTCTGGTGTCATTTGTTCCTATAGGGAATGTGATTATTAGAAATTCCACAGCTCTACTCAATAAATCTAGCAACAGTTTTGTTATGACAGCCCTTTCATCCTGGCTCTCTGTTACGTTTTCCTTATGTAATATTTTGAACAACTTTCCTTGTATGCAAAATGATGATTGGGATGGCTTGTCTCTTCTGCCTTTCTGACAGGTCTCTTTCAGTGCTTTGCTTTGGTCATTGTTTGTTGTAATGACTGTCTTCATATCAAAAGAATAACACACCTGTGACAGGTGTTAACAGTGTTTCCACACAAATTTCCCATCTGTTTTTTTTTTTTTTTTTTTTTTTTTTTTTTTTTTTTTCCTGCCTCTTCACAAAGCTTTGCTTTTCTTCTTTCTGAAAGGTCTCAGATGCCTCATCCATTCTTGCTGATTTCTCCTCTTGGTCTGTGTCCAGTCCCTGTGTCAATCTGCCTCCCCACTTTGCACTTCATTTGGCTGTTCCCTTGTAATTCGTGGAATTCAATTACTCCCCACTGGATTTGTCATGGGAAGATCATGAGCATTTTTTTGAGCAGCTGTTCCTTCCTATTTCTTCAAGCTGTTTAGCAGTGTCATAGCTTTTTCCATCTCTTCTTCAGAGTTACTGCACCACATTTCTTCTGTAGATAGTGATTCCCATCACTGCCAAATTTTTGTTTCTGTGTTTATTTTTTTATTTGTCCTGTGGGAGGTGGGGAGGGGGAGACGTTGTTGCCTCCCACTGGGAAAGTGCCAGTCCTTAGTCACCTTCCTTGTTATACACATATGTAAATTATCTGACTTTCACTCCGAATACAGCCAAGCTGTGGTCAAATTCAGAAGAGGGTGGTGGAAATGAGGACCCTCTCTTACTCATAACTGATAGCAGATGTTGTTGGAAAAATGTGTAGTACTTTACATAGATGGGACGTGGGGACATCCATAGAAAGTACATGTAGGTCCCACACTCTGCACCTTGTTTTTCGTCTTACACCTTGTTTGATGTGAGAGGTGAGAGCAGTTCGTTGGTTATTACTCCCTTCAGGCAGGGATTCCTCATTAGGAATGTGATGTGAATTAAGGCCACTTTTTTTAGACAGCAGATTCCCTAAGGAGGCAGAGGTGTTTAACCTGATTCTTTGTATACCAAATTAGAGTACAGTTTTCTAAGGGCACTGTTCAATTTGTTACCCTAGAGTAACTGACTTCTCTGTAGATAACTTGCATCATCTTTTCCCTCTTTTTTTTTTTTTTTTTTTCCCTCGTTGTGTTAAAAAAAAAAACACAAAAAAACCATGGAAATTCTACTGGCCATTGAGATGAGATGGCTGAACAACATTTATAAACACTTTTGCAAACATTTTGGAAGATAAATCAATTTGTCAAAAAGAAGAACAATAAAACTTAATACTAGATGAAAAATAACATTAAGTTAGGAAGATAAATTTGCAATCTACTAGTAATTTTCCATTCCCAGGAAGAACACTCAGATTTATCCAAAACAACTCAATCCCTGCTCTTATCATTAATGTACGTAGCATGATTGATATTACATTTCACTATGTAAACATTGCTTTAATACTTCTTGTTACTTCTGCTCAAGTAACCCTGAATAAATGTAGCATCTGGCACAAGATGCTATTCTTATGGCATTGTTTCAAAACTAGTGGCTTAATGTTGCACAAGATGGAGCTCTCAGCAACATGGCAAAGCCTCCAGTTTAAATATTCATTTTCAGAAAGTTGTTCTACCTAAAAAAACTGTATATCCTACATGGGGTTCCAGCTTATGCCAGTGATGCAAGACCAAGATCTAGATATGAAATGTTCTTGAAATCAACAAGAATAAGCGTGCCTTGATTTAGGACTTAAATACGTTCTTGGAAACATATTGTAACAATTGGAGAACACAAGGGAAATATCTTTGGTTCTGTCCAAAATCACTGTAAAAATACTTTCTTTGTTTTGTTGGGAAGGGCAATAAGAGAGGCAGGAAATGGGGAAGAAATAGAGTGTCTGTCTAATTATGCATCTATAAATGTCCTCAAATACTTTGCTAATGTGGTTGGGGAACTTTTTTCAAAACTGAAATGGCAAATGTGGAACTTTCTAGTCCAGTTAAAGTGGGCCATTTACACTCATCAGTCTTGTCTAAAATGCTCCAGGAAAGCTTGTCTTTAAGTGTGGAACCACACCACATCATTTGCTGTGTCACAGTGGCCAAAATAAATGACAACTGAAGCTGTCTGTAGCATAGCCTTGACTTCTAGGCTCTGCAACCTCAAAGAAATGCTTCTTTTGACTTACTATATCTATCCTGGCGATGATACGATGTTTTAATCATTTCCCATCACTAATAATCTGGTCAAAGGCACAAATTTTCATTGCATACTGAATAAAAGAAGGCAAGGAAGAGAAGTACAATTTTGGATCCATCACTGAAAGCACTACTTAATGGCTGGCTCGGTTCCAGACGCTGGGAGGATCTCTCCAAACAACTGCTTCCGAGTGAAAACTTGGCAGTTTGGGGGATAATTTGTTCCAGGGACCACCTCCAAAGACAATGTCCCAATTTGTTTTGGTCTCTGGATATTTTTTATTTACCACCATAGACATAGCCATTGGGTTTGTGTTGGCTTACAGTCTTACTAAGCTTTTCTAGTAACATCTACAAAACCTTTCATGGTGATTCTGTTTCTCATTGACTTCATCTTGAAATCTCAGCCTCAAGGCACAGTCTGGACAAAGCCCCATATGGCCCACAGTTTATTTATACTAGGGAGCACAAAGCTCCAAATGTTTGCGATTCACTGTTTTCAAATTAACTTTCTTTTTTAAAAAATAGTCACCTAGTTATTGATTATTAGTATTATTTTGAAAATTAGACCTGAATCCAACACGAACATAATGAGTTAAAGTTCCTTCTCACATCTCGTTTTCATATCTACATGCTGGTAGAACCTTTTTTTTTTTCTTTCCTAGCTTGGCATAACCAGTTCAGGTAAGTGTAGAAGAAAAAAGAATCAGTATTTTATCTCTCAATCCCTTACATGAAAATATTTTCTATTAAAAACACAAGATATTTAACTCTAACATAGCAGTAGACATAGCAGGTAAAACAATCACAATGTGATTTAGAATGAAGACATACATTTCAAACACTGATGTCTTTTTCTTTAAGAGAGTTTAAAAATGTGTTCTGATGCATGTAGATTGTGCTTTGTGAAGTCTTGGAAGGCCTCAATTCAATGAACTTACAGTTAAAGGAATTAAGGCCATACATTGGCATAAGAAAGCTATATATATATTTATGGAAAACTTAAACATTGATGTCTTGATAAGTGGGGCAAGGTAATGGATGAAATGGTTCCTATAGCTAGTTAGAGAAAGGAAAAATATTAACAGTAGCAATACTCATCCACAACCATTTCCTATTAACGTTTTCATTTGTGGCAGTGCCACATACAGTGAAAAATACTCACAGATAATTGTCATCCTTGTGTTTAATTTGACGTCCTTGTGTCTCATTAGAATTTTATGATTTCCGTGTTTGAAATCAGATATATTTTCCTTCAGAAAAGAAAGTACAATCATACTGAAAGGATAAGCTTACTCAATCTATTCTAAACAGATGCTGAACTGAACTTATTTGGGTTTTGTATCCCATGCCTGTAGGACTTTGCCTCTCCTGCAGTCATGTATAGTCTTAAGACTCAGTTGCTGTACTGAAGAGTTTACTATTCATTTTATTTTCCTCTGAGCTTTTATGATGTTATCTTACATGCATAGTTCATTGTCATTTTTGTATATAAACATTAAAGAGAAATCAATTAGTTACCTGTGAAGAAATGTTTCATTCTGACACCAGTATGTAGCAAACAGTAAATATTATTATGAATTTTTTGTTGCTGCAAATACTATTTAGTAACAAGCATGTACAGTTATATTCAGACACTTGGTCCATAAAACTCTGTTGAAGTCAGTGGAAAATCTCTCATCTTTTGTTACAGATCTCAGGGGAAGCAATTTACCCATATCTAGAAAAGAGTTACACTTCAGACAGATTTTCTTTTCGTGCATATTATCTGCTTTCATTTTGAATTTCTTAGTTTCAGAAACTGATTGAGGCATATTGAAAAATATGCTCTCTACTTCAAAAAGTTGTAATACAGCAAATTATGTCCTTCAGCATCCTTTTTTTTTTTTTTTTTAACTTACCAAATTCATCTTGTTTATCAAACAGTAGTGACTAATATGTGGAAGAATGTGACATCCCTGAAAATATTTATTTAAAATACACAAGAAGATCTCAAAAACATAACAGTTGGATTAATAATTGTTAGAAATTCTTGCGTTGAACATTTTAGGGCATGGGTAACCATTTGTAGAAGGTAACTCCAATCTCAGAATTAGTCTTCTTACAAGCTGTTTATCTTGTAATGCTTAGCCTTCAATTCAGTTAATATGACTAGATGTTAGTTGCTCTGAAAGTCTTGCTGCATCAAGATCAATGTAAAGGAAAAATGGCTGCCATTGTGCAGTGTTGATAGTATAACATGAAAAATCCCACTGAACTTGCCTATACAAATGGTTTGCTATGGCTGAGCATAATGCTCTTTGTTTTATCCAACCAAATGAATACAAAAAGAATATGAATAAATGAAGCAGAGAAATGACATGTTTTTTAAAGATCTTTCCTCTGAATTAATGAAAATAAAAAAAGATTGGCTAAGAATTAGGAAGTTGGATATACTTTTTATAGCTTGGGTGGCTTTGAGGTTTGACTAAGTGCCAGCTAACAGATTAGGTCACTGACTTGTTATTTTTGTTTAAGGACTAATTCGTGATAACTGTATGGTCTATTTGTACATGAAGAACTCATCTTAACTTTCAACAACCTCCTTTCTCATTTTGAGAAAGCCTTTTTCTGTCAAAACAAAACCTACTGCTTCATAAATTCCCCTGTCCCCTTCCAAATAAGAACAAATCAAAAGGAAAGAGAACTTGTCGGAAGTTATTTAACTTAAAACCACCTCACATCAAAAAGAACAAAAAATAAATTTCACAGCGGACTTCGAATCTTCTTAAGGCCATTATGTTTCAATTAGAGACAAATGACATATTGTCATTTTCTGTGACAAGAAGGTAAAAACATTCTCAAAGCTTAAAAAATGCTAACCATAACATATTTCATTGTGTGTTTGTTTATTTCATGAGCTTGGGTTCTCATGGAGTTGAGAGGAGTGAATGCAAAGCAGCCACAAAATGCTACTTCTTGGATCATATAGTGATTTACACGTATTTTGAGCAAGGCAGTTTTAACAAAGGTTCAGGTCTGTGCCTTTATTCGTTTGCTTTTCAGTGATAAGCATAGATTTACCGAATGAAGAGGGGAGGTGAAATAGCAGTGGTTGCTTTTTGAAGGTAGACTGAAGGGTGAGAGTAGAGAAAGAATTAATTAAAGACCAGGCTCGGATAGGATAATGTTCAGGAAGTGGTGAGCTGAGGAAGAAGAGTAGTGTAAGAGAGAAGGAGGGAGAGGATTACAACTAAAGGACAATCGTGGAGTGCAGTAGGTAGGAGGAACCTCGGGAACAGGAACTTTAAATGTAATTAATGATAAGAATTTATAATTGAAGAGGAAAGACATACTAGGGCAGGGGAGTGGGATAAGGCAGGATCCTACATCTTGAGGCCCTCTCACTCAACTCAGATAATTCAGTGCAGTCAACTGTTGATATTTATTTGTTTTTTATATTGATATTTATTTTTTTGCATAAATTAGTAGAATGAGGAATGTAAAATAAGAAGGAAACTTGCAAAAGAAACATTGAAATCATATGTACAGTATATTTATTGTGTAGAGTGAAGTACCTACTGTGTATTTCTGTATGCCCTTTTTTTTTTTTTTTTTGAAATTGTCCTTTATAATCTTTCTGTCATTTAAATATTGTTAGTTTTGTATCATATCTTATCTCTTTCATGCAGTCTCACAAGAATAAATGTTGTCTGTAAAGCTAAATAAAGGAAAACCAAAGAGAATGTTAAAGCACTGGATCCATTGTTGCAGCTCAATATATGTGTGTTTGTATGTATGTAGGAATATATAGTGTTATGACCATACATATTTCAGGGAATTGGATGCCACTGTGATAGGAGTATTTAGAGTACTCAGTGATAATCAGGCCGCTTAAAGTCTCTGCAAGGTGACTTTACTGATAGTCATAAATAAGACACAGTGCAAATAATAAGTTCCTAATCATTAGTAATCAATACTGTTACATACTCAAAACAGTCGGTCTTCAATGATCATATCCTAAATTAGCTGTTGATTGTCTGTAGTAGTTCTTTGGCTGAATACTGGATTATGATAAAGTCTCCAGGATGTACGTGTTATAGAGGGGATGACCCCTGACCAAGTCAGTCATTGCCATTAGGGCCAGAGATCAGCCCTTGTTTCTCTTCAGTTTAACACAGTAGACAAAGAATAAATGACCTTGGAGAAGTCAGTAATTATTCAATTCTGGCTGTATTAAGTTGGATTAAGAAACTGTTGTCCCTAAGTGTTCATTCCTTGCTTCCCTGTTGCATTTATTTGTCTAGAGAGTTTGAGGTTTATTGATCTAGAGAAAAAATAGCACTATGATTTAGCATTCTCCAAAGAAGATGGGTGTTCTCTCCCATATTTTACCTTCACAATGCAAGTCTGTATGTAGTACACAAGGAACAAGAGCATTTCTTCAGTTACTGGATAAATGCAGTTCAGCCTAATGGCCTGTTAGGAGTCCATCCGGAATTACAGACATGCTGGGCAGGCTTTCAGGAAAAGAATAGCAAAGGTATTTTTGCCATGACATTCGTGCAAATTGGACTAAGCAAACCATTATGGATGCTTCATCTTCCACACAGGCTATCAGAGGAGGATGTGTCACTCTTGTTCCCACTACAGTCTTGCATTGTCTCTTCCCTCCAGGGACACAGCTGATGCTTATCTCTGTACCTCGCACTGCAGGCAGACAGAAGTTTTATTAATAATGACAATGGCACATCCTTTGCAGCTTCTTCCTGCAATAATTCACTTGGAGCCTTCTCAGATGTTATCTTCATTGTTTTGTAATGGCTATAAATACAGAAGTATTTACAATGAATTGTTTCCAAACAATTAGTTGCTGAACTGTGTATAAAGTTGTTACACCCAGGATCTAGCCAAGGGCAGAATCAGTTAGATAAGTGCAGTTCTTCACATTTGGGGCACAAAAAGTACCTGCTCTCCTGTCAGTATGGAGTCATTTCCATTTGCAAACTATGAGGCAGCATCTTGGATAAATTTGTCCCTGGATAAATATTTTGGGGGTAGGAATGCAAGTACTAACAAGAAAAGATAGCAGAGTTGAATTTTTCATTTGGTAACTGTATTTAAATGAGAATAATAATATTTAACATGCATACCACATCTTCTCTCGTTTGCAAGTCTCGAAAGAATTTAGAAGTGAATAACAGTAAACATATGGAAAGTGGAGACAACAGAGATTAATTTACTTGTCCAAGTCACAATGCTCCTCGGAAGTGGAAAGCAGAATAGAGAGGGGAGATTTGGGCTCTAGCCAGCAAAGTTCAAGTTCTTAGGTGTTGTTCCGTGAAAGTTTCTTTTTTCTTTTTATCATGAATCTCAATTAAAAAAATAAGTATCTTAATAACAGAGATGAATACTGTTAGATAAAATATATACTATTTTTTTTATTTTATTTTTCAAATTCAACAGAAGCAACTCTCTCTGAAGACTTGGAAGTGATCAGGTTCATTTTATTGATTTTTAGTTGTGGATCCAAGAATTTATTAGTTTGGGTAGAATGTGCCCAACTACCAAAATTGTCAGTTGTGGATTTCTTCCTGTATATCAGACAGACATACAAAGAAAAATAAATATTTGAGAAAAATACATATTAGTTTGAGCTGCCTGTCCTCTGCAACTGTTCATTTTTGTTCTTCAGGTGAGTTTAAACAGCAAATTAATTTACTGAAGAGGATATTTATGTGTAAAATCACATGTGAGGGGTGGTATTCCTACTGCAATATTAGAGTGAGTTTCCGTGTGACCATGGGCCAATGGAAAAAAGCGTTTTTTTTCATGCGGTGGTATTATGAAGACTGGAGTGCTGTTTCTTCTGTCATCATGTCTGAGCTATTCAACTACTGTGATTACTTTGAGAAGCATTGTGATCAGCATTAAGAAGAGAATGAGATAATATGGAGGAAAAACTTGAAGGTGAAGAACACTGCTCAATCAACGATACAGAAATGGCAGTGCTACTGTGTGTAGATTTAGTGTTTTTTTTTTAATTTTAATTTTAATTTTTTTTTAATGGCCAATTCCTGTAAAAATGAGGTTGAGGAGAAAGGAGGTTCAGGAGACAGAGCAGACTCAGAGGAGCTTTCAGTGGAAGAAAGGAGGAGATTGCATTCCCCACAATCCCACCTCCTGCTTCCTTTAGAGCCCCACATTTATCTGTCTCTTCTTTTGGCAAGAAAGTAGTCAGTATTAAGTCAATGTCAGTTCCACTGTGGATGTGGATGCTTTGGGTGCAAAGCAGAGTGCGTTTTGCTTTCTTCCATTGGAAGGTGAATTTAGCCTTCACTGAAGCCTTGGAATGCAATTTTGTGTATAGAAGTTGAAGCCAAAGAGCATTAAGTGGGGCTGAAAGAGTTGAAAGCATTTTGAATCTGACAAATGTGATAACAAAATCCACATGTAGTGCACAATTGTACTCACAGCCCAGTTGAGTGCCACAGAAAACATCCTTCCATTCAACCCTCTACCTTAGGGATGATGCATCAGGACATCTTAATGAAACCACTAACGCCATATTACTAGAGGGTAAGATTGGGTAAGTGCAGTCAGACGAGTGAGGAAATGATGTACTGCAGCACAAGGCAGTCTGATCTGTGGAAACTTTAGGTCATTGGTGCGTAGTAGGTTTTTTTCAGTTGTTTGGACATGACCTTGGTATTGAATGTGACCACGAGTATCTCACAGAGTGTATAATCTAGGCATGAATGTCTACATCAGACCCTTCTCTTGAAACCATTAGCATCATCAGCACTACTTTTAGTTTGGCGAGGAGCGTTTCAGTTTCCTGAGAAGCATTATTGACTCCACAGCCTCGGCCAGAGTTTATTTAAGACCGCTCTCCTCCGAAGAAAAAGAAATCCAATTTCCTGTTCCAAGAATGACTAACAGTGGTTCAAATGCATTAAGCTCTTGCTTAGATTGTGTCTTGCCGGAAACTTCAGATTAATTATTATTTCTTCCTTGTTAAGTGCACAGAGTGTACTCGATGCTATCTGTAAGGCAAATGCAATGACAGCACCTACAACTGATTGCTTTCAGTCTCAATATCTTATACTTCACAGCCGTGCTTTCATAGCAATCCTGTTGAAACTTTATTTCAATTAGTAAAATTTATTTGAAAGACAAACAGTTTGCATAGCAAGATTCCGGTACAGATAAAAATGCATATCACAGTCGTCTCAACAGTAAAGAGGGAGAAGAAGTGACATGGAAATATCTGCAAGGGCCAGTAGGCAGTAACATGGAAAAGCAAAATGGCAGTTTTATATTCATTGTGTTGATGGAGTTAATTCTAAGTAGAGTTCTAATCATTATACATTTGTTGTTGCCTCTGGTTTGCGGGAAGAAAGACAATAATAACTATTTTTTTTAAATGTAGAATTTGGAAAGCAAATAAGATATCTGTGGTCTCTGAGTAAAGTCAGTAGTGCATTTTCCTTTAACTTAAATTTAATAGTATCTTAATTGAATTTAATTTGATTCAGTTCTCAGTTCTCTGTAATGCATTTTATAATGTAAAGAGGCTTTAAATTTGAGATGATGAAACTTTTCCAGATGTGATGCATCCAGTATTCAAATAATATTCATCCCTAGAGGTATATTATTATAGTTGATACAGATGTCAGAGATACAGCTCTCAAAGTTTGCTTATATGTTAAAAAGGCTAACTGTTGTGCCTGATATGGCCATAATCATAAAGGGCTGCTGGAGCTACAGCTAAACAGATCTTCGGTTTGCAAAGCATAAACTCATTTCCCAAGCAGTAGAATTCATATTAGCAAAACACAGTCTCAGTATTATAATTCAACTATTGAGCATTTTGATTATTCGTTTTGTATGATTCATTCAAGTTAGATCACTGTCTCACCTCTCATGCTGCTCCCATCTATAACATAGGTATCTCCACTTCTCCCAGTGGAGAACAGTTTTCGTTATCAGCTGTGCCAGGCACAGAGGTTTCCCAAAACAGGGATCTGTGACTTAAGACTGGGGTGTTTATGCTTTCCAGAAAGGTCAGAGACTACCAGAATTCAGTTCAGAGATGCATTGTCTCAAACTGCAGTCTCATTAAGTGAGGAAAAAAATTGAGATGTCTTTATTTCTGTGAGTGCAATTTGGTTTACAAAGATTGAACTAGGGAATTAATAGCTACCGAAGGTTCATTTCAGTGAAGACTGCGAGAAAATTTGAAAGAAATAGCCCAAGGACATGAGAGACAAAATTGTAAATACATGTAGTAACATGGAAGGAGAGTCAGTCGAAGCTTTACAGTCAGCTGCAGGATGAGAAATGTAGCTGCTGCACCACAATATTTTGTGTGATGGATAAGATGTTCAGAAGGTTCTACTGTGTATGTTTGTGTCATTACTCACAATTGCTGTAGTTACTTCTTGGTTGTGATGTCATGCAAATATCAGGGAAGTTAGATCCATACTTTCATTCTATATACTTGTACATACATTCTGAAATACACAAAACGGAAACATAACCTTGCTGGAATCTGATACATTAATCTTATATATTTTTAACCATTTCCATAGAGAGGAAAAAAACAAAAAACAAAAACAACTTGAAATACCTGTCATAAACCTGTTCTTTTGCTGAAATAAGGTGATGGTGGTGAAACCACTTTGCCTGTTTCTTGGAAAGGAATACTTTGTTTTTTAACTTCATCAACTGAGGGCATGGCTCTAAAGCACTTTTTTGACTCGCTTATTTTTCAGGGGATTTCAACATATGTTTTTCCTCTTCCACTTTTTAATATTTTTCTCTCTGATGAATCTGCATGCAAAAACTTCCTTCCTTTAGTTGGAGTCCACAAATGAAAGGCTTTTCTTTCTCTGATTGCAGATTATCCTGCCAAGAAACAAACTCTAACTGGAGAACATCACTTTATTTATGGGATACAGATGACAAGGAAGTCTGTCCTCTTCTCAGGCTTTTTTGGACAGCTCTGAGCTGACCCAGCCCAGCAGAGTTCATATGGCAAAGGCAAACTGTGCCAGGAACCAAAGCCAATAGTCATTGCAAACCTCTGAACCAAAACATTCCTTTAGTGCTTGAATTTCCCTATAATTTGTGTAGATTCTCTTTTTGTCAATGAAGCTTGCAGTGGATAACTAGCTTAGTGCAATCAGACTAAACAACCGTGCTATTCATTCAGCAATTAGATGATAGCAGTAATGCGTGCTTTATGGTTTCCGTTCTTCATTCTTTCCTTTCTTTTAAAATCCTTGGAGACAAATTCTGGGATGTTTGGCAAAGAAGAGGCTCTTTCTGAAAAATATCCTGTCTTTTTTTTTACTTTTGGGTTGCTAATAAGTTCTATTCTCAAAGGCAAAATATCAGATCCACATGGGAAGAAAAGATCAGCTACAGAAAAAGCAACAGTATCATCATTTGTATATACATTAACATTTTCTTTAATCTATTTAAACGATGGAGGAAGACTTTTTAAAATCATAATCAGCGTATGGCTTAATGTAGAATATGAGTATTTTGAATGCAAATATTTTTAGCAGAAATAGAGCAGATTATGTTTGCTTTATAAATATCTTGAGAGGAGAGTAGGGCTAGAAGAAAGAATTTTGCTGTTGTTGCAGAAGATAAATCTTTGTGAAAGGGCAGGCTTCAATGCTTCAGCTTTAAGCTAAGAGTTCCAGCTTCAGCCAAAATCAGCTGTGACTTTTTACCCTTTTTTTTAACACTGCATGTAACTTCTCTGTGTTTGGACAAAATCAGTGTGTATGTTTTGTTACTTCAACAATTTCTAGTGATTCTATCAACACAGAGGCAAATTTAAGCTCTCTGCATATTTTAAAAAGTTGAACTAAGTCAATAAAAATGAAACAGCGTAACAAAAATAAGCTTATCAAATAGTAGGGACTAAGCTGGTGATTATTTACTAACTTTGCATTTTCCCATCCTTGCAATTCTTTCTCTTTTATTTTACACCAGTTCTGTCACTCATCTACTGTGTGACCTGAGACAGATCAATTAAATTCCTTGCACTGTAATTTCTCTTTTAAGAGCTCATAAAGAAAAAAAAACAAAAAAACATTAAATTCAGTATGGGCTCTGTGAGATAAGTAGTAGTATATTTAATGGTGGTAGTTTGAAGTATTACAGCATCCAGATGCTTTTCTTATCACTTTTCTAGAGATTAATTTCCCAATAATAGGCAAGGAAGGATAGGATATGAGCCATGTGTCAGTCACTGTGGTTTGCAGTACAGAATATTAAATTAAATTGTACTGAAGGTAGATGCTCATTAAAGAAAATGGACAATAAAATGTGGTTGTTGAGGCCTACATACATATCTTGTTCTATTGTTCCTTAATACTGGTGGCCAGTAAGACAGATGGCCAAATAGAGAATGCAAGACACAAAAGATCACCTGCCAGAGGTCTGAAAGTCTTACCTGGGTAGCTCAAGAGCATTAGAAGAGAATGATTTCTGTAAACTATTTGAAGTTTCTTATAAAAGACAATGAACAATAATAAAGTATATTTACAAAATAAGGAAAAAGAAAATTCCAGCTGATTGCAAGTATAGTGCATTTCTATTCAAACCACTTCATTTTGTTTTGAAATATGCTATTTAGAAACACCTTTCAGCATAAGGACTGTCATTCTTCTCACAGTCAAAGATTTGGCAGTCAAATATGACAAGGTGTGAATATTTGTGCGGGCTTGAAACAGAAAGAAAGAGTGATGAGAAGCCAGCTGGGCAGAGTGACATTCCAGTCTAATGTGAGTTGAAATATCTTCTTAATTTTGGGACACTCCTCAGAAGCCGATTTAGTGCCTGTTTAATTGTCCACTTTAGTTCAGTGAGGTGTTCAGGCCCAAGGACACTCCACTTTCCTTAGATCTTTAGCTGAAATGCTCATGATTAGAGCCTTGTTGCTTTTGGTTTCTTCTCTTATCAGTGGTCGTACAGTTTTTCAGAACTAAATGCCCATCTGTTCCCTGAAAGTGCTTGAAGGGGAAAGAAGTGTGGGGACTTGGACTGGGACCGTTGTTGCTCTACTGACATCTTAGAGTAGTCTTATGATTTAGACAGACAGATCTGAGTACTGTCTTGCCAAGGCAGAAGAGTTCCGATTTTTTGTTTCTAAGTCAAAGCTGAAAATCATTGTGCACATACTCTGTATTCAATTTTTCTTTAGTTAGCAATTTTAACCAAATGTATTATGGTATTGTTAAGTACAGCAGAGAGCAATATGAGTGGTACCAAATCACAGTATTTTCCATGGGGGAGTAATGAGTTAAGATGAAAAGAATATGAGCCTACTAATTTAAACCTTGAATCATATTTACTGAAAGAATATAGTTTTTACATCTGAATATTAGCAATTAAGGTCTTCCTTGCAATAGTGAATGAAAAATAAAAGATTCAGAAGATTGTTACCAGTGATTCAGCCATATAGTCTCCTTAATCTCAGAGAAACCACCAGTTCCTAAACAGAAACAAGTTAGCAAATTCTCCTGTAGAATACCTTTATTTAGCCTTTGAAACATGGAGAAATGATACTAGAACAGCTGATTCAGTGGGTTAAGGCTAATGAAAAAAAAAGCTTTGCATTCAAGGATGAATGTTACAGTACTATCTTATGGGAAAAATAAAAATTAAATGTAAAATGATCTCAATACATACAGAACAGTGTTGTGAAAAACATATTATGTAGTTTACAATAGAAATATTATTACTTGCAAGAGGATGGCATTGGTGCAGTTCCAGCTATAGTAAATCCTCCTTGGAAATGAATGTGTAGTTTTACAGGATATGGGTAATTGTACTTCTTTTCAGCTTGATGTTTTTTCTTCTGGGATGTGAACAGTTACCAGTAATGTGTCACAAGTACATTTACTTTATGTGTACTGCTTACTGTCATTTGTAGTGTGTCATTACTTGAAATTTGTTGTAAGTCTCAATTGAAACATTAAACTTTTTATGAACTGGAAATCTTGGAAAACCTTCAGAGGAATGCTTTTATTTATGATATTGTACTCAGTGTTTCCACTGTATCCCCCTGTTTTCAGGGATTTATAACTTGGTTGTAAAAAAATCATTTTGGATTGAAATTTGACATGTGGGATTGAATTCAAAGAATGGAGTTTTTACCCAATCTGAAAATATGCCTGGTCAAATGCAGGCTGCAGGATGTAGAAATGGAAGTGATAAAAGTTGTTCTACTTAATTATTATGTTGTGTTGCATTATATCATTTTCTACAGTCAATTTTATATTAATAATGTTGCATTTCAGATGCCTTCCTTATCCCACACCCCTCCTTCTTGGTTGAAGAAGAGAGTGATTAATGCTGTGTATATTACTAAAATATAGTAAGGTTGAGTGTTACTGTAGCCTAAATACTCCTGAATAGCATAGCTTGATGGTTTAGTACATAGAAGAAATCCAAGCAAACAGAATGCAACTAGACATTGACAACATTCAACTAATCAACCAATTAATTAATAAGTTTATACCTTCCCTGCCCCTATATATTATGTATACAAATATATTATACATATTTAAATTTACGTATATATACAAACCTCTAAAAGAATAAATAAATAAATGCTTACAAAGCTTTTTGTGATACTAGGTAGCTTAGAGGAAGCATAGCTGAAGCATTATGGATTCTGAAATTAATAACATAGAATAGGGTGGTACTGTAGATTATTCACGATTTTCAATACCTCTCGTACTGTTTCTAACTCAGAAAACAATGTCTTTAACTTTTAGATTCTTGTTGCTCTCTCACTGGAATACCACCACGATAATGAACAAGAAGAAAGATTACAAAGTCATTTTTCTCTGAGTAATCTGTGGAGATTTCATACTACAATAATTACCAAGCTCTACTTTTAGCTTGTTTGTTCAAAGGAGAGTACAGTCTGAGAGAAAAAAAAAAAAAAGAAGAGCAAGAAAAAGGAATAAAGATGAGAAAAATCTGAGTTGCTGCAAGCACTTTTGCCAACTAGCATTTTTAATTATAATTTCTTCTCAGGTTACGATTGGTTTTATTAAAATTTCTGTGCAAATTCCATCTCTCAGAGAAAAAGGTTCTTATTTTTGCTGAGAGGATTTATATGACACCAATAAATCATACAGGCCACAAACACAAAAAAAGCAGTTTCAGGAAGCTTTAGACAACTGCAGTGCCATTAGGTAGTTACAAGAAATGCTCTTGTTCATCGTATCTGTTATTCAACCTGATAAAAAAGCAGACATGGAGCAGAATATGTACCAGCAGGTGTGAATCTGTGAATTTATGTCAGATATAGCATCCTGATAAGGGAAATGAGAATATTAAGGTATTAAACACTGTTTACGGATAATGAAGTTGAATCTTTTTTGTTAGTTCAACAAAGCTTAATAATGTGTCCAAAAGAAAAAAAAAAAAAAAGGCAATCTTCCTGGGATTGTGAATTAGTATGTTATGTAACAAATACAGTACGACAAATGGTGACTCTCATTTTTGTATAGAACCTGACAAAATAGAAGAAGAGGATGACTTTGAAGTAGCACTGTGACAATATACTGATACTGTGGAGTATGCTACAGAGTGCCCTGCTGTGAGGATGACTAAGCACTGAAACCGGTTGCCAAGGGAGGGGATATTCAATAGACAAGTGAACATGGTCCCAAGCAATTGGTTTTAAGTGTCCTTGAGCATGAAGGCTGAGCCAGATAGCCTACACATATTCTTTCCATCCTTGAGCTTGGGATGAAATGGCTGAATACATAATAACATATTGAGAATATATGACAAAAAGCTGAGGTAAAATTGCAGAAAATCAACAGCTAATTTCAGTTCGAGTCAGTAAACAGGACATAAATATTTGCATCAAGAAAGAGGGAAGCACTAGCATAATGAGAACAGTAGTCAAATAGGTGGACAGAGCAGTGGTTGAAGTAAGGTTATATAGTAAAACTAACTATCAAATAAGGCTTAAGATTATGAATTTGGAAGGAACAATGAGTTAAGAAGGAAATCAAATTAGTGGTTAAAAGAAAGAAATAAAGCTTTCTATAAGTTCCCCAGAGAGATTCTATGATATGGCTGTCTGCAACAGTATGAAAAAACTTGTTGAGCCACAAGGTTCTTTTTGGCCTGATTTTCAAAACTTCTGAATTCTTGCAGCTTTTGCTGGTCTTGATATTCCTCATTTCCTGTGGTACTCTTAGAAGGCAAAACCTGGTGGCTTATTTAGTAAATAAGTTACAGATTTGATTTATGAATATAATACATAGTGCATTTTAGAACTATGGCAAAGTAACCTTGCAAGTAGTTTTATTATTATTGTGAAGAACCTGATTAGTTTAGTGCTATGGTTGCTGCCCAGCTTATTTCACCAATGCAAGCCATGGAATGGAAGAAAACAATCAGTTGAGTCACTCTTATGTTGCTTTCACATTATTTGTATTGATATGTATCATTTCCTTCCCATGAAGGAAGTCTCTATCCTTCTGGAAGTGCTCATTGGACAGACTTAATTCCTACCATGTTTCAAATAAATGCATTTATATTTTAAAGGTTATTCTAGGTTTGTAATGACATGGATCAATGAATTCCAGTGTTAGTCTGTTAGAGGTAAACAAAAGATATTTTTCTGTACTATTTGATTGAGATTGATTTTTTTTTTCCTAGCAGTTGTCTTAAACTCTGCTTTTTTTTTTTTTTAAATCATCTGAAATCTGCAGATGAACATGCATTTGGTCTATAACCTTTATAGAATAGTCATAGAATCATAGAATCGTGGAATCCTTAGAGTTGGTAGGGACTTCTGAAGGCATCTAGTCTGACTCTCCTGTGATGAACAGGGATACCATAGCTAGATCAAGTTGCCCAGGGCCTGATTCAGTCTTGAGCTGAAAGTCTATAGGGACAGGGCATCAACCACAACACTGGGTAACCTGTTCCAGTGCCTCACCACCCTCACTCTGAAAGATCTTTTCCTTATATCCAACCTATATCTACCCTCTTTGAGCTTGAAGCCATTTCTCCTTGTTCTATCACTGCAGACCCTGCTGAAGAGTCTGTCCCCTTCTTTTCTGTAGCTCGCCTTTAGATACTGAAAGGCCACTATCAGTCACCTCGCAGCCTTCTCTTTTCCAGGCTGAACAGCCCCAGCTTTCTCAGCCAGTCCTCATAGGAGAGGTGTTCCATTCTGTGGATCATTTCTGTGTCCCTTCTCTGGATGCACTCCAATAAAGAATTCACAATAATCACTTAGGACGAGTCTTAAGATACATAGGTTACTTGTGGTTTAAGGGAATGATGGAAACTGAGCGAAGGTTGAACTCAGTGGAGTGTGACTGAACCCTCTGTTTTACTGGTTTTACATTTTCTGTTGGTGGGATTTGCAGTTTGGCAAGCAACCACTAAATTAATGAAGTTTATGGGTTGGAATTTCACTCAGAGTGATAGTTATTTGTATTGACATGTATCATTTCCTCTGTGCCCCCTGGCATTTTTTTTTTTTTCTGTCTGTGCTTCAAGAAACACGTTATATATATATTTTTAGCCAGGTCTGCGAGATCTGATCTATGGAAACAAACAGTATTCATCCTCTAATATTAGTTTCAACCTGCCAAATACATTTCATATCAGTGGGCAAAAAGAGGAGTGTAATCTAAAAGTTTTCCATACTAATTTGGTATTCCATATAAGCCTCCATGGGCCACTTCTCAGGTCCTGCATAGGCCTGCCTACACTAAAGTTCTGACTGCTTCTACCTGGATTTAATACAAGATCAGTGAAACAAGTGATGGTATTCTTAGCTATATGTATTTTAAGGCTGCAGTATGCCAAGGACAGCTAACAGGATACTTTGCCACTGCACAATACCTGTTCATGTGTCAATTAATCTATTAATCTATTCCTGGCAAAACTGATCTGCCTGTTTTCTTGTCAACTGTAATGTACTCTCATAATTGCCTTTATTTTTGTTAACTCCTTTCATAATCCCTTTCCATATTAATTCACTGTCAAAAATGGAAGTGTGATGTTAACTCTGTAAACATGCAATTTTCTTTTTTGTTTTAGTACATTTTAGAAATTTCACTAGTGTGATTTTTTTTATTATTATTATTATTCAGTGGATTCACTTCCAGGAGCACTGGCTTTCAATCTTTTGTCACAGTATATCTGTACCACTAAACAAAAGAGCCTGCTGACGTGTCTGCTAGACAAAGTGACACCAAGCAGCTCGTTCCAAATACTCCTTCTAAAGTAGATTTCTACCAGATTTAGTGGTCCAAAACTAGGGCTATGAGTGAGCTAACTCCTAATCAGTATGAACAATCAGCAGCTCAGTGCTTGACTCATTCCCTGGCCCTATTCTTTTTTTTTTTTTTTTAAGAGTACAGTTATACCCTTAGGCAATGTCTATACTAGTAAATAACGTGAAACAAGACCCATTCTCTGGACTTGAGAGTATGGCACGAGAGAATTTGCACTCATTGTAACTAAATAGTCTTTTACCTAGGTGAAGGTTGGCTTCATCTATAGGACAACTGTGAAAAATCTGTGGCTTATTCTGTCCCTAAAATATTTCTGAGAATGGTGTGAGATACAGGTATTTTTCACAGACCAATATTGCACCAGGGAATGTAATGAATAAAGACTGAATGACTTAGCTCTGTGACAGAGCTTGAGACCATGTCATGGCCATTTTTTTTTTTAGTCATATGAAGTATTTTTAGGTTTGACTGCGGGTTTTGGAGAGTGCTACTGAGCTTATGCAGCCTCTTCTATCCAGCCTTCCCAAGTCTAGTCCCTTTTACCATTTCTCTGTGCCATTCTGTTTACCACTGTTAGCACCTGGTCCGAGTTTCATTTTGCTCAACTATCTTTTTAAAGATCACCTATAGCATTTTAATCTCCTCTCATGCTATTTCTCTGTTACTATTATCCAGTCAGAATCAGTTTTCCAGCTCTCCTAGTTCTGTCCTTCCACTGAGCTTCAATTTCTGCTGTCATTCCATTATGCTTTCTTTTTTTCAGTTTTATTTTCTTCACCCTTTTCCTCCAGCTTCACAGCATTTAATTCTGACTCCTTTAACTCTTCTTGCCTCATTAACTTCTTTTGCCTGGCTTCCAGTCTCATGTCAAACCACAGCCCTTTTCACTTTGTTTTCCATGACTCCATGTGGTTCCTTGGCAGGTTTGCTTTCCCCGCCCAATGCCTGGCCAGCATGTGGCTGGGTGTCCATGGAGAGCCTCAGACTGTCTCTACTCCCTCTGTCCAAGTAACCAGAACCCATATTTCCCAGTGTCACATCCTGTATCCACACTAGGACAGATAGGAGAAAAAGTCACATGAAAACTTTGCTCTTCCACTGTATTCCTAGAATTCTACTGTGCTTCCTGGGGGAAAGTGCATGCACTGTTGGGTGTTAAAAACACGTAACGAAGCACTAGGTCATACCTAGCAAGGACTGCACTTTCACATCTGAGTTTAGGTTCTGCTTGTTGCAGTCTAAGTGCTGCATAAGTCCCCTTTCCTAGGTATTTCCTGTTGGGAGGTTTTAACCCTGTAGAATTATGTGAAGAGTAGGAAACAGCAAGCAAAGTGACAGCAGCAGAGATTTGAGACAAAAACCTGAACCTACAGGTCCCTACTGAATAGATTTAAAAGGGGACTTCTAAAGAGTATGAATTCAGACATTTCTACCCAGACATATATCACTGAGAGAAATGTAGCTTTCTCCTTTTCATCTCTGTCACCCCAAACTTCACATCTCTGCTTTATGCTTATAGCTACTTGCATTTCTTCAGGAAAACATCTTCAGTGTTTTTAAAATATTACTAAACAAAAGATTGCCTTTAAACTTATTCTCAGAAACAGCTGTACCATTTTGGATGAAACTTCTTGAAGTATTTCTGCCTGAGGCAGCCACCTGGCATGGAAAATTTTAGCCCAAACATTTAAGGTTTGGCAAAGTGATATGCCGCTGAAAACAAGCTTTATAATAGGAAGTGTTGGGCAACTTTAATAACGAGCAAAATTACCAGCCTCACCCCAACACCAATCCTAGCTGATGTGCCAAGCTCTACGATAAAATACTCAGTTTAAATGAAAGATGTCCTTACATATCAAAAGACCAAAAATAACTTGGAACACAGTCCTCTTCCAGATATAACAAACATTTCCGACTTATGGCTTAGGGATGTAAAGAGGACAAAGTAGACTAATAACAAAACATAAGATGTAATCTTCAGTTTGTGCCTGTTAGAGTGAAGAGTGAAGTGTACTGGCAAAGTATATAATACTTTGTTGCCTAGAACTTACATGTTTTGAGTCATTCAAAAATCAGATGGATTGTTTTCTCCAAACACACCCCAAACTGTTAGCCGGAAAACCACTTACACATTTAGATGGCAACTCTAAGTTCTGAAGACAATAACAGAATTTATTAACTTTTCAGCAAGTCACCCAAAATGTTTAAAAACTGCTTTTTCATTCAGTTTCTCCTTCCAGTACCAGAAGAACTTCATTTCCTATTCAATTTATTCTTCTCTTTCTAAAATACAGCCCTTTTGTAGTAGTCATGATTTTTTTAACCAAAATCAGTAAATATGGAAACATCTAATAAAACTTGTTCTTCTACTGTGCACAAATGCGGTGGAATAGCATTGTAGTTTTCTATTTTTTGTATCTCATTTTGTTTAAAATATAAAGTAATTTAAAAATATGGAGCAAGAAGTGAAGTAATAAGTACAAAGGAAAAAAAAAAAAGAAAGAAAGAAGAAGGGGTGAGGTTAAGTCAACAGTGACATTTCAAGGCCAGCTTGAATTTAGTGATTTTTTGGGAGGCATACTCAGTGTCCAAATTCTGTCTAACATACAGCTTTGGTGGATTTCAGGCACACAAATATTTCTTATTGCCTTCTCAGGTGCAATATGAAAGCATTAGAGACTCAAAAAAGTCTGGCAGCATCTCTGTTCTAGAGAAAGAAACATATCTCCTGAGTCTGGTCTTCACCTAGGGAGGAAAAACTGTGTGTCCAAGTGCATTCCAAACTGCGATGAAGCATCTGTGTTTCTCCAGTCACGGAAAAGGCTTAGTCAGATGGTTGTGTTTGTACCTACCTCATTCAAACAGCCTCATTCAAACAGCAGAACAGGTCAGTTCTGCTAATAGATGACGAATTTATGAGACGCGAGCACTGTGAAGTTGCCTGATGTAAGGAAGGGAGAATGTAGTCTTCAGGTTAGTACTGCACTGGATTCTGGCTTATTTATTTCCTATTGGATAAAGCATCTAATGGCATGGGAAAACAGTGTCCCAGTCTCCTTCTTCCTCTGGGGAGGTTACCACTTTCCTCCAGGATGAAAGGATAAAACTGAGGCTGCATCTGCCTCACATAGAAATCATACATTGTAGCAATAGAACTTCATGCTGGATGAGAAGTGGTGATGCAAGTTATCTTGAGGTTAAAGCTTAATTTTTATAATAAGGCTTGCAAAAGCTTATTTTATTTCAATGCCCATCTCATACATAGAAGTCTGTAGTGCTTGCCACAAAAATTCACGGATGAAACATCTCACATTCTGCCTTCATCTATTTCTGTCCTTAGAAAAATCTATGTCTTGCTGCATTAGAGACCTCTGAAGGTAAAGGACATTGCTTGTATCATCTAGATCTTGTTAATACTGACAATGATTATTTTTATTTATTCAAAAGGCTTATTAGACTTACAATGTGAGGCTATAATGAACAGTAAGAGATGCTAAAACACAGACTCAGTAAATTGTGGGATTTTCTTCGGTGTATTACAGCATAAATATTTGGCTTGTGATAGAATAAAGGTACATTTATCACTTAAGCAAGTCACATGTAGGGGAAAAAAAGCACATTAGCTATTTTTATCAGCATATAGAAATAATAAGAAAAAAATTGAACTAGCATTAGAATAGTTCATCTAGAAAATGTGGAAAGATCATCAAGTCCGATTTCCTGATCTCTTCAGGGCTGTCAAAAAGTTAAAGCATGGTATTGATGACATTGTCTAAATGCCTCTTGAAAACTTACAGACGTGGGGCATCAATCGCTTTGCTAGAAAGCCTGTTCCAGTGTTTGCTCACCCGCACGTTTACAACTATATACCTCTACAGCAGCTATATTAAGGCACTAAAAAAAATAATAATACGGGGATAACAATAACATAGAAATATGTCTGTGTCAGAACAAGGAACTCATTAATGAAAGGTATTTTTAATTAACAACATGCCAGTACTTCTGATTTTTTGATAGCCCATCACTGGAAAACAGTTTTAAAAGAGTACTGGAAGAATTACACAACTATCAAGAACAAGTCTGAGAAGTATGGTAAGAGGGCAGAATCCAGTTTCTGAGAGCACTGTCTCCTAAGAAGGAAGACCCATCTGAGAGACTGCACAAAGAAGTTCTTGCAGTTAGCAAAAAAATTCTTCCCAAAACTATACAGTGAGAGTGCAGAGAAAGAACCTTCTCTTTTTCTGAAACTCAAATTGTGGATCATGTACAGGCAGCTGTATGTGTGTATAATTGCACAGGAAAGGCTGTTGGAATTTTTTTTTTTCCAAATATTGACTGCAGGACAAGCAGCTTCTTCACTGCCAGGATGCGTAGGCAGCACTGCTCCTGAGAACATACTGGGTCAGAGACCTGGTGACTAACTTATAGACCTTTTACAGTTCTCACAGTACATGTGAAATTCAGACAGCATAAATGGACTGCCCTGCAATCCAATAGACATGCTAAGAGTGTAAACCAGCTGTCTCTAATGGCGTGACTACAACGTGCAGTTCAGTAAATGCGACTTGGGGCCTCATTTCTCTGTCTCCATTTCTGACATTTATGGTTAAATCATGTTGTTAATTCTTGCAAGAGATGCTAAAATTTCTCTAATTAAAGAGGAAAATAACAACAACAACAAAAGCCACACAAAAACAGCCCTCTTGTTCCTTTGCAGATTGTTCCTATTTTCTGCAAATAAGCATGAGTTCCTGCCTGGAAGCACTATCTGCAAACTGCAGTCAGATGTAGAAGAAGCCTAATCAGGCTTGGGAACCAGGCCTTAATTAGACTGCTTGGAAAACAGAGCAGAAGAGCAAATGAGAATTATTAACCATCAGTCAAGATTCCTGTTTCTAATTTTAAAGAGGAAATCATGCATTAATCAAACCGTAGTCCTAAGCTCAGGGACACGTTTTAGAAATATCCTGAAACAACAAGAGCAAATCTTTTCAGTGTTTAGAGAAAACAACCCCTGATCAGCTAGTATGTGTAGCACAATATATTTTGACATGAAATAAGCTGTGTTTCACTGTGCTTAGCTTTTGCTGGGACCAAGAAAAACAAAACCAGTACCAACTGAAATTAAGGCACATGACAACAATTGGGGTTAAGCCTGGGTTTTGTTAAAGGAAAACAGAAATGGAGAGTATGTTGTTTTCAGGGGATAAAGGAAAGACATGGAAGGGTAAGAGCAATAATGCAATAATGCAATAGTGCAATAATGCCACCGTGCAATAATGCCACAGTGCAGTAATGCAACTGCTATTGCATGCTTTTGTCATAATAAAGAAACTCTTTGCTTCACAGAAAAAATATTTAATATGAATTATTCCTGATATTAATAACAAATATGAGTACAATCTCCAAATATCACCCAGAGCTCAGTTGAGATAATGTAATAAGATTTATCAGAACTTATTTCATAGTTTCTGCTATATGTGGGCTACAAAGATAATTTTCTATTTTTTTTGGCAAACTAATGTGAACTTTCTGGCTGTGGTTCAGTAACTAATGTTTTCTGATGGAGTCAGATTGAAATCTTTAATTTTCTTGGAACTCTCCAGGAAGAGGAGAGAAAATGGGCTCTTGACCTACATTAAACATTGCACCCATTTTTGTGGAAATATCATGTTACAAAGAATGTTCAGTTTTTCAAACACAAATATTCAAGTTTCTCCCTTCAAATTACAAACAACGCTTTCTAGAACTTAGCAGTTTTCTTGCTAGTTCTCCAAATATTTACCAGGTCTTGCTACTTTAAGTCTCAAAACTAATGATTTCGTATTCTGAAATTACATATCTAGAAATGTTAAAATGGCAATAGACACTAGAGTTGTGAATTGACAAACACAGTTATTGTTCCATGAATATGCTGAAAAAATAACGACACATAAAAACATATTTTTTTTCCATATGTCATGCTATATGTTCCATGCTTTAATAGAACTAGTTGATGAAGTTCAGCAATCAAAATTTGTGATCTGACAGAGCGTTATTGTCTGGAGAAATGGGGGCAGGCAGGGGTTAGGGTGAACAGAGTTTTAATAATGGTTTTGGCATGGACTCTTCTAAAGTTTTGATGAGTAGCTTCACTGTTGAAGCCGCAGAGGAGAACGGTCTGAAAAAAATGAAAGGTTTTTCAGTGGCATCCGCCTGTATGGTAACCTTTCTGTTTTTAAATGAAAAATGATTACTCCTGGAAGACACCAGCTTTGCTTCGTTACTTTGAAGCTTCCATTATTTCTCCCTGATTCCTAATGCAAAGATCAACTGCTTGGTTCATGCATTCTCCGCTAGAATTCAGTTGCAGCGCTTCTACTAAATTAAGTATGATGGGATCTCAACTTTTGATTTCAGTAAATGACTAAGGACAAGATAGAGCATGCCTAGTCTCAAAACTTGGAGGTGAAAGATGCAGGTTTAAATCCTCTTAGGCTGAACAAGGAGCTGAACCAATATTTCCCATCTGCAATGTAATTGCTGTGAACACCATACTGTTGTGTAAAAATGATAGGATTATAATGTTTTGTGTAATCTCAGATGATAGGACTAGAATGTTTCATAACAAAGTGGCTGAGACTCCTCCTTCATGCCAAATGCAGCATTGCCTCTATGTGTGTTCCTGTAGCGCTTTATATTCGTCATTTCTTAGCTCTAGCCATGGTGGAAAGGAGCCTCGTGACAGACCAGCACCTTTCTTACAGTTTCAGTCTTTTCAAAGCTCATTATTGTCCCTGTGGAACGTTAATTGTTTTGTGGTTGCTGCAGAAAGTAGTTTAACACACTCTTAAGAACTAATCTGTCCTTTAACCCATAGTTCTTACTTATACAAGGTAAAGTGACCTGTGTCAGTGCACGCTTATTTTCTTGTTTGCTGAAGGATTCAGTAAGTGGATATTTAATTTTGCTTTGGCTACTTGGTTTTTACTATCTTTTTTTTTTTTTTTTTAACATATGCTTTCATGACAATCAGCCTTGGATCCCAGGTTTTGAATTTTATCATTCAGTATTGCCATTATATCAAAACTACAATGATACTACAACATCAGTCTGCTAATATTTACTTTGTTTTCATGGTTTTGTGAGTATACTAAGCCAAGTTTTCCTTTCTACTATTCTGGGGACTACCGTGTGATATTTTTTGTTATTTTTTTTCTCCTACTTAGTTTTAACATTATCTATACCTGCAGTTATCCATCAGAGCTACAGGGATATCAGTGCTCAAGAACCAAAAGTGGACATGAACCTGTCACTATTCAATCCATGTTAATCAATGTTAATAGCTTGCTAGTAATCCAAGTTTAATTTAATTTGGAGTCAGTTCCAGCATGATTTAACTGCTTATTGAATGCACTTAGTTTCTGTTAGCCTACCTGCTGTAGCAGTGTTTTATGTTTGTTCTCCCTCTGCCACTTTTTTTCCCCATCTTCTTTAACTTTGCCATCCTTTTTTGTCACATTTACTGTTCTTATAATAAGTAAGTGCTTTTGAGTAGCAATCACAAAGTTCGAAGTGCTTTCCAAACATTAAAAAAGGAAAAAAAAAAAATGCAGTTTCTTGGCTACTGCAGTCATGTCCTTGCAGGTCTATCTCAACGCTCTCTCTATGTGAAATCTGCTCAGAAGCACGTGGCTTGTTTGATTTATAACTTCTTGTGTTTTTCCAAGTGACTTGACTGTAGAAGAACTCCAATGACTGATCTGTTTGTGTGTTTTAGCCAGTGCTGGCACCAGCTCTTGGGACTCTGCTCTCTGGAACAATTTATTCATAGGGCTTGATTTTACTTCATATCCATCTGCAGTTCTAGTTCCCTTCACCCCATTTTTTTTTGTTAAATGAATCTGGTAGTTCTCAACACTGTGGCTGTTCTGTTGTTTTCTGCATTTAGTAGCCTTTACCTTTTAGATTCTCACAGTTTGAATAATGGTATCACTTCAGAACACAGCAGAAATACAATTGTATGCTTCACTTACTCTTCTGGATGTTTGTTAATGCTCTCATTTGATGTGACTGTTTTGTTATAATGGAGGCTTGGCTGTAATTATAAACACTAGAACTTTTTCTTTTTGAAATTCTGCAATAATGCGAGACCCAAGGTAGAAGTGAGAGATAAGACATATTGTCTGTGTCTCTAGGAGGGTCTTAAACTAGAGCTCTTGGAATGCTGCACAAACTGCCAGTGAAAGAGTATAAATGTATGTTTTGCAAATAAGACCTCATTTCCCATGCACAGAAAGGACTTGCCACTTCTCCTTCTGGATGCTTTAGTAGACCTCTCTTGCTTTGTGTTCATCTTAGTATTTTGAGCTCTTTAGGGCTGAATTTGTACTTCTGTTCTGTGGAATGCTCTGGTGCAGGCTGAAATCCTAATCTACTAAATATCCACTTCATCCTTCAGTTAGAAATTGTTCTTGTTCCTACCTAGCTATGAGAACAACTTTCCTTTACAAGGAACTGCAGTGACTCTACATACCCACATGTTTACCCAGCCTGTAGTCTCACTGCAGCTGCAGTATGTTGTCTGAGTTGGGGACTGGAAAATGGTCCTTGGGTATCATGATGCAGGCTCAGCTTTGGAAGGTGACTGTTAAATTTTTCTTAAGGAGAAATAATAGAGCATATTTTGGGGCATGGAACTATATAAATGTACAAATAGTTTCCATAAGGGGAGAAGTATTCAAGGAGTATATCAGCACTGTGGGGGAATATACCTGTATTAGAGGGACAGGGTGCTAGCAGGTGCCTTGAAAAACCTGCTGCCTTGAGAGGTGCTGGCAACATTTCAGCACATATAAATCCTATAATGATGAGGCAGTGACTGCTGGGGCAACAGGAGAAGGGAATGGAAATAATCTTTTAAGGAGGTGACAAGACCAGCTAACTGTCTGAATTGTCTTTACAACAGTGCACTCAGATTGGGAAAAAAGTAGCAGGAGCTGGAAGTTACTGTGCTGCTAGAAAACCACAATATAGTTGCCATCACTGAATCCTGATGGGATGATTCCCATGACTGAAGTGGGGCCATTGATGGCTGCAAGCTGTTCAGAAGGCACAGGTAAGGAAGGAGGGGAAGGGGTGTTGATACCTAGATCAGGAAAGGAATAGAATGTGAAGACCTGTCCCTAAAGAACAGCAAATGAGCTAATTGGTGACATCAGGATTGGAGGCTGCTTGGGCTGCAGTGACCATGCTATGGTTGAGTTCATACACTGGTGTGATGTGAGACAGGTTAAGAGTAAAATTAGAACACTAAACTTTAGGAGAGCTAGCTTCTAAGTCTTCAGGGATTTAGTCAACAAAAGACCCTGGAAAACTGTCCTAATGGGCAAGAGTGCAGAGCAGAGCTGGCAGATCTTTAAAGATGCTTTCTTCAAGGTGCAAGTGCTCTCCATTCCCAGGTGTAGCAAGTCAGAAAAGGAAGGCAAGAGGCTGGTATGGCTGAACTGGTACCTCCTGGTCAAGCTGAAGAGCAAGAAAATGTACATACAGTGGAAACAGGTACCATGTAAAGACTATAAGGTCTCTCTATAAACTGTCCCTACACAGACTACTGGGCTGTGTAAAGATATGGTAATGAAAGCCAAAAGCCCAGCTTGAACAAAATTTGGCAAGGGATGTCAAGAAGAGGAAGAAAAGCTTCTACAGGTACCTCAACCAGAAAAGGAAAGTCCATGAGGGTGTACCCCTGCTAGTGAGTGACACAGGCATGCTGGTAACAACAGAAAAGGAGAGGGCTGAGGTACTTAACAACTTCTTTCTTTTTAAACTTCTTTTATCAGGTGAAGTCCCTGGTGACTAAAGAAAAAGCAACATCATACCCATTTTTAAGAAGAATAAAGGATGACCACGGGAACTACTTTCCTGCTTTCCTACTACTACCGACCTATCACCTGTCTCACCTCTATATTGGGAAAGATCATGAAGCAAGTCCTGCTGGAAGCTATGCTAAGGCACATGGAAGACAGAGAGGTGATACAGGAGAACCAGCATGGCTTCACTAAGGGCAAATCCTGCTTGACCAACCTAGTGGCCTTTTATGGTGGTGTCAGTGTATCAATGGATCAGGGAAGAGCCACCAATGTCATCCATCTCGACTTCAGTAAGGCCTTTGACATGGTACCCCAGAACATCCTTCTCTCCAAACTGGAAAGGTATGGATTTGATGGGTGGACAGTTCAATGGACAAAGAACTGGCTGCAGGATCAGGTTCAGAGTGGTTGTCAGTCTGGACAGAGATCAGTGACAAGTGGTGTCCCCTAGGGGTCAGTGCTAGGACTGATGCTCTTTAATCTCTTCATCAGTGACATTGACAGTGGGAGCAAGTGCACGCTCAGCAAGTTTGCAGATGACACCAAGCTATGGGGTGTGATCAACACACCAGAGGGATGGGATGCTATCCATAGGGACCTAGACAGGCTTGAGCAGTGGGGCCAGGTAAACCTCGTGAGGTTGGACAAATCAATGTCCAAGGTCTTGCACCTGGGTTGAGGCAACCCTCACTACCAGTACAAGCTCGGGGATGAAAGCGTTGAAAGCAGCCCTGTTGAAAAAGATCCGGGAGTACTGGTAGATGAGAAGTGGGACATGAGCCAGCAATGTGCCCTCACAACAAAGAAATTTAACCATATCCTGGACTGCATCAAAAGAAGCATTACCAGCAGTTCATGAGAGTTGATTCTGCTCTTCTGCTCTGTCGTGGTGAGGCTATACCTAGAGTGCTGCATCCACATGTGGAGCCCTCCGTACAAAAGAGAAATGGACCTGTTGGAGAATGTCCAAAGAATGGCCACAAAAATGGTCCATGGAATGGAACACCTCTCCAAGAGGACAGGTTGAGAGAGCTAGGGCTGTGCAGCCTGGTGATGAGAAAGCTCTGAGATGACCTGTTTCAGTATCTAAAGGAGAGCTACAGGAAAGAAGGGGGAAGACTCTTTAGTAGGGTCTGTGGTGATAGAACAGGGCGAAATGGTTTAAGCTTAGAGAGGATGGATTTAGGTGAGATATAAGGGAAAAGTCTTTTAGAGTGAGGTTGATGAGGCACTGGAGGAGGTTGCCCAGACTTGTGATTGATGCCACTTTCTAAGGTCAGGCTGGATCAGGCCCTAGGCAACCTGATCTAGCTGTGGGTGTCCCTGTTGATTGCAGGGGTGTTTGACTTGATGACCGTTAGAATTCCCTTCGAACTCTATGATACTGTGATATTATTCTCAAGCTTTTTGTCGTATTCAGGTGACTTAGAGCTGGGAGAAAAGAATCTCTAAATTTTTGTCCTTGCAATTCTATGAAATAGAAGATACTCTCTATAGTCTTCTCCTGACATTTAAGGTAAAGTTACTTACCAAAACACAGTTGGCCACTGAAGATGTCTAAATGTGAAGCCAAAGAGGGCTGGAGTTTGGTCTCTCACATTTCAATCTGGGTTTAGTTTTGCACTGTAGAAGATGTGTTCCAGGGAGCTGATCTGTGCAGAGTACACAGGATGCAATGAATGTAGAGATTTTTAGAAATTCATTGGCAAGTCTTCAGGAGCTGAAAGTTAGAGAACTAGCTTGGGAAGTGTCACAGTTAGCTTTGTTTCACTTCTCTGTTGCAAACTAGTGAAAAGCAGCTTCCATGAAAATATTTTCTCCTGCTGACTACTGCTGTACTCATGTTTCAGATAGTGGTATGAGGTGTTGTTGTGGTTTGGAAATAGGAGCCCTATCAGTTTTTTAAGTAGACTGATATACCAGTGTTAGAGGTTCCTGCAGCAGATAGAATTTCAGAGCATCTCTACAGAGGGCAAAGCTAATTCAGAGCTCAGAGACAAGGGTTCTTAGAAGTAGGGTTTAGGAGATAAGGTGATGGTCTCAGTGAAAGAAATTAATTATTATCCTTCCAGAATGAAGGAAACTTTTGTGATGTTCAGATACGTTCCTTTTTCCACCTACATGCCAGAGAAAGAATACCATCCCATTTTTGTTTTTAAATTCCACTTATAAATCATTGTGAAACCAGACAGAGTCAACAGACAGCACATAGCGTAATAAAGTAATTCAGATCTTGATTATAAAACAAATAGAATAATTTATGAGAGAGAATGCTGGAATCTCCATTTCAGCATTTACACACAGGGAAGGAATTATCTCTTTTTTTTCTCTCTGCTCTTCCTGTCCATTATGCTTTTTCTTATGTCTCTAAGCAATGCTTGACATCGATGAAGCTTCAGCTGATGAATGCTTTTGCAAACAAAGAGATACCAGTGCTTAGAGGATTGTCTTGCATATGGCAAACTGCATTCTTGGTGTTGACTGCTCTGCTGCAGGGGCCTCTAGGTCTGCCTCAGTGGTGATAATGACTGGCCAGTTTGGCAGGGTGGCTTTGATCTGGCTTTTACGACCCTTTACTATCACAGAAGTCGACTTTATTGGACTAATTAAAATTGCAGTCTTCCATTGTTAACACCATAGGGTAGAGAAGAGATTTTTACTTATACTGAGTTTATGAATTCTTGTTTTATATTCCAAACTTGAATTTATGAAGTGTAATTTGCTGTTGACTTTGCTCACCATTTGTGTTTTAAGACCAAGGATTAAGAAAATGTTAGATATGTCATGTTACTTAAAGATTCGTTTGCAACATTGATTGCAAATGTATTTTAATTGATTGAATTACAGTAAAATCAAGACTGACTAAAATATATTTTAATGAGTCAAATTTCAGTAAAACCCTATCTTTTCTATTTTTGTTTTAAATCTTATGATATTTTCTACTCATGACATTTTGCTAAGAGGAGGCTTTACCCCATCTATTTTATATAAAAACAACTACCTTATAAATATGGCATTTAGAGAAAATCTAAGTAAAGATAAACTCAGAGATGATTTCATGAGAGTCTTTAAGGCATAAAGGGATGATATTGATATCATTCATATGCCAGAATTACACTGTTCTCCCGTATGTAGTCAACTACATCAAATTAATAATGTATTGGTTAAAATCACATCAATGTTAATATTTTACCAGGTCAGTTGGCTGCCACTGCATTTCCACTGAGCAGAGGCTAGTGCTGGTGCAAGGAAAGTGCCTGAAATATTCACCACTTTTGTGGGCAACATAACATCAGATGAACTTAAGCTGCTTGTGTCATAGCATATCTTCAGACATGTTCTTGATTAAATTCTCACTGACAATGGTGAAAATGGTGCTGGTTTCCAGTTACAGAACTAAGATTTGAATGTAACAATCTCTCTTAGTTTACTGATGCCATGTAAAGGTGATCAGGTCATTTTGTTATTACTTACATATTATTAAAGCTTCATCTACAGAGGAAGAAATGATCAGACATTCAATACAAATGATCTGTTTTCATTCTATGTGGTGTTATAACTGCCTTGAGACTTTTTATACCTTCTGCTTCTTCACAGAATACCATTTATTTCTTAATGTGAATGTTTTTTATTGATCTGTATGTGCAGAAGGCCAGCTATTGCCTCTCTTTTGCCTGGCTGTATCCCTCAAGTTCTTACTATTCATCAATGTTACAGCAATACTAGTAAATTAAGTGATAACAGAGAATTTTCCTAGGCACTGCATTCAACTTCAGGTTTTTTGTTTGTTTGTTTTTACATTATTAGATTGTTCTCTATCAGTTTTGACCAGGACAACTCCCATTTTGCTAATCATTTCCCAGGCCCAAGTCTTGGTACTAGCACAAGTTTAGTACCATTCCCAACTGGCAGTATGTTTATGGGAATAGCAAACTCGCTATAGGAGGGATTTTAGTGTAAGATATTGATGCAAGTTTATCCCTGTGTGAAAGGATTACTTTATCTTGTGAGAGATCTCAAAAAATTTGATAAGATAGTTCTAAAGAATCATAGAATAACGAAGGTTGGAAAAGACCCACAAGATCACCCAGTCCAACTGACCATCTATCACCAATTGTTCTCATTAAACCATGCTCCTCAACACAATGTCTAAATGTTCCTTGAATACCTCCACTCCCTGGGCAGCCCATTCCAGTGCTTGACCACTCTTTCAGAGAAGAAATATTTCCTAATATCCAGTCTGATTTTCCCCTGGTGCAACTTAAAGCCATTCCCTCTAGTCCTATCACTAGTTACACAAGAGAAGAGGCTGATCCCCAGCTCACTACAATCTCCTTTGTGGTAGTTATGGAGAGCAATAAGGCCTCCGCTGAGCCTCCTCTTCTCCAGACTGAACAATCCCAGCTCCCTCAGCCGTTCCTCATAAGGCCTGTGCTCCTGACCTCTCACCAGCTTTGTTGTCCTTCTCTGGACGTGCTCCAGGGCCTGAATGTCTTTCTTGAAGTGAGGGGTACAAAACTGGACACAGTTCCTGAGGTGTAGCCTCACCAGCGCTGAGTATAGGTGGACAATTACTTCTCTGTTCCTGCTGGCAACACCATTTCTGATGCAAGCCAGGATGCCATTGGCCTTCTTGGCCACCTGGGCACACTGCTGGGTCATGTTCAGCTGAGCATGGACCAATACCCCCAGGTTCGTTTCCTCTGCACAGCCTTCCAGCCACTCTGCCCCAAGCATGTAGTTTTGCCTGGGGTTGTGGTCAAAATGCAGGACCTGGCACTTGGTCTTGTAGAACCTCATCCCATTGGTTTCAGCCCAGCTATCCAGCCTGTCCTGATTAAGGATTTTATGTTGCAGTGTTGTTCTCAAATGCTTAAAAGATATGCTAAAGTAAGATTTTCTTTGTCCTCTGTAAGTCTGTTCATGAAAACAATTAATACCTTTTTTTGCCTCTTTGGTTCCCAAAGAACTCTGCTTAGCAGACTTGACTTGGTCCTTAACTATGTGAAATATTTGCAGCAGATTTTTTTTTTTTTTTTTTTTTTTGTAACAGCAGAAACACTGGCTGTAGATCCTATTTTAAGTTTTGAGAGTACTGTCTTTCTAATTTATAGATTCATAACTTCTTGCAGTTTTTCTTTCTGTGCAATCAGTTGTCACTTTTTAAGTGGTCCTGTTTGCTATTAATTCATTGAATCATGGAATGGTTTGGTTGGAAGGGACCTTTAAGTCCATCTTGTTTCAAATTCCCTGCTATAGGCAAGGACACCTCCCTCTAGACCAGGCTCAAAGACCCATTCAGCCTGGCGTTAAATGCTTCCAGGGAGGGGGCATTCATAACCTTGCTGTGCAACCTGTTCCGGTGTCATACTACCCTCACAGTAAAGAATTTCTTCCAAATATTTAGTCTAATTCTACCATCTTCCAGTTTAAAATCATTACCCCTTGTTCTGTAGTTACAATTTTATTCTATTTTTTAATTGAATTTGAGTATGGCCCTTCATCTATGTATATATGCTCTCTTGTTTGCTATAAACGAATGGATTTCTTTCTGCTAAACTGGTGAGGAAATGCTGAAGGAAGAAGATTTGAAAGCTTTCTAACTGATATTAAAAGGCAGCCCTGTGCAGGCCAGAAATAATTTTTGAAGAGATTTATTTGCACATTTTGCTGTTGTTATCTTTAAATTTGCAACAACAATACCAATTGCTGATAAACTAATTTCAGTAACAATCTGCAGAAAAGTTATTCCCTTTCCAGCTCCTTTTAATACAAGCTGAACTTGTTTACAAGTTCACAACTTACAGTTTGTAGTTAGTTTACTTGTTTACAACTAATAGGAAGCAAAAGAAGAGGGACCAAAAGACATTATTTTCCAACTTGTTAATTTTATGTTCCGATTAATTTTGTTTGTTACAAATACTTCAAGACACAGATCAGATTGATAGACAATGAACAAGTTCTGAAGTTCGTTTTGGAAAAAGAAAAGAGGGAAATAGACTCTGTAAATGCATTCTAAAATACTTGTGTAATTTGTATGTTAGCAGTATACTTTTTGTTTTGCTAAACCAAGAAGCATAATTTCAAAATCTCTAGAAGTTTAATCTGCATTTATTGTGCCAGAGATTTGCACAAATTCTTTTTTGACTTCAGTTTTTGTTAACAAAGATATTTCTCAGAAAAATGAGATTAAATACTTCTATGAACCAAGACCATGGCCCCAAACTGTTTGTTTTCTTCTGTGAAAAGTCTTCCTTGATCAGAATTTGGTGTGGGAACAACACACTGAAAAGTCAGAAAAGGATTTTTGCAAAAATTGATTTATACGTAAGTCATGCTGACCAAACACACTAACTGCTATGTTTTCCCTTTATATATTTATACTCCCTTTCTCTGTCTTAATTAGCCTCCTGTGAAAACAAACCTAAAGCAATCTGGATTCCATGCTACAGCTTAAAGAATTTAATTTCAAAAGTTCAGAAAAGAAAGATGCATTTTTTACTGCATGTCAGCAAAATGCAACGTCACTGTATTGGGTTACACTTCAGTAGAACCAGTCTGACCTCACTGTGGCTGTCTCATTTTCTCTGATTTTGGAGGAAATATCATGGAGGAGGATTTAGGATTCCATTTCATTAATTAAGAGCTTTCCTGAGTTGAGTATTCTCTGGCTCATTCCCATGTCTGCTCCTGCAAATTGTAAGATTAGTCTCATAAACTGTCCTACTATTAGTATTTCCTATAATTCTGGTTTCATCCAACTGGGTTTATGTCACATAATAAGGAAACAAAAGAACAGCAGAGACTCAAGGCACAGCTTTTGATGGGAATGTAAGAACGTGTCACTAAGACCATAATTTACTTCATCTACAGAGCTGTGTAATATGGTAATAATGATCTATATACCAAGTTTGTCTTAATGTAGGTAAAATATTACAGAACAGTATTACTTGGAATTAGGAGGAAAGAGTCACCGTAGATTTTGGTTGGATATCAGTGCTAACACTGTTGTTTAGAGAACAAGAATGTCTTCCAAGTTTATGAAATAATTGTATAGATCAACAGCTGGAAGATAACTTGAGATGTTTCCACACAACTTGTATAATCTTTCTGAAGGAAGGAGATTTTCATAAATTTTCCTGACCCCTGGAGGAGATCTTATTGCTCTCTGCAACTACTTGAAAGGAGGTTGTGGTGAGGTGGGAGTCAATCTCTTCTTCCATGTAACTAGCAATAGGACAAGAGGAATTGGCCTCAAGCTGTGCCAAGGGAGGTTCAGACTGGATATTAGGAAAAATTTCTTCTCAGAAAGAGTAATGAGGTGCTGGGACAGGCTGCCCAGGGAGGTGGTTAAGTCACCGTCCCTTGAGGTGTTAAAAAAATGTTTAGATGCTATACTAAGGGGTGTGGTTTAGTGAAGTTTTATTCATTGGAAGACTTTTCCAGCCTTGATAGTTCTATGATCATTGATTCTATGAATTCCAGAGAGCTCAAGGTTATCTTAATATCATTACCTTTATGAGGGAGCTCAAACTATTAGAGAACTAATTTGCAAAAGATTGATATATTTCTGTGTGCAGAAGTGTATGTACATTTAAAACCAACAGTTCAATATAAATTTAAAAAAGAAAAAAGCAAATGTGTCAGTGAAACACAGCAACATGCAAATTCAAATAAAAAAAGAGTATTTTTTTACATGCTTATGGATAATTTTTAGTGAGTATCATACACAGGTAATAAGACACTGGCACAGTAGTTGCTACATCTATGCACACCACAGCAGCTACAGTTCTGTTAAGTTCACCAGAGAAATTCTGCCTGAATTAAATATCTGAAACAAAACTCTGGTATCTCTATTTCAAAATGAGCAAATATCTAGTAAGCAATTTGTGCTATCTACCAATTCTTAGTTCTGTTCTGACAACCAAAATTAGAAAGTATTCTTAGTTTGTTAGGTCAAAAGCAGAGGGGGAACTGACAAACAGTTAGTAAGGACTAGATGCTTCTTAAGGGACAGGAGCCAAGGGACTCATCCACAATCATCCAGCATCCAGTGCAGCAAGGTAAACAGGACAGAGTTAGAGATGATGGCTCTGTCCAATCAAGGGTCTTGATCTTAAGATAGCATCGCAGTGATGAGACATTGAGGCTGGAGGTCAAAACAGAAGTCATCTTCTTTATTATTATTTTTTCGAATGGGTTCATCAAATATCGTCATTATAATCATCATAATTATTGCTGGACTTCTTTGAGATTATGGCAATGCTGTGTTAGGCAGGAAGCACTATGAAGACCTGATGTTCTTTGTTCTAAATCCTGTGGTTCTGATCAAACATAGAGATTCTGTGAGAGGTATGGAACACTATTCTGCCCCTTTTCAGATTTGTGAAGGGGAAGTTTGTTAACATAAATTACCTGCTGTCATCCTTGGAGTCAGGTTCTGAGGGTGATGTTCAGTTCTTCATTGAAGTTGCTCTTCTTGGGTTAGAAACTTTCCTACACCATTCAATCAAGACAATACCTCAGTTTTGCTAAGAGTCATTTTTAGAAAAAAATGGCACTGAATATTGATTCTGAATTGTCAATATTCCTTTGCAGGCTGCAAACAGGAGGGAAAGAATAAGAATAATAAGTTCAGGCACTAGCTTTAGTTTTCAAGGACAATTAGTGGCAAAACAACAATCAGAAAGCAGAAATCTTCCTTCCATGTATGTGACCACTCATCTAGCTAGCATTGTTTTCAAGAAGTTAATCTTACTCTCATGATCTCAGTTTGTAGAGTTTTATCCATGTAATACTAAAACTTACTGGTTTTACTACCTCCCTGTTCTCCAAGAGTGATGGTTTCATTTTGGATTTCCTGTGCCATAGGATGTACCATGCTGTGATATATTGTCATTAGACTTTTATAAAAACCCAAGATTTTTAAACCATGGAATTTTAAACTCATGTAATAGAATCCTATGAATTATACACTTTGATTTAGATTAAGATTATAGCTAGTGTACTCTCAGAACAAAGCTAAAATTATTATTTTTTATTTAACTTCCTTATTATGTAACTTGGGAGCTGAACATTAACAAGTATTCCATTCATTATGTTTAAAAGTATCTGCTTCAGTGAGCTGAAAAAAAATCTAGCCTTTAAGGAATATAACACAAAATAAACAGCTCTACTTTGTGTTCGTTTAAACACACATGCAGAATTACACTGAAGATATTCTGAGTAAGTTGACTGTGGCCTTCCGTGATTTTTAAAAATACAATCAGTATATTCAGGATAGGTGAAGTAGTTGGAAAAAATATTATATACAGCATAAAGAAGATAATTAAGAAAGTTCAGCATTAAAAGAAAAATTTGGCAACAGGAATAAATACTACTATGAACTTTCTTTCCAGAATATAGTCATGGCAAAAAGTTCTTGGTTGGCTTGTGAAATAATTACAGTATATAAAAAAGAATTTGCAAATCGTTTCATGCCATTTCTGATAGGAGTACTGTGTTACTTATGTTTGATGAAATGGGGAAGCTTTTAACATGCCAAGATACTAAGTATACAATACCATGCAAGGTGAGGTACTTCTCTTTCAGCAGGAATTTCTTGGAAGTGGCAATGAACATGACTGTAAATACTATATTTCTGAGAGGTTGCTTTGTTTTTTTGTTTTTTTTTTTTCCTTCTATTCTCTCAGCAGTGCCAGGTAACTTAGTGCCGAAACTGGATTTCCTATGTCGTTACACTTCCAGAGTGGTCAGTGGAATGGCTTTGGCACCATTCCACTTTTATTCTCCTACAAAGCTTCTGGATATGATTCTGGTATCAGCATGATACTTCATAATAAACAAATTGAATACAACCATTCTGTTTTGGAGGGAAAGACAATTGAATAACACAGATGTAAAACATGCTGTTCCAATTGACCCCAAAGCTGAAGAAAATCTCTAGGCTCATTTCAGTTGCTAATACAGATGCATCCATAGACAGTTGAACTGGTGGGAAAGACAAAAAAACAGGGCAAATAAATAAGCAACAAAATAAAAGGTATGCAAAAATTAAGCAGAGTCTATTTCTTTGTCCCATGTGGGGTAGGTTGCAAAGAGCATTCAGGGAAGGGCAAATTTACCACTTTTTCCCTTTGTCCACTGAACATTCCCAACATTATCAGTTTTCTAGTGGATCTGATTTCCATTCCCAGCTCAACCCACCTCACCATCCACTCACCTATTCCACACTTCCTCAACTTTGTTAAAAGAATGCTATGGGAAATAGTATCAAATGCTTGCTTTCTCATTTAGTACCTCAGAAGAAATAAATCCTACTCACTTGCATGATTTCTTTTTTTTTCCCAAAACAGTCTTTTTAATGTTTGGTGATGGAATCAATCGGAGACATAGCAAAAAACACTGCTCAGGTCATACATACCGTAGAAAACCTTCAAGGGATGTTGGTATCCACTTTTTATGGAAATTAAAAATGGAGTGGAGAGAAAGACAGCTGTCAGTGTGTTTTCACAGAATGGCAGATCCTTAGGGGTTGGAAGGGTCCTCTGGAGATCTAGACCAACTTTCCTACTAATTTAGGTTTTTCTGGATAATTAATTTTATTACTGGGACAGCTACAAAGCAAGCACTTTCTAAAGTCAGTCTGTCCTATCTGAATTTCTACTTATTTACCTATTCATCTATCTGCACATGTATTTATTTCCTTTGGTGCTAGAAATCTAACAGTCTTCAGAAAAGCATTATGGCTGTGAGGCCAGTATTTTGCATGTCAAAAGCAAATTTGCAACAGATTTCAAGGGAGCCAGGAGCCATCATGCAACGCGATTTCACAAGGCTCAACTAACTTCCACTGAAATCAATAGGAGGCTTTCCTTTGAGTTCAGTGGGAGTTGGAACAGATGCGGAAGGGGCACTTTACAGGGAGAGAAAGCTACTCCATTCAGGATTTTTGTATATAATTGAAGAAATATTCCATTATTCACATACATGAATGCAAATTCGTTGTGCCACATCTTTCATGATTAACAATGGTTGGATAGCACCCAGATGAAAATTTTGGCTACTTCTGGTTATTTGACTTAAATGCAGTGAATTAATTGCAGTACCATATGTGTATGCCAAGGAGGATCTTTCTACATCATATCAAGCTCTTTTGCACGGGTTGGGTTTAGAAGGGAGTGTACCCATTAAAGAAAGTTCACACTGCTATTAAGAAATGTTTTTATCATAGTATGCTGTAAGTGTAATACTGATGCTGATTATAAGAACCTATAAACATTGTTTCATGTATTACTTAAACTTGCACAAGACTAGCTTCTTCCATAGCCAGAATACTGAGAGACACACTGTGGAGCAGAACCATACTGCCCTCTGTCCCACAGATATTCAGAAATAGATGTGCAGCCACATGTAATCTTGCGTTCATCCTATGAATTTCCACTAGATAAACAATATATTATTGCTGTGCTTCATGAGGTTCAACAAGTCTAAGTGAAAGGTGTTGCACTTGAGTTGGGGCAATCCCAGATATGAGTATGGACTGGGAGAAGAACTCACTGAGAGTAGCCCTTTGGAAAAGGACCAGGGGATTCTGGTGGCTGAAAAGCTGGACAAAAGCTAGCAGCCTGGAAAGCCACCTGTATCTCAGGCTGCATCAACTGAGGGGTAACCACTAGAGAGAGGGAGGTGACTGTCTCCTCCACTCTGCCCTCATGAGACCCAATCTGGAGTACTACATTCAGATCCAGGGTCCTCAGCACAAAAAAAAAGGAAAAAAAACAACAAAACCAACATAGAGGTGTTGGAGCGAGGATAGAGGAGTGCCACAAGGATGACCAGAGGGCTGGAGCAAGTTTCCTGTGAAGGAATGCTAAGTGAGCTGGACTTGTTCAGCCTGAGGAAGAGAAGGCTCTGGGAGACTTAGTTGTTGCCTTCCAGTACTTAAAAGGAGCTTACAGAGAGGAGTAAGACTGACTTTTTGTAAAGGCAGATATTGATAGGATAAGAGGGAATGTTCTTCAACCAAAGGAATGGATATTTAGATTAGATATTAGGAGGAAATAACTTACTTAGAGGGTATGAGGCACAGGCACAGGCTGCCCAGAGAGACTGTGGGTGCCTCATCACTGGAGATGTTCGAGGCAGGTTGGCTGGGGCCCTGGGCAGCCCGATCAGGTGTGTGGCAGCCCTGCCCACAGGAGGGGGGATGGAAGTTAATGATGTCTATGGTCCCTTTTAACCCAAGCTCTTCTATGATACTATGATTTATCTATATTTTTTCCATTTCTCATTATAGTGTGTACAATTCTCCAATGTACACTGGTAGCACTTAACTGTTATGAATTTCATACAGCTATATTAGAGTTACTTTAAGTTCCAGTGAACATACTGTTTCTAGACAGTGGCTTCATAATAGCTATGCTGTCACTATACCTCGCTCCTCAACCATATTAAATACTAAATATTACTCTCAGTAAAAATGTCTCCCTTAATGTTCTTTCTCTCTCTTAGTATCTAGAAATAGAATTTTTTTCTCCCATTGACTATATCACTGTAGTTCTCCCAGTGCTAGTTAGATTTGCAGGAAAGCAATTACATGTTTTCCTCCTGCTTCTCCTCAGTGATTTGCACAACCATTTGCCATTGGAGTGTAAGGGAAATAAATATTTTTAAGAGGTGTTGGAATAGGAACTATAAGTGTTGTTCCAGAAGTAATGTTTCCTATTTTATTATGTTGGCCGACAACTTCAGAGGCAGATGATGGTGGTATGGCAGCAGAGGCTGAACCTTCCCACCCACATTTAATTACACTGTGTTGCTGAGTGACAGGTGGCAGCAGAGGGGCAATCTGACAGAATGGCATCTGACGTGGAAGTGCGTATGGATCAAAGGTGTGTCACTGAAATCCTTCCTGAGGAATAAACAGCACCTGTTGACAAGTACATGGTCTGATATAGTGACAAACTCACAGGAAGGATGCAACACTTTATACAAAAAATTCATTACTTGAAATGTGAGGGGTGGTCACAGAACTTCAATAATTCCGAAAGAAAGCATTTCTTAAAGAATACAAAGATGATGAATCACCTAAATTAAGAACACGTATAAGAGTAGACTAGGCTAATGTTCAATTATGTCATCAAGATAAATGTCTGCCTCAGATTTTCTTGCATCTCTCCAATCTTTTCTTCAGGTTTTGCCAATTTATCTTTCTCCTATGTTGAGAAAAGAATCAACGGGTCTTAAAGAAAAAACAGGTCTAAGAGGGAAGGTATTGTTTTATATCAGAAGCATTATGCGCCTTATGAGGTTACATTTAAGTTAGTTGTTATTCAATCTTGTATATTACCCAGATTTCAAAACAAGTAAGATTTTTCTGATTATTAGACTACTAAAATTAAGTAAGTTTATACTCAGTAGGAACTTTCTAGGACAGTCCCTTTGTAGGACTGGAACTATTTCACATAATCTCTTTTTTAATGTTAAAATATCCCTTTTGGTCTTTTACAGTGCAGATAGATATTTCCTGCTAGGAAGGATATAGTAAAGTATATTAAGACTTTGTATACATTCTTTGCTTAAATGAATGTTTTTCAGTCAACACAGTAACACATAGGGATGGAGAAGACTTCTTTAAGGGAATAACAACATGCTACTATGCTTTAATCAGAGGAAGTCACTGATGTCTGAAACAAAGCTCAGTGCCTATTTCATCTGTATGTTTTCTCTAAACATCCTTGGAAATTCAGAGGGGAATTGTTTGCAGGGGGAGATAGTTTTCACCCAAACTTCCAAAAACAAAAGGGGTCACAGAGCTTTACAAAAGTGAATCACTCACGGCTGTGCCAAAATATCTCCACAGCCATTTTTTGAGAGCCTTCTGTCAGGCTGTGGTATATTGTGAAACTTCTTCATACATTCTCAGCTTATTTAGGAGACTTTTCCTTGCTTAAGTCTGGTCAAGAAAGTAGGTCTAATTTTGTAGGGAAAACAAACATAAAAAAATGCGCTGTTCATCAGCATTTTGACTGTAAAAGGAACATCAGTGACATTTTCAAAAGGGATGAGTAGGACTGTATGTTCATTTGTAGGAACATGAGAGTGTTTCTCTGCCCATATGTGTGTCATATGAGAGAAGGAAGAACTAGACAAGAGAGGGAGGAGAGAATGAGGAATTTCTAAAAATGGATGTGACTGAAGGAAATGGATTCTCAGAATTTTAAGCTGTACTTGCTGGAATAATACTGGTGTCATTCTATCTGGAACTCTGTATAATAATATCAGAATCTGCAATGGTATTGTACTCTGGTCTTAATGAATAACTGAGTTTTACAGTACCCATTAATAGCTATTGATATGCAGAAATATCCTGGAAGATAAAAGTTCTGTTAATGTACTATCTTGGTTTGAAAAGAATAAGAAATAACAGAAATCTTACTAAACTGATTTATCACCCTTCAACTGAATAAAGACAATGTAGTCTAGTCCTGTTGAGGCTTTTGTTTAGAGCTGGTAGGTAGGTTTTACTCCAGCTCTTCAGGTGTCAGGATATTCCTCCTTCCTTTTTGTCTCCATTACAGCAATCATTCCAGACATGGATTTGTCATTATTTGTAAATCACAAAGGAGCTTGTCTGGCCTGCTAAAATTTAGACAGACTTAAATCAAGTGTGTTGGCGTAATAAAATGTTTCTCACGAACTTATGAACCTGTAGCGCTTACGGATTTGTCTCTCATGGTTTAATGTGCATATGGTACGTACACTTTCTTTACTAAGTATCTATCAAAATGATACATGGCTTTTTCCTAAAATATATCTCAAAATGCATTCAAATATGAGAAATGTCCAAGAAGGGAAGTAGTGTGCAAAAAATAATAATAATAAAAAAAGAAAAAGTATTTACTTGCTTTAAATAGCATTTCTGAATGCTGTTTATCTTTTTAATGAAACAAAACAAGGTTGTTTATTTAAAATATCTATCATCAATGAAATTCCAATAATTTCATTAACGTCGGAGCAGCAAATTTTTACTGTCTCTCCACGTATGCCTCAGTAAAGTGTTTGTGACATACCATCATACTGTTTTCAATGTGCTACATATTTGATAGTAAACCAATTTCTGAAATCTCAAAGAAATTCAAGTAAATGGTGAATTGCCTTCAACTTCTAACCTTTAATGTTAGATTCCCAAGTTGTGCAATCACAACTGTAGAGGACTCAGGGAAAAGACATTGGAATGAACACATTTTGAAATTAATCAGAAGAGGCCTCAGTTCAACACAATCATAAAACATGTATTAAGTGTCCTTAAGGTAGATGAAATCTAAACATGAGCTTACTTGATTTGATCTGTGCCATTAATAAATACATACTTCTTTAATTAATATAACTGTGCATTTAAAGTTCAATATTCTGAACAAATATATAAGGTGTTTTTTTTTTTTTTTGATAAAACAAGTTTTTTTTTTTCTATTAAAAGCACATCTTTTTTTCCATGAGGTTAATAGTATGGTAATGGATTTTAGCATCCTAACAGATAGATTAAAAAAATAAAAACTATTTTTTTTTTTAAGAAAATAGTATTCTTCAACTTACCATTTTTCTGAAACATTAAAAGAAACAGTGTTGGTAAAGGTTTGGTTTACAGGAAGGACATGAGAACAGAAGCCACATGCTTGTAAAAAGACGTTTTAAAATGCCCTAAAGACATTTTAAAATACTTTAAACACATTTTATAAACAAAATACTTGGTGGATAAAGATTTCTATTGTCATTTTTGCAGAATGCTATGTCCCACTCATTCTTGAACGATGTGACCATCTGAAACTCATTCTCTCATTTGCTTCAGTATTTTCTCCTTCCAAATCCGCTATGCTTTAGTTCCCTGTTTCTGAATTTCTACTTCCTGTCTCCATCTTCAGAAGACATATGTGACTGGCCAAAACAGCTCTCATCAGATATCATTATCTCACTGTTTGCAGATTAAGAATAATAATTTGAGCTGATAAAATTCCCTAGGAATGATGTGTCTAGTAAGCATGGGACATTTTGAGGCTATGTGGGTCAACATTGCACAAAAGTTGTCCATTGGCTGAGTTTTTCCAGTTGTTAAACATCTAGATCCATGCTATTCCTCCTGTTGGATTGACAGCAGTCTGTAAAGTATGATAAAAGCCTCAGTTCTATAGGAGAATATTTTTGGTTGTAGTAAGAAAACACCTTCTGGTAACAGCAGATATAGAACAGTACCATCTGGTGTTGGGGAGAACGCTGTGGGCTACAGCTTCCTAACCCATCTCTGCATGATTCTATGTATGTTTCTGTTTTGCTTGTTTAAGCCATGTGAATCATCAGAATTACAGAATATTTAAAAAGTTGGAAAGAACCTCTGAAGTTCTTCTAGTCAACACTGCCTGCTCAAACAGGGCCATCTAGAACAGGTTGCCCCAGGATATACTGTATTCTTAGTACTAGTATATGGCTACCATATAGTCTTCTATTATATAGAAATTTGAAAAAAAACATTTCCAAAGAAATACGTCTCTCTGAGTAAGACACAAAGGATGTTCTAATTTCTCAAAAGTCTCAATTAAAAATAGCAAGTTGCATGTTTGTCTCCAGAATGAAAATGAGTTTTATTCTTTGACCGTGCCAAGAGTTTATCCTGCTTTGCTAGCTAGCCATGACATGTCAACCTTGATGGCATGTAGATTTGTTAACAGCTATTGTTACTCAGCTTTAACTAACTGAAATATACCAAGTTGATGTGCATTTAAGAGCATTTGGGAATATCTAAATATCACTTTTTACGGCACAATTCAAGGGACAGATTAAACGATCCACATATTAATGTTCTCCAACTAAAATCTGCTTAATCAGTTAATATTTTTTGGACTATGTATAAGAGTGACAACATGATTAATTGACTGTATTTATGCTACATCTGTGTTTCTGGATAGGAATAGATCAAGGAATGAGTTGCAGTCAGAGAAAGGATCAGTATTAGGGTTTTTGTCTATCCATACCAGTTAGCAGTTTTTGTCATACTTGAAAGAAAGAGAAAAAAAAAAAAGAAGAAAAAGAAAAAGGGAAGGAAAGGAAAAAGGAGGAAAAGGGAAGGAAATGGAAGGGAAAAAGTGAAGGGAAGGGAAAGGGAAGAGGAAAGAAAAAAGAGGAAGAAAGAAAGGTAAAGGTAAAGGCAAAATGAGTGGGAAGGATCTAGTGATACTTTTTAGGTCTTTTTAAAGAAATAAAAAAAGATATGTGCAGAAAATAGTTTCCTGACAGGATAATTGACTCAGCTATTAATTTTTGCTTAAAAGTGTTACGTATCAGGTAAATATCAACAAGGCAAGTGGCAAGACTGTCCTGATCCATCTTCTGGCAGCAGGTGGAGTGAAAAGGTGTTCTGCGGTGTGTGCTTCTTTCTGTTCCCATAGATGCCATAACTTTCTTTTCAGCAAACAACCTGCAGCACAGATCTTGCAGCAGTGTCTGCAAAATTATTTTACTGATATTTCTTGGCTCCTAAGAGCACTAGGAATCCTTGGAGAATTCCTTCTTTTATATTTAGAAGCACATAGCTGAGTTTCACATGGGGAATACTTAGAGGGAGGGAGAATATCCAGTCAACCCTCCATTGGCCTGCACATCTGGCAGCAACTGTTAAGCTCTGGGGCAATGCAGTAAAATGCAAAGAAATATGCTAGAGTTGGGATTCATCTGCAGATGGTAGCCAGCTAATTGGGTCAAGATGTCAGTGAATTACGTATCTAAATTGAGTTACAGTAAGTGGAGCTTTAGAAAACTTACCAGTGGAGTCTCAAGTATATATGTTCATTTGATTGGATAGAATCTCTTGCAGAATTCTTTTCAAGTACCAACTAGGGGCATAAGTTGGTTGTTTAGCTGGTTATTTAGCATAGTCAAAAAGACATCATAAATGTCTTTGCGAGACTTACAGATAATGATAACAGGCTCGATGCATAAACATTTCTGAACTCCATCAAACTTGATATTTGACACAGAAACTGCAAGTTATGGCTAGCATTACAGACTGACATTTTTGTATCATAAAATCATAGATTCACCAAGGTTGAAAATGACCTCTAAAATCATTCAGTCCAACTGTCCACTTATCACCAGTATTTCCCACTAAACCTTGTCCCTCAGTACAACATCAAAACATTTAATGAACACTTCCAGGAACAGTGACACCACCAGTTCCCTGGGCAGCCCAGCACCCAGCACCAGACCACTCTCTCAGAGAAGTATTTCCTAATGTCCAAACTGAATCTGCCCTGGTGCAACTTAAGGCCATTCCCTCTAGTCATTTTACTTGTTACATGGGAAAGGAGGCCAACTCCTACCTTATCACAAGCTCCCTTCAGGTAGTGGTAGAGAGCAATAAGGTCACCCCTGATCCTCCTCTTCTCCAGACTGAATAGTTTCAGTTCCCTCAACCACTTCTCACAATCCTTGTCCTGCAGAATCTTCACCAGCTTAGTTGCCCTTCTCTGAACACCCGTCAAGATCATAGAATCATAGAATAATAGAATCATAGGATCATAGGATCGTAGAATCATAGAATCATATGATCATAGAATGGCTTGGGTTGAAAAGGACATCAAAGACCATCTAGTTTCAAAACCCCTGCCATGGGCAGGGTCACCAACCACTAGACCAGGCAGCCCAGAGCCACATCCAGCCTTGCCTTGAATGCCCCCAGGGATGGAGCATCCACAACCTCTCTGGGAAACCTGTTCCAGTGTATCACCACCCTCTGAGTGAAAAACTTTCTCCTAACACCTAACCTAAATCTCTCCTGTCTTAGTTTAAAACCATTCCTCCTTGTCTTATCACTACCAACCCATGTAAACAGTCATTCCCCCTCCTGTTCATATGCTTCCTTCAAGTACTAGATGTCTGGCTCGTGATGTCTTTCTTGCAGCAAGGAACCCAAAACTGAGCACAATACACGAGGTGTGGCCTCACCAGTACTGAGGAATGATCACCTCCGTGGTCCTGCAACACTATTTCTGATACAGACCGCTGGTGTTCTTGGCCACCTGGGCATACTATTTGCTTATGTTCAGCTAAGCAGCAACCAATACCCGCAGGTGAATTTCCTCTACACAGTCTTCCAGTTACTCTGCCCCAAACCTGTACCATTTTCTGCAGGTATGTACAAAGTACGGGACCTGGCACTTGGACTTGCTCAACTTCATCCCATTGGCCTCAGCTCAGCAATCCAGTCTGTCCAGATCGCTCTGTAGAGCCTTGCTACCCCCAGGCAGATTGGCACTTCCAGCTAACTTCTTGTCATCTTTGAATTTAGTGAGGGCATGCTCAATGTCCTCATCCAGGTCTTTAGTAAAGATACTGAACAGAACAGGCCCCAGTACCAAACCCTGGAGGATACCACTCATGGCCAGTTACCAGCTGGATGTGACTCCATTCATCACCATTCTCTGAGCCCAACCCTCCGGCCAGTTCTTTAGCCAGCAAAGAGTGTGCCTGTCCAAGCCGCATTCTGCCAGCTTCTGCAGAAGAATACTGTGGGAGACAGTTTCAGCAGTCCTTCCATCACTCACCAGGTGGATAACTTGATCATCAAAGGGAATCAGGTTGGTTAAGAGGACCTGCCTTTCATGAACCCAATCTGGCTAGGCCTCATCCCCCAGCTGTCCTGCACATGCCATGTGATCTCCCTCAAGATGATCTGCTCCATAACCTTTCCTGGCATTGAGGTCAGGTAGACAGGCCCGTAGTTCCCCAGATCCTCTTTATAACTCTTCCTGTAGAGAAGGGAGTCACACTGGAAAGCCTCCAACCCCTCCAACCCTCTAGGATGGACCTCTCTGGTTGACCAGAAATACTGATGGGTGATGGAAAGCAGCTTGGCTAACACCTCCACCAGCTCCCTCATCCACCCTCAGTTGGATCTGATGTGGCCCCATGGACTTCTGGCAGTCCAGATGGAGTAGTAGGTATCTAACAGTTTCCACCTGAATTATGAGGGGTTTATTCTGCTCCCCATCCAAGACTTCCAGATGAGTGGGTAGAGTAACGTGAGGATAAGTGGTCTGATTTTTAAAGACAGATGTAAAGAAGGCACTGAGAACTTGAGCCTTTTCCTTATCCTCAGCGATCATGTTCCCTGCCATATCCAGAAAAGGATGCAGATTCTCCTTATCTCCTTACTTTTAATGTATTTGTAAGAAAGTTTTTTTGTTTTCTCTTATCACAGTGGCCAAATTGAGTTCAAACTGGGCTTTTGCCTTTCTAATTTTCTCTCTGCAATTAAAGCGTATATTCAACACAGCATGCTGAAGGAGAATACTTGGCTGAGACATGGGCAGCAGAGACAGGAGAAGGGCTGGAGATGCCTGCACAGAGTTCTGCAGTCAGCTGCAGAAACAAGCCTACGTCCATTCATTGCCTCTGGAAAGAAACTACTAACTGGGAATTTATTAGGACAAAGGAGGTTTTTTATTTTTTTATTTTTATTCCTGTGTTTTTAATCACTTTCCAACACAGAAACCATTTCTTAATGCTAAAAACAATGCATTATAATTACATGAAATGATAGTAATTATTTATTTGACTATCAAATTCTGTAGGACCATTCTGTTTCTAAACAAAGCATATATAATGACTGTACTGTCTGTCTGTAGTTTGGATAACCTTATGATACCGTCATGGAAAAATTTGGAGGTAGTGGCAGTGTCATCTATTAGACTATCTTTGGTTTGTTTAAATAGATTAGAAACTTCTTCAAGATTAGAAGTTGTTACAGAAATGTACAGATTTCTGTGTGTAAACTGCTGAACTTATAGGATAAAAAAACCTGGGGGCTCAGAGATCGCCTGTCTATCTAAGGTCAGGTATTTCATACACCCAGACCAATCTTGCTTAATTCACAAGTTAGATAAATATAAAATTTGGTCCTCAGCCTTATTTCCTTTTTATGAATCAGATTCATAAGGCCAATTTGCTGAAACCAAAGTCTTTCATGCTGAGTGTGATGTTTACTGCAGTACACATGGGAAGCTGTCTTTTTTTCTTCTATATTTTTCCATTAGTGCTTGTACTGAATGACTACAAGGATTGTCTCTTGTTCTTTCAAAAGCAAGTCATTCATTAGGATGCTTTACCTTTACTAAAAGACATGTTTTCAACTTCAACATGGCCACTGGCCAGAAAAGCAATTTCCTTTTTTTTTTTTTTCCTTCGAAAAAGAAGTTGGAAAGCATCAGCCTACATCATGAAGAAGGATTTCAGTTTTAAAGGTGAAATAGCATTCACTCGTTTTACATGATAAATGGAAGAAATAGGATACACTAATGAACAAAAGGGAACATAGCAATTAAAAACAGCAGGAGAGTGTGGTACACAAGTCTACCCTCATGTTATCTTAAAGTAAATTAGCATGAGAGGTTAAAGAAGCCAGACTTCTTTTACTTCATAAATTACTCAGCTTTCAGTGCAGGTTTTACAAGAGCGCATATTACTTACCTGAACAACTGATAGTGTGGTATTTATCACATGCTGCCTCCATTTGTAAGGTCATAAATTCCCTTGCTATGGTTGCCTGTAACTTGTTTTAGTGCTAAGAGTAGCAGTAAAATGTTGGAAGACAATCTATAGTTTCGGCTTATAATAACTAACTCTGTATTTTATCCTATCCTAAAGGAAGTGAAAAGTTAGGCTGAGGACGACTAAAATGAGCAGATATAGGAATAATTGGCACTTAGTGTCTTAACTGTCATTTATACATTGACTCCTGGCATTTTAATGGATGAGGAAAAAACGCTTGCGCTTCCTAATTAAAACAAGGTAATTCAGCTTGGTATATCCCCTGAAACTGAAGTTCTTTGAAGCTTAAGCACATAAATCAATATGAACATGCAGTTCTATTCTATACAATTTACGTATATTAATATCTATTGTATGTATAATATCTATTTTACTTTACTAATTTCTGTAAAAACTCTTAAGGTGTTGTTTTCACATGTGTCCTGTTGAAGGCAAAATGATCTTTTGATGTTGTTTTCTTTCTAAAAATATTTGTGATTTTAAATTGCAAATCCTTTAGGATGGAATCTAAGTTTTCCTTAGTTCTATGTGAAACTAGCTGTAGTGTTTGATTCAGTAATTATGTAGCACCATATTATAGACCTTCACATAACTACATCATACATTTGAGCTGTAGAGATATCATTGAACAAGAAAATGTCTACATGTGAGCAACCAATATCCAGCCCACTCAGGTGCATAATACAAGAAAAGTGTTTGTTGTCACTGCTTATAAATAGAATATTTGCCTCTTAGTGTCTGTTAATCATTGCTACTTTGAGCAGATCAGACCATCTGTGTACTCCTTCTAAAATCACACACCAGACATAAGAGGAATTGTGCTTTTGCAATTCCTTCAAAGACTGGAGGATATTCTACTATATACATCTTTCTCGTTTGTTTGAAAATTGCATTTAAAGGAGAAGGAAAAAAAAAGTGAGGAAACAAGTCAAATACATTCTGGTTGGTAAAAAACTGTACCAAAAAGAAGCGGGAGTCTATTTTTATTTATTAAGTCATGGTTGCATTATAAATTAACTTGAAAATGTGTGATAGAAAAGTCCATTTTTCCCCACTCTTTGGTATAAGTTCATTTCTTCTGTCTTAAGCATTACATGAAGTTATTTAGAAAGAAGCTGTCACAACATCTATTCAACTTCAGACCTCTAATATTTGTGCATTGTATAGAAGTTTGAAAATAGTGAAGAACCTAGAGTGTACATCAAAGATTCAACCTATTGCTGAGTTTACTTCAAGGAGAAGCTGTACTATAAAATAGCTAAAAAAGGCCACATAATTTAGATCAATTTATGTCAAATGTGGCAAACTAAGTAATCTACAATAGGTATCTAAATATTTTATCCATTTTACTTTGAAGATATTGAAAGACAGTTGCCTAATACCGGGAGATCAGGAACGTCATGAAATTCAGCCGAAGCATGAGTTTTTAAAGCTTCTCAACTTTAGCTATAGTTTTGCAGTATTTACCAAAATACTGACAATGAGAGGTTTTCATAAGGTCATTCCCCAGAAAATTTAGGAACATAATTCTTGTTTTAAAATCTTAAATAATTTAATTTCCTCAAGAAAAAAAAAAAAAAAAAAAAAAAGAGAAAGGAAGGGTTGTTTAAGTTTTCATCAGAGCTAAAAAAAAAAAAAGTCAGAATTTGAATTACTGTCCCTATTAAACATTTTCCATTTCTCAACACCCATTAAATAATGAGGTTGAAACTTTTCTTGCTTGATATTTCCACAGTTAAAAGGTGTAATCATTGTGTATCTTCTGTGTTCTGTAGGTAAGAGGAAGTTTATCATAATTATTTCCAGTTGATCTTTATCTGTTTTTCCCTGTTGTGCTTTTTCTTTTATAACTTACAGGATATCAGTTCCTAGTGCTTTATTTTTCATGTTATTGCCAGGACTATCGGGTCTTCTTGCTTAATGTCCGGCAAAATTATGGTTTCTTTAAAGATGTCTATAAAGAATGCTCTTCTGAGGCATTGTGAGATGTCTAGAAATGGTTTTGCTCTTGATACCTTAATAATTTCCTCAGACTCAGGATCATATTTTGACATTATTGGAAATCAAGCTCTATTATTTTGTGATTTATACTCCTCTAACAGATATTACATCTGCCCAGAGATCTCCTGGAGCATGGTCAGTAATGCTGCTGGCAGATTTTGCTCTTTCTGAATTTTGCAGATGTTACATCCATTGATGCTCTGTTTTATGTCTCTCCTGAGGCTCTCACAAAAAAACAAAACAAAACAAAACAAAAACCTGTAGTATTATGTGCACTTTGTCTGTTATGTGATATATGATCAAGATGAAGACTTTCTCAAGTCTTTCTCAGCCCTACAGCCTCTGTCCTATGTGACTGTGGGCACATTGCTTTGTAAATTATCAAAGTTTCATATGTCCTTTTGTACATAAGAGCAGATTCTTCTGGTGATAACCATGAACACTTGTTAAAATTTACTAAAATTTAGTGGAATGTTTTCATGCATTATGATGCATACCTAGCAAATAAACAAATGAGAAATAGAATAGCTTACAAGTCAAGTAGACTGTCAATATAACTATTCTGTTCTTCAGAGCAGAACTAATCCTATATGCCAAATGAGGAAGCTAATGTGAGAAAGTTAAATGATTTCCTCAGGGTTACCCAGAGATGTGTTAAAATCATGATTTAAAGTAGGAGATCTGGAAAAAATCATGAAACTTTAGCCATCCACAAAACCTACATTTTATCCCTTTTCAATTCAAATACCCCAACTGAGACATTTGAGATAACTTTGGATAGTTATGGCATGGTCACATGGCAATGATATACAAGCCCTTCTGATTAAGCACCTTAAGGGCAACACAGTATTCTGTTATTTGAAAGGACTATTTATAACTATGCTTTACTCTTCCTTTCTGTTCTGTGCTTTTATCAACACTTGCATAGTATATTTGCTTATATAACACAGAGAAATATCTTAAAACACGTGTGCTGACCTTAGAAATTCCCAAGGTAACAATGATGCTACAATTTTTGAGTCTTCTGGAGTCCTGAGTAGAAAATCCAAGCACCAATGAGTGAACCTTCGTAAACGGCATTTGCACACACCTGCCCAGGCACAGATGAGCCCTGGATTTCCAGTCTCCAGGTTGTTTATACTGTACTGTTCTCCCTCATGAAATGCATGTTTCTGTTTCATTTCATTGTCACATAGAGACAAGTAAGGAAAGGTGGAGCTGACATGTCATCTGTGTAGGATGCTGGGATTTGGTTTGGTTAAGCATAAAATGTTAGCTTACCAGATGCTAACATAAAATGATCTTGCCTGAATGATGTGACACAGACACAGCTACAACCAGTTGAAGAAATTAACCTTCTTATTCTTTTGGCAGTATTTGAACTAAGCCAACAAAATATACAGTTATTGTATTTTCTGTGAATGTTTCAAGAGCAGAAGAATGGACTAGAGACTTTAAAAAAGAGAATAGGTGAAGCTTTTGACATTTCTAGGAAACAGAAATAATAACTTTGTAATTCCCGTGGTTTGAGTCTGAGAAGGTAGTTCTTTTCAGACTAAAAACCTTAAAGAAAACTGTAATAATAATAATAATAAAACCTATCCACACTGGGTCAAATCAAAGATTCATTCAAATCTGTACTGTGCTGTTATGAGAGACAACAGAGACCTGGGCAAGAACGTGACCAAGCAATCATGTAAGTACATCCTGCAGTACATTCCCTGTCTAAAGTTATCTGGGGTTCTGCAAATGTCTTTTAAAATATGGAATAAATGTCTCAAAAGGGAAACCACACAGACGTACACAGAGGTGTTGTCTTTGTTTTTAATAGTTCTTGATAGATTTTTGCTACCACCTTCCTGTGAGAAGGACATCAACAGTAAAAAATACACCTTATTTGAAGAATTACTTTCTTTTTGTTCTGAAACCAAGCTCTGTATTCATCATGATACTGGAAAGTACTCTTCAGGGTATATGAAGCACTGTCAATGAAGGAGATTTTAGGATAATCATTAACAAATGGTTTGTCTAAACTCATTTTACATAGGGAACTAAAAAGTCTCTGTGTAGCAGTCAGTATCTACTGTGCCTGAGTTTTGCTAGGAACAGAGAGGTGAAAGGCCCTTTATTCTGTTCTCACTCTATGTCTCCTGAGCCACACAGCCCCCCAGGATGCAGGATTTAAGCGTTCAGTAAAATGATTTCCACAAATACGACAAAACTTTACATGCTGAAAGCCCAGCTGGAGAGTTGCACCTTTTATAGGAGTCGAACACTGTTATTACTAGCATCCTGTAAGTAATTTGTGACAATAAGGAAAGAAATAGGGGCTATCAATCAGAATGTCAGTTCCTGTTTCAGCCAGGACCCATTCAAACAACATATTGTAAACCCAGATCTTTTAGAAAGCCAGTTTCGGAAACCTTTTCTTGCTGATTTGCAGCCTCAGGAAGAAGAACACTTACGAGATGCTGGTAGCACTCCTTTTTTAATTCAGTGTAAGTTCATAAAATAAATTACCCAGATAATTGGCTATGTCCTCAGTCCATATGCACCCAGGCTGTATTTTTTTTTCCATAGATGCAAAACAGATTTACAGCTTAAAAGTAAGTGCAGCAATAAAGGAATATTACTAGTAATAGGCTTGTGCCAAGTTTTATGATCAACTACGATAAAAAAGGAGTTCAGCCACTTTCAATAATGGGTTCTGTCAGATCCTGCTCCCTGTTTCCTTGATCTTGATGGAAAATTCAAGACTAACGTAACAAGTATTAATCTGATTGTTTCTTCAAAATGGAGTACACAGGCAGCCCTGCCTGTGGTGTTGGAACTTGATGATCCTTGAGGTCCCTTCCAGCCCAAGCCATTCTATAGTTCTATGATACACATAGTATTACTTTTTAAAAATAGTAATGGCAAAAAAAAAAAAAAAAAGCTGAAATTAAAAATCAGTTCTTAAACTTTATTATGCATACAGTGAGTTAGTCCTCTCAGCCAAATCTTGGATTTTCTTGTTTTGAAATTGAAACCTATTCAATCTGAAATTGCAAGCTGTGAACAATGTTGTTAATGGAACTTAACCTTTTGCAATTGTACTGTAGAAGCATGACTATAATAACAATATTTGTATAAGTGTATTGTAAATAATAATCTGTCACTGATTAAAATTACTATGGATAAAAATCAAGCTAGCAGAAACAACTAAGCACAAGATGAAATATCAGCAATATAATGGAATGTATTGGCCTAAAATGGAGGGGAAGCAAGGATCACATCCCAAGGTAATATTATTTTAATTGAAAAGTGCAGAAATCTGTAAAAAATGAGGAAGTTTCATATTACATTTTTCCATGATGGCAGTTGAACCCAATAATGCATAAAACAACAGTAATAGCATCTTCAGAAACATTGTCTCCTCTGTATGAATGAGGCAATGCCTTATATCTTTAAATAAACAGATAGTACTGAAAGATTGTCGCTTCTTTAAATTATACCCACTGATAAAGTAAGAGAAATTTTCTTTCTCTACTGATGTTGTTGCATTTGTACGAAGAAGTGTATCAAAAGGCACTGAATATTTTATCTGTTCATTACTTCTATAGTAAAGAATCTCCTGCTAAAACTTATGAAGTGATATGTCATTTTTACTTAAAAAAAAAAGTTTATTTTACACTTACAAAATGGAGTGAGTGTAGTTAGCAAAGTCTAGATGGAGATGCACTGGTAACCACTAATGGAGATGTGTTCTCTGGGGACAGAACGTCTCCTAAATCATAGAATCATAGAATTACCAATGTGGGAAAAGACCTCTGAGATCATCCAGTCCAACTGTCCACCTGTCACCAATATTTCCAACTAAATCACCATAAGAAGAAGCCGACCCCCACCTCAGCACAACCTCCATTCAGGAAGTTGTAGAGAGCGACAAGGTCTCTCCTGAACCCTGTCTTCTCCACACTGAACAATCCCAGCTCCCTCAGCCGCTCCCCGTAAGAGTTGTGCTCCAGACCCCTCACCACCTTCATTGCCCTTCTCTGAACTTCCTCCATGATCAGCGTCTTTCTTGTAGTGAGGAGCACAAAACTGTGCACGGTACTTGAGGTGCAGCCTGGTGCCTACCACAAGCAGCACTGCAGTGCACTGCAGCAGTGAGACTTCCATGGCAGAAATGCACGTTGGGTTTTCTGTTTTTAATTAATACAGATCCTTCTAAGGACCTCCAACACTTTCCTAGCTGCAAACTTGCATAATTTCACAGACCAGCTTACAATATGTTGCAGCTTATTGAAGCTTTCCCCATGAAAGATGTATTTCCAAGAAGGCTATTTAGTGTCCCCACTGGCCAGTCATTCGTGGGAGTGATACACCTAGCATTCTGCTTTAAATAATCTGCTGTCTTCCCAAAAGTTTCACCCCCATAAATAATCTGAATTTAAAGAGAAGGAATGATTTCTTCAGCAAATTCATACTGAAATTAAAATAAAACAAAGCAAAAAAGCCAATACCACCACCGAAAACCTCCCGAAAAACAACTTTACATTCTGTGAAGAATATTACATGCATAGGATATTTTCATAGCTCTTTCTAAGGCATGATAGGGGAAGGAAATTTTCAACATTTCTCTCTTCAAAATTAAGTGATTTTTTTTTCCCCTAGGTATACAGAGGACCTTCCTTTCTTTTATACTGAGTCTCAAGATTAGTCACTTTACATTACATTCCTGCTTCCTACATTTATTTTACCAGTTTGGATGGAGTATGACAGATCTTATCACGTTTAGCAGAATTTGTTTTGAGGATGAATGGCTCTGCAAGTCTCAGCTTATAAAGCTGCACAATTCACGTGTATATTCTTACCTCTCACTCCTCCGATTAGTTTACTTGTATATGTTTTTACACAATTCTTTGGAGTCTGGAAAACAATGTTTTGGAATTTCATTGAGTTTGGAAGAGATAGCAACATTTTAAAGACATCATTTTCTAATTAAGATTGTATTTGTGGAAATAGAAACTACTGTTGTGGAGACAAGGCTTAAATTATGATCATTTAAATGTGTTGTAAATGTTCTGTTTAGCCACATTCAAGGCATTCTATTATTAATTCATGGCCATATGAAAAACAAAAAGACAGTGTTAGAATCTCTGGAAAATGTTTATTCTTTTATAGGAATACCTAGGCAAAACAAAACAAAACAAAACAAAACAAACAAACAAACAAAAACACCAAATAGTTTTGCTTAAAATCATTTCCTATTTATTGATTTTCTAGCTATTGGTTTAGAAATCTATTATTTTCTGAGGGAACAGATAACATGTATATGTGATGTAAGCAGCTTAAAGAAACAAAACAACTGTTTTTGTGAATGAAAATCTAAAATTTATAATTAATTGTGAATAAAATCCAATGTGTAGAGCCCTTGCTTTTGTTTTGGTGAATATCTGAACAACTGTCTCATTGTCTATAGTAGAATTTCTTACATATGAAAGCATTTGCCATCATCAACTATCAGTTCCAAGCAGTCCTTGTTAGTGGGAAAAAAAACCCAACAATTTTCTTACTTGTTACATATAACTGAACAAACACTGTTGCATAGACCACTGATAATTTTTAGCCAGTTAAAAAAGTGATGTATTTTATTTAAACATCATTTTGATCTTAACTAATTGCAAGGAACATTCTGAAATGAAAATAAGCTCCTCATCAAATACAATAATCTTTAAAAGTACTCATTGTCAGAAATAAAACTATATAATTTTATTCTAATCTTCCCATTTTCAAAATGATGTTTTTCTAATGTTTTAAAACAGCTAATTTATGACCTGCTTAAGTATATGATTCTGATTCTGATTTTGAGCAAGAAGGTGAAGCAATCACTGAAGAATTATAGGACATTTATGTAATAGCTAAAATCTGAAACAAGCTATAAATTATCAGATTTGTTCTATGCTTATGGGTCAAAATATTCATAGAATTAGGTGAAGATCTGGAACAGCTACCTGTTATCAGCTTAGCTAACAATATCAGCAGCTCCTCAAACAGCTCTGGGCAACAATTGAAAGAAAAATTGCATTATCATGTAAGATTCGAGTTATCTGGGAAGGGAGCATTGAAGTCACCAATAAATTGCTCCAGCACACTGGAACCCAAAAGTTACAGAAACAAAGCAGTAGAATTGGCAGCAGCTACATCATGTTGAATCTCATTAGGATATATAATGTGAACTAATCACTAGAAACTAATAATACTTCCTTAGCACAATTAAGGATCTGTTTCCTCTTTTATATGTAGGCAAAGAATGACCCAGGCTAATAATGCACATACCTCTTCTGAATTGTGGATTTCCCAAACCTGAAAGCAACTGCTGATAATACTGAATAAAACAAGCAAACAAACAAATATGCAAACTCCAATACTAATGGACTATTTGTTAGATACTCATGCCTGAACAGCCCAGATTTATTATCACAAAATATAATTTCTTTTAGCAAAAGATAAATTAAAAAGGACAGTGAAAAAAAAAAAAAAGGAAAGGACAAATGTGTAGAGGGAAAATATTAGAGGCTGCAACTCAAAGTACTGACATTGCATAAGGGCAGCTGAAGATATAAAATGAAAAACAAATGCATGACTCATTTGTGTAAGGAAATGAGGGAAGCTATTAATATTCAAAACAAACTTCTGTATGATATAGATCCTGTATGAGAGAAACATTTCTACAACTGTTCGGAAAAAGCAAAACTAATAAAAAGCTGTTCTCTGTCACATAACAGATGCATTCGGTAAATATTTCTCTTCTACATTTGAAGTAAGAATACTTTTGTACATTGCAGTGCTAATGAAGGACATTACATTTTGTCTGTATTTCAAGTGGAACAGACACTAATTGACAAAAAAAGTGGAACATTTTGAGACCCAGTAAATTGGATAAGTTACAGCTAAGACTGTTAAAAGTGTTTTCAAATGAACTCTCTGAGACATTCGTATTGGTTTTAAAGAAGTTGTTAAACATGAGGGGATTCCAGGAACCTGAAAAAAGGTAATGTTGTTCTAATGTTTTAAGCAGCTAATTTATGACATACTTAAGTATATGATTCTGATTCTGATAGCGATTTTGAGCAAGAAGGTGAAGAAATCACTGAAGAATTATAGGACATTTACATAATTAATTCCAGTTAACCTTGAGAAACTCGAGAAACACAGATCATTTTTTATGGAGCAGCAAGCTCATTCAGGACCCGTAGTCTGACAGAAATTTATGCTCGCACTGTATTTGACTTTGTTTTGTATGACATCTGAAACGGTGCTCCAAAAGTAATGCCTCATATTCACTTCCACGGAAATCACAGCAGCTAAAAAGAGCTCAATATTGCTATTTTATTGAGAAAATTCTAAGCTGCAAAACGCTACTTTTCAACACAGTTCCCTCTTCTATCTGATTTATGCATACGAGCTAATTGAAATGCTCTTAATTTCATGGTGTGACAGCTGTGCATGGCCATCCAGATGTGCCTTGTCTTTCACACCAGTGTCACCACTGCTGAAATGCACCAGCCACTGCATCACTGTGCTCACATCTACTGTTTGGTCTCCATAAACGTTCAAGAAGCATCACTGAATGTCAATGTGCAACATTTTTTGGCAGGAGTATTTAATCTCTACTGCCACATCACCAACATCTGCCTCTGATGTCAAGGGCCAACGTAATAAAACAGGAGGCATTACTTTCAGAGCAGTTCTCATAGTTAAATCAAGAAGAACAATATTAGCCACACTGACTCTGGTTAACAGATTACAAAATGTGTCTATAAGTAGAGTTGTGTATATTCCCAAAGTGATGATACCAAGATATGTGTTCCTTGCCATTTGATGGTGGCAAATTAAGAATAAGATTGATGATCTTAAAAAAAAAAAACAAAAAACCAGATTATTTTTGTTAAAGGTAGGTGACAAGAAAATCCTGTCAAGGCAAACACACAGATACTCCTCAGAACATAATTGGTATTTCTTCTCTATAGCAGAAATATAATGTAGTAATCCAACTGGAAGAAACCACAGTCTCCTTACTTGAAGAGGATGTTGAAAAATCTGGAAAAAAAAAAGAGTTTTGAGGTTGCACAACAGACCTAGAATCCTCTTTTCACAATCTCTGTGCAAACATATTTGCTAGATTCACAAAATTTAGTTGTTTTCTTTACAAAAATGAAGACTTACATATCTTCTGCTTCATGTAGTCTCGCCATAGTTGAGGTATATGTGTATGCACCTAATACTGCTGTTCTTCTACGATAGCAGATTTAGTCACACCTGTGAGAGAGTTTTTGGCAGGAATATGGAATCACAGGAGCAGAAGTCAGGAATCATATCTTGAGATTTTAAAAAATGGCTTAGCAGGCATACACTGGAATTCAGAGAAAAGGAGAATGGCTTTCAGTTTGGTCCACGAATAAGACGCTGCAAGAAATAAAAACATATAAATTAATGTATTCATATGTACCAGGAAGGGACAAGAAGTAGTAGGTATGACTATATAACCTTGGAAGTTTGGGGAACAATTTTTATTTAGGGTTGCAGTGTCCCTTCTATCCAACCTGCCCACACATGGAACTCACTTATACTCTAACCTGCAGCAAATCAGCTGTCACTCTAATCAGGGAAATTCAGGTTTGTGGAGTGGGAGACAGGAGAGGGGGGGTAGAGTTCACCCTTGGTCTCTGCCCCAGTAGACAGAATGGATGAAGCTGACTCAAGACACATATTTGTGCAAAGTCAACCTTGAACTCAAGTCCAGCTACCAAAAGTTTATCTGCTCTAATTAGCAGATGGTAAATATTAAATGTTACAAATTCATAACTACACCACATCCCCTATTCTTCTTCTTTTCCCAATCGAACTGAGAAGAAATTCCTCCTGAGTAACAGCTGTTCTCTACAGTCCAGCTGGTGCTCTTGTAAAGAGAATGTTGGAGAAAACTGGTAAGTCTGTGAGGTTGACACCCTTGAGCTGATATGTGCTGGGTTTGCAAAGTTGAAATTCAGCTTCTTTATGGAGCTGACAGTTTTTTTCCAGCCGCATCTCATTTGGGGATAGATTCTTTGCTCTGGAAAGGAGTAAGTGGAAGAAACTCAATGAGGTATTGCAGGTGGGACTCCAGCAAAATATATCTCTTCCCTGGGATTCTCAGGGGGAGAAACAACTGGTCTGACAGTAAGCAAGCAAAAGATGCTTTCTCAAACGTGTCAGGAAATAATGATTATTACACAATAGAGAAGCCTACAGGAACCCAAGGGAAGAGTTGCATTTAGTTATGTCAACACAAAGGGGCTGGATGGTCACACAACACATACTTTAAATTTTGGCTGGCCTTTCTTTGCACCTTCACTTTCAGCCTCCCAACCAATTTCCCTCTCACTCTTCTGTTATCCAGCAGAATCTGGAAAGAAGTCATTTCACTGTATGGCAGTTTCAATAGCAGCTGTCTGCAAGACGGCCCTGGGAGTTCATGGCAATTCCTGTACTCTGCAGGGCTGCTCAGTGGTTTCACATGTGTCCCTGGCAGCTCTCCACTCCAACTCCACCAGCACAAAGTTGCATGCAATCTCTGCAAAAAAAAAAAAAAAACAAAAAAAAAACAGTATAAAGCTGGGAAAGAGGAAAGAAGGAGCTAGTGTGACTTTTTGAATGAATTACCTGCATGCAGGAGAGCTACTGCTTTTAATGTGACAGGTTTTTTTCCTCATATTCCTTTTGTCTTTGTGTTTGATGTTTTCTTGTTGCTTGACTTTTTTTTTCTGTATCTTTTTCTAACCCCTGTTTCTAACCCCTTTCCACTGTGTTAGTATCTGACCCAGTTTCTGCATTCTTCTCTCTCTTTTCCTTCTTCCTTCACTCCTACCTTTTTTAGAATCAGTTTTCTTTTGCTTTTAGAAATATTTAGTCCTCAACTTCTTCACCTGTTTTGTTCCCATCTCTTTTTCTGCTCTTCTTCCTATCTGCTTCTCTTCCTTCTTTCTTTGTCTGCCTCTGCAGTGCTCCCTTCCCCCTTTCTCCCAAATCCCCTATCCATTATTCCCCATCTCTAGCTGCAGGTGCTGCAGCTGCAGGAATCTGAGACACTCCCAGGGTGGGGGGAAGCACCACATGTATCACTCCCACCCTGCAAGAAGGGAGGAGGGTGCTGCGTATGCAGGCCTTGGGACAATGGGTCTTGTCAACAGGATGTGGGAGTTTTGTTTAAATGTGGGAATGTCCCATGAAAATTAGGACATCTGGCACCCTTACATTCCATGTCTGACTTCAGCTTCATCTGCTGCTGTTATGAGTGTCATAAACATGGGTAATTTGACAAGCCTTAGGAGTCAGAGTACACAATAGATTGCATTGCAGACAGTATGCCTGCCCTTAAAAGGACTGGGTCTAGGAAATTTAGAGAGATTTTGACTTGGCATATGCTGGAAAGAAAAACATAAGCTTGGAAATGACAGATTCCACCAGTGTCATCATGTACAAGCCCAGAAAGTTAAAAATATTGCAGTCATGCTTTACATCCTGATTTAAAATCAGAAAAGAAAGAGATTACTTTAGGCACACTTTATGGGCCTAAACCAGGAATTTCCCAACAATCATTCCAGAATGAATGAAGAAAATCAGATATCTCAGAGACCATTTGGAGCACCTAGGATGGTCTTCCGACCTTACATGGCCCCTCGCTGGGAAGATCTCTTCTAGTCTAACTTGGCTTTGCTTCTAGCTCAAGAACCTCTCTTACATGACTCAAGTTAGTCTTCCTTTCATTTCAATAGCTGACAATTCCTCATAATTTCCTGGATATTTTTCCATTAGTAATAGGCAAATTGATATTTTGCTGTACATATTTGCAGTTCTGATCCTGACCTGGGCTCTGCAAGCTTGAAGGTTGTTCTCACTGTGTGAATATTTCGTGTATTGAGGAGGTGGAGTGGCTTTTGGCCCTAGTTATTTTGTGACTTGTAGCCATTCAACCAATGGGATAGCCAGCAGAGGGAGCATAAATGAGCTCCCTCTGTGCCCAAGACTGTTAGTGCTAGTGTGAGGAAATGGTTCTAATAGAATGTTCATTTAACATTGATATTAATAATCTGATAGAGAAAAGTTGCCAGAGGGATGAGACTAATTGATGAGAGAAATGTTTTCTGTAAGCATTAAGAGGTTTTCAAAATGTCAGCTGAACAACTGGTAAGAATTTAATTAATGTCATCCTTCTTAATCCAGAAATCCTTTTTCATTGTTGATTTAAGTCAGATTTTTTTACAGAGGTTCTTGAAAAAAATCCTTTGTTTTTATCAAGAATGTACTCTGTAATCTGCCTCTGAAGCTGTGGGGAGAGGCTGAACAGAGAAATAATTATTTTCCACACCAAATTCCCATCTTTGGTGTGGGAAAAATTAGCTGCTTCCCAGGAATTGTTATCCTTTCCTTTAGGCAGATGGCAGATAGGCCAAAGATGGAATGACTAAAAAAATAGCAGATGATGATTTACTTACTTTAAATTCTGTTAAATATGGATGAAATAAAATCTATTCAGATGTCCCAGCAACACTTTTCAGACATGAGAGATGGATTCCTTGAAGTGGCTGGAGTCATGACGATAATGCTCAACACTGGTTACCCGGTGCTGAAGTTTACCTGAGTGTTGATGATAAAGAGGATTGTTGTTGAAATGGAGAACTTGTACTAATGCCATGAATGCACGAGGAAACCAATGCAAGTGTTATTATTTTACAGAATTCTAATCTGAATTTATGCACTTGAATTTATATCTCTATTTGGAACAGAGATTAAAAGACCTAAAATCTACTCCTCCTTTGCAGATAACTACACATCATCTCTTTGCTACCTGCACTTTAGAAATACACTTTCACCAAACATTCATCAACTGCAATATTGCTTATGCAGTATGTCCACTGAAATAAGTAAAGTTAAAAAGGAATGCCAGTTGCAATTGAAGAAATAGGATGCATTTCTGTTATGGCTGTGAAAATACTAACTTAGCCTGAAGTGAGACAACAGATGCATAACTGAAGTATTTTCTGTGTTTTGCTTTGATTTCAGGAATCTACCAGGGAAGAACGATCTAATCTGAAGGCTGCAGGATCAGGCTACTTTTTTCAATGTTTTTTTTCATTGCTGTTTGCAGAAATTTAGTTTCAGTTGAGCAGGTAGACCATGTTTTTTCTGAGTACTGCAAGGCTTTATGATAGCCTACCTATCAGGTCCCGCAGGCTGAGATGAGATTTGAATCAGGTTACTTTCTGGGAAACTGCTCTCATTGTGAAGTTTTTATAAAAAGAGTGGGAAACACACGCTATTCTGGCTATGTTTTGAAGTGAGTTTGGTTCTTTGGATAAATGTTGTCTGTAGTCTCAATATGGGAAAAACTATGTCCTTTCAGTGGTAGAGACCTGTTTCATTTATGAGTTCAGAGAGCTGAGTAAGCACTCAACTGTTTGAATGGGAAAAGAATGTATCCTCTTTAGTTATGTGCAATAACAGGATACTTAGGCTTTGGATTAAGTGCTCTTGGGCTCTTGCCCAAGGATTTTGAGAGGACGCTCTGGGACTTAGATGCCTGAAACCCATTGATGCTATGCTTCATGGACTATTGTGAAGTGCTGGATTGTAGCTTTAACCATCTTTTTTGTATCCGTGATACAGAAATCTTTATGTTTACCTTTACTTCTGGAATAACTTCAAGCCTGAAGAGCTTCAAGGATCTCTCAGTGATCTTGCAATGAAGAGCCTGAAGTTAATCAATCTGTGCAATCCCTGTGCCCTACTGAACATAAAGATGTTTCAGAGAAGGCTGTTGTCACTGACATCTTCTTGATATTGGACGGGTGATGCTGTCATCAAAAGATATAGAATAAATAGAGGCAATTGTATTGGGAGTGACTCTCTATATTTTAAGTTTCCCTACATCTCATTCTGGCTGTTAATAGGGTTAAAACACAGCCTTGCACTTACTGCTGAATGAGTGCTTGAAGAGGTAATCCATGTGCAAAAGTGATTGCTCCTTCACTACAGTTTAAACATAGCAGTATGGTTATCTGTAGTTATTATTTGCCAGGATGTACTCTTGGGCCTGATATCTCCATCTCAAACGGAAGTGTGGTGAAATTTTCATTACCTGAGTCCAAAATCAATGATCTCCAGGACACTTACTTTGCTCTTCAATTCTAGTACTGCTGACTTCAAGATGCATTTCTGTTTATTTATTTTTTTTTCAAAGTACCCTAGAAGCCTCACTGTTGTGATTTTCTTTTTCCCTGTATATATATTACACCATGAGAGGGAAATCTAGAGCAAATAAAAAATCAGTTCTGTGAATGTTTATTAAAGGACAGGATGGTATAAAAGCAGAAAAGTGTTTTCTGTGGAAGATCTATATGGGAATTGGTTATACTTACTGAAAAACACAATGATTTAAGAGAAGAAGCATTTTTCCTCCAAAACAATAAGCTAAATGTGTCCCTGTGTAGGACGACACATCAATTTCTCCTCTGGCTGAGTCTGCAGGGCCATCTGTATTTATTCCCCTGAATTAGTAAAAGCTCCCCTCACTTACTCTTGCTTGCGGCTTTTAAACAGGAAGGAAGTATCATTTTCTTCTCTCCTTGCACAAAGAGAGCTCTAAGCATCTAATTACAGTTTCTGTGAGCAAATGGAACGAGAAAAGCATTTCCCTGTAGCTAAAATGCCCAACCAGAGCTCTCACTCTCTCAGTTTTCCCAGACTAAGGTTGAAAATCTGCTCTCTAAATTATTTCATTGCTTTACAGAGGAAGTATTAATTACACGACTGCAAATGTAGATCGGGGTGGGATGTAATTACAGGGCTGGCTTTGTGTCTGTTGTCCAACAGAATTAGACAGGAAGTGTTCGCAATGCCAGCAGTTTCAGGTGTTTTGCAGCCTATTATATTGGCCGGTTCTTACCGGGTCTCACGGATGGATCAGGTGACTTTCTGCTGCCCGATTGTCTGGAAAATCCACAAAGCTGCTATTACCACAGGTTTTGATTTGTACAAGGCTGATGGTTTTAGATTTTTAGACGAGGAGAAGAAAGAAGTAAAAATCCATTCTGGGTTTTCACCTCTTGCCAAATTTTGTCTTCTTCCTTTCTTCAAAGACATATTTCTTGTGTTTTGTTTTCAAGTATTCTAATCTTCTACTTGCCGTGTATTTCCCCAACCCCTTTGGGAGCTTCTTTCTTTCTGGGGGAGAAAATCCCTGAGTGTGTGTATGAAAGAACTCCAGCAGACAGAATCCTTGCCTGCTGCTATGGATAAGAAACATGTTTCAGCAAGCGCTTGTCTTCCAGTTCAGCACAACTTGACTTTTTTTTTCCTGTTTTTTGTGCCTTTCAGGAAGACACCTCCATGTTTTCTGTGCTCTTTGTGTGGTGAGAAGGAAATCAAATGTCCATGTGTTTTAAATAATAGTACTTTTGCCAGGTACCATTTTTGGCCACAGTTGAACGTGAACATCCCCCCAAAAAATGTGTCAGGAGTTAACATATATGGAGGCTATTATCTGCAGGCATCTTTGTTGTGGGTTCTTCATGCAAATGGAAAAGAGTAACTGTACAAAGACAGAAGCTGTTCTGACCCAGCTGTGCTAGCTGCAATTAGATAGTCCAGACATAGTTCAATAATTCACATAAAGACATAAGCAGTGAGTTTCAATACAACTTGAGATTTGCAGAGTGGTGAACATGAACACAAATAATGAATAGAAACAACTTATGTTTATATACACTTTTTGGACATTTTTGAGATGACAGTGTATCAAGAAATTACATTTTTAAAGGCAGTCCTGTCCTATTTGGGTAACATTTGATACCTAAGAAGACCTATTTGTACTAACTGCTGTGCACAAGCACTATGCTCTGTTATTTTCTTCCTATCACCAAAGATTTAGAATTAATTACTTCATGGTCACTACAGCCAAGGTGCCACCAAATGCCACTTCAACCACAAGACCTCTGTTCACAAGCAACAGATCTGAGGGGGTGCCTTTCCTCATCGGCTCCCATAGTGCCTCTAACAATCAGAGTGGCCTTACCTGCCTGTGGCTAAAAACAGGACAGAAAGAAATGAGCTGGGACTTTTAACAGAGCCAACCATATAGCTGCAAAAGGAAAGAGTAGACCCTGTAAAGCACTGCATCTGTATGTATTTATGACACTATCACTAGTCCATTTATTTGAAGGAACATGTCCTAAAAACAGCATTCTGGTACTGTGGTTTTGTCCAGTTCTGTAAGATCCTAAGGTAAAGATCAAGCCTCATAAAACGTTAATTATCTCGACTCTTAGTGCAAACATAGGAACGCTGTGTGTGCTCCAGGCCCACCCATTTCTCCTGTGGCATTCATCTTTAATAATGTAAACATTCAGAATTTATGAACATTAATTTGTCATGGCAGTTACGAAGTTTCTGCATATAGATTTCAGTTTAAAAACTATGCTATCAAATGGGGAGGACATATACTAAGTTTCTTTTAGTCCTTAAATTTAAATAATTAGAAATGGTAATTAGATGCCAAAGAAACATGGGCCTTCAAAATTCCTAAAATAGATAGGATAGCTATTACGTATGCACAGACTCATGAATGCCAGCATTTAAGATGTATATTCATGCATAAACTCTAGCTGGTGTAGTGAAATGTGGAAAAAATGTACATTCATTATTTGAGGAATGACTTTAATAATTCATTTTGGACTCCACCTCTCTTGACTTACAGTTGCCTCACTTGTGGAATGTTTTCCATATCTTGCAAAGACCATAATAAACTCCAATATTTTCCTAAGTGTGGAAATAATTAGTAGTTTACAATATCACAGATTTGCAAACTCTTTTCATAGTTTTGGTTGCAGGACACATTTATTTCCTCTCTGCTCCCTGATGCTTAGCTATATTTTACATATATTTCAATGAGAATTTTTTTTACTCTTTTATCTATTATTATAATTATTATTTTAAAGAGATGCAGCATTTACTTCAAACATTATTACAATTAACAGGAGAATTGTATAGAAAATGGATATTTAAATAAGATACCAGTGATAAGAGAAAGAAATACCATGATTCTAAAGACTGTTACATTGCAGTTTTAGGCATTTATTTGAAAGATGGCTTTTCTAATTTGTCTGAAAAGGAATGTGCTTGATATGAATTGGTAATGCCAGTTACAGATCAGAATGTTATACTTCTACAGACTTAATTAAGATATTATTTTATTTCAAAACTTTGAATATTATTGGAAGAAGTTAGAAAGATCAGTTTCTAAGAGTTACAATAAAGGGAGAATTTCTCTCTGGAATGAGACTTGCATTCTAATCTAAAACTGAACAGTGTGAGATTTTACTTTGAATTTTAGTGGTACAACACAAAGTTAAGCAACAGTGGGTACTCTTGGTTCAGTCATGCATTGGGTCTAGACTAGCAGGACTTTGTGTGGCTGTCATTCAGGAGTGAATGCATGTAACTTCAAGCTAAGGGCAGAGTGGGATAAAGAAAGTGTCACTGTATAAAGGAGTTCATCAAAAGAGTGCAGACTGACTTGGTATCAGTATATGGTGCTGAGAAATGGAGGGCTGTGTGTTCCTATCCAAAGACAGATTCTTATCTTGTTTCTGAACTTACTGAAAGATATCTACAGATTTCAGTGCAGAGTAGATAATCATTTTTGCATGCCAGAAGAGGTTATTTAGGAAGAGAATTTGCTGGGCACTTTGCATGCTCCTTTTGCACACATATTGCTATTGAAAAAGCTTAAATGTTTGGTGACATTTGATTAGAAGTAGGCATATCAAACAGTTTCAGAAATGTCAGAGGAGTAATACATATAGATATAGTTTTAATCTTCTGTATGTTCACTTTCTTTGTGATACGGTTCCACGGATTTATATCTCTTTCTCTCCCACACCCCACTTCCTTTCATCCTCCCCTTCCCTACCCCTCCCCTCCCTTTCATATACTGATAGAGTGGCTTGGGTTAGAAAAGACCTGAAGGTTCACTAAGTTCTAACACCCCTGCCGCAGGCAGGGTTTCCAGCTGCTGGATCAGGCATTAGATCAGGTTGCCCAGGCCCCCATACAACCTGGCCTTAAACACCTCCAGGGATGAGGCATCCACAACCTCTCAGGGCAACTGGTTCCAGTACCTCACCACTCAGTAAAAAAAACTTCCCCCAGATATCTAATCTAAATCTCCCTTCCTTTAGTTTAAAACTATTCCCCCTTGTCCTATCACTACCTACTCTTGTAAAAAGTTGATGTTCATGTTTATAAGTTCCCTTTAAATACTGAAAGGCCACAATTAGTTCTCCACACAACTTTCTATTTTCTAGGCTGAACAAGCCCAGTTTCTTCAGCCTGTCTTTCACAGGAGAAGTGTTCCAGCGCTTGGATCATCTTTGTGGCCAGGCTCTGGACTTTCTCCAAAAGATCCACATATTTCCTGTGTTGGCTCCAGACTTGAGCACAGTACTCCAGGTGCCTCATGAGGGCAGAGTAGATGGGAACTATCACCACTCTCTCCCTGCTGACCACTGCTCTTCTGATGGATCCCAGGACACCAATGGCCTCTGGGCTGCAAGGGCATGCTGCTGGTTCATGTTCAGTTTTTCATCAACCAGGACTCCTAAGTCCTTCTCAGCAGGGCTACTTTTGTGTCTCACAGTTTGTATACATATCTGGAATTACCTCAACTCAATTATAAAACCTTGCATTTTGCTTTGTTGAACTTGATCAGGCTCACAAGGACTCACTTTTCAAGCTTATGAAGGTCCCACTGGATGGCATCCCTTCTTTCTGCTGTATCAATCGCACCACTAAGCTTGATGTTATCAGGAAACTTACTAAGGGTGCACTATATTCCATTCTCTATGTGACTGATAAAGATGTTAAAGAATACTGGTCCCAAGACATACCTCTGGGGGACACCACTCATTACTGTTTACAGTCCTCTGGCTGCAACTGTCCAGCCAATTCCTCATTCACTGAATAGTCCACCCTTCAAATCCATATGTCACCAATTTAGAGGTAAGGATGTGGGGGGGGACTATTTCAAAGGTCTTGGAGAAGAGCAGTTAGATGGCATTAATTGCCTTCCCTCAATTCCAACAATGCCATCACTCCATCATAGAAGCCGTGCTGGCTGTCTCAGATCCCCTGTTCATCCCTCATGTGTGTTAACATGTCTTCAAGGAGGATCTGTTCCATGGTCTTCCCAGGCACAGAGGTGAAGCTTGGTGGCCTATAGTTCTCTGGTTCTAGTTCCTCCCTTCCTTTTTTAGGAGTGATATTTCTTTTCTCCAGTTCCAGGGAACTTCACCTGACAGATGCAACTTTTCAAATATGATGGAGAGCAGCTCAGCAACCACAACAGTCATCTCCCTTAGGACTCTGGGATACATTTTGTATGGCCCCATGGACCGGACTGGACATGGACTGGAGCACAGGCCTTATGAGGAACTGCTGAGGGAACTGGGATTGCTCAGTCTGGAGAAGAGGAGGCTTAGGGGAGACCTTATTGCTCTATTTAACTCCCTGAAGAGAGGTTGTAGGGAGCAGGGGATCACCTCTTGTGTATCTGGTGATAGGACTAGAGGGAATGGCTTCAAGTTGCTCCATGGTAGATTCAGTCTGGATGTTAGAAAGTACTGTTTTTCTGAGAGAGTGGTCAGGTGCTGGAATGGGCTGCCCAGGGAGATAGTGGAGTCACCAACCCTGATGACCATGTGCTGAGGGAAATGGTTTAGAGAGAAGTATTGGTGATAGGTGGATGGTTGGACTGGATGTTCCTGTAGGCCTTTTCCAACCCAGGAGATTCCATGATTCTATGTCTTGCATATATGAAATCTCAAGAGTCAGTCTCGTAATTCCCTTCCTTCACTTCTTTTCTCTTATTTTTCCCCTAATCTTTATCTTCCTTATTCTCCCTCTCTCTTCTCCTCTGCTTTTTTCCTCTCTGTCCCCCTTCAACCTTGTCTCTTTCTCACTTCTCTTACACTTCCTTCTCTCTTTTTAATTTTTCCTCAAAGAAGCAGGTATGCTGGCTTTTTAGACAGAGGCAGTGACAGAGAAAGTTACCAGCCATTCTATAAACATGTACATGGCCCATTAATAGAATAGTACTGTATTAAATATAAATAATTAAATAACTGGGAACATTAGGGAAACGTGAAAGGACACATGTAACATGCAGGCTACTAAACAAAGACCATCTTGTGTAGAGTGTAAAGGAAACATAATGACTACAACCTGCCCTAGGGTTTGAAAACAATTTACTAAGAACTCTTTGACAGTGGCCAGCTTTGGAGCCATTTCTAATTAGCTAGCAGGTAATTCAAAGTCTGTTTAAGTATGCTCGATAAATTTCCTTCAGAGTTTCTGTGTTATAAATCTGTCATGATGATTTTTTGGATCTTCAAGAATTAACAGATCCTATTCTCAGAACTAAAACTCAGTTATATTTCATGCCAGTATGTTTCATTGACTGATATATTTCTATAAGAAAACTCATCTATACTAACCTACACCTGAGAGATAAACATATTTTGGGAATGATTCAGTCCTTGAAATTAGAATACTTACTTTGTGTCTTGATAGAAAAATACAAAAATCGCCAGAAAACTTTGATTTTAAGTGTGCCTTTTGATTTTCCTTAAGGAAAATGTGGATTTTCTCAAAACATCTACCATTTTCTCCCCTTCTTGGCTTGAAACTTCTCTCTCTTGCAATGGAAAATACCTACAACAGTATTTGGTCTGTTTCCACGTCAATGCAAATTTAGTTTAGCATACACCACCTATTTTGTGCACGCCTTTCTTCATATAGAAGATATGGGTAGACACGTGTAGAAGATCAAAAGTCCATGTTGTCATGCTCATTATACAGGGCACTGGAATGGGGGGAAGAGAATGTTGAATGACAAAAGTAGTGATGTGTGTGTTTGAGAGTGTGCTGCAGACAAGTGAGAATGACTCTGTGGGGAGCCAGCTCCAGTCTGGCAGGACTCTTTAGCTCGGTGTCCAAAACCAGGCAAACATGTACTGAGCTAACCTTGGAAGCAATGCATCCTTGTTCAGGTACTGTTCTGCACGGAGCCAGTCTGGGAGACTGCTGCCATGGTGTGATTCTTCTACAGAATGGATTTACTGCCCACAGGTAATAGATAGTCAATTTTACTTGGTGGTACGTTTCTGAAAAAGTATTCTTGCACTGAATATATACTTATTGTGGAATGAAAGCTGCTTGATATTTAGAAATGTGATGAAATTTGTAAAGTAGGGCAGGCAGACTGAAAGTAAAAGTAATCAGACATGAAAGAAATGAAGGAAACAGAAAATAACTTGGCTAAATAATACTCAAACTCAGGAGAGAATGAAACTTTAGAAACAGGAAAGGTTAAAAATGAAAACTGAAATAAATATATAAATAAAGCTACTCAGAGATATAAAAGATAAGGAATTTTTAACATAGTATGTTATATGAATGTAGAAGACAGGAGTGCTATCTTCTATGTCCTTTAATGATAACTTGATAGAAATGCTCAAATTTCTGATATTTTGCTTTTAAGGACAATGAAAAATGAATTGTCATTAATGTGTCTATTCTGCATTCTCAAAGGGCTGCTCCCGTTTGTAACTCACCAATGTTCCATAAATGGGATACAAACTGTCAAGTGCCTGAAAGATTAACATTTCTTGTTCCATCCTGAATTAATGAGTAATGCTTGCTATTTATTCCTGCTAAATTGGGAAGAAAAAAAGTCATACATTATCATCATTTGAAAAAATACATTTTAAAATGAAAAAATTATATATATATAAAGGAAGTATGCCCAAAGATTTTTTTTTTTAATTTTATTTTCCTTTTTTGAAAGCTGTGTCTAGAAAACCATGCTTTGGAAAATGTCATGCATGTACTGACAGATACCATATGCTTTTCAGACATTTTTTTTCATGTTTTTTTTTTTAGTCTGTTATTCTGAGACCAATATATGTTCTGTGTGTTTCAGCTCTTGATAAACTCTAGGTAAATTCTTCTTAAAGATGTTTCTAGAGCCTCCAGCAACATTCCTGCTGTCTCAAGAGAAGGCAGACCTATCTATAGTGACATGGAGATAAATGCCATATATCACAAGTTGGCTGTAAATTCATCCTGAGATTAACCCAATATTATGAGATTAAGAAGACAAGAAAAGAAAAAAATAAATAATAGCGGCCAAAGAGACACCAGCTATCTCACTAGTACCTTCCAGTGCAGTGTTATCAGATGCATGTGAGTGGGAGCAGCTGTGCTGTTGCAATCAACATCAGATCTGGTGCCATCTGTCCTCACAAATTTATGTGTTGATTTTGACACAAAAACAAAAAAAATCTCTTAGTGCATGTTATTTTTTCTGAACAAGTAGTCTGTTTCCTGTCTCCCAGTCCTCCGTCTCTAAACCCTCCAAACCCACCACTTTACCTCAGTACCCATTTTTTCCAGTCTCATTCTGTCCCATCCCAGGCAATGAGATGAAACACATATCAGGTCTCCCAGCTCAAGACGAACAGGTGGGTTCACCTACCTCTCATTTACTCAGTCTACAGTATATTGAAGACAATTATATTTACCAGAATTACAGACAGAAGAACTGATGCAGTTGCTTTCATACATATTTTCATAAAATTTGAAGGATCCTGTCATGTTTTGCTTCACCTCCAGCTGCTCTCCAGGAAGGCCTAGGTCTCCCATTGGTCCTGTACCATGCCTATCAGTCCCATATAGATGTCTAAGGTATGTGAAAATGATTCAAATGATACTAGGAACCAAAGTGGTTCTAACTATATTTCTTAAGTAAACTGCTGAATATTCTCAAATTTCCAGATAAAACTCTAATTTGAATGTGAAAAAAGCCAGAGTGCCCATTGATTGAAAGCTTTTTCCCAATAACTGGAGTTAACAACTCAGATAGATTCAGTTCTAAGTTTTAAGTAAAGTTTGCAGCATCTGTTTCATTATAGATATGTAGAAAAGTTATGTTGTGTAGCAATAATAATATAATGAAAAAAAAAAAGCTAAAGAGAAGATAGAAAGGAGGAAGGTGAGAGGGGAAGAAGAGGCATTCAAGATCCTGCTGCTGGAAGTATTTAATGCTGAAAAGGTAAATTAACTTGAAATAGTGGCTGGATCATGAGCAAAATGTTGGAAGAAAAGGAGTCAAGGGATGCTCCTCTATGACTTTCAGTCTGGATAATTAAGGAACTACATTTATAGACACCACACAGCATGCCCGTACCACAGTGTAGATCACCTGAGAATAAGCAAATATTGAAATGATAGTGTGGTACTTAATGCACTCATCAAAAATATAAAAGAATGACAGAATAGCAGCAGAGTCAACATTCCTACATTTGTAAAAAAAATATTTTAACTGCTGCTTTTGTGGATTTCCTAGTGAAGGTTTCTCCTCTTTGTATATATGGAGCTGGGAAATCTGTCCAAAAAAAAACCAAGTTGAAATAGAAATGTTTCCGTAAGACTATTGTCAGGAAGGAACATTCTGGATCATAGAGGCTGATATCAACTAGCAATGCAAGAAAACTAAAATAATTTATGCTGGAAGAGCCCTCTGAACAAAATTTATTTTGAGCTTCAACAATAATACCGACTTAAAAGTGGGTTCTATTTAATAACTTGATTCATTTATTTCTGTTTAATGACTTGATTCTTGTTTAATTAATTTTTCTCTCAGAATTATTTCAAACTGACCCAAAGCAAACTCTGAGCTTCTCTTCTAGTTCAGACTTGCTTCTGGTTAGAGATCTAATTCTAATTTCTAAATTCTATCTGTGATTAAATTTACTTGCTCGTTGAGCCAGAATTTTCTTTAGTCTCTTTTTCATCGCTTTTTTTTTACTATTTACTTATACGTGAAAGACAGTCATATCCCTTCTCAACTTTTGTTTGGCTAGAATAAACAATGCTGCTCATGTTAGTCTACTTTAATACAGTAAGCCTTACCTTCTGTGATCTTTCTTTTCCTGACCTACCCTTCTCTCTTTCTGTTATCGTTGAAATTCCTCTTCCTTGTACACAGCTCTTTGTGATGGTTTTTACCGAGTTCTCCAATAGCAGTGTCTCTGTCTCATTGCACAGGGTGAACATGCAATCACAAAATTTGAAGAATGCATTTGAATCTTTTGCTGTTGTTTGGATGGATCATCACCATTTTTTCTCTGAAAATTGATAGGGTGGCCTATCAAGACCTTGATAGACAAAAAAAGAAAAACAACAACAATACAACAAAGATAATCAAGCAAAATGAATACACCTGTCATAATCATAATTTCTTTTTCCTATTATCTTTCCTTAAGGACTATAAGTATTAGTTTTCAGAGGAAAATAAATATTGTTTTTTAACTACAAAACTGAAGTAAAGCATTTTCCTTATAATGTTATGAAAATTAAATTGTATGGAGGGAATATAAGTGTTACATTTCCATCAAAGTTGTGTCAAACCAGGAAGACACAAGCGGAAAATTGTTCTTAGTCATTCTTATTTAATTTGCAAATACTCTATGATGAGAATTACCTAATTTATGTTGGATGATCTCTTTACACAATAGAATAATTCACCTCATGTTCTACTTTAGGACCTATTTAGGATCTAAGTGACAAGGAAAATATAATTACAAAATGGGCAATTGTCATATTATGTTATTTATGCTTTGTAATGCAACATTCTCTCATATTTGAATGTTGTTGGATCCCTTCTTAAGAATGGACTGAAAGTTTTAGAATTTCAAGATCAATATTTCTGCTCTCCCATAAGTTGGAAATAACGTGACAAGTATGAGAAACAATATGATCTCTTTGATACTGAAGTAGTATAGCTGGGCTTTCCCTTTCAATTCCATGTTGAAGTCTAAGATGAAATGCCGTCATAAGTGAACTCAATTTTAACTTCACTCTCTTATACTAGTTGCTAATTTTACTCTACGTGTTTACTGGCCAGCATGACTCCCTACCTCCCTTGCTGCAAACTTTCATATTCTCCCCTTTATGATCCCAACTACTTTTAGAGGCCAAAAACTTACAAATCCTTCATTCATAGCACAGCAAGAGTCTTGATTTATTATAAAATAAATCAATGTGCTCTCATCAGGAGGGTAGAAAAATGATAAAATGTTTTTTCCAGTCCCACTGACATGAAGCCAAATTCTATATTTTTCAAATTTTAAATTACACGTATTACTCATTAAAATTGATCCTCTCATTTTTCAGTTACCTATTTTTTCAATTGTCTCTGGTAATAATAATCCATGAAGACTATTTAATATCAGATTTCTCTCTGAATCTTTTTGCTAGATTTTTTTTTATATTGTAGAAACTACTTATTAAAAAATAATTCTGTTTCTTTACCAGTGACAAAATAAAAGCTAACACATATGCATTAAAGAATGAAAAAAAGGGAGAGAGAAAAGGAGTGAGAAAGGAAAAGAGAAAGAAAGAAAAAAGAAAGAAAGGAGGAAAGGAGGAAAGGAAGGAGGAAAGGAGGAAAGAAAGGAAGAAAGGAAGAAAGGAAGAAAGGAAGAAAGGAAGAAAGGAAGAAAGGAAGAAAGGAAGAAAGGAAGAAAGGAAGAAAGGAAGGAAGAAAGGAAGAAAGGAAGAAAGGAAGAAAGAAAGGAAGAAAGGAAGGAAGAAAGGAAGAAAGAAAGGAAGAAAGGAAGGAAGAAAGAAAGGAAGAAAGAAAGGAAGAAAGGAAGAAAGGAAGAAAGGAAGAAAGGAAGAAAGGAAGAAAGGAAGAAAGGAAGAAAGGAAGAAAGGAAGAAAGGAAGAAAGGAAGAAAGGAAGAAAGAAAGAAAGAAAGAAAGAAAGAAAGAAAGAAAGAAAGAAAGAAAGAAAGAAAGAAAGAAAGAAAGAAAGAAAGAAAGAAAGAAAGAAAAAGGAGATATTACAGATTAGCATTCACACAGACACATCAGCCAATGTGGGCCTTCTCCCTCCTCCAGAGAAGAGATTGACCAAACTTAAATCTACTCTCCAAGTTCACTGAAGGCCAAAGTTTGTGCTGGTACAAAGATTAGAATCAAAGTTATCCAAATTAATATGCAGTTTACTATTGAGATATTTAGATTAGACTATCACAAAATATTACTGATGTTGCAGTCTCCCGTTTTCTGTACACAGAGGAAGCTGTGACTTCATGGTTCTCTGTCATCAGGAGCTGTCTATAACCCGTCCGTAGATATGTTACAGTGGATTCACCAAACTTTTGTGCAGTAAGAGTGCAACATTCCAGAATTGTTATCTAACTACTGCTGAAAATGCTGTGTTCTGGGGTTGGAATTTTAAAGTCTGTTCCCATCTTGATTATTTGTGTGTTTCTGCTGTTGTTTGTTAACGGGAGTGGATGAGAAATATTAATGGAAGTCACAAACACGTAAGCTTGAGCTATTCAGGCGACTGGTTGTGCGTACCAATGGCAGACTGTGAAGTGTGTTTATCAGAAAAGTATGTCAAGGAGATAAAGCTAAATAGCCAGTACTGCAGTGTGTTCTCAGAAAAAAAAAAAAAGTCTTAGTTGAAGGTGGAAGAAACCAAGTACATTACCCTGGTGAATATACTCTAGAATTCTGCAGCAGAAAGCAAGCAAGAAGCAGACAAACTTATTGCTTTATGAAGGTTTTATTCTTTTTTCTTCTAAACCCCTTCTCTCACCAGTCACTGAGGCCATAAGAGCAGCCTTTAATCACCTGTTTGGATAATTTTTAAGTTACATTAGATTATTCAAAGTTTACATCTCCCTGGGTAGATGTACCTACTTAAAGCCTCTTTGGCAAGACTCATATAAATTTAGATGCCCGAGAATTAAATATCTTGCTCAAATCTAACTTCTGTTTATAATAATAAAGAAAGATAGACCCCATCAGACAGTTGCTTATCCTAAGCACTACAGGTGCTTATAGAGCCAAGAAAACCAGCATCAAACAGAAGCCTGATTTTTCATAACTCATGAGCTTTCTCAAGGCTCAGAAGATGGATACTATCCCTGCCTTGACATAGATGTAAATAGAGACTCGTCCTTTTGCCGAAGCTGATGCATCACACATTGATCAGCAGTCAAACTGCTGAGGAATGGAAAGATGTATTACAGTCTTGTAGTCAGCTATTATGTATGTTCTCAAAGAAAGGCAGTGAGTAATTAAGCACAAATTTTTTTTCAGTCCTTTCTGTTGAGAAGCCTCAAAAGGCCCACTCATTTATGTGAATAAATGATACTAATATGTCAAACAAGAAAAGAGAATGGTAGGGTTGGGTCAGCACTCACATCAGCTTCTTTGCATAGCCATAGCATGAAATAAAATAAATCTAGTGCACAGGAGGGAATCCAATGGTGAGTGAGTTATACCATTTTATCAACCTCTTTTAATCTAGTTGTGTTGCGTGTGTTGTCATGAAGATAAAGGTTAGACTAAACTAATTGGTTGGCATCTGTTTTGAGGAAGTTATCTTCTTCAAAAAGACACCAGTCATAGCTTTCATATGTCAAAGATATTAACGATGGTTCCATTTGGAAAATCAAAGCCAATATATAATGTTAATTAGAGATCATAGAATGCAATATAAAGAAAACACAATTTTTAAACTCTTCTCCCTGGAGCATTAAGGATTGAATTTAATGATCCATATCCGAAGGAGATGCTTGAGTCTGACAAGGTCAGAACAAATTTTACATGTGGTACACAGATTCAAAATAACTCTCCTGAACCATAGAATGAATGATCCATTCAACTCTCCTCAGAAACAATGTTCAGTCAATAGTAGCAGTTTTTCATTCTGTTTCAGGTGTAAAAGAATCACACAGGTAGCATTCAGTCTTTCTCTAATGTAATAAAGTAAAAATTATTCATGTTGTCCCAGACTATTTTCTTTCTTTATAAAATTTGGTTGGAAAAATAAAAGCAACAGCAAAATAAAACAATTTCCTGGACTGTGGAGAAGATACTATGTTTTGTGCTGTTTTGCCTAACTTAAACATTTTATGCAGACTGAAAAACAGTTTAGTGCTTTACCTCGAGAAACTTGTTATATTTGTTGTAAGCTATGAACATGCCCATGTAGTCCTTTCTTATGATTTGTCCAAATACCACTTCAAGCTGGTTCTGAATTCTTGTATTTTGTTTATGACTGCAAATGCCTGTTGCTTGTACTTCGAAGCAATAGGGTCGTACTAGGCGTGTCAGATTTCCAGGAGAAAATAAAAAAAAATAAATCACATTCTGTTTCTTCTTTTCCTCTTATAATCCAATTATGGCTTTCTAAAGTTTGGCCCATCCCATCACATTTGGAAACAGTAGACTTGACCATTAAATTGTTTTCTTTAACCATGCAAATTTTGTCCATGTACAGAGAAGAATATGTAGAGATAATTAGAGAGTGTTTAAGCTAGTTGAACAAAAAGTTCATGTGTTCTGGGATAAGATAATAGTTAAGTTCACGGCTAATATCTCATTTTTACAAATCATTCATTTGATTTGAAATAGAAGAAGAGATAATTTCTTGTTATAACTGGAAATAGGTTTATAGTGGTGTTTTTCCCCGAGACAAAAATTTTTTTGTACAAATAATATTTTTTTCTATAAAAACATTTAAGAGGTTTATAAATTGTTTGATAATTAAATATTGCTCATTTAATTACCTTCAATTATATAGTATAACTTCTATACTGATAATTCTACCTGTATTACTTGTTTATGAACACATGCAGGTGTTTTTTGTGGATGAATTTATCCTATCTTCAGTTTCATTTATGCTTTACCTTCAAATCTTTGAACAGGTTATTTATTTATTTTCAGAAATGCATGCCATATGTTGTCCCTGATATTTACTCTGGTAATGTTTACATAATACTTTTATTTCCTAGGCAAACGATGATGATCTGGCATACACCCTCAGTTCTGCACATCTTCAAGTTGGGATGTAAGTTTAGATCATGAAATGTATGTACCAGTGTTAACACAGTTCTGTAGTTGAACCAATAGACCCATCTCTCAACAGCACTAATTAACGTAGCTCAATAACATGCTGATGCAGCTATGCTGCCTTCCAGTTCTCAGATAAGATAAATGCGTGCTAATTTGTAGGTTTTTAAACAACATTCTATTGCTTTTAGTCAAATTCTACTAAATTGCGACATATAACTATCTTACAGATCTTGCAGTAGAATGGCAGAGCTACTGCTGTACAAATCATGTTTTTCATATTGACTGGCTCTGAGATATTGAACAGGTCACTTAATCTGCAGTCCAGAATCTTGCAATAAAAACCCACACTAGTCATGGTATACTGCAGAACTACTTAGATACACAAAGGTAGATAATTTTACAACTGACTCTTTTCTTAAGCTACATTTTGTGAAGACTCCAAGAAAGAGCTGAAAATGAAGCTAAAATAAATGAAGAGAAATGAAAGGCTGGAATAAAATCTAAAGATATAATGTAAGTGGCCTGAAGAACAGTGCAGGGAATTGCTGGAGAGAGCTGTAACCATTCAAATGAACAGTGGCTGGTTAAGTTTCCTTGGACATTATTTTGCCTGCTAATGACTTCCTGAATAGACTTCCTCACCTCTGTGACCAGGGATGTGCATAGCAATGCATTGCTAGAAAATATCTTTCGAATTCTTCATTAAAAAAAAAAAAAAAAAATGTATATATGTATACACACATATATTGTAAAATACCTTTGGACCAAAATTTTAAAGTTAAGCTGGCCTATAAAGACCTTCCCCTCAGAGGGAACACTTAGCAGCCTATTTAAAGCAATTTTGATGAATATCGTGTTGTTAGAGTAGTGTAAACAGGGTCTTAGTCCTCACTACATAAATGTAGTACACTTCACTGAAAAGATAGCTCTTCCTTCCCTTGTATAATGAAAAGTTGAAGGTCTGCCAAAAAAGTTGGAGTGCCAGAAATTCTGTCGATGTGAGGGCATCTTTCCACCTGTAAATCAACTGCACATTTAAATTACTTCCTTTCATAATCTATTAAAATGGTTTTGGCACAGCTGTTCTCTGTGCAATGCTTATTGCACAATTTCATTTCTTGTCTGCAGTTGTTATTATTAACTCTCAGATGTTATTGAAGGAGGATTTGTATCTTATTCTGTGAATGACAAAAATGTTCTGAAGTATATTTTTCAAGTTAAACTGAGATGATTATCCTGGTTATTTAACCCACTTAATTTGTTTACCATTCGGACATAAGTGGAACAGGACTCTTTTCATGCAAAATTAACTACTTTTTAAATGATCTGTTGAAAGTAAGACTGTGCATGGAATTTCCTTGTCATTATTTCAAAGTATACAGACCTGTTGTTCATCAGGAAATACTGGGACTTATTCCAAAATCACAGAAAAATCACTTCTGAAATCATAGAAGGTGCTAGAAGCAATCAAAATCATTTAGGCTTCTGTTTTCAGGCGGAAGACTAAGGGTATGAAAATAGTGGAAGTTATGAAACATTGTAGCACTGTTAAATTCTACATTTGGAAGGAAGAAACTTTGTAAAACCAATTAGATATTTTTGGCAAAGTATCTGTTGCACATAAAGCTAATGAATATCCAAGAAAACACCAACCATTGAGAATCCTGTTTGCTTTTCCGTATTTTTTCAAATCAAAATCATAGAAGCATAGAATAATCAAGGTTAGGAAAGACCTCTAAGATTTTTAATTTAGTTCAATTGTCCAACTACCACCAAGACTGCCTTCTAAACCATGTCCCTCAGTGCCACGTCCTCACAGTTCTTGAACACCTCCAGGAAAGTTGAACTCACCACTTCCTTGGGCAGTGCCTGTTCCAATGTCTCAACGCTCTCTGACAATAGCTTTTTCCTAATATCTAACTTCAACCTCCCCTGGCACAACTTGAGGCCATTCTCTCTAATCTTACTGCTGATTATGTGGGAGAAGAAACTGACCCCCACCTTACCACAGCCTCCTTTCAAGTAGTTACAGAAAGCGATAAGGTCTCCCTTGATCCTTCTCTAGTCTGAACAATCCACTTCCCTCAGTTGCTCCTCAATAAGACTTTTGTCCCAGATCCTTCACCAGCTTTGAGGCCCTTCTTTGCACATGCTTTAGGGCCTCAGTGTCTTTCTTATAGTGAGGGGTCCAAAACTGAAAGCAGTATTCAAAGCATTCAACCTCACCTGTGCCCACTGCTTTTTGTCAGCTCACTGGATACCACTGAGATGAGCATGGCTCTGTGGTATTTATTCCTTGTTGCCCCCTCTAATGATCTTTATGCCCCCTGAGCTTTCATTTCTGGACGCTAAATAGTCTTACTCTTTCATGTGAGATGCTCCAGATCATAGAATCGCTCAGGTTGGAAAAGACCTTTAAGATCATTGAGTCCAACTAACCATACTACCCTAACTCTAACAATTCTCCACTAAATCATGTCCCTGAGCACCACATCCAAACAGTTTTTAAATACATCCAGGGATGGTGATTCAACCATCTCTCTGGGGAGCTTATTCTAGCTCCTAATAACCCTTTCTGTAAAGAACTGTTTCCTGATACCCAACCTAAACTTACCCAGATGAAACTTAAGGCCATTTCCCCTCACCCTGTCACCTGTCACCAGTGAGAAAAGACCAGCTTTGCTATAAGGACCTTTCAGATATTGGAAGAGAGCAATAACGTCTCTCCTCAGCCTCCTCTTCCCCAGACTAAACAGCCCCAGTTCCTTCAGCCTCTCCTCGAAGAGCATATTCTCCAAGCCCTTCACAAGCTTTGTTGCCCTTCTTTGGACCTGCGCCAGCACCTCAATGTCATTTCTGTATTGAGGTGCCCAAAACTGAACGCAGTACTCAAGGTGAGGCCTCACCAATGCTGAGTACAGAGGCAGGATCTCTTCCCTAGTCCTGCTTATCACACCATTCCTGATACAGACCAGGATGCCATTGACCTTCTTGGCCGCCTGGGCACACTGCTGGCTCTTATTCAGCCATCTGTCCATCAGTACATCAAGGTCCCTTTCCAACGGGCAGCTTTTCAGCCACTTCTCTGCAAGCCTGTAGGTTGTTGTGACCAGATCGCAGAACCCAACACTTGACCCTATTGAAACTCAATAATCATAAGAATAATTGAAACCACAATCATCTTTGTGACCCTTTCACTGGATTCTGTGTGGTATCTCCATGACTCTTTTAATACTGTGGAGCCTGTAACTGTACATAGTACTCCAGGCGTGACCTTACCAGGGTTGTGAGGACGGATTGCCTCCTCCAACCTAGCAACACTTCTAATGCAGACCAATAGGCTGTTGGCCATGTTTGTTGTACTACTGCTGGCTCATGTTCACCTTGGTGACCATCAGGACTCCCGTGATCCTTTCTGCAAAGTCTCTTTCCAGCTTGTTGACAGACCGCACTCTTACGGTTTTATTTCTCCCCAGGTGGAGAGATTTGCACTTACTCCCAGTAAGAGGTTTTAAATATATACCATTTCTGCACAAGTGGCAGGGAGTAGAAGACCCCATTGACTCCAGTAGCTGGCACCACAGCCTAGGGACACCCTCAGTCTAGCCCAGCTCTAGGATCTGGCACACAGTCTACTCACACTAGTTTCCCTAGGAGCTGTGACCGAGTTCCTACAGCACACTCACGTTTGGGATAGAGAGTTAATCTACACACAGAGATAAAGTTAACAGAAGATTTAATAGAAGACAGAACAGCTCAGCTAGTCAAGCACACTGATCAGGCCCAGTTTTGCAGAAAACCAGACCCTTTTGTACTCCTTTAAGGCTATTCCTCCTTTATTTCTCCCCGCTCCTCCTTCCCCAAAATATCCCTTATAGACTTTACATAGTCTCACAGGCCACTTCCATTATTCTAAAACGTGTTTTCCTTGTCTTTCTCTTCTCACAAGTTAAAAATTGCAAAAGTATTGCCTGAAGTATCTAAGGGACCTATCAGTGTCTGGAGACACTCAGTCTTAGCTATTGTCTCTCTTATCCCTTTTTTAACAGTTGTTTTTTCTCATCAATTACCTCTTTATTTACTACCTTCTTTTCAATTAAAAACTCCTTGAGTGAATTACTTTAATTAAATGGAAAATTTCACCTTCCTCATGCTGTTACAGCCACCATAATAATAGAGATATATATTTCTTTCAAAATATTGTGTAGGTCTTGTTTATCTTGGAAACCATTGGGCTATATCAGAGGTGATAACCTCTGCTCATCACATTCCAAATGAAATGTTATCTGATGATAATAAGATAATAATAAAATGCAAAGATTTACAGCTCTTTGCAGGTTTGTGGTAGTTTGAGGAGAACAAAATAACTGAGAGGAGGCTACATCCATTTCACTCAAAACTGGTGTCTAGCATTTACTGAAGTCTTTTCTTAACAAAGAACAGATGCTGAACCTGTTTCTGTCCAATCCTGCTATCTGTTCCCATTGAGGAGAATCCTAACACATGCTGGGTGACAAATATCTTAATTTTGTGTATTCTACTTTACAGAGATTTAAATTTGTGTTGCTTTATCACTGTGCAAATGAGATATTTGGCTTCTAAGTTTTTAATTTTTGCATACTGACTTCATAGCACAGTTTCCTCTTCCTTTACCCATTGTTCTGTAATTACTATTATTTTAATTATACTAATAGACAAAATTTCTCCCGTTGTTCTTGTGTCATATCTCTGTGTATTTTCTGCTTGTCCTGGTGATTTACTGCCTGGGAATTTTTCAAGCTCCATTACCCTTCCTACTACAGAGCTGCAGGAATGTAGGAGTTTTAGGAGTCCTAAGACTCCCCTGAATTTATTTTAGTCCGACCCGTGTATCTACTCACCCTGATTGTTCATCCACACTATTTCTAATTCAAGATGGCACAATCACTCTATTGTTTCCATGCTTACTAAACCAAGTCACCTTCCTCTTTTTGAATATATACAGCCTTTAAATCTTGAGCAGCCATTTAATAACAGGTGAGTACTGGAATCAGGGATAAGAAAGGAACCGGGAGAAGACATATTCATTGCCTTGATTCCTGATGTGCTTTCTTAAGTAAGTGTGCATGTAGAAAGAAAAGTATATAGTTTACTAAAGTGAAAGGTGTTCGGAAAGATATGAAACAGTTCATTATATTAGTCAATATGTTCTCAGCCACTGAAAAATAAGCATACTTTATGTAAGAAAGCTAGTTGGTTGAGATATTTCAAAGAGAAAAACTAGTTGACAGAAGTTACAGTGAACATTTATTAAGATCTGAGGTTTAGTTGCCCTGTAAGAAGGTTTGATATTTGGAAAATGATTCAGTCCAATAGTATAATGAAAATTAAACTTAAAAAAAAGTCCTGCTAGTGAGGAAAAAGGGACGTTTTCTTTTAGAGAATAGAAATTGATTTTTTTTAATGTTGAATGCCAAGGGACTGGGATAGCCAAAGTCCTTTGGAAGACCTTGTGCGCAGGAAACCAAATTAATTGTCAGTCACACTTGGACTGAAAGTTTTGGCAAAACCTGTGGTTTTCTTCAGAATGTTATGGCTTTGAAAAATCTTTAGTTTCCTACATCAAATGTTCCATTGGGATCATTCAGTTCCAGTGTAAGCAGAGATGTGAGCATAATCTAAATCTCAAAAAGATTCTAAAGCACATCTATGATTAAGAGATTACAACCATTTAGAACAGATCTTTAATGAGAAGTGATCAAACAGTAAATACATGGTTAATATTAAAACAAAAATTTGGATCTTTTCACTTGTCATTTTATCAAAGCATTAGCAGTATTTATAATCATCCATCTTAAAACTGATACTGTAAGTAATTATCAAAACTTTGAAACATATAGATGGAGCACTGGATCTAGCACTCAAGCTGCGATGATATCTCATAGTATATATAATACCTCAGCACAGCTTTCATTTGCAAAAGACCAAGAACTGATTTCCTTTGTATGCATATAAATAAAAAGAAAAACAACAAACCCACAATAATCCTGATTGGCAGAAGTACACAGCGGGAGTCTGACAAAAAGTCTTCTCTACAGGGTCTCCATGACACAAGACAAACAGGAACATAATGGAGCATGACTAAGAGGTCAAGGGGCAAAGTATGCCTGTTTATACAGGTACTCCCATCTGATTTCCTTGACCAAGTCCATGGCAATGGCTTCTTCATGTATCCTTCTGTTCAACTAAGAGGTAAAGAGCTGAACAGAGAAAAAGTTGATCAAAACAGCTTTAGCAAAACAGGTGACCACTGATGAAAGGAGTACAATAAGAATTTTTAATTTAAGGAAGATAATTAATTCCTTTTAAGACAAATATTCTGTGTTTCAGGACAACACACATAAGTTCATATAAGGTCTTTTTGTTCTTCATTTGATTAAAGTGAATTTAAATCATTCATAAAAGCATAAAATACCCAGTGGCACCAAAAACTACAATTTTATTTTAGAGCGAATCTTGACTCAACAGTGCCGTATTTCCAAGCTTTGATATGTGTAGTCAAGTGAGAATCTTGACAAAGAAAGTGCATTGAAAAAAACGATATTAATATACTTAAAGTCAGTGAGTATTTCAGATATACATTTCCCTTTGGCTGAAGGTTCAGTTTGTACCAGCTATGAGTGATTTCAAAAACAAAAAACAGCCTGTGGGTGAACCTACCATCCAAGTTACTGCATTTGGCTCACACAGAAAATTCAGGATCATTGGGGAATCATTTTAAATTAATGAACATTAATAAAGGAATAAAAAGAAATGGTAATGTTAATGACTGTACCCCTTTTTAACTGTGGCTATATGGCTAGATTTCTCTCTGGAGTATGTTTTAGCTAACACTGGAGTATGCTTTAACTAACACATGATATCATCTTCAGTACAAAGGAAATGATGGTGGCAATGTTGGAATATTGCAATATTTGCATCAGGAGGGTACCACAAATGCTTATATAGGAACAGAAAGGACACTGTAAGTTTGTCAGGGCCTATGAGGATAAAGGTGACAGTTTTCTGGATCCCATCATTATTGGGGATACAGTGTCATTACTACAAGTCTGAGTAAAAACAACAGTCCATGGAGTGATTACATATGAATTCCCCATGAAAAGAAAAATTAAAGACACAGCCCTCAGTAGTTAAAGTGATATGCACTGCCTTTTGGGTTAGGAAAGGGGTCCTCCTGAACACTTTCTGGATTTCCTGGAACCCAGACAAACTCTATCTGCTACATTGTGATGCTGGCTACGCTGAAGGCTCAAACTTCTAGTCAGGCCAGAGAGAAAAACAACCCTCCTCTTGCAACACGATAACACCTAAGTAAGTTTGATGATGATGGAGCCTGATTACTGTGGAAGACAGTAGATTTTTTTTACTGACAATCAAGCTCATGAAGAATTAATCAAGACAAACGCAATCTTCATGTGATTGGTGGAAAGATATAAAAAGCATTCAGTCAGGGAAGACATACAGATTAGGAAATTATTGTTCTAATTCAAAAATACACAGATATCAGTCAGGTGAATCATTCAGTAGAGCAACTATTTTCCTGCACTATATATAGATAAAATACAGAGTTATTGTACAACAACTTACACAGGGTTCAGACACACATTGTGAAGTGGGTCTAAGATAAGTGAGGCAAGTCGCAGCCTTCATATTTCTTATATTAGCTTGTAAACTTTTAAAAGCTCTAGCACAGATTCCAACACAGTTAAATCCTTTTTCTTCCTCTTACGTGCAGTTTTATGTAAACAATAATTATTTAAAATATTAAAAGGAAGAAGAGTCAAGAAAAAAATCAAAATAAAATAAACTAAGGACATGATCCAGTTACCTAAACACAAATGTCCGGTGATGTATAAGATGTCATGGGATAAAACTTAGCAGTAAACTCTTACATTTACTACTGAAGTCAAGCAAATGAATATATAGAAGAATGTAAGTAGATGCTTGTGTTTTGGCAATCGGATCCTACTCTAGAGATGAGATTCAGGCTGTGATTGAAGACATCTGTATTTCAGTAAGTCTAAGCATTCTTTATAGTTGGCTGAGAGCTAGTCAACAATTAAACAGCAGTGTAGCCTAAAAAACAATGCACCTTCTAGACTTCCTAGGATTTGCTCACAATATTTACTTGTTTGATTATTCTATCTATAAGTAAGTTTGATATTTTCTGTATCATATCCAATGCCAAGGCATAGGATTAGTTCCAGCTGCATCAAAATAAATAAATAAATAACTGTACATTATGGAGGTAAGTGCTACAGTTGTGATTTAACCTGGAAGGCAGGCAAGCACCACATGCCATTTTCTCCCCTCAGCAAGATGAGGGAGAAAATCAGAAAAAAAGTTACAACTCATGAGATAAATTAAAATAATAAGACAGAAAAGAAAGTTAGTAATAGCATATATGTATATGTGTGTGTCATATGTTGTATGTATATATATGTACATATATATATATTTATATATACAAAATAAATGTTGCACAGTGCAGTTGCTTACTACCCCCGACTAATGCCCAGTTACTTCCTGGGCAATAGCATCTCCCTTTGCCAGCTCCTTCCAGTTCATTTTTCAGCACTGTGTTATATGGCACAGGGTATCCCTTTGGCCAGTTTTGGTTAGCTGTCCTTATTCTGTCACCTCACATATGTTTGTGCACCCTCTGCCCCTTGCTGGTGTGTTATCAACATTATTCTCATTCCAGTTCCAGAGCACAACATCATACTAGCCATTACAGATAAAATTATCTCAATTGAAACCAGGACATACAATAAGAATATATTTTCTGTCTTGAACATAACAGAGTTATCAATGAATTTTAATTTTTAGTTGTTGCCCCTGTACATTGCAGGGGAGTTGGACCAGATGACCTTTAAAAGTCCCTTTCAACTCAAACCGTTCTATTTGAGAAATAGAATTCTATTAAAGAAATGAAGCACTATCAAGGGATTTTTTTTCTTATCATTTACTGCTCAACTTCTCTATAGTAGCAGACTACCTCAGAAATTCTCAACAACTTGCTTTTCATTCAACTTAAATTAGAAAAATGAATGATGATATGGGAAGGGGAGGGCATTAGATATATGATAGAATATATCTATATAGATATATATCTTAGATATATAGATATGTATAGATAGATATATAGATAGATGTATAGATAGATATATTAGATATCAATAGAACGAGGAGAGGTGTAATGTAAGAAATGGAAACACTATGAAAAATACCAGAAAGCTGTCAACAAGCAGAATATAAAATATGGATTAAGTGAACCAGCCTCCTTGTTCTCCAGTGACCTCTGAATGAGCTAAATATAAATCTAAATTAGGACTTAAAAAGATCTTTCCCCTTGTCTGCTTTTCAAATGAAGACCCTTACTGATTCTGCTTATTTTATCTAACGTTCCAGTTACCTCTCTTTGCATCTGTGTAAGAGAGACATTAGCTCTTTCTATTCTGCCAAATGTATCCACCCAGAGAATGATTCCTGGCTCCAAATTGGCACAAACTGCTTATACCTACTACCCTGCTTAAGGCTCAGATCCACAGAGCAGGTACACTATGGCCACACAGTATAGCAGTTAGTGAAGCAGCTTCAGGGCTCCATAACTTTATTGTCTTTTTTTCTTTATCTATTTAAACTATCTGATATAATGTGATAAATATGATCAGGCATATTTAATCTGAATGCCTGGAGGAATCTAAGAAAAATGCATCAAGGAAACCTTTTCAGGAGAGAGCAACAGGAATAACTCAGCTTGATTCAGTCTTGTTTGTAACTTTCTAAACTGGACTATCCTGAGGAATATATCTGGGTTTGGTTTCCACTACATTATATGATGTGGTACAAACAATATCCTAATGCATATATTTTAGATGCTATACACTGGAAAGCTAAGTGTAATCAGAGACACTACAACAGAATAAAGAGCTTTATTTATGCAGTGACACACCTGGAATTTAACAGATATGGAAATCAATCAGTTAATTCATTGATTATTATTTCAGATGGACCTGACCAGACTGCGTTGACACAAGGAGGAAGGGGCTAGATGATTGCTAGACATCATTTCTACCAGGGTTCACTTTAAAGATTTTGACAATTTTTTGTATCTGGTTAATAAGCTGGTCTTTTTTTGCTTCTTCCATCTGTTTTGTCAGCACATTTAGAATCTGAGAAGAAATCACATCCTTTAATTCAGTGGTGCATTCTGTTAGATGAATTTAATCTGTTCTGATTTTAGGCCAGTAGAAGTTTGGTCCATAAATCTTAGCAAGATAGAATAGGTTCACATTACAGAAAGAAGTGAATGTGTCTAAAGAGCAGATCATCTGACCTATTTAGATAGCTACATGAAGAATTTTTTTATAAATCCGCATTTTACATTAATTATAAAAAATGTTTTGCTTGGGATTGGACATTTTAGTTCTCTGAAGACAGCACTGCAGGACACTGGACACATTTTATATATCTATCTATCTGTTTCTCTGTGTTCCACCCCAAAAACAAGGTGCAAATATTCTGCAGAACAGATATATGAATAAAATAGTTTAAAGGAAAACATAGAAACTTTATTATTTTATAAACATTACACAGTTTTTCTGTTTTACTCTCTCTCATTTTGGAAGATTTCTGTGGTCTTCTAGAGATGTTTCTTTTTCCTCTCCTTTGATGCTTGAACTATTTTATATAGGTTCAAATAAAATCAAGTTCCCTTTCTCTACCTTAATGCTATGGAGATAATTTTCTTTTCATTTAAAAATTGTCAGTGGGGAAAACTTTTTTCCTCTCAGCCAAACACCTGGTTTTTAGTTATTTTATTTATTCATTTATTTATTTTTAGCATTTCTACTAAAGAGGTCAACATCACCTTTGGTAAAGTTCCATGTTTGCTACCATCATCAGAAAAACTAAAACTAAAAAAAACAACCCAACTATCAAATAAACAAACAAAAAAACCCAACCCCTTAAAAAGCATATACATTTCCAAAGCAAATATGTCAAAGAGTCTATCCTGGCCATATCTAAATTATGTTTGATCTTTGCCCCTATACTTGCTACACCACTGCCTCTTTATTTGGTCCTTTTTTTTTTTTTTAACACGGGGCTGGGGGCTAAAAAGCTTTTGCTATTTATTTTAATTTCCTTTTCAAGGTCCACCTCAGCATGAGAGTTGGCAGGTCTCACTTTTCTCCTACGTGTTCTGACCTTCAAGACTTAACTGTTCAGTTGATGTGTTCATGGTACTGCTCATACATTCCCAGCTTACCTCTGTAAATCCTTTTTTGCACTGATATGATCAAGGTCAAAAATGCATAAATGGATTTCTCATATGAGTAATATTTACCCACATCTCAACAACTGCTGTAAAACATCACACGGAGGACTTTATTTTCTCCTTAACTGAGTTGTACATAATTCCCAGCATGAAGTGATTAGTTATTTAGTTAGGTCCTCGGTATTTTCCTTTCAGTCATTTCTCTTTCACTTGTATTATACATATCAGATTTCACATCTGTGATTTAAAGTAGTTCCAATCTTCTTACTATTTTAAACTTTCTGAATTTACTGATCTTCCACAGATTTCCTTTATTCTTTCCAGTTATTAAAATACGTTTTCTTAACAAGAATTTTGCTTTTAATTCTTTTGCAACTTAACTTTAACATATCTGCTCATCATCACTTAATGCAAGATAATTATTCTTTATCCAGTTATATTAGATTCTCATTACATCATGGCCATGTACTCTTGGGTATTGTTTCCTGTGATTTTGTTGTATAAAAAATATTTGCATTACACCATGTTTTATTTATTTATTCTGGAATGTGGTCTTCAGTCTATATGTGGGATACCAATAATATATTAATCTATATCTCTAATAGTACTAATGAGGTCTTTATCAATATTAAATTCTAATCCTAATTATTTGGAACAAATACTTAACAAAGATCTTTCTTGAACTGCTTCATAGTTTTCTAAACTGTTTCTAAACTGCTTTGTTGAGTCTTTATATTGTAAAAAATGAAAATGAAAATGGAAAGGAAAAGGAAAAGAAGGAAAAAAAGGAGAAGGAGAAGGAGAAGGAGAAGGAGAAGGAGAAGGAGAAGGAGAAGGAGAAGGAGAAGGAGAAGGAGAAGGAGAAGGAGAAGGAGAAGGAGAAGGAGAAGGAGAAGGAGAAGGAAAAGGAAAAGGAGAAGGAGAAGGAGAAGGAGAAGGAGAAGGAGAAGGAGAAGGAGAAGGAGAAGGAGAAGGAGAAGGAGAAGGAGAAGGAGAAGGAGAAGGAGAAGGAGAAGGAGAAGGAGAAGGAGAAGGAGAAGGAGAAGGAGAAGGAGAAGGAGAGGAAATAAAACTTGACACTTTATTAAGAAATTACATATTAAATAGTCTTCAATCAGCAGAGCTCCTGTGAATCAGACAGCACTTTTTGTTCTATCAAATGGGGTCAAAATCCCACTAAAAATGTTCATATCAAAGTTGTTGAAAGAAAATGTTCAAAATGATTCGTATGTTTACTATTAGGGGACTAGAGAATTAAGTTGGGATGCTGTAAACAGATACAGTCTTTCAGTGAATAAAAAGCCAGAAAACCAGCCACCTTGGGGTGTGTATATCTATGGGTGATTCTCTTGCACCTCTCTAGGGAAACCTTCATCCTCTGCTCCCTTTTCTTCTCTGAAATGCCTGTATACAGACACACATAGCACGGAGAATAAACAGGAACAACTGGAAATCTGTGTGTAGCCACAGAACCATGATCTCATTGAAACCATGGAGACATGGTGAGACAGGTCACATGATTGGAATGCTCTCATGGATGGCTATGTCGTTTTGAGAAGAGACAGAGCAGCAAGGTGAAACAGTGGAGTTGCTCTTTGTGAGACCAAACAACGTGAGTGTATCAAGCTCTGCCTGGGGATGAATGGTGAATGAATGGGGAGCTTGTGGGTGAGTATTAAGGGGAAGGTCTAATATGGGTGACACAGTTGTGTTTACTGTTGGCTACCTGATCAGGAAAAGGAAACTGATGAGATCTGATCTTCCAGAGACAGCTGAAAGTAGACTTTGATCACAGGAACTGGTTTTCATGGGGTACTCAAACTACCCTGAAATTTAATGGAAAAAAACCAACATTGCCAGGCTCACAGAACACTGTAACAGGCTGTCCAGAGGTATTGGAATGGTAGATATTTAAAACCTGTCTGGACACTTTTGTGTGCAAACATACTCTAATAACCTGCTTTATCAAGGAATTAGACTAGATATCTCCAGAAGCCCCTTCCAAACTACTTTTCTTCTGTGGAAGTTCCAGGTCTTTCTGTGGACACAGAACACAAGTATAATTTCCTTGCTCAGCTTTGCTTTAAATAGACAGTAGGCCATTAAGGACTTGCAGGTCAGAATAATTTGAGTGCACTGCTAGGTACACTACTCTTGAATGTAACTCTGCACAGAAAGAATTTCTGTCCATAGAAAACTTCGCTCTCCCGATGTAGTGTAAGAGCTTGGGAAAAGCTGTTTGTTTTTCTCCATGTTATTTCCTACCAGTAGTTTCACTGGGTGACTACTGTGTCACACATGGACACAACCATCTGTCCTTAGACGGATCCTGAGTTTATGCCTAAAAAGGCTGCTTAGGCATACTCATAAAGATCTGCTTTTCTCACATACACACATGTAAAGCCTTGAGGAGAAAGCATGAACATGCTTAAGCTTAATGAAAAACAATTTATATGCTATGAACTCTTTTTTAATTCTTATTTTTTTAACGTTTCCTATTTATGCACATCAGGGATCAATATAGAAATGAGGGAAGGAAAAATTCTTAAAGACTGGGAGAGTACAGCTGATAATACATACTGAAGCTTTTGGAGAAAGATGAAATTGAATAATCCAGAAATTATCTTGAGAATGTCTACAATTTAAATATTTTCTAATCATAGCAGTGTTTACTCTGAAAGGGTTATTTATAAGAGCAGTATGTAGCATCAAAAAGCAAGCAAGCAGCAACAGCAACATAAATTTAATAGTTCAACTGCATTGTTGCAAACAACTATTCAGTACACCAGAATATATGAAGAAAAATTTGCATCTGTCCACAGAAATTAGAGTGAAAGCAGTTTATTAATCTATAGTAACATTTGTGTTATTCAGAAGTGAAAAAGAAATCCTCACATGAGACCTGTTCAATGAACCTTTATGTTCATATTGCCAAGAACCACTCAAAACGGTCCTTTTGCAAATAACTTAGTTAACCACATCAGATTCAGCAGGATTAAGCTAAATCTTCTTTTGATATCTAATGTGTTATACTTCCAAAGCAATTCAGTGGCAGAGACAAATAGTTAAAGTGCAGGAAATTCACATGCATCCCCAGTGGCAACAGATCTTCAGGGCAGTGAGCATGGGAAATAAAGAATTCTCGTTTGTGTTTCTTCCAATTTCTTGCCATGTTTCCTCATCCCAGCCAGAATCGCATTGCTAAAGATTCCACAGTGGCCAGTGAAAGGATGAATGGAATTTAGTTCTCTTTTGTGAGTTGTGTGAGGATAGAGAAAGGACACAGTAAAGCTTTTATTGACCCAACTCCAAATCCAGTGTGTCTAACTAGGAAATTGTTCATTCAGATGGAAGCCAAAAAAGCGTCTATGCTTCAATGTGGCTGAGACAGCAAAATCAGTTCAGAAAACAACGGTTCTGTTTAGTAAGTATTCAAAGGAAGTAAATGTACCTACATCAATAAATAATATACAGAATAAGGCATTTATACTCCACAATATTTTCTTAAAATGCTGAGAAATAGCAAATCTATCAGGCTCTGCAAATGCTGGCTTTTCATACACAAAAAAGGCCTAAGTAATTTTTTAAATTCTAACAAAGTTCTTTTAAGGTGCATAAATATTTATGCAAATTTTCATTGTCTTTCATTTAGAAAGATTTTCTCTTATTTTTCCACTGTAAAAATGCTTATGAACACGCAATTTCTAAAAGTGCTAAGAATTTTCATATAACCTTTCTAATCACATCCTTGGGTAGTTTGTAACTTATAACTTGAAAGCAAAGTACATGAATAGTATTGATGGTTAGCTGTATAATATGTGGCTATATAACTGTCCTGGACATGAATATGCTTCCAGTCTTGAAATGTCCGTATTCTTTAACACTGAGATGCCAACTCGTCCAGATAGTTTATTTAACAATCAATTTCTACCCATGGATGTTCTCTAATGAAAATAAGTCAATTTATGTTCATTGCTATCTGCATAGAAAGAAAAAATTGCAACACATTCTTAGAAATTCTTATACTTTTAAGAGATTGGTTGCTTGTTTGTTTATAAGGGAGACTATGTTTTATAAATATTTGGAAAGCAGAACTGTCCTACATTGTTTTCTTAAGCCTTCAGATGAACTGAATACACGGCACACAGTGACCTGCTTTAATCTAAAGTTGCCCTAACCAGAATGTGTCCCTTTCCCTTAGTTACAGAGGAAGCTTACACTGAAGGGAATACCTTTTTCAGATATCTGAGTTGAGAAGATTGAAATCCATCTTTTCCTCCACCCTAGCAGAGATTACTGTGTAGGACACAATGAATGAGCAGCATGAAAATGTCCTCATGAAGAAGAGAAAGTGAAGAATGATGAACATCTTCCTTGGCATCAGGCTCAGTTATCTCCTTACAGAAGAAACAAGATTTGCAACTTCTCTCTTACCTTCATATTTATGCTCCTGCTCTACTCCCCATCTGTGGCAGAGCTTATCTTAGGAGTTTCCTTATTTTATTATCATCTACTTATTTTTTCCTAGTGCTCCATCTTAACATCCACTCTCTCTATCCTATTTTATGTCCACCTTCCTTGTACTAGCTTTAAATAAGTGGTGGACTTTGTGACTGACATTAAATTGCACAGTAAGTTATACAGAAAGTTATAGTAAGTACAGGTTATGTTAAAACAGCTTTCTTTTTGTTCTTGGAAAACAAGCTTCAATAATTGCTCCTTGGGATCTTCTTTGAACATTCTCTGGTTTGAAATAGTTTTCCTTTAGATAGGTAAATGAGGTTTTATATGGTGATGTATTTCCAGTTTTTTTGGCACGAATACTTATCTTTACAGGGCTATGTTAATAGATCTCACAGTCAAACCTACTTTTTTCAACAGCAAATACAAAATTGTAATACACAGACATAATTTGATTTCTGCTGTGTGTGTATCAACAATAATTGTCTCACTATCTGTTCATTTTTCAAATGCACCTAGCCCTGGAAGGAAGGCTGTTTTTAAAAATAAATCTACACAAGACTTTTGAGTAAGAAACAACATCTAGTAAACTCTATATGTGTTTACCAAGAGGCAAAGAGAAGTAGTAGTAAACAAGATTTTGGTGGTTTCATTTCAACAACTTAAATCAACACTTAGAAATTAAATTAAAATTATATAGTGCATTACTTACAAAAATGAAAAAGTTTTTTTATATTTCTCTGGAAATATAAGGGAGATATTCAGTTTTAATATAAATTAAATTGAAGATGGAGAGTACTGAGAGTACAGGTTGTCTGGGAAATACAATTGGAAATGAAGTTGTGTGAAGGATCTGAACAGTAATGGCATGTAGTTGATGGGACAGAAAATCCTTTTTTTTCTTCACAAGTTGTTTTTCCTATCCATTTTGAGGGAAAAGGGAAAAATGTAACAGACAGCGTATTTATAAGGTCAGTTTATACTTAATTCATGGCAATCAATTTCCTAGGAACTTCCTGATCATGAGTTGTGTCTAGATCATGGTGTACTAGCCATTGATGGATCTATCTATGAATTATTAAACTCTTTTTCAAAGTCCTAATTTTAGTTTCCAAAACATCTTATGATAAAGAGTCCCACACACTATTTGTCATACAAAATTGCTCCATATTTTGTTCAGCATTGGTAATTCAATCCCTGTCCCCACCTCCTCCTTCTTCTTCTTTAAAATAGTGAATAACTGTTCTCTCTCTCCTCCACTACTTACATCAGTCACTTATTTTCCCATCACCTCTTCTTCAGCCTGTGAAATCATATTCTACTAAGTGTGTATAAGATTCTTTTTCAAGCAATAGTGGCTAGTTTAGAGCAAATTAATGTCAACATTTGAATAATTAATAGTCACTTTTTTGGGCGACTTCAGTGATGAATGTCATTTGCTGTTTTACTACTGTTTAATGTGAGACCATTTGTAACTCTTTCAACAGCTTTAGACTTCATTATCTGTCTATCTGAAGTGTACTCTCTACTGGAACATCAATAACTATGCTGAAGTGTAAATGCCAAGTAAAAATAATTGAAGACTATACTAATAATCTGCTTATTTTGTGGAAACTGACAATTTCTGCAAATTGTTTTGTATTTTTGAACTATTTATCAAAAATCTCATCAAATTGTTAATGAGATTTATTTATTTGAGAACAAAGGAAGGAATTCTGGGAGAAGCTGAATACTTTTCAAGTACTCAACTACATTAGTTGTACTAAAGCACCTTTGAAGCAGGACCAACACCTAAATGAAGGATTTATGGGTCCCTAACATAGTGTCTTTTAGTCCAGTTCTTTGAGGTAAATTTACGTACATGAACTATATGTTTTGTGTTTGGAGATTTAAGTATATATTTAAATTATAGATCTCAAAAAAGTTATAAAAGGAAGATTAAGACATCAACAAGCTTTAACAAAATAACACAATACTAAGTACACACCATAGAAACTTTTCAAACTCATGATAATTAATGTAGATACTAAAATGCAATCCCTTTTGAAACAACCAGAGTTCTACACTTCCAGTTTGTTTTCACTGAATTTAAAATTAAATTCCAGAAGCCAGGCTTTAAAGACTTCCTAAGTTATGCCTAGAAAGTTCTAATAGTTATCTGATTTGAATAACAAAGCAAAATGTTACCTAAGACTCTAGATGCCTCTAGCTAACTTTTTAAATAGTTAATGCCTGACCTCAGCTATAATTTTTTCTTAAAGACATGCTATGTATATACACACTGTACTAATAAAATACCAATATATGATAGAATAAAATGAGCTGAGTACATATGCACATCCTTTTTACCAAGAGACATAGTGATTCTGTTATGTCTGAGATCATTTGTTTTGAAGGTGCTTTCACCCTGCCAATATGAAAGGTTACTTTGAGATTATGGGAATAATAAGGCACCTGCTTATTTTTAGTTCCATAGAGGCTAAATCAGATATTTTAAAGATTTAGCTTCAGTTTGAAGAACTGTGTAGTATCTGCATTAGCAGGTGGAATGTAGAAATATTCTGCTTTTGTAAATTATGTTTCTAAATTTGTTCACCTTTCTATTCCATTCTCATCGTGTTTTTTCCAGTATAATTTTTTCCTTACTTTAAGTTGCCATGTGATCCAGTAGCGTAGTGAGGCTCTCAATGACAGAAAGAATAAAAATCATCCATCAATTCAAAAACCTATCCTCATTATACTTGAAGTCTTTCTAGTTCTCTCTCACTGTATTTCATTTATATAAAAAGTGTGAGAATTTTGTCTTGTACTGAAACCATCAATGTGTGCAATCACTAGTCCAGCACTCCTGTTTTTTTTCATACAAAGAGTTTCTAAATATCTCATGAGCGCCATGATAGATGTCTTTCTTTACGTCTCTCCTCTGATAATTAATGCTTTTTTCCTTTTTGTCTTGCCTGCATTCCTTGCTACAAGCTCCTCCAAAAGTTGCTGACAGTGACCTCAGAGATGAAAGCTGAAGCTTCTCCATAAGAAGAATATACCTTTGTCAAAAATCTTGGTATATTTCATGCAAAACAGTGCAGAAATCCTTGCAGTTCATATGACATCTAAAGGTGTAAGAACAGTGAATTGCAGAGAATGGTACTACATCTCAGAGTGTATGTCACTTCTGAATTCCCTAGGCACTTGGGAAGTGTCTATAAATATAACACATTATCTTATTTATGTTTTTCAGCCCTCCACTTTTCTCAAAATCTCCATTTGCTCATGAACATATATTGCAGCAAAATTAGGTTCATAAAAAGAAGTCCTGTGATAAACAAATGAACTTTCTTCCATAGGCAGATATCAGTTCCTCCCCCATTTTGTGACTGTGGTGGCTTGTGGCTGCAAGGGAGTATATAAACCATCCATTTTACACTTTTGGAAGTTGCGCTATTATCATCTCCACTGTCTGATAATTTACCTGCTTCACAACATATTGGCTGCCAAATATTTGTGTTATGTATAGAAATGCAGAAGGATATTCAAGTCTGAAGAACAGCTGTCAAAGCCACAATATGATATCTCTTCACGTCATGTAGACCACACCCTTGAATACCATTCCTTATTCTATTGCAGTGCACATTTGGTTTCTGTTGTAGCCTTTTAGCATTCTTTATGCAGTCTCTGATCTTTAAGACCTAATTGACCCATCACTTCACTTGAATGTATTTTCTCTCAGTCAGCAGTCAATTGTTTGCAATTTACTATCCAGTGAATTAATTTCTGCTGCCTTTTCTCTCAGATTCCATTACTTTTTTTCTGTACTGCAGCATGCGAATAACTGGAGGTAAAGTGTTTTGTGATTATACGTACCATGAACATACTGTTCAAACGCTACTTGTTTGGTTTTGTTTTTTTTCTCCCCTGGTAACAGCGCACTTTATCTTATGTGAGCAAGAACTTTTTTTTTTAATCAAACAACTTTGTAGAAATTATTCTTTAATGTGTATCAGCTCTTCTAGATTATAAAGTTATTATAATAATATCAAATAAAAAAAAAAACAACCAAGACCGAGGGTACTAACTTTTATTTAATTCCTATGTGAAATATATATTTTTTGTTCTTTTTATTTATTTATTTATTTTGGTGGGTGGAAGGAGTGTGGGGAGTTAATCTCTGGTAAGGGAAATAAACAAAATCTTTGTCAATTCATGGCATAATAATATGAGCTTCAGCTTTACTGAATGACTATTTTGGAATGCCTGAATTCATCTGAATGCTTTCTTTACACAAGAGTTTGGTGTAATTATTTAATTAATGGAAATGAAGTATTGCAGCACTGAAGGGATTGAATAAGTGTTGAAGGACACTGTGGATAAGATCCATGGCTTGGCTGCAGCTTGTGGTAATTCACGTATTTAAATAATGAAATAGTGAATTTTCATTGCTTGTCTTTCTGTTCCTTCTTTCAGCCCTGCATCATGATGGAACCAAAGAAATCTGTCTTCTGCCAGAAAACAAGAACCTAGGTTGCTGGGGTAACAAGTTGACTGCAAAAAAAACCTTAAAATAAAAGGTGGCTCATTTCCAAGTCACCATTTTTCAGGGTGATGGTGTTTTTGTTTTTTTTTCATAAAAAAGACCCACACTGGTAAGAATGCCTTGCAGGAGGTTTTATAATCAATAAACCTGTTGTTTGTAAAGGGATTATGAAACAGAAATGAATGCTAAGCAGGTGAGAAATGCGTACAAGTATTTCTGAACTTTAAAAATATGAAAACCCATGGAAAAGGAACATAAAAGTTTAATGGAAGATTTAAAGAACCTATTGAGAAAGCATTTACTTAACTAAGAACTGGTTGCTAGGATTTACAGAGATTGTCACAAAGTTGTTCCAAAATCTACTTCACTGAAATGCTAACTGGTAAAAAACATGTTCTTAATGTTAAAAATGTTGCATAGGATTAAGCTGCACACTTCTCATTCAGTCAAATGAAATGAGTGTAGTTAAATTTAAATTCAATCCTTTGGATGCACTAACTATTCACTAAGAGTACAGCAAATTTTCAAGTACAGAAAGGGAAAAGAAATCTGTTTTTCAGTAGCAAAGATATGAGTCAGCAAAAAGAAGGAAAGGGGAAGGTGAAGGAAAGGGAAAGGGAAAGGAAAAGGGAAAGGAAAAGGAAAAGGAAAAGGAAAAGGAAAAGGAAAAGGAAAAGGAAAAGGAAAAGGAAAAGGAAAAGGAAAAGGAAAAGGAAAAGGAAAAGGAAAAGGAAAAGGAAAAGGAAAAAAAAACATCTAACTTCAAATGAATTACCATTTTCTTACATAAGAACAACAAATTCCATTAACAGTAATGACACAGTGTCATGACAGAATGATCAGTTTACAGACTGTAAAGCTCAATATGTTGAGGTGTTGGCGAGTATTCAGACTTTTGTGATAAAATTAATCTACAAGATATGGGAAAAATGTTTGAGACTAAGATTATCACAGCAAAATCTGACTTTTCTGGGTCTGACAAAGATCCAAAGGCTTTATTACAGCATGTATCCTGCCAGATTTTGGTGACTATCTCCTTATTCAGCACTGGAAAACAGAGTGAAAGGTTGGGAAAATATATTCACTTAAGGGCAGTTCAGAGTGTTCATCCAAGGGCCAGTGATACACGGAAAAGAGCATGTGGTACCTGATCTTTTGCATCTGATGTAGGGGCTAGAGCATTAATCTGAAGACATGGAGCCTGGGCTATATTGAGATTAAAGACAATAAAACCTCTCATTGTAGAGTGAGGTAGCAATCTTCATTGTAATCACATACACACTCCTGGGGAGATGGTGGCCAAGAACAGCCAGAGAGAAAAAAATAAGACTTTGGAATAAACTCAGTCTTTTCCTCTTTTGGGCCAGGAAAGTTCATACTACTGTGTAATGATCTGAGGCAAACTTGATTTTTGTATAACAGATTATGCTGATTATGAGGTTCCCTCTATCATTGTTTGACTGTCACCAACGCATCTTGCAAGCTCCTGCTAATTTCTGTGCAGCATGAAGAACCTCTTCCACTCTGAACAGGCTAAGGAGAATATGCCCCAAAACACAGCCCAGTGGGATCCCTAACTCTGATGTAGCATGTACAAATATTTAACATTATGGAGATAGGCGCCAGCACAGTGGGAACAACTAGATATGTAAACAAAGGAGTTCAGATGTAATACAGTTAGGGCTGTTGTCAGTGTGTTATGGGGTCCCATCCACAGTCACCTTCTAATAAATTTTTTGCTTGCGTTAAGTTAGCAAATGTCATCAGATGAGTATTTCAAAAAAATGCTCACATTTCTGGTCCCAGTTCCAAGTGGAAGAGACTCATTCTTTACATAGCCTGGGGACTAAAATCTGATGATATGCTTCTTGAGCATTCTGATCCAGTAGTTTCGTGCTCACTGATTAATTTTTAAAATTGTGTAAGTCAGATAAATACATGGCTTATTAATCCTGCTGGGGCCTGTTTGTGGGAATGATTCTGGGCATTCAGCAGTCCAAGCTGCTATAGATCTGACAACTAGCAAAAAATAAAATAAAAAATAAAATAAAAATGAAGGAAATTCCAGTGCTCAGTAAATACCAGGACAATTGTATGTTAAACTTAAAAACAACCAAAACTGAGAGGTCTAAAGTCATCAGATGTAGCACAGTTTTAAGATCATGGAATTAATTCTGACTCAGGCAGTAAACAGTGCATAAATGCAACCACAAGCCCTTTCAAGCTCAAATTGTCTGAAGCAAGTCCAGAAGAGTTGTCGCTGCAGTATGTCTTTCCTTAATTTCCATTGCTAGCCTGTGTGGTGCCAGTGTTTGTATCTGTACAGCAGTGGTATGGACACACTCTAAACTCATAGCACACATAGGAAGTAAATTGAATGACATGGTTTACCTGTCTGTGCTTGAAATACAAACCAAGTTTTTCATGCTAACTAGATTAAAACATGTTTTGCATATTAAAATGTGCATTTTTCGGTAGAACAGTGCTGCCTAATAGCTGGAAGCATGGTTGACTATAGTAAAATACTTTAAAGTAACACACAAAAGGTAGTACCATTGAATAAGTTTTCTAACAGATAAAAATTACTTTTGTGGATATTTATTTTCATGACTATTTTTTCTTTCTTTTTCTTTTTTTGGAAAACAGAATCATAATTTTATTAAATCAGATATCTGATTAATGCGATATTATTAGTTTTCCTAAAAACTATCAGAACTCCAATATCTTAGTTCCCTGTTGGTCCAGAAAATGAGGGCCAGAGCTAGAAATGGAAATATGTGAGGCTGAGAGTTTAAGTCTAGATATGTTTAAAGAGACCAGTTTGCTAGGTAGGCCAAACCATTTGTGTAAAAGTTTAGGTATAAACTCAAGCTCTGTGTTCAAATCATCAAAATCTGAGTGGACATATAGGAGAAGAAATTTCCCTTCCCTCAAAAATTTCTTATTCCATAACTCATCTAACCCCATAGAAGCCCTGTAGACTATGCTGTGCAAAGCACAAATGATATTTTCATTTCTCCTTTCTGATTTTCTTTCAATATGAGCCTCTTCACCCCAATAAAATTTCCACGCATTCTTACCCTCCTCTCAGGAGATGAAATTCTTGTGATCTCAAATGTTCACAGCAATTCTTCTACTCTACCTTTACATGTAAGAACTGTAGCCAGGAATGGAGAAGCATGTGGCCTGTAAGCAGGAAGATGACCCAATTAGAATGTCTACCTTAGGCTGAGGAGGGGAGAGAGGGGCTGAGAGGGAAAATAGTGGTGAATATGCTGCAGCTACATCTGTACTACTAAATAATGGCAAGTCAGGTCTGATTCTCAGCTTTGCCGCCATCTAGGAATCCTTCAGTCATACAAGACTGTGTTTATGCAATGTTGCGCTGCAATTTCTTTGGGCTTCTTATTCACAGGTCACATATTTCTTTAGTGTTGCCCATACTGCCTTTTGGAAGTACTCTTTTTGGAGGCATTCTAGTTTGGTAGTGTGAGTAGTCAGGCATCTTTTTGCCCTATTCTGCAGTATTTTAGCAGTGTAGACACTGTTTGCAGGGTTTGGAAGCACAGAAGAGGAACTGTTTGGTTTGTGTACATCAAGGCAAGATGAAGGACTAGTACTGAAATGACACTAGGGAACAAATGTAATTGTAGTATTGTCCAGTTTAGGCCTTGTGACATTGCTGTCATTTTGGCATGTGGAGCAGATAGCATAAGAGCTATGTGGGAAACAGATGAAAGCCCTAGAAAACTTTGTCTCTAAACAAAATTGATATTGCTGTATTAAGTGATAAAGTGTAAACAGTCTCATCATTCTGTGGATTTTTTTTAGTATTTTGGTTTTTACAACCATTTCTTAAACTAAATTTGACACAAAAAATGTTGGTTCTTGTTTATGTGTCAAATATGATTTCCTCTCTTTATGTTCCTTTTATGCCTTTGAAACACTCTGTTTCTATGAGTAATACTCTAGTTATAATTTCTATATATGGGATTCAATTTAACTGAAGTAAAGCTTTCTAAGTCTTTTTCCAGCAAATTTGTTTTTGGTTTATATCTTAGGAAGTGCTTCTTGAATGATTTTGAGTTATTCTCTCCTTTTAGAAGCAAAAACAACTAACACTGGTAATGTAAAACATTTGGGCACACCTTACTGTACTTTCAGCAAACATGACTCTGTCCTAAAAAAATAAGGAAGAAAGAAAATTACAATGGTTACAGATGGAGATATATATACTGAACTAGCTCTTTAGCTTCCATAGTTATTCTAAGAGCTGGTTTCACTATTTACCTAAATAATTGTTTCTATATTTTGTAGTGAGTTGGTAGAATTCTCTGACAGTTGCTCTTAGCATCACAATAGGAGTGTTGATGTACACTTTAGCTTTTCATCAGTGCAAAGGTGGTTATTTGTTTCTACTCTTTAGAACGTGTTATCACAGTGCTATCTCATCACTGGCAAAGGATATAAGTAACAGAAGGATTTGGGTGCGATTAAAATTCCAAGTTATACAGTTACATAGTGGTAGAAACATAACCCAGGAACATAGTGCACTCACAATGTGACACAACAACCAAAAACCAGAAAACATCAAAACCTCTATTCCACTTGTTGGAGTTCTAGGGTATGGGGTATAGATCTTACAACATTATCTATGCTGTAGTATCACTCTGCCTGTTATACAGTGGAATAATTTCCCCTGTTACACTGGAAAATATGCATACAAAGATGTGGAATGGATACTGCTAAGATGTCATGTTAGTTAACTATGAATCAAAAATGAAGAAGCTTTTCACTCAGTGTCACAAGAAGAAAACATGTAAAAGTGATGTCATGTGAAGTTAGTGGGTAGAGCTGATAGGCGTACTCATACATCATAACAGAACGCTATCAATACTGCTTAGTATGCTCAGAGCAAATCAATATAAAGGCTGTGAAATTTTAAAATCTAACCTGTAAATTGGACTGAAAAAAATATTACTTATGTAATTGTTCTAGTCTAATGGATACACAGTGATCAAAAACCTTGTGTTTCTCTTTTCAGATGCTAATTTGTTTAATCACACTGCAACATCATGTGAAGAATCTGCAATCAGTTCTTATACATAATTGTTGCTATATCTTTAGTTGCAATAAGATGCCCTGTGTTCTGTACAAAAATGGGAAATGAATGCAAATGAAAAAGCTTATCCATTACAGGCTTCTCTCATTAGCAACTCATAGAGAGCCTAGCATGTGTGGAAGGCAGTTAAAAAATTAACTTGGGCAAATTACACTGTGGGGTAGCATCTGTTTTCTTCATTTACTACATATGGAGTCAGTGGTAATCAGATTATGGTAGATTTCATCTGATAAAATGTCCTAGCTCTTCAAAGATAATTTCCTCACATTCTAATGCTGAGATCTAAGATGTATTAGTGTAATAATGCTCTAAAGTGCTGATTTCTTCCAGTGCCTGTAATATTTTTTCATAAACTGATTTGCGTGGAGGCATCTAAACTTTAATTGTCTGAAGTTAGGTGAGTTCAGTCTATCACTCCCTCCCCAGTTAGATGCTTCAATTGAACATTTAAAATTACATGGCTCTAAAGCTCACCTCTTCATTTTCTTTTTTTCTTCCTTACAGTCATTTTGACAGAAATTCCTTTATATTTATTTGCGAAGAGAAACAGATAGATGTATTATATAATTTACATAAGTAAAGAAAGAATTTAAAGATTTCTATCTGAAGGAGAGCGATGAGGAAGAAAAAGGAGAATAGAGGAAGGAAGAGGAGAAGGGAGTGAAGAGAAAAACAAAATAAACTTTGGAATGAATTACAAATAATATCACATGAACAATTTCATATATTCTTTAAAGTTGTCTCCATAAATACTTCAATCCATCACTGATATTTTCATTTGAACAAAATAAAATGAAATACATAGATTACTTATGTTTTTCATGAACTATTTTCAGTTATGTATTAGTATGATGCTGCTTTCAGAACAAGAAAAATTAGGAAAAGAAAACATATCCACAAACACCAGCGTGTTACAAAGCTGATATACATTCATACTTTTTAAGGGCAAAAATGATATTCCAATGTACTATGTATTACATTCCGGGGTACCAATAGACACCATGAACAAAACTTTTCCTTTACAGTACAGTGCTTTAGTTTTTATCAGCCTATATTTCCACTTTTTGTTTCCTTTATCAAATGAGTGAACTCAATACATCTCAACATAAGCATAACATGCACTAAAATAATTTGTTTTATATTTTAGAGATTGGACTCATACTCCCAATCACTACACAATGAAGGGATTATACATTAAAAAAACTGTATGCAATCAAGAAGAAATTTTAATTAATCATAAATGGAACAGGTTTTGTGGAAATAATTCGACCAGACAGTTCAAGTTTTGATCAGCACATCACAGAGATTAAGAAAACTTTTAACTTGAACAGACAGAGTCCCAGAGAGTCACTGCAGCCTGAAAAACCTTAGAAAAGCTAGTGTGTACAGATCACACAACGTCATTGTTTCTCTTAGTGTTTCCATTCCATTAGGAACCAATGCAGGACTCTTTTAACTTCCGAGAAACCCTACAATATCATGCTGTTCTGGTCAACACTGAAGCAACAGAGATTACGAGACATCAAACTGCAACCTTTTATCCTGTGTTCTGTGTGTATAAAAAAAGGAGTCAGCTTCCCTTTGAAGTACTAATTGACTGTCTGTATCAATCAGCACCTAATCCCTTTCCTGCATGCATTTAGGTCTCCACAGTAACTGAGCTGAGTTTCTCTGGGGTCTAGGCTGTGAAGCATTTACAGTAAACATGCAGTATGCAAAGGCAGTAATTGATCTAATTCTTAGAAAACCTATCTAAAAGGAACTAAAGCTCTTGAATTGTGCTTCAGTATAACAGCAAGAAGACAAACATGACTTAAGAGAACATCAAAAGAGAGTACATTAAACAATTAGTGGTGAAAAGAAGAGACAGTTGATCTTATAGCTTTTTATTTATTTATTTTCTTCCAGCACAAATTATCCAGGAAAATGAAGGCACCAGAGATTTACCGACTGTACTGTGTCTTTACAGGTTGGAGATATAGTCACAGACAATTTGATTAATGTTGCTAGGCACAGCTCCAATCACTACCTTTTCATTACAAGAATTGTTAGTGCAAGAACTTAAGGGTTCATTTCACCATCTGCAGTTGATCATTCAAGGCTGATAGCCTTGTACTCTAGTGACCAGACAGCTGAAGAAAGTTGCCTTGATTTGTCTACAGTTCCTGCTCCTCCAATGAAATGCAGAGCAAGAAGTCCACTTGGAATGTCACCTTGCAGTATGTAAAAGGAGAATGAAAGAGATACAGTAAGGGTGCTAGTCAGATTTTTTTCCAGCAAATACTGAATCAGTGGATTAGGAGAGAGAAAAGAGCTAAAGTAAATTGACAAAGATGTAGATCTTCAGGTGTCCTTTAAAAATAATAAAAAAACTATGTAAAAACAACCCTGATGGATAGTAAAAGTTTAGATTTAATGAACTCTGACTATTTATATTGTAGCACTGAAATGAAAAATGTGTCAGAAATGCTTTAAAAAAAGGTTTTCTTTAAGTGAATATTTCCTTAAGGAAATAATGAACTGGTAGTATTATTTTCTATCTTATAGCATCTCTAATCAATACTTCACCCTTAACATAAAAGGCAGTAACCTGTGTGCTCTTTTATATATATATATATATATGTATATGTATATATTCATCACAGCATTAAAGATTATATTATCAGCAAACAGCACTTTATGGAAGGTCAGTTCTACTACTTGCTTTAGAAAACCTCTTTCCAGTTTTTTGTTATATGGTCACACACAATTCATTTAAACTTAAAGTGAAATATTGAATTAGATTATTATTGGGCAATTATTTTCATATGGACTGTGATGGTTCTATATCTGCTTTATTTTCGTCTTTGTATAAAGTCTAGCTCTTAGGGGTGAATTAGTTTTGCTAGTCTTTTGGGTGGTCACTTAAAACAGGTTTCTGTACATGACCAAAACTACTATAAAGACAGACCATGTAGCTGCATACTGAGGAGGTCAAGACAGAGGGGACTGTAGAAAAACAAATAAATCAAGCAAAGAAAACAAACCTACTTGTATTACAGCTACTTAAACCTCAACAACCTATTTTCTCTGCAGCTTCTTGAGCAGCAGTAGCCAATATTAATCCATGTGACAGTTTCTTCCCTTTCAGGAACTGTCTAAATGGATTGTTTTGAAAAGATGAAACCTGAAGCTTCTCCCCCCCTCTGTTATGCTCACGTTGCCCTCACCCTGCTCTATTCAGATTAGCTAGTTCAGGGAGAATACTTGGAGCTAGGCCTCTCTGGGCAGGAAAGGGCCCATCTAAAGTAGGAAAGCCCATACTATAGAATAGAGAGATCCCTGTGAGAAAGATGGCTAGAAAAATTAGTACCTCTGTCTTGGTCACCCTAACAACAAATTTTGTTTGTGGTTTCTGGCAGACTGTTCTGAAAACTCCTGCTTTGTGAAGGAGATGATGTTGGCTGATGTTAGTTTCATGGATGTATAGGAGAGGAGAAAGAATGGCCAAAATTATGTTCGGGTAATGAGCATTACTGATTCTTCTCCATTCCCTTAGCCACATAAGAATGGTGTTTGGTGAGTCTTTGCTTCTTGGACTATCTACTTGCATCCTTCAGGAGTCTGAATTGTTTCTTTTTTTTCCCCTGAGGGATTGGGTGAAGGAACTTCAGCTTCAATTCAGCCATCTGAATTTAGTCTAGACTGCCAAACTGATGTGAGCTAAATATGTGATTACCTTCATATTTTCAAGGACAATGACAAAATTTTTATATGAATAGAATCCTTGACATAATATATTGAATCAGAATGTATTTGATTACAAATACCACATGAGAGTGAGAAATTTTGATAATAGAAATAAAAGTACCTTATTGTGTCTTGACTTGCAACAGTGACTACTAAAATTATCTTGTAGATACAAGAATAGAAAGAATATTTAAAATGGAATGCTTCACAGTTCTGATTATGAGATTTGAATAGCCCTAAGGATAGTTTAGGATTTTAGGTAACAAATTACTCATAATGTGAAGGAGATGGACAAATCTAAATAACCTTGAGCTAAAATGTCTAGGGAGTAAATAGAAAAAATAATGGTTCATGGCCAGAGGGATCTATTTTATAATTGTCATTGTAAACAAAAATCTCTGAGATTTTAAACCCTGAACTGCCCATTCTGGATGACTTCCGTAAGATTTCTCCTTACAAGTTTTCACAAAGATTAAAGTACTGCTTAACCAAATGTAAGTAGGAAAAGAGTTTTCTTCATAGGAAACAATTACTCAGCAGCATTTAACAAAGGTACTTTCATATGTACAACTTTGATTATTGTATGATTTTCCTGTCCGCTCAAACCATAGCTTAAAAAATCAATTTATCACTACCTAAAATGTACCTCAGTTTGGTTCAGCTATGAAAGTAAATAGCTAAATTCCTCATACTTTGGTTTGGAAACTGTAATGTGCTTGTCTTCACTTCTCTGCAGTGCCAGAGATAGGACACCTGTATATATTATTGATTTCTGCATGTTATTAATCTTGGTTTGAACTGAAGAAAATGACTTGTGTGTGTACTGAATGGTACAAAGGTCTCACTAATCAGTGCTTTATAAAATATCAATAATTCACATGTTTTAAGAATGGAGCCATTGTGTTTCAAGGAAATATGCCAAGTATTATCTTAGTAAATTTCTATTCAATATTTTATCAGTGAGGAATAATAAAAAAAAAATCAAATGAATTCCAGCTGTTGGTGTCATGATGGATCATGTGAGTGGTCTATTTCACAACAGACTGTGGTTATGTTCTCAGATAAGGAGGTAAGTTATTAGAGGGCCATGGAGACCACTTGGTCAAGAAGAAACTGTCTTTGAGAAGAGATTAGAGCATTAATGATGGGTCACAAAGGAAGAGATTAATTCGTAGGTTGGTTTAAGAGAAAGATCAAGGAACTGGAGAATGTAGAACTGGATCCTAAAGTGAACCTATACAGAAGAGGTGTCAAACATATTCCAATGAATCTGTGTCTTAGTTTCCTTCTCCAAATTTTCAGAGCAACAGTGAAGTGACAGACTGTTTTGCACATTAGCCTCCTTCAGGGTGATCTCAGTAGGGAGTGATTCAACTGTGTGATGAGGCAGCCTCTTTAGAAAGCAACCGTGTGAAAATGATGCAAGAAGAAGGATCAGCCTAGGGTATTACTGTTAGCTGGAGAATGTTCTGAACATGCTTTTAGACTACTGTCAGGAAAACTGGGGAGAAAGAGTTAGGAGGTATGCTTGCCTCCCATGCTGCTGTACTCTTATCCATCACATTATTATTATTTTTTATAGAATCCTTTTTCTAAAGGAAACATCCGTTATTACATTACATATAGAGATCAACAGGTTTTGCATTCTTTGTGTTGTTATCATGCCCTTTCATCACCTAACCAGCCAATTTACACTACCGCAGTCTTCCTGTTACAGATAGAAGGAAGGATTCGATGTAACTTGAAACCCTAACTCAGTCACAATTCAGCAGAGTCACTCTGCTACAATACTGAGAGCAAAGAAAACAAAAGCACTTTAATGGAAACCTTTCCTGCAGCTGGAGGTCATCATTCTGTTTAAGGAATTCTTGGTAAACAGGCATTTTCCTAAACATAAACATTTGGTTTTTAAATGAATATTTATTCTGTTTCACTCTACGTTTATTTGTAAAGAGGAAATGTCTTTATAAATATATGATTAAGATCTAGAGAGCAGATTACCAAAGATGGATTGTAGCTTATTCCTGTCCGCAGTAGGAAAAAACTTTCTGAACTTGGGATGATCAAAGCAAATATAATATTTCAAGCTTCTGTTAGTACATTTGAAGTGGGAGAGTGAGAAATTTTTGTACATTCAGACCTTTAAGTGCTTCTACCTTTTTATAGTGCAGAGAGTATGCATGTAATCATAGAGCACCCATTAGAATCATTTGCAAAGCTGTAGAGCTTTCTCCTGGTTGGCCTGGGAGATGCCATGCAGAGCAGGAAAAAGGAAGAGAACCTACCTTGCATATCAGTCAGCACCCTCAGTTACTGTCCTTACTCTCCTTGAATATATATATATAAAAGGGACATATACTCATTCACCAAGGGATTTATTTATTTATTTTAACCACATGAGCTCTCTCACATATGCTTTTTTATATGTTTACAGTGATCCTTACTTTAAATATTGGAAAGTAAGATGATGTTTCAGCTAAGGAAATGCCAAACTTTTTGCTCACTTCTGGGTTCTGTGCAATGAGGAGGGTTGTTATCAGTGAATAGTCAAATGAGTAGTTACCAGCTGACCATCAAACTGAAGATCCCCCAGTCAGAGTATGCTGACTTGGAAACTGTGATTTGCTCCCTTATGTCCCTAATTTTGCTCATCTAAATTCAGCTGAACTATGTCAAAATCCTTAAGTTTTCCTTCAACTAGTCTTGAAACAAAGGTGCAATCTTTCATGGACGTAAGTCATTGTATACTCTATTAGATAAAACTGTGTGTAGATGTTCACATAGATATTCAGTTTATGTCAGCGACTCAAAGTCAGTATTGATAAGAGTATAACTAGGTCTGTTTACTTCAGATATGTAGTGATTTTAACAATTCTATATATTTCCTGCTGGTAAATGTTGGTTGAATTATCTCTGAGTAAGTTAATCACACAGTCTGAAAATGCAAGCTAGAAGGACTAAGTCAGGTATCTGACTGATATAACCCACATCTGAGCAATCTGTTTATAGTCCATAAAACTGGGTGGATAGGTAAATATGAGTAAAGTAAATATATTTTTTAAACTCCCCAAATTTGCATTTACAGGGAACTTTCAAATAAGAAATAAAAAATATCAAAACAATGAAGTGATTATTGCTTTCATAAGGAGAAGGTAAACCAAAAATTGGGCTAAGTTCTTCCTGTTGTAATTTTGGACTTGCTTCACTGTCTGCTGTTTATTTACAGTAATCTGTATCGCAGGCTGATCTAATAGTGAGAAGAACCTATCTGGCTTTGTATGTCTAATTCCTCTTGCTGAGAAGTTCCGTTACCCCCTTGAAGATATTTAGGAATGCTATGTAATACCACATGTAGAGCTTTTCATAAGTTATTTTCAAATTCAAATGAAACAAACAGTTCTATTAAGATTAAAATACCTAATAAGAGTGGATTTTTCCAGAAATCAAAATATTTTAAATACATTGTTTTGTAGAAATCTGTAGCCTGATGAAGAAATAATTCAGAACACACCCTTCTTACTTTATTGCTCTGTATTTTGCAAAATAAGTGGAATTAAGGACAGACTCAGAACAGCATTTATGCCTTGAGACAAATTTTGCATAAAACACATATAATATCTTTTACTTGAATCACCTTTCTACATTAATGGTTTAGAGTTTTTACTGGAATATTTGCAGGAAGGGATGACTCTTGAATTCCACGTATATTGTATTTAAATCTCTTATATTGCTATAGTTTTTGAGTTGCAATTGATAGAGTAATATCTGAAAAAGTGTATTTGTGTGGTGTTCAAGTCTTAGTTTTTGCTCATTCTTATCTGGTTTATGAAAAGTCATTTTAAACCAGCACAAACTTATAACAGTGTCTAAAAAAGTAAGTGACAATGAAGGCTAAAAAAATCTAAAAATAAAAATAAGTATCTGAATAATCATTTAAATGTTCAAGCTATTAACCTCTGTTGCCTGCATTTCTCCAGAATATTGTGAAATACGTTAAAAATTGTTTCTTTCTCTATGAAGAGGCCATCCTGTCGAACACTTAAAAAAAAATTCCTACTGTATATACCTCTGCTAATGGATGAATTTGAAGCAAACTCAGACATCACAGCAACGTGGGGATGAAAAGACATGGGAAATGTTGTGGTAAACCTAAAAGATAGTAGAAATCATTTCACTAGCTATTTCCAAACTGCCATTCTGCAAAGTTCAAAACAGGCTCAGTATGCCATTTCTTTAGAAAGGAAGAAAATGTGCCTCATAAGTCCACATTTCATGTTGCTATAGTTATTAGTTCTAACATATTTAGGATATATCTGTATTGTTAAGAAAAAAAGGGCCATCTGATTCCTCACACTACTTAAATTATAATTCCTTGCTCTACTTTGGACTAATAAAATTCTCCCTTGCTCTGTTTGAGTTTGTAGTAGCTTAAGGCTGTGTGTGCATAAGCTAGTTGGTGTTGTTTGGACTGAGAACCAGGAGTTAACTTCTCTTTCATCTAGTGGAAATATGTGGGAACAGTGGGTGTAAAATATATGTACAAACCAGGGCTCTGCAGATCTTGAACAAACAATTAACAATGGATAATCCCAATTAAGGCAATTCACAAATACATATAGGTTAATCTGTTGAAACAGACTGAGGAACAAGACATAATATTCAGTCAGACAGGTCTTGCTATTTATAAATACCAGCTGTGTAGCACTATATAATTTTAGTATGCTTCAGACAAAAAAAAAAAGAAAAGTGTTTTACAGAGAGATTAAGAAGATTTATGTATCGCTAGACAATATTCTTGCTGTGTCTCATGAAAAATATGAAGAATGATGAGTACAAAAATATTTTTTCCTACTGCTGAGGAGAAGATGAAAAACCTTAGAATTCTATGGAGAATAAACCTTTATTTCCTGTTACTGAATTAGGTAGTGTAAGTTTAAGACAGGAAGGGCTTTGAGGAGCAAAGACAAGATCATCACTCTTGTTGCCAGAGGGAGTGAAGAACGAGTCATGGAGAACACAGGGAGGTGATGTTTTTCAAGGTATACTTTAAGTGAGGTGAACAATTTTCATTTTAGCATTAGCGGATGAGGTATTATGTTACACTGGAAAGGGCTAGTTATGGTGAAAGGGTGCTCACTATGTATAAAGGGCTATACATTCAATGTTAGTCTAAATAAGATTTAACATTGTAACAGAAAAGAAAAAGATGTTATTAGTAGCAGCAACAATTAAATTGTGCTAAAACAGGATACCTAATAGTCACTTAACCACTGGGCAATACTTACTATAGCTAACCATGGCAAACCATGGCAAGTTTTGAGAACCCTCATTATTTGTCAGTAAAAAAAATCAGTGTCTTACTAGTCATGGCAAAACAAAAACAAAAACAAAATCAACAGCAACAAAAAAACAACAAAACAACCCAATCCTTTTTACTGGACCATAATTTTTGGAGTGCTTTGTAGAGACAAAGATGCTTCTATAGTAGTAGTGGTACTGAGAGTCCTTCTGAAGAGCATTTCCAAGGACAGCCATATGCAGGGCATAGAATTTTCAGATAGGCCTGTGATGAAGATGCTGATGATGCTATGGGCTTGGAAAACACATAATGATGCTGCCTGTTGTTACTGGGAAAGAAGATGATGGAGAAATTTGCTCAGAAATAAATTGCTTTTTATCCATAGAAGAAAACTCTATTAAAAAGTAATATTAACATTTCAGTCAGAACAAAACTGAAATGATTAATGAGATGTTCTGGTAGTCTGCTATTCAATTTACATCTGCGTGTGAGATTAACCAAAGACAGCAATGAGTTCTTTGAAACAGGAAAAAGAAAAGTTGAAAGGACATGGTGAAGTAAAATAGTTAAAAAGAATGAAGAATTAAAGAATATTATAAGATATTCAAAATATCACGAAAATAAAACCTATTTTCAAGCTAGCTGATGAAAGAGATGACTATGAAGAACTGATTTTGTTCTTTGGCTAAACACAATAATGTATGAACCAACTGGTATTCCACTGATGTTGAAGATTCAAGTGGTAATTCAGCTTTAAGCATATTTGTAGGCCTTCTGTCCTCATTAGGCAGACAAGTAATAGCTAACAAAACAGCTTTGAAGTTTTTTGTAAAACATTTATCCTCAGAAATTGTTGATTCATTAGGGACTTGGTTGCATTTCAATTAAATTTTCTTTTGGAAGGCCTTCAGATCTACATACTAAATGTGAAAATGGGACAGTGTCATGCCATGCTGGTAGTGTCCTACACCAGGGCCTGAAGCATATAAATAATCTTAAACTAATCCCTCTGATGGCTAATTTGGCGTAGAGAGATCAAATCTGGGTTTTTTAAAGGTTTGAGAAGTTACCTCAGAACCACAGCACCAGCTCTCCCTGTTTGGGTCTCTGTATTTTTTTTTTTTGTGAAGTAGATAGACAGGCTTGGAGCCTGTTCCATTGAAGACTTAAGGCTTTACCTTATCATTTTTTTTTGGTCAGTTATGTGGTATGCATATTTTAACACCTTGCTACACATTCCTCACCAGATTAGTCATTTATTTAACAGTACAATTTTCTAACACTTTGTTTGTCAGCTTTTTGATGATAATCTATCATAATTTGTCATATGGCCTCAAGTTTCCAATCATTTTTTTAAAGTAGTTGAGGATTTGTACGTCAGTATCACATTGTCTAAAACACACCAGTTTGTACTGCGTCACACACCTTCTTAAAGTGCAAATGTTTGTTACATCTGCTACTTCAGCAGTTATTTTGCATCCTCAAAAAATCAAATCTCTTAAATGTAACTTGTTAATAATCTATACTATTACCTGTTTTCAGTTGTTCAAATTCCATTCTGCCTGTTTTTTGAAACTGTTAACTTTCAAATGTGTTTTACATTAGAAATGTAATATTTTACTTGGTTATTCTTTGTTTGAGAAGTGGTGCCTTGGACATAGGAAGTTGCAGTAAGTTCCACTACAGCTGGCTTGTTTCTGATAGTTTTCCCATCGTTTAACATTTTTTCCCATTGAACAATCCAAAATCCTCAACTTGTCATATCCCTGAGGAATCTAACAGCAGATCCTTTAGAGCAGGTCAAATTCCTTTTTCCAACAATTAATCAATTAATTTTCTCCGTTAACTTTTATGGGATCTGTTTTCATTCACTGAGGTAATTATATTTTTCTCTACTCTGTATTTTTGCATTTATTTTAATAAAATTACAAGTTTTCTTCCATCCCACTGAGACTAAAAAAGGCAAAAATAAGAAGAGTGTGAAATAAATAATTTTAACAGAAGCACGTTTAAGCCCAGCATTTTTTTTTTTCCAGCAGAAACAATCTGCTAGAAATATAGTAAATCACTTCCTTCACCTGCATGACTCCTTGCTTGACTGTGTGTGCTCATTTTCTTTGTGCTCTTTCACTTAAGAAACAGATGTTGCCAGCTTGAACAGGAAAGAAAAGCTGCTAGCAGGCTCTCTGAGACCAGCTGGGTATGTAGAATACATTATTTTCCTGCAACATTGTATTTTCCTTGAGACTGACTTATTGTTTTCCCCTTCTTCATATGAAAAACTTCCTGTAGCCAGAGGAAATTTAACCTCGTCATAAAATTCCACTTACTGGATCAGAGCACCAAATTTAGCTCTTTTCTAATCTTGAAGTATTTATCTCCTAAATTATCATCCATTTTAAAATTTGAAGTCATGCCCAGCTCCCTCTTCTTTCTTGTGTTGGGGGATATAGACTTAGATGAAATACTCCAAATGAGTCCTTGTGAGAGCAGAGGAGAGGAGGATAATCATCTCTCTTGCTCTGCTGAGAGAGTTATATCTTCCAGGATGATTTGTTCCATGATTTCCCCAGACATAAACATGAGGCTCAATAACATGTAATTCCCCAAATCTTCTTTCTACATTTTCAAAAAACGAGAGTGATATTTCCCTTTATCCGGTCACCAGGGTCTTCACCTGGCAGCCATGACTTTTCAAGTACATGTGTGACTTGGCAACTACATCTTCTAGTTTCTTCATGACCCTGGAATGCATGTTGTCTGGCCCCACAGACTTGTATACATTGCTTTTTTTTTGCTTACAGTGGGAGGGATTTTGCTGTTCCAATCCTCACATAGAGGATCAGGGATTTAAGAGATGTGAGAAGACTGAGGCAATAAACTCATTCAGTACCTCAGCCTTCTCTATCTCCATAATTATTGTTTATCCCTTCTTATTTGTCAGAGAAATATGCTTTCTTTGACCTTGATCTTCTGACCACTGTACCTGTAGAATCCTTGTCAGTTTTTATATCCCTTGCCAAGATCAGTTCTATCCATGCCTTGACTTTGCTAATCCCATCTCTGCATATCCAGATGGCATCTTTTTGGCATACTTCCATTGCCTGTACTTTCCTCTTTTCTCTCAGTTTGACCAGCATTTCAAACTTGCTCAGCAAGTTTCTTGCCTCTTCTGCTTGATTTCTAATATTGGAGGAGGGAGAGATCTTGTATTCTCAGAAAGGTTGCAAGCTCTGCCCTGTTCCTTTGCCCCTAAGGACAGTTTCTCAGGCAATCTCATCCAATAATTTATTAAACAGCTGTAAGTTTACTCTTCTGAAGTTCTGACTTTGCTTTTTTGCCAGCTCTGTATTCTTTGAATTTGTAAACTCAACCAGAGCATTGTCACTACTGTCCAAACTACACCCAGTCTTAATCTCTCTAATGAGCTTGCCTGCACTGTTGAACACCAGGTCCATTTAACACCTCTGTTCGATTTGTCTAATACCAGGGCAAGAATATTATCCACAGTGTGTGTCAGAAATCTCCAGGATTGCTTGCAGCCTGCCATGTTGCTTTCCTAGCAGACATTCAGGTGGTTGAAAGCCCCCATCAGGATGACTGCCTGAATGCTTTTTGTAGCTGAAGTGAGAAGGCCTCAACCACAGGACCCTCTTGATCAGGCGGCCTGTACTAGACCTCTACTTCCAGATGTCCATTATTGGTCTGGTCCCTGATTTTAGACCACAAGTTCTCAGTCTGGCTCTTTCTCAGGAGCAGTTCTTAACAATCTATCTTTTTAGCATAGAGAGCATCTTACTTGCCTGTTCTCCCTATCTATCTGTTAAATAATCTTGCAATCCTTGATTGTGGTGTTCCTGTCGTACAATTTTTCCCACTGAGATAGCAATCAGTATACATTTTTTCTAATCGCACTACAACTTCCAACTCCTCCTGCTTATTTCTTATACTTCATGCTTTGGTGTAGAGGCACTTCAGCTGGGCGATGACCATATACATCCCTTTAGAGTTCTACTAATCAGTGTAGGCATCTTGCTGCTCAGAACACTCTTGTCACACCTGGTCAGTTGTGTCCCATCTGATGTCAACATACTTGGTCTCTCAAAATGTGTCCAAGATCATAAACTAAAACCCAGAATGCAAGACTGCCTGTGCCACCAGTGCCCTAATTTGTTCTCTTCCTTTCTGGGTTCCGGTATCGAAGAAGGATAGATGGTAACAGTACCTGTACTCCTAATCCATTCAATGTCCTCTCAAAGGACAAAAAGTCTCTTAAAATTTTGTAATCTTCCAGTTGCAGCTTTCTGTGACCCAACTTGAAAGAGGAGGATTGGATGGTAATCCTCTGGCTTTCTCATACCTGCTAGCCTTTTCCTGGTGTCACAGATGCAGGCTGCAAAACATTCTTGGAGAGATTACCTAGATGGCAAATCAGTTCCTTAGTGCCCCTCAGCACAGAGTCCCCAAATACTAAAACCCTTTATATTTTTTTTAGCTGCATTGTCTCTAACTTGGATTCTTGTTTGGACCATCTTAATGTGATTGCCCCCTTCTGTGTCTGAATCATTATCCACACCCTCTTGTCTTTCTGTTCCTACAGTTTTATATTTGTTGTTTTGTCCCCACTGGTGGGACAAGAAGGAGACTTCTGTTCCTGGCAGAAATTAAGGCCCAATCTTCCTCATCTTGCACATTATTGTCATCCACCTGCTCAAGGTTGGAAGCAAGCTTAGCTTCTTCCCTTTGCAGGGACCTAAGACAGGACTGTCAGTCTGCCCATGTCACAGTGCAATACCTCAATATCAATATCTCTATCAGATTCCTGGGTAGTGTGCTGCATGCTAATTTCCTTGCACAACCTAGCCCCTTTCTTGAAAATCTCACCCATCTGAGCACACTTGCACTCATGACACCCTCCTCAGCCCCCAGACTCCTTGATGACTTCTAGATTCTGGAGTTCCTCACCACTGAATATCTGGGAAGCTCTTTCCTTGGGAGATCTGTCTTGCTGCACGCATGTGCCTGGAAAAGTTGTGGCCTACAAATCTGGATAATCACCTGACCACAGCCGTTGTAGTGTGTGGCCACCACTCAATAGAAGGCTGTACCCTGCTGCTCCCAAAAAAGTGAAAGCAGGCCACCTCCTGCCCTCCTTGTGCACTCTCCTGCTCTGCTGACTGCTGCAGATTGGTGCCACTGATGTGCCACACCCTATTTGTCCACCCTATTCTCCTGCTATCTTCTAATTAGGGGATTATCCTTGTTAGTTGCCCATGTTAATGAGTGCAGTTCCATTAGCATTCTTGAATCATGTCAAATTTTCATGATAAGAATCTCTCTCTCTTCAGCAGAGCTGTATCATAGAACTGCTGTACAACTTTCACTTAAACTCATTAAAGTTGTCAATAAAGAAAATTGGGTTGTCAATAAAGAAAATCAACCCACTCCCCCCCCCAAAAAAAAACAAAAACAAAAACAAAAACTCACCCAATTTAACCTGTGGACATTACTACAAAGCAAAAATCATAATACATTATTTAAGTAACATCTGAGTTTGTGGCTTCATATATTTGGTTAACTACAGAGATTAAAGGTAGAAAATAAGAAATCATTTTCATTAGATGAAAACACTATACTTGCCTGTAGCATGGGGTGAAATGAGGCCTGGATTTTTGTCAAGACTACAGTGAAACAAGTGAAGTAATTGGTTTTTATGATAAGGAACATCAGTGTGGAGGATGACATGAATTTGGATTTCATTTCATCATCTTTTGCCAATAATACAGCTGTTAACTATGGGAAGCACATTTCTGTGTTAAGAGATTAAAAACATTCTGACTAAAAGCAGCTGCCAACTGGTTGCAAATTATGTCTTTCATAACTGCATTAATTCTGTTTGAAATACTGGTGACTTATTTCTGAAGCATTTATCATTAAAATAAATGACCGTTTTATTCAACAAAAGAGAAATACACCAGGTTATTGTGAAACTGATGAGTGTACTGAAAACTGGCTATTTCTCCAGCTTGTAATAGCTTGTAAAATCCAGGTTTGATTTTCATGACCATATTGAACCTGCCTTCTAAGGTACAGCTTAACATTCTATTTCATGATGTACTGAATACAGAGTTTATTTTCTCTTAAAATATTTTAATATCTTTGGCCTGTGGTTTTAGGAAGACACACACACACACACACACACACACACACACAAAAACAAAACATCAACAACAAAAAAAACAACTGTCTACAAAAGATATAAGCTATGGAGTAAAAAAAAAAAAATTCTCAGTGGCTATCCCAGATTTTAGGACAAGTTCCTGCAAAACAAAGGACTGCTGTAGTGCTCACCATAACCAGCCTTTTCTAAAGTAAACACATATTCTTCAGGACATACCACAAAAAAAAAAAAAAAAAAAAAAAAACTGAAAAAGAAATTTTTTGTACTCTGGTGATGCTAATAGTACAAAGAACCCATGCAAAATAATTTCATGATTCCTGCAAAGGTGAATACCTTTCGACCACACACAAAATCTGACCTATGTTAAGAATACATCTACAGCTTTGTATTTTTTTTAATAGTTTAGAAATAAAATAAACAAATAATAATGACTTTTGTGTTCTTAGATATCTGCATATTTTAATGTAAGAACTGTTTTTGTAAAAGGAAATGTTGTTTCAAATTGAAGTCATTTGGAATCAAATAATTGAATCAAACACTGGTTAAATTTACAGGCTATTCTGATTTACGCGTTCCGCAATAAAGAGTCAAAATCAGAGCTGATCTTTCAGAAATTTTTAATCATTAATGTAAAAAACATAACAATTATTAAGAATAATTAGTGCTTTGTCATTTCCATTATTTTTTGAAAGTACATCTGTAAGAGAAATTGTGTATTACTGTTAATATTATTATTTTTAAATTGATAGTATAGATGCAGAAAGCAATTGCAAATATAACTTCAAATAATTTCATCTACTAGCCCAAAATTATATTTTGTGACATACTTGAAAGTATAGTGAGTCATGCAAAAAGGATTGCATGTTTTTCTTTCATCAGATTTGCAGTCTACTCAAAATGGTTTAAAACAGTCATAACTATAAAAAAGTATAACTTAACTTGAAATACTAATAATAAAATCTAAAAATTTTTTTTTTACTTTTTCATCAGCATAAAGAATTAAACAAACTATGACCTCAGTCATAAAGTGCAACATCTAATTCTGATTACATGTCAGAGCTTCAAATACTATGTTTGACTTTAAGAACTAATAATTGCTTAAAAGTCTGGCGGTGATTCAAACTTAAATTATGAAATAATTAAGCGTCTTTGGATTTGGAAAACTCTTTCAAAAACTCTACCAGCAACCCACAATCATCAAAACAACTTTAGAAAGAGTTCAGTTGAACTCTTCAGTTGTAGGTACCTACAAAGACTAAGTCCAACTGGCCGAGCACTTCAGGGATACTCAAAAGTTAAAGTGTATTATTAAAGGCATTCTCCAAGTGTCTTTTGAATGCTAACAGTCATGGGGGCACCAACTTCCTCACTAGGAAGCCTATTCTAATGTTTGAAAACCCTTGGAGTAAGAAAACTCTCCCTCTATTTGGTTTGAATCTCCTCTAGTGCTGTTTTTTTGTAATTCTTGCATATCCTATCTTTGGTTACTATAGAGAAAGAGAGTAGTACTTCCCTCTCCACTTCTCTGCCTCAGGAAAATGTAGAAGTCAATGAAGTTGCCCCTTGTCATCCTTTTCTCCAGACTAGACAACCCAAGTATCCTCAGCCTCTTCTCATAAGGTATGCGTTCCAGTCCTTTTACTACCTTTGTTGCCCATCGCTGGACGCTTTCAAGTGTCTTAACATCCTTTTTATATTGTGTAATCCATTACTGCATACAATATTCAAAATGAAGCTGCACCAGCTCTAAATAGACTGGCAGAATCACTTCTAATTGGTTGGCAACTCTGTGTTTAATGCCTACCAAATTGTGATTTGTCCTCTCCACAGCTAGGGCACACTGCTGACTTATATCGAGCTTGCTGATAACGAGCACCTTCAGATCCCTTTCTGTGAGAATGAATACGACTTTGGCTTGGGCATTTTCCAGGGGAACCAAGAAGAAAAAAATAATTATCACTACCTTTTACTCTACATATATTTTAAAAGACTGCATAATGTAATTGAGCAGTACATGGAGTGGGACATTTCCTCTGAATTAGAAACTCTGAATTCCACTATTTATGGATTATTAAAAAAAAAAAAAAGAAAAAAAAGAAAAAAAAGGAAAAAGAAGTCTGAGTACAGACAGCAAAATACTCATTTTGAGAAGGTAGTCAGAATTTAATTGGGTGTAGAAGCAGAAAAGATAGGTAGAACGTGGTAATTTGTGAAAGATTTTTTAGAGGGAAGAGCGGATCATGATAGGAAGTAAGCAGGTCTAGGATCACAGACGATAGAGTTGGCTTACCAGTGAGAAGACTACCTTTTTGGAAACACATATGGGCAACACTGTTTCTCTTTTTCAAAATTCTAGAATAGCTGAGATCAGAAGGAACCTCTGGAGACTGTCTAGTCCTACTTCCCTGCCCACCTACTCAGCTAGACCAGGTGGCCCAGGGCCATGTTCATTCAGGTTCATAATGTATCCTACAATGAGGACTCCGTGACCTCTCTGGGTACACTTCTCTTTCAAAACTTTGAATAATACATTATTTATTCTTTCTCTAGAAGTCACTACAGACTCCTGATGACAATTAGGACATCAGTTCAGAATATATTTGTATTTCCAACTGGTCAGCTTTTAAACAAATCCATCAAGCTTCTTGCCAAAAATTAACAAGCTGTTTTAGATACAAATTGTTGTAGTATGAACTGGCCTGGAAAGACTGCTCTGTGAACAGATGACATAGTACACTCCAGTACCCTAGAATGATTATTAGTTTAGTTTTGGCCTCTGGCTAGTTTTACTATATCACCATTGAATTCACACTGATTTTTGCCCGAGTTAAAGGACCCTTCCATATCTTGGAGTGCTAGGGCTCATAGTAATTGTTCCCATACAGACCTAACTTCAGAAACCTGCTTGGACTTGGCTTAACCAACAATTCACTGGAGACTGTAAAACTGTCTGAATACAAGCTGAGTTATTTCTGATAGCACCTAGCAACTTCCATTAAATCCACCAGTATTTTGGGTAATGGAAAGCTAACTTTGCATGCCAAACTCCATTGAGATACATGGAATTTTGCAAGTCCAGATTCCGTCTTGCTTTATCTTTGGTCTCACTATGGAAACTAACAACAGCATTTTTGTTAAGATGGTGGCCTGTACATTTCTACTTCTGTGGGAATTTCTATGCATATTCCCTTCTGTTGTCAGCTCATGCTTATGCATTTTTTTTTATCTAGCAAGTCTTCTGTTGAAAGTTCCATTTATTTTTGTTTTCATATCTTTACTGTGACTAAAGATTTTTTCTACTTTTTGTGCCCTTTTTGGATACTTCATAGACTTTCATTTTTACTTATTTTTTCTTTAAATCTGCCACTGTATACCTGGCCCCTACATCCTTGCTCTTCTCTAGGCTTGATTAGAAGAACATAAAATCATTATATATCTCATTAGATTGATTTATAAGCAGGGTGTTGGAGTATTATTATTATTATTATTATTATTATTATTATTATTATTTATTTTTATTATTATTATTTTTGGTGTATGTTTCTAGCATTTTATTGAGCATGGTTTTCATCTTAATGTTAGATATCTATTAAAATATACACAATACACCTGAATAAGCTGAACATATTACTGATTACCTGAAGAGGATGATCTGTAAATTTCACAATTAAAATGTCTTTCTATATTTCAGCTATAGACAAATCTCATTACTGATGTTTACTTCTACATTAACTTGACAGCGTTCATCTAACAAATGCAAATTCAACTAAAGGTATAAGTAAAACAAATAATGTGACATTCAGCAAAAGAGACACCACAGGTATATGGCCCTTACTTTAAAAATGTTGAAGAGACAAGGCTTAGTTTTTGCTTTTCATTAAACCAGTAAAATATTAGTGTCAACAGAGTTGCGCTGACTTACTATTATTCCAAACTAATAGCAGCTTCTCTACTCTACTGCATTCACTCAGAGTCATACAATGAAACACTCTACCTGACCTAAAAGTGTTTCTACTGAAATTAATTTTCAGAGCATAAGAAGGGCTCATTTCATGGAAATCTCACCTGGAAAGGAGTGAGCTGTCCAGTATAGTTATATAACTCCTTTTCCAGCATGTAGGCATGCTGTGTCTCTTGAGACATAATACTGTTGTTACCTAGACATGAGCATTTAGCCAACAGATATGACCTAGGACAAACACCTGTGTTCTTCCAAAAAAGCAGGTGGATGCCAGAGACAACACCTGAAAGTGTCTTGTTGACACTACATACTTCAGTCTGAAGTTGCCCAAATTAAAATTCCTCTTGCTGTGAAGACATTCTCATTCTCACTGAATGAGCCATCCAAGCTAAAGATCCTTTCTCCCTACACTGACTGTAGGAGAACCAAGAGGAACATGGTGGACAAGATGTTCATGTCTGAAACACTGAAATTAAACAATATAATTCTTATATTAGTTAAGGTAACATAACTTAATAGTGATAAGCACAAGTGAATACTGCAAAGATAAAATGATATATTTTGCACTTTTCTGTTTGCTTGTTTGGAAGTGTGTTTTGAGCCAAAGAATGACTCAAATTAACAATGTCTTTATATTGAATTAGGAACAAATCATACTGTAACATTAGAGGCAGGAGAAAAGTATATGCAAGATGAAAAAAACATTTTTTCCTCTTTATAGTACTGTGAATAAGTAATACCACTTCTCATATTGGATCCCTGGTGAAATCACTGATGATTCTACCACAGATTTCTTGAATGACCTAATCTCAATTATTTTGACAAAATATAGTTGGCCATTTGAAGGTACATAACAGGAAAGTTTACTAAAGATAGAAAGAAGCCTTTCTAACTTAAAACAAGTACAGTTCTTTCAGCATATCTGTCAGAACATCTGAATTAAAAAAAAAAAAAAAGAAAGAAACAGAAGGAGATGAAGGGACAGAGGAAAAAAAAGGGCCTGGTCTTAATCTCTAGGCCTGTCATTTATTTCTTCACACAAAAAGTATGGGACACAGGTGTCTAAATGTCAAAGTTCATACTCTGTCTTCATGCTTCATCAGGCATGGACATAAGGACAAATATAAGAAACAGGCTGGGTGAACAGAAAAAAATCACAAGTGGCTGCAGTTTCGATGACCCAGGTCAAAGGTTGCATTGCTTTTTGTGTTTTACAAATGTTTGACATATTAAATGCTCACCTCCCATGGTTAGCAAATAAGCCATGCAAGTTAGAGTATTCATAAGAAATAAAACTTTTTTCAGTGTCTTTATTATGAGGGATCAAGGTCAATTAGCATAAGTAGCACATGTATGCTCCTGGTACACACGCATGCTCTTGAATTATCCTAGATTTTGGAAAATACGTCTTAAAATACGTTGGCAATTGTAAAATAAGTAGGCAGGTATAGGTTGTTTAGATACTATTATCAAGGAAGATTATAACTGTGTAAGTTCCTGTATATGTATTTGGATTATTTATATTCTTTCCGAGCAAAAGCCTAATTAATGCTATTTCTGCTTCTTTGGTCCATATTATATTCAGGCTTCTTCTCAGTGGTCATAATTTTGACAGCCAAGGTGAAACTCTGTAATTATTTGAGAGAACATATTTTCATGTAGTGACAGCATATTAAGTTCTTGGTAGGCCCAGGAGAAAATTGCAAATGCACTTGAGAACCAATGAACTGTATAGACAACTGTTTGTACAAGTGTTGATCCTTATGCGTTTCAGTACTGTGGCAATGAATCATTTCTGAAGAGTTAGCCTTATTTCTTCAAATAATGCCATAGATGCTATTACAGGGACTCTGGTATCAGGAGTTATCTATGCCAGTCCTTTCTTTCTACTTTTGGGCAACTTCTCAAGGTAGAAAATATCTACTTTATTTTTTTAATTTTGTCTTTATAGTGCATGAAAATCTGCTGGAATTACCTTTTTCAAGAAGCCATGCTGGTTTATATCTTCAGAAACAATAGTCATAGAGTCATAGAATCCTTACAGTTGGAAGAGACCTCTGAAGTCCATTTAGTTCAGTGCCCCTGCAATGAACACGGATACCACAGCTAGATGGCCCTGACTTTAAAAATGTTTCTTAAATATATATATTTTTTCTTGTTCTCTTTTAATGTGGACATTACCACAGTCAAGAGAGAGGGTATTATAAGTTTGTATAGGAAAAGGGTGATGTGAGACCAGATCTGATTATGGCTATGGAAGACCTCTATTTTTGAAGATTTTGGAGAATTTCCTGAGGAAATGCAATATTCTAAGGAGAGAAATTGTTTTGTCTTTTCTGTCTGTCTCTGTTTCTGTCTCTGTCCTCTTCTGTTCTTTCCTCCTCTCTTAAAATCAAGGAAGTCAAGACATAATCCACAGTGTAAAAAATTATGGATAGTTTCAGCTAAATTGAACATACAGGACAGTACTCATAGATTAAAGTGCTTCTTTAAGAAATGCAATGTTAAAATAACAAAAATATGGCATTAGAGATGTTGATGAACTTTGAGCAGTTTATTGACATCAGTTAACTCTGCAACAAACAATGCAACATAGAATCATAGAATCATAAAATCACTTGGGTTGGAAGGGCCCAGAAGATTCACTGAGTTCCTACACCTGCCCCACAGGCAGTGTTTCCAGCCACTAGATCAAGAACTAAATCAGACTGCCCAGGGCCCCATCCAACCTGGCCTTAAACACCTCCAGGATCTGATCACTCACAACTTCTCTTGGCAGCCTGCTTCAGCACCTCATCACTCTCAGTAAAAAACATCCCCTTGACATCTAATCTAAATCTCCCCTGCCTTAGTTGATTTCCCTTAAGTTTATAAACTCCCTTTAAATACTGGAAGCTTGCAATATCTCCCCATAGCGTATTTTTTTTCCAGGCTGAACAAGCCCAGTTCCCTCAGCCTAATTTCATAGGAGTGGTTCATGGCCCTCCCCTTGACCCTCTCCAAAATCTCCACATCTTTCCTGCGTTGGGGGCTCCAGATTTGGGCAAAGTCCTCCAGCTTGGGCCTCACAAGAGCAGAGTAGAGAGGAACAATCACTTCCCTCTCCCTGCTGGTCACCACTCTTCTGATGGAACCCAGGACACCATTGGCTTTCTGGGCTGCAAGTACACACATCTGACTCATGTTAAGTTTTTCACCAACCAGGACCATTAAGTCCTTCTCAGCAGGGCTGCAATCAAGGAGTTCTTCTCCCAGTTTGTATTCATATCTGGGATTACCTCAATCCAAATGCAAAACCTTGCACTTTGCTCTGTTGAACCTTATTTGTTGAATCTCATTTGTATGTAACAATGTAAACAAAACTGTTTTAAGCACAAAAATGTCCCAAATATTTCTTCATGGTGATGTCACTTTCTGCAACTGTCACTTGTCAACATTACTAAGAAAGACCTTGATAAAGACCAAAGAAGCAGGAATCAAAAGCTGGTAATGTTACAGAACCAGTTACCAGGGAAAGAAGGATAAGAACTTCTGTAGTAAGAATATTTTACGATCTGTATTAGTTTTACTCTGTAACTTGTTTGTTGGTTGTAATACACCTAAATATTCTTTTTAGCTACCGATTTAAAAAAAAAGTATATCCATGGGATTTTTGGGGGTTGGACTAGAAGATCTGTAGAGGTCTTTTCCAAACCCTACAATTCTGTGATTCTGCGATTCTGTGACTCTAGAGAGTAGGTTGAAAGCGTGTTCCTGAATGCTTTTTGTGTCTACATGTGTGTGAATAAAATGGATGAAATATAATTAAATATACTATGAAAAAAAATGAACAATAAATCTGGTAAAAGGACTTCAAAGTCATGTTCTAGGAGGAGTGGTTGGGGACACTTGGGTTGCCTAGTCTGGAGAAAAGAAGGCAAAGGGCTGACTTCACTGCTCTCTACAACTACTTAAGGAGGAATAGTGTAGAAGGGTGTCCCAGTCTCTTTTCCCTGATAACCAATAATAGGATGTGCTGCAACAGCACAAAGCTGTTTCAAGGAGGTTCAGACTGAACATTAGGATAAGTTTCTGTACCATGAGATTGCTCAAACACTCAAATAGGCTTCCTGGTGAGGTGTTCATTATCCAATGCTTGTTAATGTTCAAGAGGCATTTAGATAATGCCCTCATCAATATGCTTTAACTTTTGGTTAGTCCTAATGTAGTCAGACAGTTGGATTCTGTGGATTCTTTGTAAATCCCTTCCAACTACTCTATTCTATTCCTGTCCTGTCCTCTAGCCTAGCCTAGCCTAGCCTAGCCTACCCTACCCTACCCTACCCTAACCTCCCCTCCCCTCCGCTCCCCTCCCCTCTGCTATTCTCCCCCCTCTTCCTTCATGTTTCAAGGCTGAAAAATCTATGTTAATCTGAAGAAAATGAATCAGACACAGTAAATGTTATCAGGTGCTTGAAATGCTGTTGCTTATTCTCCAGGAGAGCAGAGAAGGTACAGTTACAAAAAAAAAAAAAAAAAAAAAAAAAAACCCAAAAAAAACAGTGGAATGAGTTTTCTGTGATGCTTTCCAAATACAGAACAAGATAAAATCCTAAGGTAAAATAATTGTGTGAAGGGTTATGGCGGAATACAATATTATTGCCTTTGAAATTATACATGTAAGAGCAAAATATTTTCAAGTGTGTCCTTTTTAAATGGGCTTCTCAATTTCAGAAGCAGTGTATGTAGTTCAATGCATGTAAAGAAGTGCTGCCAATATAAACACATTTTTTTCTCTGATATAAAAAACCAAAAAGAACATTATTCAAATAAAACCCAAATAAATAATCAGTGTTCACCTTTACTACTCAGCTTGAGAAGCTCATTTTTCTTTGGAAATTTTTATATGTTTTGTACTTATGTATTTGAACATGTACGCATATGCATATCTATTTCTGCACATCTGAAAGTAGGGAGAATATATTTTTGTTTTCATGACTGAATGGTAGTGAAACAAAGTTAGCACACCATGATCTGAGACCTGTGCATTTCAATCAACTGTCGATAGATCACCAATTTATACCACTATTTCTCTTAAGCACACATACACTTACAATTCAGTTTAAAAGAATACATAGATATATTAAAAATTATTTAGGGTAAATTTTTTGGAAAAAAAAAAAAAAAAGGAAGTGCAAATAGGAGACCAGGATTTTGTATTTACAACAAAATAAGTTCTATCCTAACTTTTGACTTCTCTAGTTTCAACAGGCCTAGGCCTGAAGAAGAAATTGTGGTTGTTTTCATCATTAAAAAAGAAACGATCCAATCAAAAACTCAAACAACTGAAAGAAGAGGAAGCTCTCATACGCTCAGCTACTCAAGCAACAGGATGCAGGATGTAAAAATTATAGATTTACTTCACTTTGCTTGAATGGTTTCATATCCGCATCTCACTCTTCTAAATGCTGGTCCTTAACTTTAATATAAAAGGGCTTTCTCAGTGCCTCACATTGACACTGTTCCACTGTGTACAATCAATTAAATATTTACAGGAGAGCAGTGGTCCATGTCCCACCTCCTGGGAGAGCATCCTAGCTAGAAAGCTGGAGAGACACTCTGGTTCTGCTTCTCAGTAACAATTTGAGAATTTTATCTAAAGTGGAGTGGTGTCAACAGGAATGGTTGAACCTTTAAGCATCCTAAGAATGTCCTGCAGTCTAGTTCATTTCTTTGACTATTGTAGAATGGGTACTAAAACATCAAAAGTAACCTCTCAAGTCATCATCAATATTTTGAAATGTCTTCTTTAATGTTTTTTTTCTGGAGTAACTTTTTATAAATTACTTGTATGTAAATTGACATATAATAGAATTATTCTGTTATCTGATAATTTAAATTTTTGGTAAACTGAGAGACACTTACTTAAGTCTCCTTAGGCAAAGGTAGAACTGAGCAGAACTTTTTATAGTATACACTTTATCACAGTTAAGAAAAAACAGATATTAAATTTCTTTTGAAATCAATTCCTTATTATGAAAATAAATTATCATTTGTAAACCATGTGTTCCCTGAAAAAAACAGATTTTGTCATATATTTACTGTCAGAACATAAACCTGTCATATAAATGTTTTCCTATAGGTGTAAGTGCCTCATAACCAATTACCTCACATCATGAACTTAGATTTACTCTGCCTCACGAAAGAAGCTAGAACTGTATTGCTTGACCAGAAATATTTACAGTTTCAGACTCAAAATGGCATATTAGAACTTATTCAGGATTAATAGCCTTGAAAATTGAATGATTACAGGAGATTCTGAAAAGGAAACAAACCTCCAAGAGAAACTTTGCGTCCCTTGTGTACTCTATCATTTTTGAAAAAGGCCTTGGAGTTTTCCATGCCTCGTGTTATTAGCAATACCAGGTTGGTGGTTTTGTCTGTGAGCCAGACTATAAATCATCATCAGTGTTAGGCATGATATTCACTATTAATGCCTTGTTTTCGCTACTGAAATGTCTTTTTGTGCTTATTTTCTCTTGATCCTTGGCATTCTGCTCGCCATCAATCAAAAGAAGTTGGACATTCCTCTCTCTTTTGCCTCAGTGAACTCCTGATTTTCTTGACCATTAACCACTCTCTGGAATGTAAATTTACTGTGTGCATCTTTAAGCCCCCGTATTCTCTTCTCCCAGCTACATTCCCTTCCTGGCACTGGGTTGTATAGCTGTATTTCCCGTATACTGAATGCAGAGCATGTCATAGGATGTTTGATATGGTCTGGGAGCCCACAGAAAACCATTGATGCACAACTCACTTTTATTCCACAAGCCTATGGGAGTCCAGAGAAATAAGAAGTCTTTCTGCTAGGCCAAACACACTACTTCTCTCACACAAAACAAATATTCCTGCCTTTACTGTTTAAAAGGTCTCATATTCATGGGAACAAAAAAAAAAAAGCAAAAAAAGAAAAAGGATTGTAGTTCAATGTTTATCTAAAGATGTATCCTGAGAGAAGGTTTCATGAAATGTATGAGTAAGCTTTATTTCATACACCAGCTGTTCTCTTTACATAAATGCAGTGTTTACCGGACTGAGAAACAGTCTACATTCATTATTCAGGAACAAGGAAGTTTTGACTGTTTCTTTAGCTTCTGCAAAACCCTTAAAAGGAAAGGAAAAGGAAACTGGTTCGAAAAAAGTTCAGTTGAACATGGTTGAATAATTTATCATGACATTTCCCTGAAGGTTGCTGATTCAAAGACTTTCTTTTATAAAAGAGATTTGTCAATAAGCCATTTTTTCTTTTATTGGACAGCTTGGTTTTCATGGCCTGAAAGCTAATACATAGATTTTTTATATTACTTTCAGAATGGTATATAGTCTGAAAGCAGGATCTTAGTCATGTTAATCGATGAAACAGATTATTGGTTTTGCCAAGAGGCCAAGAAAAGTTTCACAGATACACTGCTCAAGGCATTTTAACATTTTCTTGTAAACAGATGTTAAAATTGACACAATTCAATATTTCTGATAAAGACTTGAGCCTTAATTGTAAGTGTAGTCTGCATGGTTTTGAAGTTGTTTATCTGTAGATTGTGTTACAGTATTGGATACTAAGAAATGGTCTTACATAATTGTTTTGGAAGTACATAACAAAATTACCTAATCAGTACTAGCCTAGGCTTAGTATCTTTCTTGCTCAGAAACATAACGTTTCTAGCTACCCAGTGAAGTGCACCTTAGCTAAAAACAAACAAACAAACAAAAAAACCTTTAATCATGTTTTAACACCATTTTGCATCAATTATAAATAAGAATGGCAATAACTTCTTAGTCATCTGCCAGCACTCTAGAGGAAAGCTAGACAATTGACTGGATGAATTACCACTACTAGTATTGTGTCTTACATATCTACTGCCTGTTTAACTGTTGCAGTGATACCTTCTTAATACTTTGTGCCGTGTCAGCAATACAGAGCAGTCATAAAACTGTCCTAAATAACACATAAAGTGAAGTTTTTGACTGCTTTCCATTGCAGGAACTACAAGAAGCATCTGCCATGAAACTATGTGTTTGAACTTTCTAGTCCTCTGCTACTCATGTTTTGGAATTTATAGACACGAAGGAAATGTGTGGGGATCTCTAAGAGAAATCTTGTATGTACTTACAAGTGTTAAAAAGTCATTCTTGAATTAGCAATGTCACACAAAGGTCCACATTTCCATAGAGGGTTTTAATCTATAGTGAGTTTTTTTATCTTCCAATTTAGATTTCTAGGCATTGAAGACAGAGCTCATCTACCCTAGGTTCCCTGTGAATATACTGGAAAGAAATTAGCAAGTGTTGTTCTAATATATTTAAAACTCTTTTAGGATGAACTGCCTTTTGGAGTTACCTATGACAATGAACATACTGAATTAGACTTACATTTCAAATTTTTTGTGTGCTTATAACAGGTTCTTATCTTTACATTGTTATCACTTGTTCCTTTACTTCACAGAAAAGTGATCGAATGGCCAGCATTTAGTTGAATCAACTATGAGGTTATTTTACAAAAGGAAATGTTTTATGTTATGAGATTTATCTGTTTGCTTCTCTTTGCTCCTTACTGAGCACATTTTATCCATAGAAGAGGAAGAGAAATTTGTACCAGTCTTACAGAGAAGAAGACCAACAGTTCAGTTACTAACAGAATGTAAAACATGACAGAGAGTCAGTAAGTTGTACGTATTCTATTAATATACATTTTGATTTCGATATATTATCATTTCACTTCTTCATCATACTCTTTCTTTTATGGTGACTTGTATTCTCCTATTACACTATATATATGTATGTATGTTTATATATTTAACAGTACCATAAAAAAGCAGATCTCATAATTACAGGACTTAAAATAATAACCTAAATTCTACTTGTACGCATCTCTGTTATAGTTAATAAGGAATATTTATTTCTACAAATTATATTAAAGATCCTGTTTTTCTTTTGAGGCTAGGAAAGTCCATATTAATAAAAATTTCCTTGAACTTCCAGGCAAACTGACTTCCAAAAAACCAAATCTATGTACCATTGATGTGTTGAGCTATATAAATGTTGAGTATATAATTGTCTATAGACTAGCCAAATGCAGGTAGAATTTGCATTTGCTTTTTTTTCTTTTTTTTTTTTCCCCATGAAAGTCAGGAAGAAAACAGCATGGGCACCTCTAAGAAATCTTCCTCTGATTTCTTAGGTTTTTGAAGAAAAAAAAATTCTGAAAACTTATAAACTCTATACATCCTTGATTATTTGAATGCAGATGATTCACTGAACTCAATTCTTAAAGCTTTTTGTCATATAGATATAAACATTTTCTTTCTCTGCAGATAGTTAATGTAAAGACCTATAAAAGTTACAAAAAATGAAGAAAAGATGTACATTTTTGTCTGTCTAAAGATAAAAAAACATTGCTAGTTTTAAGAGTGTTTTGGCTACATCTATGATATGAAAGAGAGCCACTCAGAGATTCATCTCTGTTTATCTTGCCAGAAACTGCAAAACAACATACACACTGCTCAGAGATGGTCTTATAGAGCTGACCAGCTGCGTTACCCTGCACTGGCCTTCTCTTGTGCCCACCCAGCAGCCTGGGACTCAAAGACATAATAATTCATTTGATTTAGGACTAGATATTGGTTTTTTTATAGTGTCTGAAATAATGTGAGGATTCACCAGAATAATGTTCTATAATTATGCAGAGCATGTGTTGTGTGTTTTACAGAATGATATTGAGAACAACTGGGATGCTGGAGTGTGAAAGACCTACTAAGGATGATGAATGCTCTAGCAGAGATGGAAAACTCCCTTTCCCTTCTCAAAGGTAGTCTGGGGATTAGTCTTTTCCAGAAAAAGATACCTCTTTCTTTTGTCCTAGAGAAAATTATTAGTTTTCTTTCCAAAAGAGACCAGGACTTAAGTTGTCAGTATAGTGAAAATGATCTGGGAACAAGGATCTGAAGTAAACTGGAAGTAAACCACAGAGGTAAGTTATGTGACATTCTAGGCACAGTTGTTACTCACACTCTACCCAAGGAGAGTAAAGAAAGTTTTGATTCTAAATGTTACAGGTCATAAAGGAGCTCCAAATAATTGTTATTTCTCAGTTGATTTCTATGCTTATGCTACTGAGATTGGACTTTGCCTACTTGGTATTATCACCACGTTCCTCCTTATAACTTTTACTTTACCCCCCTTTTTTACCCTCCTTGTTACCCTGAAAACACTGACTGTAGTTTGTGAATCATAGAATCACAGAAAACCCCAAGTTGGAAGGGACCCACAAGGATCGTATACAGTCCAATTCCTGGCTCCACACAAGACTACCTAAAAGTTAAACCATATGTCTGAGAGTGTTGTCCAAATGCTTCTTAAACTCCAGCAGGCTTGGTGCCATGACCACTTCCCTGGGGAGCTTGTTCCAGTGCCAGACCACCCTCTCAGTGGAGAACCATTTCCTAGTACCTGACCTGACCCTTCAACGACGCAGCTCCATTCCGTTCCCTTGTGTGCTGTCACTGTCACAGAGAGCAGAGCTCGGCACTGACCCTCTGCTCTCTGTGAGGAGCTGTAGGCCACCATGAGGCCTCCCCTTATCCTTCTCTTTTCTAGCCTGAACAAACCAAATGAACTCAGGCTGATCGTACATCTTCCCCTCTGGACCTTTCACCATCTTTGTTGCTCTCCTTTGGACACTAATAGTTCTATTTCTTCCTGATACTGCTTTGCTCAAAACTGTACTCAGTGTGAGGCTGTGCCAGTGCTGAGTAGACCAATCTCTTCCATTTACTACCTAGTTATGTTGTGTTTAGAGCACCCTGGGATGCGACTGACCCTTTTTGAAGAACTTCTTAAATACAAATTCTTACTCTAAATTGTCTCACGATAACGTTTGAGTCAGAATTTCTGAAAAGAAATACAGCAGTCCTGTTGTGCTGAAAATGCACAGGTGGTATTGTTTATTTTGATTACGTCAGATACATTTGATAAATGCATAAATGATACTGCACATAAATTACATGGACTTTTCCTTATGCTTTTCTACCACAATTTGATCAATTTGAAGTTGATCAGATTCCATGAAACAGTCCAATTACACTGCTGGCAAATACTCAGCTGCCTGGATCTTCCTAGAGTAATGAAAGTTGGCAACTGAGTATCCAGCCAAATAGGTCTAAAATGCTGAATCAAAAGACAAACTAACAAAAAACCTCAAACAAACAAATTGCATGTAAAAATCTATTACATTTAGTTTGAATGAAAAATGAAACTAAATGAAGAACACTGCAAATTCATATCAATCCAGAGGATGGTTTTCTTTGATGGATGATATACAGACTGATATTATCAATTCATTCTGATTGTGGGCTGTCAGATGTCCTTATGTTTGACTAATCTTTGAACCATAATAACTGTCTGGTATTTAAACATTCACTAGGGCTAAAGGAAAAAATCTTCAGTGTCATATTTGACTTTCCACATTCACTTGGTTTGCTATAATTTTACTAAAAAGATCAAATTATAATTTCCAAAAAAGATAAATCCAAGTGAAAGTCCAAAATTATCATCAATTTTGAAATATTATGTTATGAGGAATTTTTTTTTTTTATGAATATAAAGGCAACATAGCCTAAGAAAGAAATTATATAAAATTGTTCATTAGATAGATACTCAGACATGATAAATTATTCCCTAGCTCCAAAAAGACTTGCTGAGTAGAACGACAGAAAATGATGACAAGTTATGGAAACTTGCACAGTTCATAGAATCATAAAATCTTTTGAGCTGGAGAGGACCTTTAAATGTCATCTAGTCTAACTCCCCCGTGATGAACAGGGATGTCCACAGCTAGACTAGATTATCAGATTGCTCAGAGCCCTATCCAGCCTGACCTTGAATATCTCCAAGGTCCAGGTATCCACCGCATCTGGGGCAACCTGTTTCAGTCTTCACTATTCTTATTGTAAAAATCTTTTTCCCTATACCAAATCAAAATCTCCCCTCTTTTCATCTAAAGCCATTTCCCCTTCCCCTGTCACCACAGATCCTGTTAAAGAGTCTGTCCCCTGCTTTCTTATAGCCTCCCCTTTAGATACTGCAAGGCCACTACCAGGTCTCCCTGGAGCCTTTTCTTCTACAGGCTGAACAGTCCCAGCTCTTTCAGCCTGTCCTCGTAGGAGAGATGTTCCATCCCTTAGATCATTTTTGTGGCCCTCCTCTGGATGCACTTTATCAGGCTCACTTCTCTTCTGTACTGAGGACTCCATATCTAGATGCAATACTCCAGATGAGGTCTCACCAGTGCAGAGTAGAGGGAGAAAATCACTTCCTTCAACCAGCTTAACATGCTGCTTTTGATGCAGCCCAGGATACAGTTGGCTTTCTGGGCTGTGAGGGCACGTTGCTGACTCATCTCCAGTTTCCTATCCACCATTATCTCCAAGTGCTTTCTGGCAGTGCTGTTCTCACATTCCTCCCATTTGTACTGACAGAAGGAGCTGCCATAACCCAGGTGAAAGATCTTGCACGTGGAGTTATTATTAAGTCTCGTGAGGTTATCCTAAGCTGTCCAAGTCTGTCTAGGTCTCTCTGGGTGATATCCCATCCTTCAGTAGTGTCAACCACACCACACAGCTTACTGTCATCCACAGATTTGCTGAGGGTAGATCCCACAGTCAGTGTCACTGAAGAAGACGTTAAAGAGAATTTGCCCCTGTACTGACTGACTCCTGAGGGACACCACTCATCACTGATCTCCATACAGACACTGACAGGTTGTTAGTTCCCTGGGTCATTTCTACCCTTCTTAAAAATGGATGTGACATTGCTTTTTTTCCAGTCACCAGGGACTTCAACTGATCACCATTAATTTTCAAATATCATCGACAGTGGCTTGGTGACTCTGTCAGCCAATTCCTTGAGAACTCTTGGTGCATCTCATTGGGACCCATGGACTTATTGGATGTTCAGATTCCTCAGGCAGCCATGATCTTGATCTTTACAGCCAGAGGGGCATCACACCCCCCAACTCCCACCTTCTGAGTCATCTGCTCAAAGGCTGTGTGTAAAGCAGTTGCCAGTGAAGACCAAGGCAAAAAAAGTTCAATACTCAGCCTTCACCTTGTTTTTTGTTACTAGCCTGGCTGTGTTCCTCATTAGAGAGTGTACACCCTCCAGGACTTTTCCTTTCCAGTTGATGAACCCATAGAAGTCCTTCTTATCCTTTGCTTCCCTAGCCAAGTCCCATTCCAGTTGGGCCTTGGCCTTCCTGACCCTATCTCTGCATAGCCTAGTAGCATCCCTATACTTTTCGCAGATTACCTGTGCATTTTCTTCTTGCATTCCAGTTTGATGAGTAGGTCCCATTTCAGCCATGACAGTCTCATGCCGTCTTCTAATGGCCTAACCCGACTTACACCTGGGGATGCAGAGCTCTTGTTCCCTAAGGAGAGCTTTCTTTGAGACCTGCCACATCTCTTCAATCCCCTGTCCTTGAGGACAGGTTCCCAGGGGCTTTTGTTGAATAACTCCCTAAAGAGCTGGAATTCGGATTTCCTAAAATTAAGCTTCCTGATTTTATTCTTTGTTGGTACAATAACCCTCAAGATCTTTTTCTTTTATTTCCCATAGAATGATGTGAAACCTTTCTAATAAATAAGTCACTTAATGTATCTCTTTATTTTTATTTTTATTTTTTTTAATTTCTATTGGAATAGGAAGTAAACCTACCACTAGCTGTAACCAGCCAACTATCAGCTTTATCTATGTTGATGGAACTAAACTGTTAACCATAAATGACAAGAAATAATTTGGGAAGGATCTGATGGAAGGTTGTTTTATGCTCATATTGGAGCAATGAATATTAAAAGTTAGAAATATTTATATGCTTTTAAAAACTTTTAAAATATTGGGAACCTGAGGTAATAAAAGTCTACACAAGTGAAAAATTTATGGTTAATAAAAGGTGGCCTTAGTCTTGATGACTTATAATCCCCTAGTTATCCACAAAACATTGGATGAGATGTTCATTATTTGAGTACTTACCATTTGCTGGCGTGCTCTTGGCAGACTTTTTAATGATATCAGCAGAGAAGAAGGAAATGAGCTGGAGAGAATTAAAAATAATACTCAAAATAATATTTAGGCATTTGATCCTCTTATGAACTTCACAATGAGCTATTAAAATGTACTCCTTCTATTCATAACAAAACGTTAACATGTTGTACCGAGAAGAGAGAATTTTAATGTGATCAAAAAGCTTTAAAAATACGAATTCTTTTTCTTAAGGAATTTGCCTTTGAAAAAGTCAGACATGCCATTGAGATTCTCCACTGTAATATGTCCAAGGAAGCCATTTATGGGTGTAATAGCACTTAATAACAACTTCTTTTCCCCTCCATTTTATTTCTGTTTGTCTATTTTTGGATCTTCATTGTTAATTAACCAGAGACAGTAATTGTTTCTTTGTGTCTTATAACATAGGACTTTTAAGTCTCAGCAAGGCCAGTTCTCATCATCTATTAGATGTCACCTCTCCACAGGAGAGGACCTTGATGTGTTTTCATCTTCCTCACTCTAGGGTCCACTTTTTGTATGCTTGTTAACATATAATACTTTATAGTTTGCTCTTTTTTCACTTGTCTGCAATTCTGTAATGAATTCTTATATACGATATGTATTTTCTTTACATGATGTATTTTACATAATTATATACTTACTCCTTGTTCTGTGTTACCACTGAAGCCAGTTTTGTTCAGACCCAGATCTGCATTTCTTTAAGTGGCTGCTGGAGGGTTCAGAGCTAAAGGGTTTCCAGAGTCAGCCTCTGCCCTGACTCTAATCACCCCATGTCTGTGCTCCTCTGTCCTCTATCCTACTTCTTATGTCCCCATTTCTCAAGTATCTGCTTTTATACAAGGCCTATATTTCTATATGATTCACTATATGTCTGTTAAACTCCTAAATAACTTTTCCTATATAGAAAAGCTACCAGTTATTTTTATGTATTTTAAATTTTGGTTGTACTATATGGAAAGCAAAATATACAAAATAAGCATAGCCAACTCATCATTAGAAAAACCTGCTGTTACAGCTAAGCCAAATGCAAACAGAGCTCCAGGAAGGAAAGGAAATTTTGGATAAAGCAAACCTGACAAGTCACAGTTCTGAGGCCTGGCAATGTAGTTTCTGTTGGGTTGCAGGTCTACAGGGACAGAGTTGATTCAAGACTCTTAACAAAGTCAAGACTGCCACCTCCAGCAGGCAGTTTATTTCTTAGGTACTAAAGCCTGGATTAATTTTGGTGTGGTAATTAAATTTTTAAGATAAACAGAGTGAATACAGGCATTTATGCCAGTGTGCTAAGTGCTAGTGTGATGACTAAAGGAAATGAATAGCAAGGGATTAAAAAAAAAGAGATAAAATCTGAACGATTATAGAAATAAAGAGCAGATTTTTTTCAAGACAGAACTGGGGCATGACACTCCTTAAGGCTGAGTTCCCTCATTTCTCAGCTACTGGCCATAGAATAATTGGCAGTCTGCTGAATCAGATTCTAGGGCAATATAATTTATCAAGCTGCAATGAAAATATGATAGCAAGATAAACCTGAAAGTACTCATCTTCTGTCTTAGTTATCTGTATAACTATCAGTCAGTGTAAAAACAACATTCAACTGGTTACTCAACAATAATCAGTTTCACAGTCCCTAGGTGGATAAAAAGGGCAGGCCTTGTGACGCCTATTTTTTAATACATACAGATAAATGAAAGGTTAACTATTTAGAATAATGACAAAAATTGCATTTACTTCCATTTAGAAGTTCCTTGATATTATACATCAGGTTAACATATTTCCCATAATATAAATATTTACTATTGTCTCTTCTATTTTTTTATTCTTTCTATTTTTTTTTTGTCAAAAGCAACAGACTTTTTTTGTCAAAAGCAAAGTAGCTTTCTAATAAATGAATAAAAATTAGGGATTTTCTGATTTTTCTTAAAAAATGTAATCTTGATGGTGACAATAAAGAAAAGCATTGTCATTTACTTCTGAACAAAATATGATAGAAGATGATGTTATTTTATTTTTTGGGAATAAAAAACATGAGTTACTAAAGCTCCAAGAAATCTCAGAGAGACAGTATTACTGTAAACCCTCTTGAGATCTGACAAACTGTCCTAGACCATAAACTTTGCATATGAAACTCTCTCAGAGAAACACATAAAATTAGGAACCATTTTAAAAACAAAAACAAAAAAACAAACCAAACCAAAACCAAACTCCACTACCACCACCACCACCAGAAAAACCTTAGAGTCCTTAGTGTGCACAGTTTGAAGGCTTTTTTTTTTCTTTCTTTTTTTTTTCTTGGTTTTTCTCTTGCTTTTAATTCTTCCGTTTCAAGTTATTCTTTAATTCTTTATTATTATTATTATTTTTCTTCTAATTTTTTCCTACTAATAAACAGTCCTGGAACTTTATTCTGGATTTCTATAGTAATGTAAAAATAGAGTTTAGCATTTGCATTTCTCTTTTTACTCAAAGGTCCCAGGTACTTTACAGAGATGGGTAAACCTGAATTGCTGCGCTCACTGCAGTGAGGTTAACTATCCTACATTTCAGTCTTGTGGAATGAGCTAAAAATCTGTGTATACCTGTTTCCCATGTGTGTTATTTGCTTTTTACCTGTATTACAAGACTGTAAAGAAGATCATCTATTGCTTTTCCGCTCCATGTCCCCAGGCTCTGTCAGAATGGCAAAGGTTGTTTCTCAGTGGAGTTCTGAGGTTAAATGTTTTAATAAAATAGAAATAAAAGGAAAATAGCCAGACGAAGGGAAAACTGCACAATGTTTGAGTAAAAAAAAAAAAAAAGACATTTTCCTGTTCTTTTTATTTCCTTTTTTTAGGGCTATCTTCAGCATTTAAATGTGTGCTATTTATGTTTCAAAGTGAACAGTATAAATAGACTTGTTGGGAAATAATTGATGTTTTTAATCATTATAGCAACTTTTTTGCTACTACTTTTTTTTTTTTTTTTCCTAATGTTAATAACATTGCCAGTCAAGCATAAATATGTCTGAAAATGATAAAGTGCAGCTTGGGATATGTAAGTTGTTTCACATTCAAATTTTCTTATGGCAATATTTCTGATGACATAGAAACTTTAAGACAAAATCTGAAGGTTTACAAACCTTGATCTTGTGCTTTATTTGTCATTCCGTTATTCCATATTGCAAAGAAAATGTAGCTTTTTCAATTACTCTGTGAAAATGTACTTTTCATCATCATTCCAAAGAGAAACATATTATTTTTCCTAAATATTCTTTTATGCTAGTTTGTCCCACACCTCAAATTCTACATTGCTCCTTTGAGTAAATACACATTTTTCTAAAAGGTGATTGCTCTTTGACAGCATTTATCTTAAGAGTGATGTTTTTGTGATTTGTGGAAATAATTGGATTTTAACTGTCATCACCAAATATACTTGAAACATCCTTAAACATTGCATGACATTCTTTTATGAGTCTGCTTTCAGAGTTCATCATCATACCCCTGTAAGCTCTGGTTCCATATCAATATACATGTATCTACATTTGTCTATTCAAGCTTTTTTATGTTGCTTAAATACTACACTGAAAGGAATGGTAGTAACCCATTGTGCTTGAATAACTAGCTAACAATTAGTAATTAAAATATAATTCATTATCTTAATTCTAGCTATGACAACATAACATGGTATTAAACCAGGTATAATTGCAATTTAATACTGAACAGTGTCCAGATGCTGTCAGTTACATGCCTATATATAAATCTAAAACCAGATTAAAGTTTTCAATAATTTAAGAAAATCATTTTCTCCAGTCCAAGTTGCTAGCATGCCGTCTGTCACTACTGCTCTACAAGAATCTCCAGTTCATCTTGTCTTTAAATATATTCTGTACCTACCATCATTACCATTTGTTTCCTCTCTAAAGCCTAGAAAGTGTTCAGCCTCTGTTGTTAGTTATTAAAAAGAAGTTTATTTAGTTATACATTTTTAGTTGTGGTCAATACTTCTTCTAACTTTACACTCTTAGTACACAAGGCATACAGACAGGGAATGGCTAGCCTGGATGCAGACAATTGCAATGAATCTGCCCATTCTATGGATAGAATGAATCCTACCCAATATGCCTAGGAGGGCACTCACCATCAGTAATACAATGGTTGTTTTAAACATTACCCCTATAGTCTTGACCAGTGGACTACTTTGGAATTAAATGACAAGGTTCTGGAGTTTCAAGTTTCCTCTACTATAGAATTCTATCAGCTGTGCAATTTAGAACAATTGGTAAAAGGACCTCCGTGACATGGGTATTCCATAAAAAGAAAGGAGCAAGTTAACCTGTTTTTGTTGTTGCTGTTTTGTTGTTGTTGTTGTTGTTTTTTAAAGCAAGACTGGAAACCCATGAGAAGTTTAACAATTAGAACTGCTTGTCCTTGTTTCTGTACTTGAACCAATTTTAAGGATGGAAATATAGAAATAAGGATGGAATACAGGCATCAATCTCACTTAAGATTAGGTTCATAATTGGTGAATATTTGTAGATCTTCATTTTACACAAATCACTACTCATTCCTAATTTCAGCTTTTATTCTGAGAAATATTTCTTGCCGTGCTCCTTCCAGATGCACTATTGAACACGTACATTAAAAGTATTTGGAACAATATTTCTTCCTTTCCTAAATCATTTTTGAACAACTGAGTGGAAAAACTTTTTCTCTGACTTTTGTATGCTTGAAACTATACCTTGCCTTCTTGTCTCCTCCCCCATCAACTTGAGACTTTTAGAAACTGAAGCCAAAAAAAGATACTGATTTGCTCAGACATAACCGTTATGAGTTTCAAACATACTTTATAAATTGCATGTAATTTGAAAGCTTTACTGGGATGATATGCACCTGCAAATTGTTAGCTAACACCCACAGACACATTTTATGGCTCATGCTCTGGTCTTTTAACAACTCACAGTTCAGGCAGCTGGAGAAGTATCAGAATGGTGAATGCCTGAAATTTGTCCTAAGTGGAATTGACACGGCATTGATTGAAAGATGCAACCCTTTCCCTCACTCCCCTGACAGGCTTGTTTATTTATTTATTTATTTTATTTTATTTTATTTTTTTGAGAAAAGTCCGTCCTATCTGATCCAACAGAAAAACAAAAACAGACTAAGCAGTATCTCTGGGACTGCTAATCATAGCCAAAATTACAACTGCAAAGTTATGAAACAACCCCAGAAGTACTGATGATTATCAGTGTCTGGAATTCTTCCAGGCTTAATGGCCTCCTCCTCATTGGAAAAAAAAAAACCTAAAACACGTTCCACAAATCATTCTTTTTGTATCTCTCTAACGCATTTGTATGAATGAGAATACTGAAGCTGTGGAGTTATTGGGTAAGGAAGCATGGACTTTTACTCCAATATGGAAAAGATTGAGCTACATGTTAGTTCTTACTTGTTGTTAAATGAGAAGGTGGAAAAAATAATTCTGTTGGCAAAAAAATACAAAATCAACAATTTCCTACTTGTATGGCCTGGTCAAAAAGGTGTTCAAATACAATCTAGGATCAGAGTGCATTTAGATGATGAAATTTCCTTACTATATATCATTAGAATAATGGATCCTGACAATTTCTTTTTCTTGCATCTGAAATATACATACATATTTACATGGTTGTTCTATATTTTATTAATCAGTATATAATCAGTAGCTGAGAAGACTATAAAACGCCCATGGAATTTAGTTTTCATATCTGTTAAACATGTATTTCAGTTAATTTGGACATAGTCTTTCAATTTGTACAAGATTTTAAAAGTGTAATTATAATCTTGGAAAAGTTTTAATGAACTTAATAGAAATAAGACAACTTGTTTACAAACATTAAATAGAAGTCTTTTCATTTGAGAAATTCATTTGAGATTTAGAACTTAAAATGTAATGCTAACCTATTCATAAAATGTTCTATTGCTCTTCTTGCATATCATAATTTTAAAGATGCCACAGAATGCGGCAGTTCTTTGTAGAAAATGTGTTTTTGTTCAAGGGATTTTTTTTTTTATCTCCAAAGATGATGATTCAGGAAAGAGACACTGAATAGGCTATAATCACATGACGAGCCTAGAATAGATATTCTGTATTCATCTATCCAAATTGTCTGAACAGAGCAGAGAAAGAGGCAGGAGATGGAGCAGATGACAGATTATCTGTTCTGATTAAATCTTGCAGTAGCTCGGTATCTCTGCATTTTAAGGTGTACTCTGTGGTAAGAGTATTGACATGAGAAACACATTGAAACTTAAACCTTCTGTACATACCCTACCTGTGACATTTCCATCACCGAGAACAAGTTACGCCAAGAGTACTTTCAAATGAAAAGAAAGTAAAAACATTTATGTTGTTATTTATATATATATATATATATATATATATATATATATATATACAGACATATATATATAGTAACGATAAATTTGACAGTAGCATGGGTTTTATTTCAGTTCCAACACGCCTTATATGCTCTCTCAGTTTGTCATGTGGTATAGCACAGTTCTGTAGCTTAAACATACTTGGCAAATCCTCTTGTATTTGTACAAATTGCCCCCCCCACCCCATTGTAGAAATAGCCAACTAAAACGGAGCAAATGATTCCAACTGTCTTCATACTGGGGCAGAGGTCATTCCAATCGGAAAACAGGGGCTTCAGATGGTATTTCCTCTACACCAGCTAATTACAACCATCTGCCTTCTGTGACAGAAAAGGAGGTATGCAAGTATCAGACCTACTGGCCAAGTTAATCGCTCCTTCTACAGCTGATACTCTGTGGGTAGCTTTTGTCCCATAGTTTAGTTCAGTCAGTGCTGTCTGGTTCTAATTATTTTGCTGTTGCTTCTGCCCTGTTTCATTTCTTGCCAGAACTGGCTTGCCAGAAGCTATGCAGGTTATGTCTGATTGGGTAGTTTACTTTCCACTAAATTTTGCAGATCACTTTTAGTCGTTGTCTTTGTTAGGATGGACAATTTGGAGCCTAAACAGCAGAGAATCCAGGATGGCAATGAGAAAGACAGAATATATATGTGTCTTTCTTGTGTGATAAAGAAGAATTTCACAATTCTTCACTAGAATTCCCCTCAACTCACTAGATGAATGCAGCCACTAGGTAGTTAATGTACACTTGAAGGAAATCTCATTATGTTCAAGAAAACAAAACCACAGTGAACTCCAGTGTTAGATTGCCTACCGTACTCTTGTTTCCACTGAAGATGTACGCTCTGGAGAAGTTGAGGTTCTCCATTTTCTGAACTGCAGATCCCAGGGAGGACCCATAGAATCAAGGTGAGCGTGATTTGATCTACACCAGCAGCTTTCTGCACAGGCTATAATACATACTTAACATTGCCTTTTGCCACCTGTACTCAGCATGTTGTCACACAGCCATTAACTTAGAAAACTAACATGAGCCAAACAAAAACCTCTGGAATTAACGATTTGCCATAAGAAAACAATTAAAAAGTCACCTGTTCTGAATCTAACATGGGTAAAGAGACCACCCAAGATTAGCCGGAAGTTGATGTTTTTTTCTCTCCCCTTCTCAAACCTGTTATTTACAATGCAAGTGAATTAATATAAACGGTGAATTGTGAAGGTCTAGAATGACAACATCATCTGAAGAATTTTCACTCTGGGTATTACACAAGAAAAATGTTGATAAATGAATATATTTTTTTAACAAACCAAAAAGTAGGAGTTGATAATAATGTATCTATCTTCTAATTTTTAAAGCGTTTCTTTAGTTTTAATCAAACCCATAAGTACCATCCTTACCCAGTTAGGTAACTGCAGCACAATCTTGTGATAGAGACTGCAGAATCAAATTCCTGAAAACTCAAGGAAATTATAAAATCAATCTATATCATATTTCATGTTTAGCATGAAACACTGTTTAGGGTTGGAAGATTTTCAGTACAATATTTCAATTTGTTTGGGAGCTAAAGTGGTTGTTTTCATTAAAATTCAGTATCTGTTTTTTCTGTATATTTTCACACAAGGGTTGTCTTAAAAATGGAAATAACGATTGCTCCAGTGCTACACTAGGTAATTTCTGAATAATAAAGAGTAATCCAAATTCATTTTTCAGCCCGGAACTTTTCTTGACACATCATCACAAAGGCTATTCTGCTGCCAGTGGATTCTGGAAATCTGTTACATGAAGTTAACCATTAAGATCATGTTAGTTTGTCTACCTTTCCAAATGTCTTTCACTGAGCTATAAATTTGTATAATTGCAGAATCAAAGAATCATAGGGATTGGAAAGAACCTCTGGGAATCAAGTCTAATCCCCTGCTAAAACAGGCTCCCTACAGTAGGTGCCAGGATAGCTTTCAGATGAGTCTTGAATATCTCCAGAAATGGAGACTCTACAACCTCTCTGGGCAGCTTGTTCCCATGCTCTGTCATCCTCACTGTAATTAAATCATTACTCATGTTTGTATAGAACTTCCTGTGTTCCAGTTTTTGCCTGGTACCCCTTGTCTAGTTGATGCACATTTCTGAGAGAAGCCTTGCCCCATCTGCATAACTCCCGCACTTCAGATATTTACAAACAGTGACAATATCCCCTCTCAAACAAAACATTTTCTGTACAGATCTGCTTGCACTACTTGCTAGTGTCTTTGTATATGACTTTCTGTCAGAAATCTCTGCTTTTAGGTGTCTTTTATTTTTCCAGTGTCAGCACTTAAACTAACATTTCTGAACTTCTTATATAAGATTAGTCTCTTGGGGAAATAACAGAAACAACAGCATTGACTTCTGAGGATCACATGGGGTAAATTATTTGTTCCTGCAAGCCTGATCGCTCTCCTCCTTCCACTCCTAAATCCAATTTTTAAATAGGCATATTTATCCACAAAATTGATAATCTTTGCTTTGCAATATTCTTGTATACTTATGATTGATGCAAAGAATCTACCATTAGAAATTTATGTTGAATGTTGTCAGGGAACTAACTTACTAACTAAAATCTCTATTTGTTTTCACTCTGTGACTGTAATAGTTTACAGTATAATTGCTGTACATCCTGGGGATGAGCAAGAGTCCATTTTCATGTCCAGCGTGCAATGACATAGGCCTGAAGTGAAAGGAGATTTTCTCTCCTGCTTCCTCAATAGCTTTGTCTCCTATGACAGTGGAGTGAAGAGAAAAGAAGCAACAAACTTTCTTCTTATGCAATTAAAAGTAATTTCAGTACTATAATGGAATCCTGTGGCCAGAGCAGAGAAAGAAGCTGAGACAAAGGAGATAAAAGGAGAATGGGGAAGAGATAAGATTGTCCTTTTGAGAATTTGTACTCAGAGAGAAAAACTATAACTGTGAGCTATGAAATGAAATCATACATGCAGTATGATCACAGCGGTCATGGAGGATGTTATGGACAGGCTGCCATTAGGATGCCTGGTAATAGTGAACAGTCTGAAGTGGGGAGACCAGAGCTAGTTTCAGTGAGTCAGTAAATAAGGGAAAATACTGTGAAGACCATTCAGCTTTGTACAAGTCTGTGAAGATGCCTCACTATCAGATTAAATACAGTATTTCTTTATTGCCTTATAGACCAAGACTGAAGTCCCTCTGTATATAATCACTTCAACCTTCTTCTAAACTCAAGCCAATGCTTGAACTGCAGGCAACTCCTGGCCTTAAGAACAAACTTCATTCCAGACTCAAGCTACCTCAGAAAAGTGTGTACTGAAAACTTTAGTTTAACCTAGGAAATGTATATTTTTAAGTGGAATCGTAATAGCACTAAAAAAGTAAAATTGAGTGAAATATAACCAGCTACAGAGAAGCCAAGCACTATGCTGTAGAGCGCAAGGTAAATACATTTCTAGCAGAATCAGAAACTGGGACAGTTATGGTGGTTAAAGATAAGTTAAAGGAAAAAAAGAAAGAAAGAAAGAAAGAAAGAAAGAAAGAAAGAAAGAAAGAAAGAAAGAAAGAAAGGAAGAAAGGAAGGAAGGAAGGAAGGAAGGAAGGAAGGAAGGAAGGAAGGAAGGAAGGAAGGAAGGAAGGAAGGAAGGAAGGAAGGAAGGAAGGAAGGAAGGAAGGAAGGAAGGAAGGAAGGAAGGAAGGAAGGAAGGAAGGAAGGAAGGAAGGAAGGAAGGAAGGAAGGAAGGAAGGAAGGAAGGAAGGAAGGAAGGAAGGAAGGAAGGAAGGAAGGAAGGAAGGAAGGAAGGAAGGAAGGAAGGAAGGAAGGAAGGAAGGAAGGAAGGAAGGAAGGAAGGAAGGAAGGAAGGAAGGAAGGAAGGAAGGAAGGAAGGAAGGAAGGAAGGAAGGAAGGAAGGAAGGAAGGAAGGAAGGAAGGAAGGAAGGAAGGAAGGAAAGAAAGAAAGAAAGAAAGAAAGAAAGAAAGAAAGAAAGAAAGAAAGAAAGAAAGAAAGAAAGAAAGAAAATTATTTTCTTTTTGATTGAAAGAACATTATATAGGTGATCAGTTTAGAAAGTTTCACTAAATAATTTCATAGATTCATAGATTCATAGATTCATAGATACATTAGGTTGGAAAGGACCTACAAGATCATCTAGTCCAACCATCCTCACACCACCATCCCTACCCACCAAGCTACTAAATCAAATCCCTCAGCACCTCATCTAAACGCTTCTTGAACAGTGCTAGGGATGGTGCCTCAACCACCTCCCTAGGCAGGCCATTCCAGTGCCGGACCACTCTCTCAGAGAAAAAATTTTTCCTCAAGTCTAATCTAAATCTTCCCCGGCACAACATGTGGCCATTCCCTCTCATCCTGTCATTAGTTACCTGGGAGAAGAGGCTGACCCCCTCCTCACCACAGCCTCCCTTCAGGAAGTGGTAGAGTGCAATGAGGTCTCCTCTGAGCCTCCTTTTCCCCAAACTAAACAATCCCAGCTCCGTCAGCCGCTCCTCGTAAGACTTGTGCTCCAGACCCCTCACCAGTTTTGTTGCCCTTCTCTGAACACGCTCCAGGGCCTCGATGTCTCCCTTGTAGTGAGGGGCCCAAAACTGAACGCAGTACTCGAGGTGCGGCCGCACCAGAGCTGAGTACAGGGGGATGATCACCTCCCTGCTCCTGCTGGCCACACTATTCCTAATACAGGCCAGGATGCCATTGGCCTTCTTGGCCACCTGGGCACACTGCCGGCTCATACTGAGCCGAGCATCAACTAACACCCCCAGGTCCTTTTCCTCTATACACTCCTCAAGCCATTCTGCCCCAAGCCTATAGCATTGCATGGGGTTATTGTGGCCAAAGTGCAGGACCTGGCACTTGGCCGTATTGAACCTCATCCCATTGACCTCAGCCCAACTGTCCAGCCTATCCAGATCCTGCTGAAGGGCCTCCCTACCCTCAGGCAGATCTACACATCCTCCCAACTTGGTGTCATCCGCAAACTTACTGAGGGTACACTCAATCCCCTCATCCAGGTCATTTAAACATTTAATTTAAACATGAACATTTGTATTTCTTTAATATTCATCAAAAATTGAGAGTCCCTGCATATTTTTTTCACCACTTCACTTCTGAGAAGAAAGTTTCTGCATTCACATCTCAGTCAGCAGCTGCAATTTTTAATAGTCTTTGAGTTGACAATTTGGTTCCATTAAAGTTCTATGATAGACTCAGGTGATGGTAAGCTTACTTTCATTTTCTGTAAATGATGATGCAGACAGTAACATGCTTCCTTGTGCTAGACAAAAATCCAGCGTAGGATTTCTATGTCTATTATTTCTTTACTAAAAATATTTCCTGTTTCTCAGTGGTTTGAATTTACTGGATATATTCTGTTCGAATTGAAGTAGGCAGAGGAGAGGCTTGCCTTGCCACTGGCAAGGTTCACTATCGTTCCTGGATGCAGATGGGCCAAACCCAGAACCCTGTATCCAAATCTTTCAAATATAAGGGAGAAAGGATCAGACGTAAACACTCAGTTTTATACCCATCACTGTGTCTTTGATCCCAGGTCAAATCCAAAATTAGAAGGGCCCTCTTTTATAGCTCCAATTTGGATGAAACCAAAATATTTTCATCAGATTGTGCTCCAAGAAGGAAGAAAGTGTATGTGAGTTTGCCACTGCTACACATGAAGGCAGGCCTGAAATCCAAACTTAATTTTGCCTCAAAGTCTAACTCTAAACCATACCCCAAATTAATGCAAGTTTGAGTTTGATTTCCTTATTCTACCTGAATCCATGGTTCAGAAAAATTTGTTTCTGAAATGCAAGGTTTTTTTTTTGTTTTTTTTTTTTTGGAATACACTAGTTTATACCTAATTATAAATACTTGTAAAAATGCAAGTTGGAATGCTGCATTAGATACATTCATGTTAAAGTTCATTCTCACTCATGTGTAAGGTACTCAGTTTGAACAATGATTATGTGATTAAAACCAAAATAATAAAAAGAAAAAAAAAACCAGGATAGACATTTAACTTTTCCCCAGTTTGTTGGGAGAGCTCCAAAAACCAACAACAAATGAGGGAGAAGAAGCAGCAGAGACCACCAGCATACAGCAGCTGCGATGTGAAGCATCAGGACAAAACCACTCACAAGAAAAGAAGGTCTGTTCCTCCCTAGTAGAAGTTTGGGAAAACACGAAAGTAAAAAACAGCAAGCAAACATTTCTAGTAAAGGAAAGGTTCAGTCCACAAGCATTGAATAACTAAAAAAGACTAAGGAAAATTAAACTAAATTAAACTTTGTGACAGAAATGACAAGTAATGTTTTATTTAACTTTATAGAAAGTTAGGTCAGGGAGAGGGGATGAGTGTAAAATGAACATATTTAAATTTCACTGAGGTATTGTACTTTCCATAACCATAATGAAGGCTGATCTAGTCAGGCTTTTTTTCCTCATGGTGGTAGAATAAAGATAATAATGATATTGCAGTCTACTGGGGGACACTTACTCAGCAATACCTCTTTATCTGAAGAAAAGTTAATACCTCAACACAAAAATATTTTAAAAAGTCATACATGAAACAATTGATATGTAAACATTATAAAGAATGAGCAAGAAGAAGAATCTTTTATAGCTGGTAGAAACTGGGGATAGCTACTGAGAATCCAAGATGTTGGTTTTGTCTAGCTTTTTTTCCCCTATTTTTAAGTGCATACAATTAACTGATAAAGGAACATTAACAATACTTGCATTAAGACCATAGAAAGATGAATTTGTACGTCACGATTTTGCAAAAAAAAATAGATTGCCTCTTATGAAACTCTCTCTGCCTTTTCCTAAGCCAAGTTTCAAAATGAGCAATCATCTTTTGTAATCTTATCTACAGCTTCCGGAGGACAAAAAAGAAAAAATATTAGGGACTTCATGAAGTTCCACAATTAGTATGAATGTTATATGAAATGTTTGTATAACTGAAGATCATGTATCATTATCTGACAAACAATGACTGCTTATTTACCATTCAACAGACTGCAGTTTCTCTTCTAGCTGTACCCCATGAAGAAAATAGGATCACAATCACCAGAAATTCAGTTACCATCAAAATTTCTATGAAACATAAGATTAAAAAGTAAACAAATTAAAATGTATTAACATAGCTTATGTTTATCAGTGTTGTTGTATAGGGAGATTTCTGTTTTGCTGTTATAGTGTTCAGGACTTCTCCCTTTTACTCACCTTGTTTAATTCAGAAACAATTGCTCTCTTTGGGAGTTTTCACCACAGCACTTTCCACTTTATGCTATGTCTCACTCTGAATTTGGCTTTGGGTGCTGATGCACATTTTTAATTCTTTGACTGCTATGATCCACATACACTTAGCCTTGCTGAATGTCATGTGACTGGACTCAGCCCATTGATCAGGCTGATTCAGATATCTTGCAAAGTCTTCCTACCCTCAAGCACATCAATAGTCCCACCTAACTTGGATTTGTCTTTAAACTTACTGAGTACACACGTGTGTCAACGGTTTACCGGGCTGGATCGGCCCGGTTCCGTGACGATTGGTGCGGGGGACCCACGGACCCACGCCCCAGGAAAGGGCAAGGAAAAAGGGAAAAGGGAAAAGGGAGATGGGCCTAGAAACAAAACAGCGGCAACGATCTGAGGAGGAAAGCTAATTTACTAAATAAGATATTAGAAAGCAAAATAACAGAATATAATACAATGTAATTGGAATTGAGGCTAATGAATCAAATAAAATGAGCAAGAGAGAGTGTCCGATAAACCGAAGGCCTTACGCTAACGCTGAAGGCGATACGGCAGCGAGCACCCACTGCTGAGTCGATCCCGAAGGAAAGAGACTGTCCCGTGACCGCTGAGGGTTTTTATCTGTTCCCTCTGAGCGGAAAACACGTAAAAATACAAAGCATCGCAAAGTCCTCTGGGGAATGTAGTTCTTCTTCTCTTCTGAGACAGGTATACCTGGAATTATCAATGATCTATGGAGCTGGAGTATTAGCTCTTTAACTCTTAATGCAATACATGATGTTATGATGTGGAATACCAGTACCAAAAATCATAAAACCATGACAATGTGATCCCTTCATCTAGATTACTGATAAAAATTTTAAACAAAACTGGCCTCCCCAGTGATCTATCAGCAGCTATCTATCTATCAGATGTCTCTTTGAAGTGAGCCATTCAGCGAGTTCTTCACCCAGAAAACTGCTCAACTGTCCAGGCTCTGAGCAGGTTCTGATATTGATAAATCCACGCGTCTTCTGATTACTTCAGTTGCCCCATATGTTCTTTGTGATGGCATGTAATAACTTTCCTCAGGACGAAGGTCATACTGATAGACAGGCTTATAATTCTCTGGATCCTCATTCTTACTTATGGATTGGAGTCACATTCACCAGCAACCAGTCAGATGGGACATCCACAGTCAGCCGTGACTACTACAAATTATTCTTGGATGATTCCTGTCTGATCCCATAGTCTTCTGAACATTTAGATGATATAGCAGGTCACCTACAGTTTCCCACTGGATTATAGGCACTTCATCTTGCTCTCTGTCACCGTCTTCCAACTCAGTGGCCTAGGCACCCTGAAAACAACTGGCAGAAGACAGAAGGAATAAAACAAATTAAGTAACTCAGCCTTATCCTTGTCTTCCATCATTACGGTTTCCCTCACATCCAATAAAGGGTGCAGATTCACTTTAATCCTCCTTTTTCTTTTGATGTATTCATAAAAGCTTTTTGTATATTTTTTTTTTTACTGCACTAGACAAACTGAGTTCCAGTTGGACATCAGTCTTCACAATTTTCTTCCTGCACAGCTTGACAACATTGCCAGTGGCCTCATATGTTGCCTCCCCTTTCTTCCTGAACTAATAATTCTATTCCAAATGAAGTTCTCTGGTCAGCCAAGCTGATCAGACCTCTTGAAGAAGTTCCAGCCTTCTTTGACTCCTTTGCCAATGATAAAAAAATGACATTTTTTAAATTGTTCTGCCTGAAAAAACCTCTAACTATCACATCACCCACAAGTTCTTCCCTGCTTGTAAACAAGAGGTGGGGCACTGTTCCCAGTTTTTTACATATATAAATTTGTGTTAATATTTTTATATATAAAGCACTCATAACCTTATTGACAAACATTCTTTGGAACTATTCTGATGGCAGGGGTAAGAACAGGAGTCATTCTGCTTTTATCTCAATATTTCTGTTTCTAAACAATCGAAAAAACCAACAACAGAACAACAAGGCTTTGCTATCAGCCTGGCTTTCTGGTGCTTAATATTGCTACTCCCTCAGGGTTGGAGGGAAACCTACTGTGACTAGCAACAGTCTGAACTGTGATTCTACAACTGTGCTGCAGAACAGAGTCTTCTACCTTGCCAGCTCTATTTTCAGCACATTGGGATGGCCTGCTACTGGTCATATAAGGTTTAACTCTTGATGAAGTTGCAGCCTTCCTCATCTCCTTCACCAAAGATCGAAATATTCTGTGATTGCTCTGTCTGAGACAACCTGCAGCCAACACATCACCCATGATCTCTTTGCTGTTTGCAAACAACAGGTGGGGCACTGCCCCATGTTAACTCCCTCACCACCTGCGTCAGAAAGTTGTCCTTCACACACTGCAGGATTCTCCTAGCGTATTTCCTTGCTGCTATATTGTATTTCCAGTAGATGGTAAATTGAAGACCCCCATTAGAAAAAGGGCTAGCAATTGTGAAGCTTCTAGTTGTCTATAGAACATTTCATCTTCTTTCTTGTTTGGTGGTCTATAGCAGATTTCTATTATAATATCAACCTTATTATCCTTTCCCCAGCTTACCCAGAGGCTCTCAAACCTTTCATCACCATTGTCCAGCTCCATACAGTTAAGGCCATCCCTAAAACAAAGGGCTACCCTGCTTTCTCTCCTTCCCTGCCTATCTGTCTTTAAGAGCATGTAACCATCTATCACAACTTTCCAAGCATGCAATTTGCACCACTATAACCTACTGAGGTCAACAGTATAACAGACAATTTGAGGTCTACAATGCAGCTTCCCCCTTCAGCAGCTGTTTGGCTAGAAATGTCAGACAGCTCTGGGTTAGGTGAAAGGCACACCCCAGACTGCAGGGCAGCCTTTACTCTGAGTGCCCATCTGGATACAGTATCTGGTCAACTATTACTAAAGCTTGCAGGGACAACTAGCAGAGTGTGCAGCCCTTCTCATTCAAACCCTGACTCAAACTCTCATGCCCTCCCTGTGCCTGCTTTTACACCCTCATTATTAGCACTACCTAATCCTGACATTTGGACAATTGAGTTTGGCTGATTAAGCCTTGTCAATCTTGTAGAAGTTGGCTCCTGGTGAGTCTCTCTACTATCCTGGAGATTCCCTGGTTCAGAAACAACCCCTGTAATCCATGATCCATCACTCAGGTGTCGACCTAACCACCTATGGCAGAGTGTGGCTCACAATGTGGAAGGGGCAGTTCTTGGTGGGCCAGACACAGCCATCAGCCTAATGTGTACCCTCTTGTTCAAAGATGGGCACTTGCATTGCTCCAGCTAACACAGTATTGATTATTGTTGATAGATTATACTGTTCCATAAATACTCTGATTGTAACTGTTTGTATGTACCTCATGACTGTCCTCTCCTAATGTGTGCATCCATTTCTCATTTTTATCATCAGGGAAGTAATTAGAGCCATAATACATAAAAAATGAGTGAGAGAGGATTACAAAGGTTTCATTCTCACTCTGTTTTCCTTTATTCTTCTCATCTATTTCATCTAATTCCTGTTATCCTCCAGGCATCTCTGAATTGTTTAGAGGTGTAATTAATGATGAGAAACCTTCCAGTTGTTACATGCATGTGGTCTTGCATACACACTTCAGTGCTCTTCAAAGGAAGAACTCTGATTCGAAGATGCATATACACACAGAAAGAAATTTGACCAGCTTTTCTACTGTCTGATAACAGTTTTTTAAAAATGCTTTTAATTTTTAACAGCAATTCAAACACATGCAACAGAATCTACCATACAAGATCGTGATATAAAATAGCTGGATAAAGTGGCAATCAGAAGAGGAAATGAGTTTTTTCCAAACAGGAGTAATGTAAACCTGTGTAGCTCAAGGGCAGATTGCTCTCCCACATTGCTTCCTTAAGGACTGTTTCAAGTTTTGGTTTCCTAGAAGGGGGTTTCCATTTGGAAAGCAGTGAAGAGCAGAGTAAATCTAGCCAATGGATAGCAAGAAGTGTATGAAACAGTGTAGGTGAAGATAATAAGACAAAATATATACACTCTTTTAAATGGGGGTCATTTATCTGAAATATTTATCAGGTTAAAAAGATAGATGGAGTGTAGTATGTTCTACAGGGATGGTTACAAGAGTGACAGGTTCAAAAAAAGCATTTACTCATTAGTAAAATTTAATACTTTCTCAGTTGATAGTATTTTGTCAGTTTTTCATGTGTTTGCTTAAAACGCGCAATAAAAATTCTGTGAGATACTGGAAATAAAATAATATTTTATTTCATCAGAAAACTTGATATAAAAATTACTTCTTATCCCCTCTCCAATGAAAATGAGACACTGGGACCAGTTGAGACAGGATGATGAGTGTTTAGCTGCAGGGAGCTGCGAATTCCTGGGATGTGTCCACTGCAAGAAATGTCTCAAATTATTTTTCAAGCTACAGGATCAACAGCCTAATGGCTTGGCAGGGGGCTGTGAAATGTCAGGGATGGGCCTTAGAGGTCCTCCTCTGGCTTCAGGAGCAATATAAGCCACTTCATAGGGTAGTCACTGCTGTCTTTCGACGTAGAGACCTTGACATCTGGAAGCTTAGCAAGTCACAGGAGAGTTTATAGAGTCAGATTTATGCTGAAATAGTGTGCTTGTGAATATTTTTTATAACTGGCAGAATACATCTCTCATACATGGTAAAATATAAAGTAATAAGAAAGTCAGAGAAAGTGCCACCAGACAACCAAATCTTTCTACCAAGTGCTGCCTAGTAAGCATCCAAAAATATCTGGGTGAGAAGAGACTTTAAAAAAAATGTCAACATTAACTTCTGCAACTGCACCTACTACCAAAAGCAGATGTTAGCTCTCTCCATCTGTAGATATAATTATTTCAGGACACACTATGCGCATAGAAATATATACTTCCTCTTCCTCCAAGGAAGAAAACCCAAATCCACTAATATAATTCTGATACTCATGTAAGTAAATACATTAGATTTTTCCTGATTTGTACATAACCTGCATGTCTGTATTTATATGTATGTGTTTTGAGATCATACCTTCAACTGAAGCATCTAATTACTCATAGTGCAGAGGCCTCTTATTGTAGGAAATACATACACTGCTTCAAAAGTAACTTTTGTTACTTACTATGTTAGACCAGAACTACGCGATTAAAAACCTATGGTAACATTAATTACTGTTTATCTTACCAAAGTATATCTTGTAAGTAGATGACTATTTATCCCTGTTAGTACTGTGAAAGTTGGGATGCTGCCCTGTGATGTTCTGAATGGCTGAAAAGGGACAGCTATGAAACCTTAGATGGCCATCAGTATAAAGTCTTCTTATCTTCCTAACTCTCATCTGCCCAAAATGACAGTGATAGCTCTTTATGTAACCATTTATTATTGTTAATCGCAACTGTTTGGCCAAGACTTGTCACTAACTTTTATGTTATATGTAACATCAATGCAGGCAGTGCCTGATCTCTTAATGATAGTAAGAGGAAGGAAATCCTCAAGTGTCTTTTCGTGTTTCATTCTTTTATTCTTGAATGAAGTTCAGTTTTGACTATCCACAAATTTCTACAAGCTTTGCTGAAAAAATGCTGTTTCATAAGAATTTCTTCTTGTGCAAAATCACAGGAGATTTCCGTTTGGATTCTAGGATGTTTATACAGCACTGCAATCTACCCAGAAACTCAAGTTTCAAGAGTTCTATTTGATTCTGCACTAATTCCATTTCTAATTTAGAAACCACATACAGTTGATAGGAGCTCTTTCCTTCCTTTCCCCTCCACTCCACACTGAGATCAAAATTCTGAATGCATCAGCATTGCCAGGGCCATGGAATATAATTCCCTCCTATGGAGTATTCTGTAGGAAGAAAATCCACAAAAATTGTCTGTCGCAAGTGAGAGGAAAGCGTCCATATGTTCTTTTACTTGCTCCATCACACAGACTTAAGCATCAAGCTGGAACCGTATAGAATAGAAGTGGTGGCTTACATTGGTTGAAATTAACTAAAGATGAGTTTAGATACTTTGACTGGGTTTTTCTAGCAAAAATAAGGATTCTATAAATTTTGGAATCTCCTATCTAGCTGAAGAAACTGGAAGTATTATCTTTCACAAATTCAGAAAAAGTTGAGGGATAAATCACCAGCTGTTCCTTGACAGATAGAATTTAATGAATACCAGATTAATAGTAAATGCTTTAGAAGTCCTTCACTAATCATTTGTGGCAATGATCACCCAGATTGCCCAGCAGTGAAGAGGTGAATGCTCAGCAGCTCACAGAATCAGGTCCTTTATGAGACGACTGAATCAAAAACTGTGACTGCAGAATTATTTCTTAATGGATATTGGTTAGAACACAATTAAAAATGAGCAAACAAATAAGAACAGACAAGATTTTGTGAAGATTTGTTCTCTTTGAAACAACTGCTGTCTTACAGCTACTTTTTATTTACTAAAGTGACCACATATATTATCAGATGTTTTCATTCATTATAATAAAAATAAAATCACATATCTCATAAAATCTCTGGTAAAGAGAACAAAACCTTGAGTACTCAATACCTCTAATTCTATTTAATTCATTTTCTTTCTCCTTAACAAAGGGTACCGTCACAGTCATAAAACAAAACATAGTTTAATATGTATTTTTTATGGAAAAGATTTTTTAGATGATAGGGTCTCATCTATTACTCTTTGCTATTTCTTTGGGATTTAGCTGTAAATTGAACAATTTAACTTTTAAATACTCTATTTGGTCATAACTTGATGGGTCAGTTGCTTGATTAATTCCAGCCAACAAAATCTTTTTTTTCTCATTTTTCTTTCTGACAGTGTAATTATTGGTTGTACTATAGATGAATATGACTGGTTATGTCAACATATTTCAGGTTGTAATGAGGAAAATATATAGAGTTACAACAACAGTAATACGACTTTGGCTATATTTTGTGAACACATCTCTTGATTTATTCTGTTTTTAAAACTACAGTGATAACATTCTTGGAAGTAAACATAGTGAGGTTTTGTTACACTCAGTGTCACTCTGAAGACATATTCCAGTTGGCTGGAGCCTGTGGCTGCAGCTGTCTCTACTTCATTACACCACTTCTAGCACCTGCAGCTTTAGGAAATAACTAAGATTTTCAGCTGACAACTTCTAGGCATTTATTTATGCTGCAACTTAAAATGATTTAATCTGTATGCTCGAGGGGAGTGCTCTTTTGTTGAGAGTGGAAACCAATGAGAAGAAAATGTACTGTATAAATGGAAAGCAGTCATTTATATCACCTTACATGGGAGGAAATGTGAGGTTAAACTAATGTTAATCTAACAAGCAGACAAAGATAATGATTTTCTGATATTTATACAGCCATTTTTCTTTATTCTTTCCTTTGCATTTTTGGAGATTTTTAGGAATATGGCTATAACATATCACACTACTTGCTGTCTTTAAACACAAGATAATAAATTAGAAGTGTCAGCACAGTCTTACTTTAATTAAAGATCTCTTTTCCTTCGGTATTTGAATTCTTCTTTAAAGAAACACTCTTTTCTGATCTTTCATGAATTTAGCAATGAAAAGAGATTACTCATTCCTTACATACAAATACTCTCAGCTTTTTGAATGTGAACAGTCCAACTGCTGTCTATGCCATTCTTAAAATCAAGACAAATATTAGATGTTATCTGGGAGGGAGGATCCAAGAAATGCAGCCATGCTGCTCTGGCTTTGGAGATGTAATGAAATGGGATTCAGCAGTGAACTAAACTCTATTCATATTTATTTCATAAATATCGTTGCAGTTTTAGCAAGCACTCAAATTAACTTTAGTTCTCTACATTGTAACATGACGTGTTTTCTTAAAGAAACTCTTCAGCAGAATTACTCTTCTCTATTAGTATAATGCAAAGATTTTAAATTTCAAAGATCACCTTGGTTGCAAGCATTTCATATTTTGCCATTAAAAACATATTCTTGTTACATTATCTTGAGGTGTGGAGCGTAAATTTCCATCTTTGCACAAAATTAATTCTCTTTAGATTCACAAAATTTTACTGGATTTTACTTAAGAAGTATCATCCATCTGCCAGATACTTTATATACTGAGTTAGGAGAAGATGCAAGTAAAATTATAAAGAAAATTACAACCCCAGTTTAAAATTAGTTTAACTGAAAATAGCACGTTTTTGTAAAAGGAATCCAATGAGTCCTTGGAGAACAAAAATCTCGTTGAAAACATGAAATAAAGAATTTTAATTATGCAAATATTAGGTGTCAAGTTATGTTCCTATCAAATTTGATGAAATTTATAAAGTCTTGATAATTAATTTTAATTCCTTATTTAAAACAAATAAATAAATAAAATCTAATGGCTAGCCTGATGTATTTTAGGCATTACCCAATTTCACTCAACTGGGAGTTGTACCCAGTGTCTTTCAGGGATCTTTTCCAACCAACACGTCTCTGATTCCATCAGAATAACATTATAAAATATTACAATATCAGGGAATACTAGATTAAAACTGAAGATAGATACTATGAAGATGTAGAAATAGCTTTTTCAAAAACTTAGGTTCTATTTCTGATCTCCCCCATATTCTAACAGAGTTTGGACATCAGGTGTATTGTCGTCCTCAAATAATATATAGTTCTTGGAAGTAGTTAAATATTCTGGTTTCTTTGTGATACCACAGTTTTCACTACTTAGATTGAAAAATAACTGTGGTGTCTTCAAAATCCATAGGCAATTGTTTTCTGTTTCATAAATAATTACAAGTAATCAGAATGTATATTGTTTTGAGGGGTGTATTTTCTGGGAGGCATACAGGTGCCTTGGTCTCTGCTGGTCATAACATTGGTGATGTGTCAATTAATGACGTGTCATTTTCAGCAGAATAAAAGTTGGAAGCAACTGAAAAACACATATACAATGGAAAAGAAGATGTCTGTATTTTGTATATTGTTTCCTGTATGGTTGGCAATGTTAGAAATAAAGGAATGCTCTTACTAAGCACAGTGATAAGAGTAAATGAAGTATCAGTTCTACATGACATGATGTGATAATGATGCATACATCGATCTATTAATTTAAGAGCTAAAGGAATATTTTTGTAAAGGTAGACTATGAATTTTGGTATATGGAATATTTATATAGTATATGGATTATATGGAATATATAGTATATGGAATATTTACTGCAGGAGGTTGGAGAACTCTTCAAATTTTCAAATACTTCTTTATACATGTATAAATTCTTATTTTCTGAACCATTTACTTTTTAAACATACACTCCTTTAAGTTCCTTCTAAAACTCCAAAGGCCTTACTATGCATTATATTTAACCTCTTTATTGAAATTTTATCAATTTCAGACAGAAATTTATTTCTGGAAGAAATTCATCTTATTTTCCTTATAGTATATTTAAAATAATCCTATTTTCCTACACAAACCAGCTCAAAGCCAATGGCTAGTTCCTTTAGCATCATCATCCAGATACAGTACTTCTGAATTCATTGACCTTTTCAAAGGTTGTGTGATTTTTAATCATCTTTTTTTTTCCTATAGCTCTTCTTCCAAGAGTAAAATGCCATGTAAACTCTCAGCCTCACTCTTTCCTTCTGCCTCTTCCTTCCTCTCCGCCTTCATGTAATCCTGCTTTTGCTATCTCTGTCTCTTACTTCCTTTATAATGCATAACATATCCATTGCAGTTGCACAGATTTGGCAACCTATACATTAAACACTTCAAAACTAGAAGATAAACAAATAAATTTAACTTAAATAAGATCTATATATCTAATCATAATATTTATTGTTTTGTAAACTGATTCAAAATTTCATACTGGTACAGGGCAAATACCATTGAAAGGTGGATTAAAATATACTCAGCTCTTACCTATGTTCTTCAAAATCTAGTAGGTCCAATGATCATCATGCACAGTGATATTGAAGGAAACGTAGCTAATATGGCATTTACTAGAGGTGTCATTACCTCTTTAGCCTCTAAATTCAGTTAAGCACTTAATTGCGTATTGTTTAGGGGAGGCGAGATCCTGCTATTCAGTTCCAAATATTTAAAGACATAAATATTTACAGATATGTCCTACAATATGTTTCTAAAGTCACAGAAAAATTGTTTCTTAGTTGAAGAAAATGTTTAAATATTATGACTCATAGTTCTCTTTTTCTAATGTGCCAGCACCAACATTTTATTACCCTGTAGGAAATCAAGACAGGAAAGAGAAAATCCTTTATAACACCAGATTTTTACAAAGATTGACATTATTTGATGACAGTCCTCTTTATGGCAAACATTTGGAAACAAACCCTGAATTTTGAATTTCTTAAACTAAAACAGTGGTGCCTGAGCAATGGAGAAGTCTAATCTTGCAAAGAAACACTAATTGCCACAGTCTGTCTAGAAGAAGCTCTGAGAGGAATATTCAAAAATGCTGATTTTATTAGAATTTTTATTATTGTCTCCATCCTCACCAATAATCTATTTGGTTGATTAAAAGAAATGCAAGCCTCACAACCTTATTAGGAACCTAAATCTAGATGTTTTGTGTTATGGTAGAAGTGTTTCCCAACCAGTAAAAAAAGAATCTTGGAAAATCCTTTATGCGAAAGTCATTGCTTTGAATATGCTCTCTTGGTTCCTTTACAATGGATAAAAATGAACATCTCTTTATGTGAATTAGATGCACAAAATTAGAATCTGTAGATATTCCCTCAAAGACAATAAATCTTGTATAACTTGCAAGATATGAAACATATAATACAGTGTACAGTCTTTAAATAGATTTTGTTCTTTTCCCAAGCCACATTTTAATGACAGGAAAAAAGAAGGGGAGAAATGGAAAGCTCAACCATTTAGAAAAAATAATTTGGAAAACAGTTTTGTATTTAATATTTATAAGAACAATATTTTGTAAGATTGAAAAAAAAAGAACAAGGAGAAACATCAGATAAGAACTGAAATTTATGATTTCTTCTTTGAAATCTTTTGGAAATGTTTTATCAAACATTTTGTAATTTAATTGCATAAATAGACAATAACAGGAAGCACAGACAGGCTGCTTGAAGGGAGCTGTATGTTATAAAAGATCACAAACTGGACATAATTGGCAAAATTTGTTTATTGCATATATTGTATACAGGAAAGACAAACACAATAATGAAACATAAACACAGTATGCATTGTTTAAATTATATATGAAGTAGCTCTTAAATTCTGTTTGACCAAGGACACAAAACTTCTGGATTAGGTCCAAAAGAAAGTAATAGGAATGATTACAGGTTTAGAAAACATAACCTTTGAAGAAAAAAATGAATAAATTAGTCTTATTTAGTCTAGAGCTAAGATAGAAGGGAGCACCGACAGCAGAATAAAAGGGGCAAAAATAGGAGGTAGGAATAAATAATTTAAAATGTCAAGTGTGAACAGCAGCAACATAAAACAGAATTAAGTGAAGCAAAGGCTAAACATTAGTAAAACATTTTTAGCAGCACATTTAGTTGAACTATATACAGGGCTGAAAAGGGAGAGTCTGAAGCAATGCCCTCTTACACAGAAGCAGGCAAAAAAAATCCTTCAGGAAGAGTACAAGTATACTCTATCTCTGAGACAGGAAATAGGTTGCATATTTCCTTGTGATCATCTCCAGCTCCACTGATCACATTACATGATTACTTCTTTACATACTTTGTATAGTTACGATGTAGCACATACTGAACACCTAGAAAGGAGCACAGCAGCAGGTAGAGGACCCCAGGCCCATTCCAAGACCTATCAGCCTGTCAGTGCTCCATCTCCACAAGCACAGAAGAATACAGAGGTCCAAAGTCAGGTGGAAATCTGATTTATAGACTCAAAGGAAAAAAAAGCTTGTCCAGGTCACTCCCTGAGCTGCTGCAAGAGATCCTCAGCTTTACTGTCCAGGAATGAAACCCACCAAGATGAGATAATGGTGAAGCACATTTTGAAATGAGTAGGATGCTTCTTGGGGGTATGGAACTTTTAATGACATACAGAGGAAGAACATTTTGGGATTACATAGATCTTTCTATGGCATGGTTAGGGAAAGAACAAAGGGTGGGAAAAAGGATAGTTTTAGATGACTTGAGGAGGAACAGATACTGACCTGTGATGAGGTTGCTGGTGGTATGGCAGTAGAGGTTGAACATTCCTACCAATATTCCATTACATTTTGTTGCTGTATGACAGATGACAGCAGAGGTCATGGTGTCTGCCATGGAAATGCATATTAAGTAAAGGTGTGTAAACAAATTCCTCCATGCAGAAAAAATTACAGCCACTGACATTCATCAACACTTGCTGAGCATTTGTGGAGATCAAACAGTGGATGTCAGAACATCCACAAGCATGAAGCTGTAGCATCCTCATCTGGCTCCTGGATTGGGCTGCGCTGCTGACAACCTTGTTAAGTCAGTGTGGTGTATGTGCTTTCTTGTCTTCTGTGTTGATTAAAAATACATAGATATTTACTGTATTACACTTTCTAAACTCTTGAGTAAACTCCAATGCTCCCTTCTTGTCTGGTTACCTCTATCTTTGTTTTTCACACATTCCCTTATATATCTTCTTGATAATGGTGACCTTTTGTTGAGCAAACTAGAACCTACTGTGATGATGATGACAACTCAGAACTCTGTTGCCTTCAGCACACACTGTTACATAATCGCACCCTTGTAGGAGTTTTGAGATGGTTAGAGAAATTGTAGTGAAAGCAGAAAACATACACAAGTACTCCAAGTATATGTTTCTGCAAAGAAAATCTGCCAACAGTAAAGGACTTTGTAACTTTTTTGACAGCATTCCTCATAGCTGTTCATGTGTTCTAATTTATTATCCTGGATAATAAAATTCTTCTCAAGGTGAACATTTTGTAATCACAGGTTGGCTCATTCACAGGACAACCTGTTCTTTTGCTATACCTCTTCATCTACCTAAACATTCTGCCAGTATCTTCAGAGATCAGTTTAAGTGTTTCTGTTGCAAACATATATTTAACGCTTTCAGTACTTAAGAATTCCTCACACCTGGAAGTTAATTTCTTTGCAGAAAAATGTGGAATAATCTGCTTTTCATAGGTTACAGTGGAGTTTGTGGTGCTCTATATTTTCAAAGTATTACGTGATGGTCAGAAAAGAAAAAGACCTGACAGTTTCAGAATCTCTTCTCAATATTCCCTCAAGGATTTACTTATATTTTCCTGCTGTAAACACTTTTCTGAAGAGTGAATACTTTGAAATGGAAGAAAAGAGTGATGCTACATCAGACATACTTTTCATGTACTTTGAAGATACCAATGTGTTGCATTATGAGTATATTCTTATTTGTAGTTTGTCTTGTCTGCTTGCCTCAGACCCCTTCTACCCCTTCCCTTACAGTTGCATCATTTCAACCTCACTTGAGCTCGACTCCATATAACCCTTTTTTCCATCTTATTCCCCTTTCATTGCTTCCATGACCCATTCTCATCTCCCAGCAAAGTCAGTGTAGAAAAAGCAAAGCAAATAAGAACTAATATGACAGCTGTAAAACATTAATAAACTTTCTTGTCTTTTATGTTACTTCTCTTCCCTCTTAACCCTTTATTTTTTTTTAATCTATATATAAACAGTTTAGAGTAAAAATACCCATTCTTTGCCAGCAAAGTTAGTGCCATAGTTCTTTGCTGGACTGGAATGTCTAAGCTTTTCTTTAACATGGACTGTGCCAGTATCAGTGTTTTAACTGAAATGAAAAACAAATCTGCATTTTAATTGACTAAAGGTCTTGCTTTGTGCAACAGAGAAATAGATATTAAATACAATCTGAATTTGCTGCTATAGGCATGTATTGTGTTCTGTATCATTCTTTACTGAAGTCAACTAAAACTGTTACATCAGGCTTTATATCAGGATTGTTAACACTTTGATAAACTTAACTAATCTTAACTTAAATACAGGACATTTCAGTCATGTTTCTTGATTCAATTCACACCACATAAAAAGTCACTGACATGGCATTCAGATTATCACTTTGATATTATATTTGGCTGTTAAATATGCCCCCAATACTCCTACAGTATACAGTAACATAGATAGAGAATCAGTAAAAATGAAGGCAGAATTCCTGTATTCATGCTCTCTAAGAATCCTAATGGAACTCAAAATGTGAATATAAAGGTCTGGAGTTCTCTGTGCATGTGGAGGTTTTGGAATTAAAAACTGAAGTTATTCCAGGCAGTTTACTGGGATTTGGAATGGGTAAAAGACACAGAAATTTATTTCTGTCTTGCTGAGGGGCATGTTGACATTTGTTGTTTAAGCACATTCAGCCATGATTTCCTTTTTTTTTTTCTGTAGAGATGTATTAATCAGGTGTGGCTAGAAGGAGGTGGAGAATGGGAAAGACTAGATGTCCTACAGGTTACTGTTTGGATCAGGTCAAGATACACTTCTGGCCTTGTGCAGATTGGCATACTCACTGAGACAGCACTGTAAATGTGCTCTCCTCACAAAAATATGATGAGTTTAATTTGTCCCACTTGATAATTAAACAAGATTACTTATCCAGATAATAGTGGATTGAAATTATCTGAAACTGACAAAGTTGGTTTTTTTTTTCTTTCTTTTTTTCTTTTTTTTCTTTTTTTTCCACATTACACCTCTGCTAAACAGAGCACACACAATAGTTGGCACAGGACCATATTCTGGCAGCTTCTGAAGATTTCAAGGGAGGAGACTCCACATCTTGGTACAGTACTCCATCACCCACACAGCAGAGAAGTACTTCCTAGTGTTCAGACAGAATCTCATAGTCCAGTTTGTGCCCATTGCCTCTTGTACTGGCACAGGACACCACTGAAAAGAACCCATCTCCCTTCTGTCTGTACCTTCTCTTCAGGTATTTATAGGCATCAGTAAAATCCCTCCTGAGCCTCCTCAGCATGAATAGATTTACAACAGTGCCATGTGTCTTTTCTGAATGGTGAGTCTGAGGATTATCCAAATGGCTTTCAGCTTTTCTGGACTAAAATATCTATGAATGATTTAATAGATTTTTAGGGATATAAGGGACTATTTAACAAATAATCCATTTTCCTTTTTTTTTTTTTTTCCCAGTAGGCTAATATCTTATATGAAGATTAGGAAGAATGGACTAGATGAGTGGACAGTGAGGTGGATACACAACTGTCTGACGGTCAGAGATTAGAAGGTTGTGATCAGTGGAGTAGAGTCAGCTTGAAGGTTTGTATCTAGTGGTGCTCCCCAGGGGTCAATGTTGGGTCCAATCTTGTTTGTCTTCACCAATCACCTGAATGAAGGGATGGAGCACATCCTCAGCAAGTTTGATGATGATACAAAGCTGGGAGGAGTGGCTGACACACCTGAAGGCTGTGCTGACTTTCAGCAGGACCTGGACAGACTGAAGAGCTGGGAGGAGAGATCATATGAGGTTCAACAAATACAGCAATCCTGCACCTGGGGAAGAATAACTGCATGTATTAATACCGGTTATGGGATGACCTGCTGGAGAGGAGCTCTGCATGGAGGGACCTGGGTGTCCTGTAGGACAGCAGATTGGCCATGAGGCAGTAGTGTGTGTTGGTGGCCAAAAAGGCCAATGATATACTGGGGTGCATAACACAAAGGGCGGCCAGTGAGTTGAGGGATGTGATCCCCTCTGCCCTACACTGGTGAGTCCATATCTTGAGTACTGTGACCAGTTCTGAACTCCACAGTTCAGAAAAGATGGGGATCTCCTAGAAAGAGTCCATCACAGAAGAGATTGCTGGCAGGGGATCACATTACTGTTAATCTGAAGTGAGGCAATCAAGTCAATGGGCACAGACTCTTTTCTGTGGCATGAAGCAATAGAAGAAGAGGCAATGGGCAGAAACTGGAACACAGGAAGTTCCATAAAACCACAAGGAAGAACTTTTTTACTGTCAGTGACAGACCCCTGGAATAAGCTTCTCAGTGTGGTTGTGTAGTCTCCTTCTCTGGAGATATTCAAGAGCCGTCTGGATGTTTATTTATGCAACTCATAATTCTGTGTGATTCTGTGTACATAAAATCTCAATAAATATTACTGAAAAAAAATCAGTGGGTTTTAATTTGCCACATAATTCTTATCTCATTAATTCCAAACTAAGTGCTATACTGCATTTTTATTCTTTATCTACCTATTGACAGATAGACTTCTATGGGTCCTGAAATTCTCTGATTTATTTGTAGAAATAAAAAAATAATGAAATTTATATTTTATAGCCCACAAATCTCTCATGGTATGCAAAAACTGCTCAACACAATGAGATTTTATGATAATGTCATAATAATTCCTAGAAATACTTATGCAGAGCACACTACATTATGGCAATCAAATTTACAGCTAATGAAAATTAAGAGGAAATCAAACTGAGAATTTATTGCAATAAGGGCAAAGTTCCCTCAGAACTCAATAGCTGTATACTTCTTCCCTTTAATAATTTTTTTACTGAAAATAGACTTTTTTTTTCATCCTGAAACATAATGAGTAGATCTACTTCATGATGAGAGTAGCATAATGTTATCATAAATTTAAGCAAAAAAAAAAAAAAAAAAAAAAGAGCTTAAGTTTTAGTGTTCTTTTGGGGGGTTGGACTTGATGATCTCTAGAGGTCCCTTCCAAACCCTATGATTCTGTGATTCTGTGATTCTTATCTGTACAGACTTTGCCAATCTCTGTGCTTCCTCTCTGTAGTAATAGGAAAGTAGATTAAAAATTCCTGCTCTGTTCCATTACTTATTTGGTTAACTAGAATTAATTTTTGTATTATCTTGAATATAGTGGGATCATTTAGATGAATAATTTATATTTTCTTAACTTCTAGGCCTCTGCAAGTGACCTTAATTAGATTATCACAGAATCACAGAATCATAAGAATTATAGAATCATTAACTATATTAATTAATTAGGTCACATTTAGAATTAGTACCAAATCAGCATTTAATTCTGAGAAATTATTCAGAATATGCTGAGCAAATGTATGCTGGTATATTAATGGTCTCCAAACTCCATCTGTTTATTGGGTTGCCTTAATGTCTGCACAATAGGAAGTTAAATATTTGTAGTTAAAGGATAAAGAATAAGAGTTGTTGCTACTGAAGTCAGTGAAGGAAGACATATGTTTAAAGTGAAGGGCAGTCTTTAAAATCTCAGCCCTGTGCCATTCAGTTTCTCAGGATGTGTCACTGATATAAAAGAATAAAATCTTGGAGATTTTTGAATTAGCGGTTTTACTGTAATTATATGTTGTAGTCAGGATGAATCAAAGCAAGCTTTGGCTCTTTGAGGGAATATCTGCAGGATTAGGAGAGGAACTGAATTCTCAGCACTTCAGTGTTTGCATGCTTTCAAACCATCATGAAGAGAAGGTCAAATTAAAACCTCAATGCATCTTACTTGATTTCTAAAAAGTTTTAGAAGAACTTTTAAGCAAAAAAGTGTTTACTTATTTGATTAATGCTGGCAAATACTGAACCTAGCTATTCCCCAGTGCTGAACAGATGCCCATAAAAAAAAAGTTCTTCCTCTCTCCACATTGATGTAATTTATTAGTTTACTGACAAGTTCAAGACTCAGATGGTTGCTCACCACTGTTATGACTCAAATTGACTTTAGCAATAAATGGCTTGTACAACTAAGGGCATTGTGCGGTTCCAAGTTATAGGCTGTTTGTTTACATTAGAATAAGAACTGTATATGTTCCATTCAGTAAACTTATTTGTGAAAATCTTCGTGGCTTAGCCATGTTAATCCCAAAGGAGAAGTAAGGATGTAAGAATTGTCTATATCCTTACACTGCATTAAACAGTAGACCACACTATATAAACACCACAAATCTCATTTGAAACTTATTTTTAGTCATGTTTTGGTTACAGAATGTTTTAAAATCTTTCAAGTATCTCTTATCCTAAATGAGTGCAAATATAAGACTAATAAATGAGTGTTGTGTACACTAATGTCTTGCATGTCCCCTATATGAAACAGATGGAAAATTCTTCTCCTGTTTAAGTGGTCTAACCTAATTGGATTCTCTCTAGAAGACAATACTGTCTGAGTTAATATTAAAAAAAAAAAAAAAAAAAAAGTATATGAAATACACTTCCTACAATGTGCTTAAAAATTAGGAAAACAGGTGACTTGTATAAAGCTCTGAAGGTAAAATTACAGACATACTCTGTAGTTAACTTCAGTAGTTTAAAATATTTTTATAGTGAGGGGAAAAAGAAAGAAAATAATATGTTGAAAAGGGAAGGGAAAATCGTTTTGAAAGGGACAAAAATGAAATGAAGGACAGGGAAGGGAAAGATGAGAAGACAGTAAAACAGGTCTAAAGCAATTAATTGAGGTGAGATCAAAGTCAGCAGTATTATAAAGTTTTTAAATTTCTTTTACTTTTGGTAAAATCTATGTCCAAAATAAAACTGTATTCATGCGTTTTCATAGAATCACAGAATCATAGAACCCTTAGAGTTTGGAGGGATCTTTAAAGGTCATCTTGTCCAACTCCCCTACAATGAACAGGGTCACACGGGTGAAAATCTTGCTACCTCTCATTTTTGTTGTTTATTCCTCAAAAGTTTGACATTTTTGCAACTATATTCAAGTATTTTATTGCTGGTTTAATAAGAAACTCTTTTGTAGCTACTGATGTCAATATACAAAATGCTATACAGAGTGAAAACAGAACAAGAAACAAAGAGAGTAAGGATATACAAGAAAACTGCTAATAGTACTTGTCCACATGGAAAATATTGTCTTCAGTGACTCATAGTTCTAATAATGTCTTTTGTAGACATGAAGACTGAACACAAGTTTACGCACATGAAGAAACAATAAGATCTTTTTAAAGATGTTAAGAGCAGAATTTGTTCCATATAAGGGACATCATCAAAGAAGGAAGTTGCTACTTCAGCAAAGAGTAAATGGACGATGGCAGAAGTAGAAATGGGACCTGGAGTCCCAGCACTGACAAAAGATCTTTAGGCTACTTAAATAAGGTTGTCCATCAGGTAATTTGAAATACATACTGTAGTGTATACATACTTAATGTATTGTTACTAGACAAGTCTGTTGAGAACTGTTGAGGTGTGTTGACCTTGGCTGGCTACCAAATGCCCACTATACCAGTCTCTCACTCCCCTTCCTCAGTAGAACAAGTGTAAAAAATACAACCAAATATCTCATGGATTGAAATTAGTTCTGGGAGATCACTGAATACTTACTGTAATGGTCAAAATAGACTTGACTTTGGAAGTTGAAGATTAATTGAATTTACTGCTTGTTGATAACACTACTACAGCAGCGAGAACTAAAAACAAAATAAAACAAACTAAACCTACCTTCTTCTGTCCTCTTCTTCTTAGGCTCAAGTTCAGTGTTGATTTTTCTGTGTTTTCTGCCTTAAGTGGTTCAGGGGAATGAGGACTGTAGAATGGGCTTGTGGTTGGTTCACAACACTTTGCTTTTACTCTACTGTTCCTTCCTTGTTATGCTCCTCCCCTGCTTTGGCATGGTTTCATCTCTACAAAATGAAACTTGCTTTGAAGCACGTCTGCCTGCTCTGATATGGAGTCCTCTGCAGACTGTAGTGTAGATCTGTGCTCTGATATGGTACACCATGGGCTGCAGGGGCTCAACCTGCTTCATTCGTCTTTCAAATTGTCTTCACACAGTATTTCTAAAGTAGTTTAAAGAAAGAGTGGTATGTGTCTTTCTTCATGTATTTTCTCATTAGCGTAGTGGGAGAAAAAAATAAGAAATGACAAGGCAGAAAAAGGCAGTAAAAGAAAATCTGGAAGACCTGTAAAAGACTCAAGTATAGACAAAAAGAAAGAGAATTAACTTCAGTGGTCAAGACAAGACCTTGTTCTTTACAGTTTTGTATCTATATCTATAGAAGTTTTCACTGTTTAGTGACACAAAAAGTACTTCAATGAAAGAAAGAACAAACAAAAAGGGAAAAAACAATAAACATCAGTCCTTTCTAACAGTCTGTCCAGCAGAGTGTGATGGAAAGATGACATACACATAGGCCATTCTGAAGCCAGCTATCCCCAGAAGGAACTTTCGAACCGTGCTGTGTAAAGGAAGTGGATGATGGATTACTGGGATTAGTATTTATTTGTGAGTAAGGTGGTTCTGCTGTCTCAGGTCCAAATACATTTTGAAAGTAGATTCTTAACAATCATAATAAGCAGTGTTCAAAATCCTTACAGTTTATTTATTTATACGTTATATTTTAAAATATGATTCTATATACAAATCCAGTGTTTGTATAACTTTACTTTGCAGCCACAGAGATCATTATAACACTTCATATTATTATAATGTTAATGACTGGAAACATGGTAAGGAATTCTATGGCAATTTATTTTGTAGTTCAATATAGCCACTTTTTTTTATGCGATTGATACATGGTACTTTAGTAATCTGACCTGAAAATAATTCCTAAGATGATTTGCCCTTTCCATGCTATCCACAAAAAAAAAAACAAAAACAAAAACAAAAAAAGATCTCTAGCCAGCAAACAAATCTTAGTGTATTTTGCAATCTGTCTAATTGTATGAAAATTTGTTAGAGGAACATGGCTATGGTTCCAGACTCTGGAAGCTCTTTCTACTGATGTTTTCATTCTATTCACTTAGAATGAACGTGATCTTACAATGTAAATATCCTCCAGCTGTTTGTAGGTCCCTGAACTGTCACTGGTAAGTTGTTCTGTCTTAAAATTGATGTAAAGCTTCTTTTAATTTTTTTAAATATTTTTTCCTTCCCTTCTTCTCTCCAAATCCCTCAACTCATCCTCTCCCCTTTATTTCTTAATTACTTTTGGCTAAGTGTTTAAGCAATCGGCAGAAATTTGCTAAGCATTGCACGATGTCTTGCAAACAATACTCAGAGGACTTCTGAAGTAATTACGCACTGCTTTCTAGATATTCTGTAATGTTTTGCACAAGTGTACTGATATGGTTATATACTAAAGAACATACAACTAGATTAGTTAGTTTCTAGTTTTAGAGAAATCGTTTATGTAATTCTACTGTTAATGAAGAAATACAGGAAAAGATTAATATCTCCCTTTACTTTTTTTCCAGACAAAACTATCTACAAACCCATATTACTTTCTGCAGCATGCATATTGCGTCCCCATATCTTAGACAAATTTTTACATTTTTCTCTAGTAGATATCTGGCATTCATATTAACCTTTAATTTGTAGCATATGTATATATTTTTCTTATAAAATATTAGAAATATATGTCTTAATAGTGGTTTATGCAATCTTATAAATTATTTGAATTAAGAATAGTATTGTGTTCAGTTTTTAGCCCCTCACTACAAGACATCTAGGCCATGGAGAAAGTTCAAAGAAGGGCAATGAAGCTCGTGATTCTATTCAACGATTCTATGATTCTATAAACTTGACTTAGCATGGAGATTATACTCAGTGATCTGCAGAAGTCTCTTCCAAGTCCTACCTGTAACAAACTTTACACGACCTGTGATTCTGTGATATAGCTCATGAGGAAATGAGAAATTTTATGTATTTAGGAATAAACAGGCACAGGGCAAGAGGCTTTGAAAAATTATTTGCAGGATGTAGTGGAACTCATTTGAACATAAAGTTGTGTGAAAGTGTCTTACAGAGAAATAAGTATATGTTTCTGCATTCATTGCAGGTAAGAAAATACAACGGTTTTAAATTGCATCAAGGAAGATTTGGCCTAGATATAATGAGAAAGAATTCAACCTGAAAAGGCAAAAACATACTAGAATATTTTGCCTGGGGATACTGAAATTTCCACAACTTGGAGATTAGGTTTCTATAGCTGAAAAAACTCAGAGCCAAGCCATTTCTTGGTGAGCCCAGAGACTGTGGAATGTAGACTGTAAAAGGGTGGTATGTATCTATATTATATTTAGAAGAGTAATTCAGAAACATTCTATTATTTTTACCAATATTTGGAGGTAAGAAGCAAAAGTATTTGTACAGTTTTTGACAGAATCAGTTTCTTCATGTTCATCATATAAACTTTGCTAAGACTCCATAATTTTCCTGTCAGTTTTGTGGATCCCAATTTGACAGCTCTTCTATGAGAATTAGAATTCTATTCCAACTCTGTTAACTTACTGCTTAGCTACTTTTCTGTAAACAAGAGTATCAATGGATACCAAATGTTACTGTGGTTTTTGTAAGCTACATGTTGACTGAGACCAGTATTTCATTTAAAGTAGGCTATAAAACATATATCAGATAGTAATACACTACCATAGACCAGAATCATAACTGAAAATCTTACAAATCTTGTTACAAATCTTTCAAATAGACTTCTTTCCTAATTTTCCTTCCCTTCCTTTTTGTAATTTTGTACTCCACAAAAATTATAGTGTTTTTAATAAATTTCACAAATATTAAACGACTGAAAAATAGAGGAATGTTATCTGAGTTCAGACATTAGGAATTCATAGGGGTCATAGAAACATGGAATCATTAGGACTGGAAAGACTGCAAAGATCATCTAGTCCCACCATCAACCCATGCCTGTGTCTGCAATTGCACACAAATTTGGAGGTTAGTATTTGAATTGTGTGGTATATAAGTATAAGGCATATCCCTTGGAACAGCATTTTTTTTTCTTTTCATAATTTGGTGATAATTCTAGATAAAATCTTTAATATTAAGTAAAAATAATACAAAACTTGCTAACATAATTCTGTGGCTGGAAGAAGCCTAGTTTCAAGTTTCTGGTTATTACTTAGAAACGTACACCAGAGAAATAAAGTATGTTGTTCATAGCTGCCAACATTTTTTTCTGCATATGATTTCAATGATAACTGATTATTTGAATGACACACGAAGTCAGTCACGTCATGCTTTAATGTATTTTTCACGAGGCAAATAACCTACTTATATTTTCTTTTTAGCTGACAGCATGCAAATAGTAAGTAAGTGAAACAAAAAATGCAAGGAAAAACATATCAGATTTATCTTTTGAGCTTGACCTGTGAAGCCTTATAAGTTATGTGCATTTGGCAAGCTTTCTCCTAAAGACTTTATTTCTGTCACAATACATCAGCTATAAAACATGGAGTTTGATCCAGAAGTGGGGACTCTTTCCTATTCAGAAGTATATTATTTCACCTCTTTTAATTATTATATCAAATGGAATGTTACTGGTTACCACCTTCCCACTTTATCTTTTATTGTTTGTTATTACATTAAATAGAGAAGGAAAAATCTAGCTGATTTATGTGTACAGAATTATATCATATACTAATTTTCAAGAGCTAGGCTATTTTAAGAATGGTAAAAAAACCTGTAGTTGTCAGGTCATATTTCCTACCACAGCATTCTGTATGGGGTGGCAGGCATTAAAAGAGAGAAAAGGTAAAATAAAATAAGCTTTACAGCCTACCCTCTCAACCTCCAGAAATTTTCAGGTTAGGAACTTGCTGATCTGAAGCCTGGAAATGTGAGCTTATTCTCTGTAGCCTCAAATAAACCTATACATAGGGATTTTCTCTAATTCCATGGGTTGTTCTGAAAATAATGCCTCCTATTTAGTTCCATCAATAATACAATAGATTAAAAAAGCATAGTAACACTATTTGTAGAACAGATTCTCAGCTACTAAAGTGTTTTTTTTAATCTAGTTACCATCAATAGCTTTGCTAAGTCTGGACTAGATAGTAGATGTGCCAAGATTGTTCCACAGTTTTCAAACTAACATGGAGCCTGGTGCTCCAGAAAGGTTGTCTTCTTTGCTCTGATTCTGGAAATTGCAGCCATCATCTTCATCAGTGTTGTGATATAGGAATGGGAGTTGATGGTTTCTCTGGTTCTAGGAAGTCAGAAAGATCACCCCTTTCTTATCCCAAAAGAGAACATACAACTTTACCCACTCATTATTGAGTCTTGGACTTTAAATTAGATGGGAAATTCACATGTTGTTACTCCACAGACTGCTATTTTGCCTCCATCTCATAGCAATGACACCACATCTCACCATTAATGAGACACTCCAGGAAACTATAGTTTTCAGCCTTGAATTGGTTAAATAAGTCCTTACTAATTTGCATACAATGTTTTTTCTGTTCTTGTCTGAGCATTTTTGGGGCACACCTGGTGCAAACTTTACAATATTCCTGCATTGCCACCATCATTACCAAAGTATTGAAGCCAGTATTCAGCTCTATACACCGTTCTCTGAACATAATCCAACAGTTTATGTAAACGAGCAGATCAAGATGCTCTCCATTTCACGGTGTGACAGCTGCGCATGGCTGTGCTGGAATGTGGTTTGCCTTTAACATCACTGTCATTGCTGCTGAAAGGTACCATCCTTCACTACGCTCACACGCTGTTTGGTCTCCATCAACATTCAGCAAATATCAATGCATGTCAATAGTTGCCTTTTTTTTTTTCCTTTATTTCTTTCTTCTCATGTGGAGAAGTTCAGTTTCAAACCTTTGCTTCATACACACTATCATGTCAGACTCCAATATGTGAGGCTTCCTCTCTGCTGCCACTGGCCACAGGGCAACAAAATGTAACGGAATATTGATGGGAAGGTTCAGCTTCTACCGCCCTACCACCGACATCTGCCTCTGACATTCTTGGCCAACATACTAAAACAGGAGTCATTACTTTTGGAGCAGACTTTGTAGTTTATGTTGCCATCTGTGCTCCTGGCTACTAGAGAAAATTCAAGTTCTACTGCTTAACTATGTGCTAAGTTGGATCTTGTGCAGTGTTGGGGATGAGCAGCATGTCTGAGGAGCTCAGTTTTCAAGAGTTCTGGGAACATCTCTGGTTATCTTATTTGGCTACAATATAACTCGTCTCAGAGCCAGAATTTGGGGTGATCCTCAGGGGTTTGTACTGGGTCCAGTCCTGTTCAACATCTTCATCAATGACCTTGATGAGGGGATAGAGTCCACCCTCAGCAAGTTTTCTGCTGATACAAAGCTGGGAGGAATGGCTGACATGCCAGAAGCTGTGATGCCAGTTGGTCGAAGATGAACCAGATGAGGTTTAACAAGAGCAAGTGTAGAATCTTGCACCCAGGGAGGAATAACTGCATGCACCGGTACAGACTGGGGGATGACCTAGTGTAGAGGAGCTCTGAGGAGAGGTACCTGGGTGTCCTGGTGGAAGACAGGCTGGCCGTTGAGTGTGGCCAGCATGTCGATGGAGGCTATCCTCCCCCTCTACTCTGCCCTGGTGAAGCCTCACCTGGAGTATTGTGTTCAGTTCTGGGCTCCCCCGTTCAAAAAAGACAGGGATCTCCTTGAAAAAGTCCAGCGGAGGGCTACAAAAATGATAAAGGGTGTGAAACACCTCTCTTATGTAGAGAGGCTGAGAGACCTGGGTCTGTTCAGCCTTGAGAAAAGAAGACTCAGAAGGGATCTGATCCATGACTATAAATACTTAAGGAGTGACAGGCAAAGGGATGAGGCTGGACTCTTCTCAGCAGTGCGTGGCAACAGGACAAGGGGAAATGGCCACAAACGAGCCTTTTTGGTAAAGCTAGTCAATGAAATGATCTGCTCGTTAGTGTGCTTTTTGGATATATAAAAATATAGGTGGACATAAAGCTATCAATGTGCTCCTTCTTCCTTGGAAAATAGATGAATACCTTGTCATAAAGGTAACACAGGGAACATGATCAGGTAGTTTTGTTCTTTTGCCAACTCAAGGACTAAAATTTCTCTCTGAGTAAGAAATGTCTTCTTACTGTGCATTGGCAGTTTGAGATGAAACTGCTTCTGTCTTATCTGGCTTTAACTCACTACTCTGTTAGGGAAGATGTGATGATACAGGCTGTGTGGCCCTGTAGGCCTTGCTTCTGCATGGATACAGACAAAAATCATAACTATCTTTCCATGAACTCCAACTTGCACACTGACATTCTTCCCCAGTGTATGAAATCCTACTTATTCCATTTTACTACCATTTTATCCTAACATAGGAGGACAATCAGACTTGGAATGAATTAATTTCTACCATCTTAAAGAAGCATACATTCCAATAACAGTATGCTTTTGTTGAGGAATATTCTCACTAAGTTTTGATTGCATAAAAGTATGGTTCTGTAACTTCACAGCTGTTCTAGTCAGTAATATAAATAACATTGTGACTTCTAGTGGGATTTCTTACATCAGTGTGCAAAGCAAACAAAGTGATAAGAGATGGTATAGATTAGAAAAAACAACTTTATATTTTTACAATGTGTTTCCTAATAAAGCCAGTCTTGCTGCTATAGGTATATAATCTGTCATATGATAGTGTGCTTGACATCTTCTTTTCTCTGTAAATTTTGGTTAATATTTCTGACTACTTTTTTTTAACTAAAACAAATATTTTGAATTAAAAACTGCTGTTATCAGTGTGACTGTTACTTATTTATAAGTAGAAAAGTACTGGTGAAATTTTGATTACTCAGCCAAGCAAGTATTGCTAACACCTTATTTAATTATTATAATTGGAATGTGGCCTCAAACGGTTGCAAAGCTCCTAAATTTTTAATTAAAGCATACTGAAACTTCTGAATATCTGACAGATATATACTGCTATGAAGCAATAGATTTTTTTACTTTAATGTGATTCTTCTTTTATTTGCCTGCAACTTGGAAAATTAAGTTTAAAACATATCACTAATGTCTTCGCATATTAATACATTTTGGAAAGATTTTAAGTCAGTTAGCGTGTACTCAACACTTATAAAACTTGTGCAACAGAAAGTCATGGAACATAAAACAGCTTTTGTAGTTCATAGGAAATAGTCTGGAAGCTTTGTAAACACTGAAACCTAAGTTAAAACCAAAGTGATTCTGTTTAGTACTGTAGGGCACTTATCAATTACATATTCAAACAGAAAATCTTTTTTAAAGAACTCACTTCTAAATGAGCTTCTGTTTTTGGTTGAAAATGAAATCTTTGTAGGCATCTGTATTGCAGAAATCAGAGAGTAAGTTGATATTTCCTTGCTTAAATCATTAATGCTTTAAGTTTGTCTTACCTTTTGTCACTGCCACTGGTTTGCTTTATCAACCACTTCTTCATGTGAGGGGTCGGTTCTTCAGGGTCTTATTGTGGGGTTCTATTTCCTACCTCCCTCATTGTGTTTATAGTGAATGCACTGTTTGTATATAGAGAGAGGACATCAGAAACTCCACAACTTACTGGAGTTTAGTCTATGAAGAGCTGGTTGTAAACAAAAATGAGAAAAGACCAATTTGCTTTGCACAGGAATGTTGTGTGCTGGGTAGATTTGTTGTTTTTTGGCTTAAAATATTCTTCTTGCAGTCTTTTTTTTTAACCGCTCAAACAATCCATGAATACTATCTGTATGAGATACGATGGCTCATAAATAATCATATACGTTTTTAGTTTCCTTTGTAAATATTTTTAGTGGAAAAAACTTTATGTAAGTACACTTTTGCAATCATATCTACTTGTCTCAGCACAGAAGCTCAAAACACTACAAGACAACCTAACTACTCTAAAAGAAAACCATCATGTGTCCCTGACTATTGTACAAATATTCAACTGTAAATACCAAAAGAAGATACACAGCTTTGGGACTCATCTGTTGGTGACTATATCTCACTTGTTTACAAACTGCTGCTGCAGGGCACTGTGTTGCTGAAGAAAAGTAACACAGTTTAGATGTATAAAGAATTTAGTGCAGAAAACTATCATTCATAATGCATACCTAAAACGGGCATTCAAGATGCATTAATTGTAATTCTCACAAACTAAATATTAGTGTTTGCTAATTTTGGAGCTCATAATCTTCCGAAAGACACATTTATCCTTTGTAAATTCACTCTCTGCAATGTATGGAATATAATTAGATATTTTTTGTTTGTTTTTGAGTTACTAACATGCTTAGCAAAAATCATGAGAATACACAGGCAAAGTGATTTATGGCATGTAGCCTCAATGTGTGACTTGGGCATAGCTGGCCTATCTAAGAGCTTAATGGATGTGGTCTACTCTGTCTTGCTTTGTATGGTTCATGCACCACACTAGGGAGATGTCAGCATAACTCTGAGATGGATGATATTGTTCTGGCAGCAAGAGCAGCCTCATCCTCACCTTTATCTTCTTCAGACATTTTTCAAATAATGTGGCTATGTCTTGCATATGTTCTCCATGTGTTCAATGGAACTGCCCTGTGCATGCTAAGAAAGCCAGAGTCTACTTGGCAAGTGGTCTTCCTGTTCATTTGATCAGGAAAACATATTCAGACAACCTGGAAAATGCAATAATTTCTGAAGATGTAAAGATATCTGTGAAGATTTCTGAAGCTGTGAAGCTGGAGAGTTGGGCAGAAAGAAACCAGATGAGGTTTAACAAAAGTAAGAGTAGAGTCTTGCACCTAGGGAGGAATAACCATATGCGGGAGGAATAACCGTATGCACCAATACAGTTTGGGGGGTGACCTGATGGAGAGGAGTGCTGAAGAGAGGGACCTGGGTGTCCAGCTGGATGACAGTCTGGCTATCAGCCAGTAGTGTGCTCTGGTGGCCAAGAAAGCCAACAGGATCCTGGGTGGGGTAAAAAGAGCATGGCCAGCAGGTCAAGGAAGGTGATCCTCCCCCTCTACTCTGCCCTGGTGAGGCCTCACTTGGAGTACTGTGTCCAGTTCTGGGCTCCCCTATAATAAAAAGACCAGGATCTCCTTGAAAGAGTCCAGTGAAAGGCCACAAAGATAGTAAAGGGTGTGGAACACCTTCCTTATGAGGAGAGGCTGAGAGACCTGTGTCTATTCAGCCTTGAGAAAGGAAGACTCAGAGGGGATCTGATCCAAGTCTATAAATATCTAAGGAGCGGGAGACCAAGAGATGAGGCTAAACTCTTCTCAGTGATGTGTGGTGATAGGACAAGGTGAAATGGCCACAAACTGAGGCATAGGAAGTTCTGCTTGGAAACTTCTTCACAGTGTGATGGAGCACTGGCACAGACTGCACAGAGAGGTGGTGGAGTCTCCTTCTCTGGAGATATTCAAAACGCGCCTGGACAGCACCTACCTGTGCAACCTGGGCTAGGGAGCTGCTTTGTCAGGGGGTTGGACTCCATGATCTCTAGAGCTCCCTTCCAACCCCTACGATTCTGTGATTCTGTGAAAGAACGTAAATTATTTTCCATCTTTTCCCTCCTGTATTTTTATTGAAAAACTCTATAGTAAAATCTCCTAATTTCTAAAAGCTGCCTTTGGAAGAGGTGCATTTTGATGTATGGATGTAGTTACAAAGAACATTGAAACTGTTTGGGGATTCCAGGAGATTTTTGCTGTACAGTTTATTACCTCAACCTGACTCAAATCACAGAAATAATAGGTGTTACAGATATGTTGATATATTTAAAAAGTGTCTTTAAACTAGAATGGAACAGATTTGGGATCTAACTTTCAGGAAAATGCAAAATGTCTGTAACCCTTGCCTTTGAGAGTTTATCATATCTGTCCGAAGAAAGAAAGAACAGATAAGTATAATAAAGTAGTATAATAATGTTTCAGTAAGATTGTCAGCTATGAAGACAAGCTATGGCTCAGTATTTCCAGTGTATAATTTTAACAGTAATTATTTATAAATTTTCAAAGTGTCTACAACAGTAGAAGTCAATTAGAAAAGCTCAGAAGACCTTTCTTCTTTAATAGGTGATCTCTCTGGATTTAGACATACACATATGCACAGACATAAACACACACACAGATCAACAACACAGTTTTTTAACTCTGAAGGAATAAGTTTAATTTTTAAGGCGAGGAATTTGATAAGATTATGCAAATTAATAAAGGATGGGCACTTTGATTGTCTGAGAATACTAACATCTGAGTTTCCATGAAACAGATATATAATTTGGAAGATCTGTCACAGCCAGACAGGATAGAAAACAAGAGATGGAAGGAAAGATAGTAAGGAAAGAAAAATTAGTAACTAATGGGAAATAGACGAGCAAGAAATGCCTAGCTACTCCAGGCATCTGTGAAAAATAAAATAATACTAATAAAAGACTCCTTTGCATGCTATTAGATGATAGAGTTTTTGGCATTCTTATTTATATTTGTTCACAGACTTCTGAACTCCAGTCCAAATACATCTGTGATTTGCCTTAGAAGAGAAAATGGCAAAGGTACATTTTATTAAAATATTCTTTCAGTTTAAGCTTTTACAACTCATGTAACTTCTATTTCTGTTTGCAAAGCTGAAACAAGAGTTATTAGAATCACAGAGATGAAAGGAAGATTATTAGCTTGTTCCAGAGTCAACAAACAGGTAAAGAAGATCCTTCTAAACATTTCCTTTCCTTCTGGAATCAAAAAATGAAGTGTACATGTGGCATATCTCCATCCAAGAAGTTGAAACTAATTCTGACAAATTCGGTCAGATGCTTCCTTTTAAGCTCTGGCTGCTTAGCTATTTCTTTGAAGTCATTCCTGCTACAGGTAGTGAGAGCTGAGTGCATGTTATTTCAGCTATTGCTCCTTCCCAAACAGGAAGCAACTCTTTTATAGTGTGCATTTTTTATCATCTGATTTATAGGTTTTGTTTGCTTTACCATTTTATAATTCTTGCTTTGCAGAGAAAAAGAATTTCTGTGACATACCTTTGTCTAAGTTGCTTCCTATTTATGAGAGCTGCAAGCCCTTTTTTTTTTTCTCAAAAAGAAGTTCAGACTTCACTGAACTGCAAGCCAGATATTCAAATGAGCATATACTTATTTCACCTCTGAAACTTTTTTTTCTTTTCCTTCTTAGTTATTAGTTCTTAGCTATTAGTTTGAATATCAATTTTCAGGAAAATTGAAGGTAGAGTAGGAGAAGGCACCTGTAAAAATGATATTTGTTTACTTTCTTTCATACTCAATCCTTTCTCTCATAGTGAAAGCATCTCTAACTTTTTACCATTGAAAACAATGCATCTCCTTAGATAAAACACATCACACTTCTAGGAATGAAACCAATAGTATTATAGGGCAAAGAAAGAGGAAGAGAAAGAAAATAAAATAAAAAGGTACAGATTTCAGGAATAATGGGGACTTTTTGTTTTGCATTTCTTACACATCCTGACTTCATAGATTTTAAAAAGATATTGTTATATATATTAAAAGATAATGTAAAGAACACTCTTTCAAGTAGTAATCTGATAAATGTACACCTTCTGTTTAGCACTTAGCTTTGTAGTGTGTCATATCTGCTTATTTTTTTTAATGCAGTAACTGCGAAATAAATTTCATGTTGTCTAAACTCTTGACTGTTGGACAAGGTCTCTCAACAGATCCTAGCAATTCAGTTTTGTGATGTGACACATCACAGGTATGTTTGCAGGGATTTGTAGTTGTTTTTTTTAAAGATGAAATCTGTTACAAATTAGGGAAATATACCTCTAATGTTACAATAATAGGTTAACTAAATTATTTTTATTATTTAAATCAGCATTTTATATTCTCAGAAGAAACGTACACTACCTTAAGGCTACATATATATAAAACCTATATTTGATTTCTTCTAAGTTATTAAAAAAAATCTCAGAATAATATTATGTGCATTTTAAAACATCTGTTGCTCATGGTGTCTTCTGGGGGACAAGATACGGTAACTCAACCTTTGGTTGAAGAGAACTTAGTGTAGAAAAAACTGTCTCTTCCCTGGTAACAGGAAATATCAGATCATGACATAATCTGTCTAAATATTACTTTGTCATTCTTTGCCTTATTCCAACATGAATTCAATAAGACCACAACTCTGCTTTCTTGAAGAAATCATATTACACATATATTTCAGTGTTTCTTTTATACACAGTGCTTCCCTTCTGAGTAATTGAAGGCACACATTTCTTTCTGGCTACCTTTTTCTTCTTTTTTTTTTTTTTCCCTCAGAATTTGACTCAATATAAGCATGCAGTAGGATAACAGTCATAAATGGAACTATCATCTTCCGATACTGATCTTTTATAAAGCAGTGAGGTTACCATATTTATTTCTCAGAATTTTCTGTGCCGAGTCAAGAGTTGAAATTTGTATATAATTATCTTGTGTCAACAAATACAGTGACAAACTGTGTTTGAATTCACCAATTTTTGATTCACCATGCATACGTGCAGTTGTATATACGTGGCAATGAGAGTGTTTGTAGCATGGACATATAAGTATGATATAGTTTATAACTTCCATTCAATTTACAAAATGAGTATCATGCACCAGCATTCATTCATCTGCTACTCATAAGAAATGCAGTAAGGATATCCATATGTTAAATACTTTAAAATAAGTTCTAGTGGAAACAAGGTGAATTAAGAGCATGTTCAAGAAAAAAACTGTCAGGCTTATTACAGAAAAACTATTTCCATGCGTATCTATTTATATCCTTGGGCCTATTTTTTAATTAAACTAGTATTTCTATTAACTTTAATTGAAAATATGCAATCAGTGTAAGAAGGAAAAGACAAAAATACTTAAAATATTGCATAAATCTGCTTTTTTTTCTTTTCTGTTCAAAGTTAATTCAGTATTATTTGACAAGCATATGATCTAGATTAATATGTAATGGGAATATCATGGTGAAAATTTTGCCCAGAATTAGAAAATCTCAAAGATACACTAAAGATTATTTGACATATCTGCCACAACACGATGCATCTGGAAGTACAGGTGTATATAACGTAGTAAAATTTTGCGAAAAGCAGTTCATTGTGCTTTAGTAAAACACCTACTTCTCATAATCTAAGCACCTGCCTCCATTTTCTCAAAGTGAGAAAAGGGCTCTTCAGATCACTCAATTTGTCTTCAGTTCTGTGATGGCTATTTTGGATTTTTTTTTTTTAATGTGAATGTTCTTTATTATTTTTATTATCATCATCATTTGCTTATGGTACTAGCTGTGATTATTCTATCAGTGATAATTGTGTTCTCAAAATAAATTGTCTTCACTGGAACAAAGGCTAAAACCGTGATTGGATCTAGGAAGACCTAGTGGCATAAAACCTTTACCAGAACAGGGAAGTTCTAATAATTGCAGATCTGCTGAGTTTATCATATTTCATCTATCCTTCATCTTCATAATGAGATGCGAACTGGGAACAAGAGACAGAAATTAAAACCAAAGGTATATTACAGAAATAATTCATATATTTTTAATTTTTCAAAACTTGACGTCTACATGCCACCATTTTTTGTAGTCTGTAGTGCATGTATTTTGTACCATGGCCTTTAATATTACCACTTCAAAAGGCCAGTGCATACTGGAAAGGTAAGTGATTTCCAGGAAATTCTGAACTCTGATCAGTCATTAAGAAACGTGTGCACAAACAACCTTAATATAAACACACGTAAGATGGTTTCTGATAGGTAGATTTAGAAAAAAAGCTCTAAATGACCAAATACACCTGAACTTTTTACTTCAAAAGACTTAACAAAATGTAGATGTTTGGCAGTCCACTCAGGAAAATTTCCATTTATAAGTAATGCTCTCCCTCAGAATGTCTGGATAGATTCTTGTCTATTATCTGAGAAAGGAGATATAACAATCAAGCAAACAGCCTGGAAGACAAAAGTAGAGGGAGAATGAGACAGACAGTGAGCCGCACATGGAAGATGTCAGAGTAACGTGTAAAATTCAGTTACAAATCTGTTTTGATTTGTGTTTGTTTTTTCTTTTTTCATATGATTCTGAATCAAATGCTGGATATGAACTCACTTTCCAAAATCTGGCAGTTTAACTAGGATGAATCAGAAATCAGCTCTAGATCAGGATCCTGTGGATCAGAACAGTCACTAATGCTGAAGCATATTGCAACTATAACATTGTCAGAGATGTATATTTATGTGCAATGCTCATGAAAATCCCAAACAACACTAATGCTGTTTTATTTGAAAGTCTTTGATGTTTACAAGAGATAGGCTTATGCCAAGTCTGGCACATCAGAGTTTGAATTGTATAAAGGCAGCAGCCACAGCAGCTTTGTTCTGCATGAAGGCTTACAAGTCAAGAGAGAGATTGTGATTACAGCTGCGAACAGTGTGAAAACATTTTCAGGATCTGTAATACTGTTTCATGTCAGTTGTTAGCTGAACAAGGCTGACCGTCCACCAGCTGACCATTTTCAAACTAATGGGAAATGAAGAATTGGATTTTCATCACTTTATACTAGAAACTGCAGTTAGTTATATCCTGACCCAGAAAGAGCTCTTTGAAATTGTTATATGATCTACTTATTGATAAATATTCATAGCCTTAATACAAACCTGAGCTCACATTCCAAATGAATATATCATGTTTTTTTGGTTTTTTTTTTTTGGAAGAAGAGAATACTATAAAACCTAGCCATATCTATGAAATATTTCAGCCACCTATAAATATAATTTGTCCAAAACCTTTAAGGAAATCAGTTATGCTACATATCTTTATACAGATATACATAAATATGCATATATAATAAAGATATGACATAAAAATAATACTATTGATCTCTACTTTATCTATATCAATGTTTTGAGGATTCTTCCAATCCAAAGAATTTCCATTTTTAGATAAATTTAAGCTTCTGTAATATTTAGAGTCAACATCAATATACACTTATCTAAGTTTATGCATTTATAAATGAATGGCCAGCTTAAAGTTTAACCTGGCATTATTTTCAGTGGAAATCTAGGGCAGAATTCATTTCCTTGTACACCAACACTCATTAGCATTTAAAATATCCCTGGATAGAAACAGGAGCTGCATAAAGCTGCCAGGCACAGTACAAGACCTATGGAAGATCCACACATTTTAGGTCTTTTCTGAAACCAGAGCACATCAACATCACATGTTCAGATGCGGGCAGCTGAACTGATCTGAGGTATACAGACAAGCTACACAGAATATACAACTCTTACTAAATTCTCCTTTTTTCCAAAAAACAAGATCCACACAAACACTATCTATAGGAATGACCCCAGCTTCAGACTTTCCTGAGCTAACATAAAGAAAGTACCACTTAAAAAAAAATTATTTTTGCCAAGATTGAAATGCTTGGGAGTTTTTAATCTAATAGTGTTGACATAGTCTCTCTGTTCTGACCTTAATTTCTGGGATTCAGCTCTCCTGAATGTCACCCTAAATGGGTGCATTTCAAGTCCATGTCAAAGGCCACTATCTCCAGTGGTTGCATACAAGACCTCTTTATCCATATCATATTGATATGTTGAGAGTACCACAGCATATACCACACAAGGGTGGGTTCAATCTTTGGGAAGTATTAGGGGAAGATGTTGGTAATCTATTGTGTACACTCAGTCACACCTATACCTGCACTCTAAGAAGGATAAGCAAGTCATATTTAAGTGAGTGCCTTCTATGTAAACTTTCAATCCTAGGTCATTTAGGGACATTTCAAGAGAGCAAGAGGACAATAGATGAATAAGTTATTTTACTGAAGATGCAGATGTCTACCCTAGATATTTAAACACTCAGTCAGTTTAATTGAATAGGATATTTCCCAGTGCTGTCTGGATACTAGAACTTTTAGCTACTGGAAATATAATATTCTGAAATCAATTATATTTTGAATTTTTAAAAAGCCCAAAGAATTCACCTTTAGAATTCCACGTATAATCAAATTTTCTGTGTAATTTCTGACTAGAACAAAGTGACTTCAGAGTATGTCACCTCAAATACAAAATACATGGACAAAATTGAAAGAAAAGAATAAAAAAAAACAGCTGTAAAATGTTAAATACAGTATTAACATTTTGTTATACTATAATATAAATGTTAGAATTAAATAAAATCACTGTATTTAATACAAATGTTGTGACTATCCCCAAAGTGTGTTTGTGCTAGCAAGAATCAGAAAATCTAAATGCTCTATTTGATTTTTAAGGCAGAGCTGACTATTAACATAACCCTCAAATTCTAATAGAACTAGTTTTTCTAATGGGACATATTTGATATTGTTCTAGCATTTACGAAGTTTCACACCAGCATGGGTAAGAACTTCTTTCCTGTGTGAGGGGCAGAACACTAGAACAAGACGCCCAGAGTTGGTGTGGAGACTTTCCCCGGAGAAGACCCGTGTGGGCACTCTTTTTTGTGTGTGATCTGCTGCACGGAAGCTGCTTTACCAGGGGACTGCACTAGATGAATTCCACAAGTCCCTGCCAGCTCCTATGATTCTGAGCTTCTGTGATTTTGTGCTTTAAATTTCTACCCAGAAACACTTTTCAGACTTCCAGTTTGAACTAGTGACTTTGCATTAATTAAATTTGAGAGAAACTGTGCATTCATGCCCCAGATAGGGAATGATTTTCAGAGTCTCATCATTGGTGCATATATATTTTTCTTGGAATAGTTAATAAAAACAGGAAATCTGATAATACTTAGAATGGACAAAAGAGATTACTGATGGATTTTCATTCCTAAAAATGCAGTATTTAAGAAAAAAAAATATTTGTAGTATCTGGAATCACTATAAAACAAGAAGAAGATATAAAGTGTATATTAATTCTCAATTTTAAACCTATTTGATTGTTCATATTAACTCATTCTTCTAAGACCTGACAGCAAAAATGTACTTTTTGTTCCAGTTCAAGTGATTAAAAAGTCTAACTCACAGTGCTAGTGTCTGAACATCATTAAATTGGTAGCTTAACATACATAGAATATTGTGTACAATACTACACTTTAAAAGATAATGTTGTCATAAAGGTAAGTGTTAAAAGGTAATGAAAATCCTTATGGCATGATCAGATATGAGGAAAATCAATTCACAAAATTTAAGCTCAGGTGGTAAAAATCTTAATAAATCAAATTACAGAAGTGGAAGGATTGTAATGGTAAATACAGATCAAAATTAACTGTAAATTGAATTACGTGTATAACTGTGACAAATACCTTATTTCTTTTAGAGTTCAATGAGTCTTACTCTAGTGAAATTTTAACAACAATGTTGAAGTTCTTCGCCGTCATCAACTATAAATTCAATTGTCTACTGTGGAAGTTTTCATATCTTGAAGAGTCATAGTTTGTTCTGTATATATTTCAATGGAAATCATAGAACAGACATTTTAAATGGCAAGAATGATTTGGAATAAACATGGTAAGAGTCTAGAAATAGAAATTCTACTACAATATCTAAAGATTTTCTCTTTAACCAACTCGTGCTGATTTTTGTTTCTTCTTTTTTATAATCTTGTCCTCATTTTATTTTAATACTGACAGTCTGTTGCTAAATAAATAAATGAATAAATAAAGTTGAGTGTAAGGTTGTGTCACTATAAATTTAAGTATTTTGACCATAGAGTCTTTATTTGCTCCATTGATGTTATAATCCCTAAGCTTCCAGAGAATTTTTCATTATTCAGTGGAAATAGCTGCCTAGAAAGCCAGCTGACCTAATACCATATGGAGTTATCTCAGCACAGAAAAACGCATCCTTCAAGTGAGGTAAGTATTGTTTGAAAAATCTATTCTCATCATAATGTTAGATTGCTGTAGACTGCTTCATTAAAATTTATAATTCCCAGTAATAACCATGTTTTTTTTTCTAGACTGCCTACAGCTTAAAACTTTTGAAAGAATATTCTGAAGAAGTCTAATGAATATTTCCAATCTAAATAGGATTATGTAAAACAAAAAATATTGACCTATTATGTTAATGGAAATTAAAGTTAAATCACATGAAACACCTTTGGCATTTTTTACGAAAATGATGTAATGCCATTTTCTATATGTTTTATTTTTCTTCGGGTAGTAATTGTGTTTTGTGTATTTTTCCAAATCCAGTAGTAAACTCATTGTTTATTGTTATTTATTTATTTATTTTGCATATTTTAACTTGTATGTTCTCAGTCTCCTTACTCCTGGTTATCTCAGAAAAAAGTGCATTCTTCCTCTTTTGTGTTAAAGAAAGTACACTTGATGATAGAGGATTCCTTTTCTACTCTTTTGCTTACTCATTTTTTTAAAGTTTGGTTTAACTCTTCAGAAGGTCTAACCACTGTGGAAGTGTTTCTAAACATTCTGCAGCATCTCATTCCCCATAGCACAACTCACAGCAAAAGTCTTTAGAAATTGATCTGAAATACTATAAAAAGATGGTTATCATTCATGCAATACATAAAAATGTTTCTGTAGTTTTTTCTTCATTTCATGCACATAAGCCTGTAAGCAGAGATGAACTGACACTCTTTTTCTAATCAGTAATGTCCCTGGCGTTTTGCAACTTAAACTAATAATGGTCAGTATTCTTATGGCCTTTCAGGAGGGCGATTCTTCTTACTTTTGTTTGAAAAGAAATTTGGAGTGGAGACATTTGTGATTTTAATCACATGTTGTTTAGGGACAACTATTAATCAAATAGCGGGCAAAGCAGTCTGACTTGTGAATATAAGTGCACTAAAGCGTAATACCCTACCAGAGCTGAAATTTGCAACTAAGAAGTTATTACTTCATATATTACTCTACTCATTTGTCTTTTAAGTGTGCCTTTTATAAAGTCTTTTGCATCTTCCTCCACTTCTGCCTTAGATGCAGAAGGGTTGGTGAGCTGACTGATGGAAAAATCAACCTTAGAGTATGATAGACATACTTAGCATTTTCTCTGTACTTTCCCTGTAAAACACTTACCCTGCTCTGTTTTTTATTTTGATTTTTTTTTATGATAAGGAGAGGGATTCCTGGAATAATTTCATGAATCGATACAGCAGAAACTATCAACTTACAAGCTATTTCTCCTGCCTGGGAAATACTGCTGGGAGTAATTAACTCAAAAAGTACAAACCTCACTAGTTCAAGCACTGATGCAGATACCTGCCTTCCAGGAATGATAAGGAGCAGTGAATAGTTCATTTACTGTCATGCTGTTTGCACGATGGAATTTCTTGTGCTTTCACACAAGCATGTAAACAGGATGGGTAGCGTAAACTGTGAAGTTCTTGCTGCATTTCAGTAAGTTCTCATCACCATGCTCATGTACTGGAGTGTTTTGATTGCTAAAATTAACGTGAAGGTCACAAGATAAATTTCCGGGAAGAGTTATGGGACATGTCTGGTGGTAGTCAATGTACAGCTTGCTTCATCTAAATTTAGACATCTATAATGTATATGTCTACACTTGAAGCAGGAAACAGCTGGGAGAAATAGGTGAAATTACTTCATTTATAAGGCTGAATCTCTTTTCCTAACTTCTTAATTTTACTTTAGATACAGAAACACTGCAACATTTCTAGGGTGACCAGGTGAACTCTGGTGAAAGAGCAAGCACTCTCACTAGTGCAACCTCCACTGCTAGATTCTTCCCTTAAGTAAACTAATAAATCAATGTTCCACTAAAACCCTTGAATTTTGAGTAATAAAGCATTTTTTCTTTTAACTTTGTTGAAAACATGAACTTTTTTCCCTAAAACATCCATGAAACACCTCATGAAAACACTGCCAGAATTTAAAGGAAGTTCATGTCAGGATAATAGGATGTTTTCTTGCTGTGCACAGATCAGAATTTCCAATAACTTCATGATGCTGAATGAAGCTGCTTACATGCAGAATATTGAAAATACGATGTGACGTGTTCTTTCTCGCTCTCTCTCTTTCTCTCATACATGCATACAGATGATTTTTGAATATTACAGAAAAATTCTCTTAGGACTCGCAAAACTTCATTTGGTCTTGGAAAACTCTACAGAAAATGCAAAACAATGAAAATGGGAGCCTAAATCAAATTTTTACAAACATCACATTTTTTCTCACTACTTTTTCTCACAGATGAAGTGAAGTTTTACTGTTTGAAGACACTGCTTACATGCATCACCACACACACACACCCTCAAAGATGGTTAATTGTGAGTTTTGCTTCAACATACACAGCACCCACAAGTTCCAGTGCCAAGAATATATGACTGTATTTTTAATACAATTTTTAAAAATATACTAATTCATCATAGAAGAAAAAAACTCAGAGATGCCCAAACTATAGTATAATTTCTTCAGTAAAGAAAGCCAACAAGTCTCTTTCACAAAACTCTTTATGTTTCTTGTGAAAGAATTACTATTTCTAATATTAATTGAGTTTTGAAAAACAGGACAGATGCACTATCTTTGGTGCTAGTTCTCTAATCTTGCATTTACTAAGCTAATTACCCATCAGAGCTGAGAGTATTCAGCATTAGGACCTTTCCCAGGCTCTGGGCTGCACTCTTTCAATGTACACTGCCAGTCTATCAGCTGTTTGCTGGGCCCTGAACAACAGCTGCCAGCAACTGCAAACATCCGGCCTCTACTGAGAGGCATAAAGAACCAATTGATAGGAACAAAATTCAGGATGCATAGGAATGTCTTCACAGTTACCGAGTCATTCTTTGAGTATTAGCAATCTTAGAGAATAAGAGGAGGAAAAAAAGAGAAGCTGAAGGAAAGCTAAGTGAGAGGATGGTATACTGGCACAGTGTTCCTGGTTGCTCTGAGATGATTGTAATGATTTTCAAATGTTACTGGAATTTACTTGGATTGAATCTTTTCTGATCTTAATTTCCTATGCATCTGTCACTGGACGCAAGTTTCTGCAGTACTCTGCTAAGTTTCTTAGCCAAACATCGTTTGGCTCTAACACTGGGCTGATTTGTTTCCTTGTCAAAGGAGTGTTAGGAGTGTTGTCAAAGACACTTATTCTGCCTCCAAAACATCAGATGATAGACTGTATAGATGAGTTGGTCTTTCATGACTGTGAACTGATTCCCCTGCCAAACTGATTCCCTTGTACTACAATTACTAATTTTAAAAATAACTTCACAACAGCTTAGGCATCTGAGTAAATGAGCATTGCTTTGTCAGGAGAGATCTCTGCTGACTAGTTAGGAGTGCCAGATCAGATAGAATTTCTTAGTAAAATGTTTCCATAGTAAATCTCTTTTTTAAAAACCGAACAGGAAAAAAATAGAAAGGCCCTATTATTTCCATGCTGATAGGTTTCACTAAGTTGTTAATGTTCTGTTATTGAGACAAACTGGCTTGTCCTACAGCTAATACAACATGAGCCACTATATGCATGGAGTTCATCAATGGGATATCTTCAGACAGAGGAAAACCACATTTAAATGGTTAGGAACTCCAATGGACAAAACCAAGACAATGCAGACTATATGGTTCTCTCTGATGCATTTATGAAACCGGAGACAGGAACAACAGCATGCACTTGTAGTAGAATGTCATCCTTAACTGAATTTCCTGGAAGTCCTTCACCTAAGTCACAACTTAATGTTTTTGTTTTTTTCCTTCCCTTTTTCCTGTTAACTTTTTCCCTTTTCCCTTTTCCCTTTTCCCTTTTCCCTTTTCCCTTTTCCCTTTTCCCTTTTCCCTTTTCCCTTTTCCCTTTTCCTTTTTTCTTTTTCCTTTTTTTTTTCCTTTTTCCTTCTTCCTTTTCCCTTTTCCCTTCTTCCCTTTCCGCTTTTCCCTATTCCCATTTTCCTTTCACCTTTTCCCTTGTGTTCCCTTTTCCCTTTTCCTTCTTCCCTTTTCCCTTTTCTGTTTTCCCTTCACTTCCCTTCTTGTGGATCTCCTCCCTGTTTTTCTCTCTTTTTTTTTGTTTTGGCCATTGTTTTAACAACAGTTTCTCTGTCTTATATAACTTCTCAAAACATGCTCCACCTGTACATTAAAAATGCTTTTTTTTTTTTTTTTTTTTTTTCGGATTCGAAATGTAGTTTGGTCTTCATTAGTAAATGAGTCCAACTAATTTCTCTTTAGCCCCATATGGTCTCCTGGCAGGCAACCTAACATTTTCTTGTTTTGGATCTGGAGACAAGGAGTAGAAGTATACAAGGTCAGTACTCCCAGCCGGGCACAAAGCCTAACATTATGCAAGCTGCCTATCTAGGAGTAGAAAGGCACTAGAAGGCCAAGACTGATGCAGGGCCAGAAAATCTAATACTGAAAAATCATTTCCACCCTGGCACTCTGTACATAGGGATGACAAAATCATGCAACAGTTATTTCAGATGCCAGTTTTTGGTGGCTTCTTCAGAACTGATTTTCTCCATCCATTTTCCAGCAGTTTACTCATCTGCATCTTGCCATAGGGTCACATTAATAGTGTTAATGTAATCTGTTTTTTAAAGCAGTTGGTGTCTACATCTTACTAGCTACAGTGAGTCAGACTATGTCTAGTCTAACTCTGTTCCCCCCTGTTAGCAGGAAAATATTTCAAAACTGTCTCTTGCCCTGAGCCAAGTTTTAATTATTATGAAGATCAAAATTCAGGATGTGTTCTCAGAGTTTTCACATGATCGGTAAAAGAATTATTTTGGAACTTCACTAATTGTTTTTCTATTCAGCTAAAATGAACAAAATGAATGTCTCAGTGCAGTGTCTGATTCACAGACTCAGATGTGAACGATCCAGATTGTTTATTACAGGTTCTAACATCTCTTATATACATGAACAGTTTTCTCTTTTAACTTTCCCATCCACTTTTACATGTCAACAAAATACTCCACAAACACTCCTTAACTGTGCAGACGGGCACTTATCTGATCAGGGTCATGAGTTGTTCCAAGCCACACACTCCTCACACTCAAATCAGGGTCATCATCACGCGGCCATCATGCAGCTTACTTGTATTTGTTTTCCTTTTCTTCTGCAGTGTCCTTGGTTTTCAGCCTTCCTTTTGCATGCTGTTTATCCTGCTCCACAGCTTTTGCTCTGGATATACTTTCTTGTATTCCCACATCTCATCACACTACTCTATCCAGGCAAACCTCCCCCTGAAACAAAAGGCATTGTTTCCAAATTGATTTTGTGTATCTGTAATGAAGATGTTTGCATCTGAGTAGCCATGTAGCTTACTTTTTTATTCAACAAAAGGGAATACATCCTTTCATGGTATGAGTTACTGAACTTCGCTTATGTAACTAGCTTAAGATGAATTGCTAATGTGAATCATTTCACACTGTAGCAGGATGACTTCTATACCTAGTGTCAGTAAGATCCTTGCTTGTAAAAGGTGATGTGGAAGCAGGTAGAACTGATAGAGACACTTCAGCATGCTGATAATAAAACTCAGTCAGAATTTGACTTTTTTTCCTAGTTTGGTAATTTTATTTTGTGTAGCCAGTGGTAGCTGTAGGAATTCAGCCTTCTCAGAGACTTGGTGGAAAGAATACAGCAGTTTTTATTAGTACTCTGGGGCAGGTCCCTGCCTGTCTTTTTCTCTGTTTGCTCTCTGCATTCTGGTTCTTGCTATTAAGGTTAAGGCATTTCATCCAGTGATTCCTTAATGAAGAAAGTATAAGATCTCTGAATCAGGAAATGGAAGCTAAAATCTGCTACTGCCTACAGGGGTATGCAGGTGTACTAACCATTGGGCAGTGAGTAGGCTCTCTTGTTTTTGCACAAAACCCAATTTTGCACAAAAGCCCAATATTTAGTAAAAGAGTCTTCCCACTACAATCCCCACTTTACACTCAGAATAGTAATTAGGTGCTCTTTCTGGAAGAAAAATGAACACAAATAGCCCAGGTCAAACCCTCATCCTCCTTCCATCAGTGCTTTGAAATAGCTACCCATGCAATAGTTATATAGTTGTGCTTTATTTGGTGCAGCGAGCATGCTCTCTTCTCTATGGCTTCTTCCCCCAACATAAGCACTTCCGGAAAGGTAGGCACAGAAAAGGTTCTCATGCTTCATACAAACAGCCTGAAACAGGAGAAAGCAGCAAATTCTTTGGCTCAACCACAATGGCACTATCTCTAAAATACGTATGTGATTATGTGAACATTTCTGAATTGATTCCATGCCTGTTGTCAATGACATTTTAGGCAGCCAAGCTAACTGTGCCGTAAGTCAGTTGTGTTTTCCACGTACAAATCAGTTCTCTAGCTGTTTTATTTCATTCTCAGTCATCAAACTAATGATGTTTAGCCACTTTTAGCAAAATCCTTTAATGTTTAGGAAATAGAGTACAGATACTGTTGAAACATGCATAAATGTATTTGGCTTGAAAGGAACAACATATATTTTACAAATATAAAATAAGAATGCTGCAGATTTTTATTATTTATTTTTAATGCTTTTTCAAATTTAGCTTCTTACTTCAGTTTGATCCATTAAGCTTTCTAAACAGAGGTTTGTGGTATTTAGCATTCATTCTTCTGTTCTTTTGATAAGTACCTAAACAGGATGTCCTTGCAAATTAAATGAAAAACAGCACTGGAAGTTTTCCTCCCCCAGGAATAAGTATTAAGACTGGCAGATGGTTTAAGTGGAAATACACAGGAATTCACTTTAGCCATTACTTGAAAATTGTTCCAGCAGATATTACTGAGGTAAATTCATGAAGCTCCTTCAGACATCCTTCTGCATTAAAGCAGTTTTAAATGGCCTCAAGTAAGAAACTCATTCTATCTAAATTGTTGCAAAGCAGCATTACTCTAAATAAAAAAGTAAATAAATAACCTAAAGAAATAATATTTTCAGATAATTTAATACCACAGGAATGTCTTTATCATTTCTAAGTAGAAAGGCTGTGAATACACTCTAAGTAATAGTCATCTATGAAAACCTAATGCAAGCTTTCATAAGTCTTCACAGAAACTTGTAATTGAGTTCAAATGCACATGTGCATGTGCAGTTATTCATACAAGCACAAAATTTAACATAATACTGTGTGTGGAGAATATATTTGTGCAATAAACTGCATAGACCAGATTCTTACATATTTACTCTGGCAATTCTGATTGCCTCACCAGAATAGTGCACTTCATATGTAAGTTCTTTAAGAATTCATTTAGGCCTTCTGAGTAGTTTCCAGTGACAAGCAAGAAAAACAAAGAAAAGCCAAACTGGCAGAAATAGTACATGCTCTTTTCTTACTCCATATTCTTCCAGTGTTAGTGTATAATCAGCAAGTTAAAGAAATCTAATATTTACTGGCCCTCTAGTGGTGAAATAAGAGGTTTTGGAAAGAGGAATTCTACTGCGCAGAAAATGCAGATCTCCTAATTATGGAAGAAGATAAAATAAAAGCTAAAATAGTATGGTTTTATATATACAGTGTATGTAGGTACAGGAAGATGGGAGTCATAGCTGGTCTTAATCATTTTTAGAGACTTACTAGATTGAATCTAAGATGGTTTGAGGATCACAGTCCCATTGCACTGTACTGAAATGCTTGATAACAGTACTGTCATAGTTTTCATAATAAATAAGGCCTGGAATTCCTTGGATGAACCATAAAAACAACAGTGCTAAACAATGTAAAACTAAAAATAAATTTATAAATAAATAAAAAGTTAATTATTTTTCTTTAATATATGTAATATGTATATGTATACCTGTCTCTTTCCAGCAAAGGGGAAGAGGTGACAGTAGAATTTTGAATTTTTTGGCAATAATCTTGAGATATTTCTTTTGATTCACAGTGAATAATTCATAAGGGCAAGCAAAGAGGCAGGAGACTTTGCCTGCCTCTGCACTTCTATAAAACAAAATGGATATTCCTAGTCTGTTAGCAAGGAATTGTGCTTTCTACTTTGTATTATTGAAGATATTCCTTTTTTTGTGGACATCTAGTGACAATAAGATGGGACACTGTGCAATGAATTCCAAAGTGTTTCCCTGTTGTAAATGAGACTGAGTTGTTGTATCATCTGCTCCATGCCACCTGGAAACTGTGATGTGAAATAAACCAGCATGCACAGGTGCTAAAATTTGCAGCTTAATTACTACCATACAGCAGGATACATAAAGAAGAGAGCATTAACTATTAAATGTTTTTAAACGTAACAAGTACAGTTTGAAAAGTAAATTAGACAACTCAGTGAATACAGCTACTTATGGAAACACTGATAGTGGACTCATTGCACACTAAAGCTTCCTGAAAGGAGGTTGTGATGAAGAGGGGTTTGGCCTCTTCTCCGAGGCAACAAGCAGGACCCGAGGGAATGGTCACAAGTTGTACCATGGAGGTTTAGATTGTTGTTACATTTATTTTTATTTTTATATTTATTTTGAAGTAATAGGCTCACATGGCAATAAATAATGTCAAGTCATTCAGCAATTTGTATTAAAATTTCTTTTATAACTTTGTATGCCTCCCATATGAAAAAAAAAAAAAAATTAACCCACAATATTCTATAGCTTCCTCAATCCGTTTTTTTTCTTTTTTTTTTTTTTTCCCAGTTAAAAAACATACCTTCATCTGCATATTTGATTGAAGGTATACACCCACAAACATGTTGCCAAATTCTTTGCTCAGTTTCTGATCATTTTTGTACTATGTTATTTTTGTGTGATTAAGTGTTACACAAGTACTTAACTTTAAACACAGTGTTCAGTTAAAGAATAAAAATTACACCATAATAGATATTTTGAGTTTTCCTGGTGTTTTATTGCCAATATTACTGTTCAATTAAAACACAAAATAGTCTCAGCTCAGCTTAAGTTATTTTCTGTTGTTTGGAATTTCACCATTGTGAATACCTACCAACATACCCAAATAGTGTATGATTTACACAATGACTAAACTGCCACAGGGTACTAAGTGTTTAACAGTAACGGCCAAGTCTTTGCTGTTAAACAGTTCCATACTGGAAATCTGAAGACTTCATGAAGTTCAGGGTATCCCATTAGGATTCAACAAACTGTCCAGAACAAGCACCAACAGAGCTGAGGTCTTTCTATAAATAAATGAAGTGCAGAGAAAAAAATTGTTTAATGAAAATGATGATTTCAATGATTCCAGTGAGCTCTGAATCCAGCACATAATAAGGTGAAAACAAACAGAAAAGAATGATTTTGCAGGTAGATCTGTTTTTATCTTGTGAAATGTGAATGGATGATTGCAAAAGAAATTTAAATAACTTTCATAACTATAAAATGTGTGTAAAGATTCTTCAAAACAAAAGGTGTTTTATGTTCTACATAATAAACCAGGAACTCAAATGAGAATAGGTATACAAAAAAGTGTCTCAGTGATAGAATGCAGCTGTCTTCTTTCCAAACTGAAAGTGCTGCATGATCATGATGAAATTGCTATGGTTAAACAATATTGAAATATTATGGTTTTTAAATATTTATCCTGCAGCAAAAGTTGTTTCTCCTACAGACTGGTTCTGATGTTTGCACTTATTTTATAAACTGTTCTATAGAATCAGACAAAACTACAACTTTGATTAAAAAAAAATAATGAAACTCAAAACACACCTATTTTAGCCCTGTGACATTTTATTATCCCACTGAACAGATTGTATAGCAGAACTACAAAAAGTAAACTGAAGTTCAACTGGTTTATCATTGGTAAGTATTGACTTGCATATGAAGACATCAACAGAAAAGGAAACTTTAGCAAGAACCAAGTACAAGATAAATACAATAGAGGTCTTTGAAATCCTAACTGAATGGGAAAATGACCAACAGTGATTCTCAAACTGAATAATTGGACCAGAGTCCAAAAATATTGTTAACTTAAGGAAATCAGCTGAGACTTGAAAGTGATATCTAATAATCATACAGCAAAAATAATTAACTGAACAAATACAAGATGAGAAAAGCTATTTAAGAACAATTGATTTGAAAAAACTCCAAGATTATATCAGACCAGAGTTCCACTGCACCATATTATTATAAAAAAGCAATCAAATTCAGATGCATCAATAGAAATAAAATAGCCAATGTAGGTAACATTCCATCTCATCTACAGATCAGTATGTAAGTTTCAACTGGAATATGGATTTCAAGACTGGGTACTTCAGAATCACAATAGGTGGCCTACTGAGTTATTCACAAGTATAAAATTATTCTGTGTAAAGAATGAATGAAAGAATGGAGTTGCTTACTCCAAAGGACAGGAGATTTACAGAGGTCATGATAACATCCTTCAAATGTGTAAAAAAAAAAGTTCCAAAGAATAATTTATTTCCCATGACTATGGTAGATAAAAGGAACTGTAGGTTACTATTTTATGTTAGAGTTCTTTGTGAAATGATCAGGTTAGGTATAGAAGAATTTTACTAAGGTGGGAGAAGTAAAGCCCAAGACGCATGCTGTCTTAGAAGGTTGTGTTGTCTACATCACTTGTATACTGTCAGAAATAGATACAAAGTATTATCCCAGGTCAAAGTTAGTCAGACATGATTTCTAAAGTCATCTCAAACTTATTTTCTTATGATTATTTCTCACAAGACACTAATGATATTCTGTAGTGCACATCCAGGGATATGATAATTTCAATAATAATAATAATAACAGAACCCAGAGCTACAAGATATAATCAATCCAAAGTATGAATATCTTGAAGAAGTGACTAACACGATTTACCTATGATAGTCAATCATTAAATAAAGCCTCATCTTCTGGAATGGGCAAAATGTAAAGACAGACAAAAATTCAGTATAATTACTTACTCATACAATTTTCAGTGACAGTACAGATATTTTATTTCTCTAGGGAGGAAATGGGAAAAGGGAATAAAAGATATAATATTGTATCTTATCAGCGAATGATTGAAAGTGTCATCATTCCTTCCAAGGGAACTGAAATAATGATTCTCTTTCATCGTGGAAGTTTGTAGATAAAGTGGCTGAAAAAGCCTCTCATACAAAGGAAGTAAAGCCTGGGAAAATTGGTGATAAGAAAACACACATAGTATCAGTAAATTAAAATGTAGTATGCAGTAATTGGGAAAATAAGAAAAAACATCAGTTTATTAAAAATTTTCATTTGTAAGTAGAATAATGTACAAGAATTTATTCAGATTACACTTCTGAAAAACTCTTGCATTCAGAAGCACTATTTTTTTTTTTTTTTTTTTTATGATCAGAAAAATATCTGTCTGACTATGAGGAAAATCGGAAATAGATATCAAAGTCTCATGAAGAAAGAGATCTGTAATATATAAATCATTAATGGACAGAAGAAAAGCTAGAAACAGGGTTAAATATTACAAAGAGGTGAAAATTAAACAGTGGATATTTCTGAGGTGGTTGAGATACTTCAAGTGTATGGTGGTTGGAGCAATTTAAATATAAGTTCACCATTTTAATAAATCTGAGACACTAGTCATGTCCACTGTGGTCCCAGATGCAGTAGCTGAAAATAGTTCATCTCAGAAAATATGTACATTAAAAAGCAGGACCACTTCTTTGTCTCCTTCAGGGGCTCAGTCTGAATACAAGTAGAGGAACTTCAAGTTAAATCAAATATAAGAGAAGAATACACCTTCTTAGAGTGACACTAAGAAATCTCGAAGAGACATTTCTTCTCAAAATATTTAGAAATCTCTCCGGAAATGAAACTCTGGAAACTTCTATATTTGAGGATGATGATGATGATGATCTCCTTCTCTTTAGGGTTGTGGCAGAAGTGTAAGCACAGTAGAAACTTGTTTTAGATACCAACGAGGTCTGTTTATGCATATCTCTTGTCATTCCCATCCAGACAAGTATGTCTAGTTGTCAGGTTCACATAGAAGCAAGAGGAGGCCAAAATATCTTCCCAGTTTGCTAACTACAGTTGCCCATTTTTAGTCCAGGTAGGAGAGGAAGTAAAAGAGATCATGTCTTTCTGTGCATTTAGTACTCTGTGTAAACATCTTGCTGTTATTCAGCTATACAGATAGAAGGAGCACTATGTTTATCATTCATACCAGCTAATATATTACTACACCATTCTCACATATTTTTGTTCAGGTAATTCATTCTAAGATATGCAGGTTAGAGTAGTCACAATAATCACTTTTGGTGACTCCTGCATAATCTTTTCCTACACAAGAAACCAAGACAACTGTCTTAGTCTAGATGCTCATTTTCTGGACTGTCTAATAGGACATAAAGTAAATGTATTTTACACTGCATGTATGAGATTCGAGCTTACTTCAACATACAAATCTCTGCTGGTTGATTGGTTGGTTGTTTTTCTCAGCAGTTAATTTTGAAATTACATTTACCTATTCATTTCAGGAAGAATGATTTGCTTTGTGAAACTCAATTTCCTTTTTTCCTACTTACTGAACTACTCATAAGCCATTGAAACACTAAGATCTCTGTCAGCTCAGAGAACTCAAGAGAAAAACAAGAGCTGGTAACACTGAACATAACTGTCTAAGGAGTACTTGCTACTCTGTAGTTGCTCACACATTATATCACCACTATTATGAACAGGACATGGTGATCTGTGGAGGGAGACAACTGAGGTGAAGGACTTGGAATGTCAACATTATGCATTTTAGGAGATTTCACAAACTGGATTGGTCCCATGGGCTGAATGTCCATAAGTGGCTAGAGGAAATTATGCTTCCTCCTGAAGCACATCTTCCATTTTACTTTTTACTAAAACAAATCCACTTAGCACTGTTCAAGTATCCATTATGAGATGACTCCATAATAATAAAGTGACATAGTTTCAAAAGTGCATTCCTGATCTGACCTCAAACTCAATTGTAGTTACACTCAGTGTGTTTTGCACCAACAGGGACAGGCATCTTGACATATACTTTGTGGAATTTGAACACTAAACTCATTAACCAACTAAAATTAAATTCTAGCAAGGTCAAAGATCAAGCCAGTTCAGTGAAAGATCTGTATTCGTCAGTACTCTAAAAACTGTTGTAAAACTCAATTGAAATCAGGAATAGAAACAGGAGGGTTTGTATGAGTATTATACACAGATACTCCAACTATCTAAGTGCAAATTTTGGTGTATCTGTTTAATCCATCATTCACCGTTCCCAAGTAAGTTTAAAATAAAATAAAAATAAAAAAAATAAGGAAAGGGAAAGGGAAAGGGAAAGGGAAAGGGAAAGGGAAAGGAAAAGGGAAAGGGAAAGGGAAAGGGAAAGGGAAAGGGAAAGGGAAAGGGAAAGGGAAAGGGAAAGGGAAAGGGAAAGGGAAAGGAGAGGAAAAAGATATAAATAATAGATGATTTGCAATGCAGTCTCAAAGAAAGATTTTTAAATAATCTTTTTTGAACTTTCAGTTGTGGAATTGCTTTTTGAATTATTTTCCTTCCATTTCTTTTGTTTTCTACATTTTCTGCATTAATACTTGATAGCTCTTCCTGCATGTGTATAGTGCTTCACTTTTGCAGTGGAGATCCAACAATGACCTTCTATACCAAAAAGAATTGCTGGACAGGTGGCTGAAGGCCACTTTTTCTTAAATCTCTATGGGGAAAGGGAGGAAGAACAGAAATTAAGGGAGGGCTGTTATAAATAAAGCTATAGACCTTCTCCATATGGCTGTAAACAGGTTTCCCTAGGCTTGGCCTTGAACAGTCCAGTCCCCTGCAGGGCAAGTTCAACAAAGTGCAGTGGCCCGCTATTAGCAGGCTGTGTTTTCTAACACCTGGTTGATGAATGGAGTTTCCAGCTAGTAATTAGACACCTCTTGCAGGCAGCAGAAGAGTCCCTTTTTGTACACTGTTTTCGAAGGTGGGGGTGGGGATGGGGCACTAGAAAGAAAAAGGTTTCCTGTATTGTGTTTCATGTTAGCTTGCACTCCAACAGGAAAAAAAAGCCCTGGGACTGAAGTTAGTTTCATATTAAATTTCATAAGGCGACATTCCTGCTATATTCTCGACTGATTTTTCAGTCTCTTAAAACTCAATATCATGTTACAGGTGTTGAAAATAAATGTGTTTTGCAGGCTAATGGTTAATGAGGCACTTAAGAGAAATCCCTGGATCTCTCCATGTCTCTGGAGCCCAGAGAAGTTAGCATTCACTGACAGCTCCAAGGGGATTTATTTAAGCCTAAAATAAGTATTTCTTTGGACTTAATTATAGGAAGTGCTTAAGCTGCTGAATTCAAATGCCAAAAGGGATTCATTTAGTCTGAAGTGAATCTTTTCCTGTCCTGAAATTAAACCTCTAAGAAATGTTTGAAACAAGAAAGGAAAAAAAAAAAAAAAAGTAACAGTTAACATTTTGCCTATTTCTGAGGTCCGTATTTTATCCTCATATGCTAAAAAAAACATTCTCTGGAAAGTAGATGCAACAATAAGTAATACACAATTCAAAGCTCAAATGATTTATTTGAAAAACAGTTTTCTTATGATTTTGCTGTGTTTCTGTATTTATATACATCCTGTGATTAATATAGAGTGATTGGTTATTAATTGTTAAATTACATCTCTATTTCAGTTTCTCATATAACTTGCATATCAAAAATACTGAAAATGTTCAGTTTCAGGTAGTGCAATGAAACCACTCTGACACTGAGTATCTGGCCCTGGTCTCTTAGCAGGAAGAAAATTGTTTTGGATTATAATCTATAGATCCAGTATCATGATCATACACAAAGATCTGCACTGAGAGTCCTCTTAACAGTACAGGAGTATGGGTTTGCCTATGTGGAAAATTTATACTTGGAGCTGTTTCTAACCAATGTAATTGCATTAAAAGATGATTGGTGTTTACTTACTTGTCTCAGACCAATTTATGTAAAAATTAGAGACTTGTGCCTCTGTTTTACTTTATTTTATTTTCTTTTTTTTTTATCCAACCTGACTCTGTCTATCCTCTCCTGCTAAAAGAAATAGAGCTAACAAATACTTTTAGATATTTCTCAACTCATATATTTAGGACTGTACCATTACTGACCTATTGTTTTTGCCCAATGTAACTAGTGTTGCACTGACCTTCTGGTCTAAACCACCTTGCATCTCCATGCTCAACTCTCCCAGAGCTCCATAATAGTGTAACAGCTACGAAATTCTTCTGACAGTAGTATAAAGGACTTCATATTAATGTTTTCTTGCTGTGAAATATTTTTTTGTTTTTGTTTTGATAATGGAATAAAAAAGTATTTTGTCATCATGTTGAGCCCTGATATAAGGACTGATGTTGCTGAACCCTGAATTCTTCACCTTTCTCTGAGCTCTCTGAAACCACTTGCATAGCAGTATATACTGTAGCAAGGTGCAAGTGAACATGTCCTCAATGACATCAGCTAAATGAACTACTCTATTATTTAAATTTCCCTTGAGGTTTGCCTTTCTGCACTTCTGTTTTTCTGACACTGCAGGGCATGTATTTAGAGAAGAGAGGACAATGAAGAAGTAAGGATTTTTGTAGTGCAGTTAGGCCTCAAATCCATGTCAGCCACCTTTGAGAAAGCGAGATGAGCACTCCATCACAGAGAATGGAAAAGAAATCTCCATATGTTTATGCACTAGTCCTCTTCATAGGTTATTGCTATCTAGTTTAAAAAATGCACATATATATTTTGTTCATTTGATAGGATTATACAGAGTGATACTGTAATCACAGTAAGCATATGAAATACCATCTGATATAAGTAAGTCAAAGCGAACCTCATGGGGTTCAATAAATCGTAGTGCAAAGTCTTGCATCTGGGTCCTGGCAACCCCCTGCTACCAGTACAAGCTGGGGATATAACGATGTAGCACAGCCCTGCTAAAGAAGACTTAGAGATAATGGTGAATGCCCTGTTCCTGGAGACATTCAAGGTCAGGCTGGACTAAACCCTGAGCAATCTGATATAGCTGTAGATGTTGCTGTTTACTGCAGGGGTGTTGGACTATATGACCTTTAAAGATCCCTTCTGAATCAAAAGATTCTGTGTTTCTGTGGCTGTATGATAAAGAAGTGATGCTCCCTTTTCATACTAATATTTATATCTACATAATTAGAGTAGAAAGCACTATGGGTATGTGAAAATTCAAAACTGCTTATGAGAAACAAAAATCTCAAGCAGGTCACATTGTGTTGTGTGTGCATTTCAAGTGTATGATAGCATTGTTATACTCGATCAAGAATTTTCATTGTTAAAAGAAAAAATAATATGATCATCCTTCTGTCTGAAGCGCTTCCAGTTCAGTCTGGAAACCAAGGGAAACCTAAGATGATTTCATCATTTACATTATTTCAATGCAATGAAAAAATATTTATGAATCTGCCCTGTACTGTTGAGTTATAACATAATAACTGGTTCTTTATACTAAATTTATCAAGTTAATATGCTTATTGTGCAACAACTGAGGTTCTTAGAGAATGATATGTTTAGCTATACCACTTTAAATCCTGGTGACCTCTTTCTTCAGTGCTGTTGATGATGTTTCTTCTTTTTTTTGTTTTTAAATTTGGAATTCTAATAGTACATTACTATTAAATTCTCCTTTAGATTTTTTTTCCAATTATCTTTCTGCTGTCTATATACTACATGTATATATAACTAAGCATGTACTCCAACAAAAAATACACAGACATTAATTTGACATATTTTAAAAAAATCTATAGATATTAGTGTACATAAAAATCCTATCTGTCTAGAAGGCAAGATTTAAGAACTTCTGTGGCCAATGGCATGAGTTTTCAACAAAAGAAAAAGCCCCCATTAAAAGTCAGCATCATTTACAGTTTATAACATTTATTGTAACTATTTAGTATCATAAATACCTTTACACGCACAAGTGCTATATATTCATATTAATTACAAATTCTAGAACTGAGGCAAAAATACTCAGGCGATCATTTTCCAAAGTGAAAATGACGTTTTGCTATGATTTTTCTTTCTAGTATGACATTAACCTTGATTTTAATTTTACTTTTGTACTGAATCTCTAAAATAGGATAATTCTTAAATTTGTTGCTTGCATACTTCCTTTAGAACTAACATAGCATCGTGCACAAACTAAGAATTTCAGAGACCAAAAGAAGAAAATAAACATATGAAGTTACAGTAAAGTAAATGTGTAGATAAGAGTAAATTCATGTTTGAATAATCTGCTGTTTGGGAACTTCAGGAACAAAAAAGGTCTGTTATTTCCAGATCTGAACTGCATTACTCTGCACATGTGTAATATACCAGGAAGTTCACTTGCATCAAGCAGTATCCAGCTGAGTTTTGTTTAGCTATTTTTTGACAAATCAAATTATTAGAACTTATGTAGGAAGATTATGAATAAGTAGAAATATATGACTCATAATATTGTTGCCTTTATTTCTCAGATAAAACTGCTGATATGAATCTCAGGCATTCTTTCTCTCCTATTTGAGGACTCATATTTAATAATAAGATATAATCTGGAATTAGAAGTGGAATAATTTCAACTCACATCATCAGGAGAAGCAGAGGCTCAAATAAGGGGAACACCTTGGAAGAGTACCACAACAGCTGCACACTATATAAATGCTTTTATAAAATATGTAGAAGATCAGTCAAATGATCTTTGGTGCTATTTGCAAAATACAGTATGTTCTGTTTCAGTAACAGGGTCCAGATGTACATCTTAAAATAAATTTGACCCTACTGGTTCAAGGAGTCTGCAACAAACCCTTTATAGAATTCATGTTTAAAACGCAGTATAGTATGCATGCTCCAATATAGGCAGATTTCTATTTCGAAATCTACTGTTTTAAATAAACATCTAATTGGAAAACAAAACCAGTTATATTGAGGTTGAACAGCAGATAATGAATGAAGTCAAATTATTCAATTAATTGCAAGTAAATGAATATAGTTGTCAGTATTCATAAAATACAGATATAAGTAGAATCTTGACTTTAATTTGAGTAAGAGTAGTATTTGTCTAATTATTTGAAATATTTCTTTTTTTTTTTTCATGTCACTTGTTGATCTCCACCCACAGGTTTGACCTATGTAGACATGTTGAGTTTTCTCCATTAAACACAACTTGCATAAGATAAAGCATGTTTTTCTGTGTTTCTTGGCAATCTTGAAAGTAATCTTGCATTTAATATTAAAATAGAAAAATATAAGTGACTATACTATCAAAAAATGCTATTACTTTCAATAACATACAAAGAAGTAGTCTTGGTGTTTAGAGTAGGATAGCCCTGTACTGAAACATACTGTAATGCATAACTGATGTAATTAGTTCTGTTTACAGAGACATTTTAAATGATTCCCCTTCAGGATTCTCTGAAGTGACTGATACTTCACACTCCCTCCAGCTTTCAGTTTAAATTACAATTTGATTCAGTATATTTCATTTACTGTCTTACGATGGAAGAAAAATTACACAACGTGGTTGATATAGAAAGTTGCTTTGCATGTCAGCCATCATGTAAAAAAAAAAAGTAAAAAAAAATAAATTAGATGCTTGACACATTTTATCTACACTTCAATTAACAAAACTGTCCACCCTTTTTGTAGTCAAGATTTTATCCTGTACAGCTTTTGTCTAGTAGCATTATATATATATATATATATATAAACAGAATTGATGACAACTGGAATCCGCATCTTACAAAAATCCTAAGTTGAAAAAGGATACAATATTCACATGTAAGTTATAAAGTTTAATTAGTATATATCCTTCAAGGTCAAACCTTCCTGAGAAGTCTACTTTTACTGTCTTCACATAGTAAATTCTCCTGTCCATGTCTTCTGTTTTGCTTCTTTAAATAAGAAGGTTTCTAAAGAAAGATGATTTCAGTCATAGAAAAAGATTAGTGTCAAAGGCAGTTCACTGGGAAAAGATACCAAACAAAAGTTTTTCAAAATATTTTTTCCCACCATTTCAAAATCATTCAACACTTCCATACTAACCTTTGATGGTCTCAAATGGCATTCTTAGTCCCTACATCTCTCATGTCCCTAAACATATAGAATCTAGGCTGGGTGAATAAAATACCTCCCACTGTAAATCAAAAGCAAGTTCAAGACCATTTGATGAGAATAAATGTGTGCAAGTCTATAGGGTCAGACAATATGCTTCCAAAGGAACTGGAAGAACTGGCTGATGTAGTTGCCAAGCTACTCTGCATCATATTTGAAAAGTTATGGCCATCAGATGAAGTCCTGAGTGGCTGGAGAAAGGGAAACATCATTTCTGCTTTTAAAAAAGAGAGAAAGGAAGTCCTGTGGAACTACAGACTGGTAAGTTGTACATCTGTGCCTGGCAAGATCATGGAGCAGATAATCCAGGAAGCACATGAAAGATCAAGAGGTGGTTTAAAACAGCCAGCACAGCTTCAGTAAGGGCAGTGTCAATGGTTTACTGAGCTGGTTCGGCCCGATTCCGTGACGATTGATGCGGGGGACCCACGGACCCATGCCCCAGGAAAGGGGAAGGGTGAAAAGGAAAAGGGAAAAGGGAGATGGGCCTAGAAACAAAACAGCGGCAACGATTTGAGGAGGAAAGCTAATTTACTAAATAAGATATGAGAGAACGAAATAACGAAATATAATACAATATAATTGGAATTGAAGCTAATAAATCAAATAAAATGAGTAAGAGAGAGTGTCCGATAAACCGAAGACCTTATGCTAACACTGAAGGCGAGACGGCAGTGGGCACCCACTGCTGAGTCGATCCCAAAGGAAAGAGCCAAAGTCCCGTGACCGCAGACAGTTTTTATCTTTCCCTCTGAGTGGAAACACGTAAAAATGCAAAGCATCGCAGTCTTCTGGGGAATGTAGTTCTTCTCTTCTGAGACAGGTATACCTGGAATTATCAATGATCCATGGGGCTGGAGTATTAACTCTTTAACTCTTAATGCACTACAAGATGTTATGATGTGGAATACCAATGCCAAAAATCATAAAACCATGACATGACCATGACATGACATGACATCATACATGACCGGCTTAGTGACCTACAATGAAGTGACAACATCAATGGACAAAATGAGAGTAATTGATGTAGTTAACTTGGACTCCTGCAAGGTCTTAGTATCTGGTGGTTTTGCCCACATTCTTATCTCCAAACTGAAGAGATGTTGGTTTGAAAAGTTGACTATACAGTGGATAAAGAATTAGTTGAATGGTTTCAGACAAGACTGTGGCCAACAGCTCTAAATAAAGGTTGGTAATAGGTGGTGTCCCTCAAGAGTCCAGCTTGGAACCAGTGAACTTTAACATCTTTATCACTGGCAAGCATAACATGACTGTGTGCACTCTAAGAAGGTGAGTGATGACACTAAGCTGAGTTGATATGACAGAATGAAGGGATCCCATCCAAAGGGGCCTGGGCAAGCTTGAAAAGCTGGTGAACCTAGTGATGTTTAACAACTCCAAGTGAAAGATGTTACACTCGAGTCAGGGAAATCCCAGACCTTTGTACAGACTGAGAGAAGTCATTCAAAAAAGCCCTGTGGAGAAGGACTTAGGGTTTCTGATGAACAAAAATCTTGACAAGAGCTGGCAGTGCATTCTTGCAGCCCAGAAGATTAACTGCACCCTGGACTGCATCAGAAATTTGGCCCGAAGGGTGACGGCTGCTCTTATTCCCCTTGTGAGGTCTCATGTAGATGACTGTGTCCAGATCTGGGGCCCTAGCACAAGAAAGATGTGAAGCTGCTGGAGCAGGTACAGAGGAGGGCCACAAGGATGATCAAAGGGCTGAAATAGCTCTTCATTGAGGAAGGGTTAAAAAAGTTGGGCTTGTTCATCCTGTAGAAGAGAAAATTCTGGGGAGATCTTACTGTAGTTTTCCAGTACTTTAAGAGAGTTTGTAAACAAGAAGGAGATCGACATTTCACATGGTCTGATAGTCGTAGGACAAGGGTAAATGGTTTAAAACTAAAAGAGGGAAGACTTAGATTAGCTGTTTGGAAGATATTTTTTACTGACACAGGTTGCCCAGAGACATTGTGGATGGTTCATCCCTGGATATATTCAAGACCATTCAATAATTACATAATTCTAAGATTCTATGATCCTTAATATTTATTAACACTGATTGTAAAATCAAGTTATCTGACACCCTAGCCTTGTTCTGTTTATCTAGTCCTTAGTTAACGGTGTTAACTGCACTAATCCTCAGAAAGAAAAAAAAAGTGGGAAGCAAAGGAAAAGAGGGAAAAAAAAATGCAAGTACAAATAGTTTTCAACAACTATTTGGAAACAACAAGAACAAAAAAGAATTTGCATCCATTTTTTTGAACCATGTTTTATCTACCTATGATCACTTGACCTGTCTATTTTGTAAGCAATTTAATCATTTTTTTCCCCTCATTTGATTTTATTTATCCTTACTCAGAGTAATGGTTTCAGAATTTCCCACAAGAAGCCTGAGATACAAAAAATGATATATCAGGAAATGAAAACCTGAATGTCCCCAAGGAAAACTCATTTCATTTGGGGATGTTGAGCAGATGTTTACATTTTTGTTGAGTTTGATGAGTAACACATGCCTGTTGCACTGATATGTTTATCAAATACTGATATAGAATGATATTTTTCCTGTAGTTTATAATGTGAAACAGAACAGTGATTTAGATACTGAGAAAAAAAAATAATTTGGAATAAATAAACATATTTCTTGAAGTTACACCTTTTCTTTTTATCTTTCTTTTTCTTTTTCCTTTTTCTTTTTTTTCCAGAATAGACTATACTTAGTAAACAATCCCTTTGTACTTAGTTTATTTACGTGTATATCTCTATATATATATCTATAAATTTAAATATATTAAATGCACTTGTATATGTCTAGATATATACTTGGTATATAACTGTATGTATTTAGTAAAGCTTAGATGATGAAAAAATTCTTCATGATCTTCCCTGTCAACATCTGCCTCCTTATTGAACAGACATCTGTGAACTCCTAATTGGTTATCAGGTCAACAACCAGACCAAGATTTTAAATGCACTATCTCCATGTCAGACCCTATTGGTTCAATTCTATCTTTTGCTGAAATTACTGTCAAATACTTAGTGTAGAATAAACTTACTGATTTTGAAGAGCCTTTACATATTTTTTGTGATGACAACAAATATAATGGAACCCGATGATGGAGGTATCATACACTTTCCTGTTGCCTCTTCTCTTAATTAATGGATCTCTACCCAGAGATAGCTCTGAAAAGGTCAAAGTACTATATACTGCACAGACGCATAACCCTCTCCTTCGTCTGGGGAAATGGCTGTTTATGTGTCGGGAGTACTCAGGCCATCTCATGTTATTTTCTTATTTTTGTTTCCCCTGTTATGTGCAAGAAAGTGTATAATAACTCTGGAAAGTAAATACGTGTTTGTTTGTTTGTTCCAATTTGTGTTAAGTTAGTATCTTATTTTTCTGCCATTCATAACTAAAGGACCACCAGCAAACCTAGTGCAAGCTCTTGGCCTTCATTAACCACATTGTAGGTTATCCCTCCTGAAAAAGTCTTCCTTTTTTGTCTTATTCTGTGTCACTTCATGGGTTAAGTACCTTAGAAAACAGGCAATTTTAAAGAAGTAGATTATCCATTCACTACTGCTTGCATGCTTTTCTTCCCCCCTTCTGTTCCATTCTTTGCCTTTTCAATGTAAAATGGAAAAGAACAAAGAGATTTGGCGGAAAGTCAAGCTAATCATGTTGAATCCCCTTCATCTCAGATATGCAGGAGTTAAATTCTGCCGTTCAGGCTCCGAAGCTGTTCAATAAATTGAGAAGTGTGTATTGGGGAAAGAGGTGAGGAGAAATGGGGAAGCCAAGGAGAACATTCTTTTATGGTGTTTTGTAGCCTCTGGGAAAGGAAATCACTGTTCTTTCAGAAGAGTCAGATTAGTGCTCTCCTTCAGGCACCTCATCTGGAGAAACTTTTCCATGTCTGACTTTAATCACTCTCATCTGGAAAAGGAGGGGAATTCTGTTTTTGTAATGATCTATATGATTAATTTGGAGCTGTCCAGCAGGTGATCTTATTGGTGCTTTTTCATAATACTGCAGCCCCTATTCCTTCAGTAATAAAGCAATTGCGAGGTCATGGAAAAACAATTGTTAGTGCTGCATGATTTGTATAAAATATGGATAAATCGAAGATAAGATTACTACATCAATGAAAAGGCCTTTGTTTCTAAGGGTTTATGTTACATTGTGTTTTCAGCACGGAAGCAGATTCACTGAATTAATCTTGACAATTAATCTGTTGCAAATACCTGAATGTACTTATTACTGTATTGGGGTTTGCTTTTATTATTATTATTGTTTCTTAGCTATTATTTTTATGCACTCAGAGAATAGCTTCCACCAAAATTCAATAAATAATAAATAATGTACATTAACATTGCTAAATGCTTAGTACCTTTCTTCTGAAAATGAACAGAATCTTGATTTACATATCCAGAATTATTTCAATGGATCTGGTATTTCTGTAATAACAAAAGATAATTATTCTCTGATAGCATAATGCTACAGTTACACTATCAGCTAAATATGTTTCAAGAACATTTTAATGTATCATATAGTATTATTAAAAAAAGACAAACAACACGTTTAGAAAGTTCCCATATGTTGGGAACTTTAAAAAGAGACAAGGATGGTATATTGTTATAATGAAAATTGATTTTTTGCCCATTTTATAGCTGAAGTCTATCAACTTATGTTAGTACAGTATTGTATTTACTTTTTGTACATTTTTCTGTTGGTCTAAAACAAAATAAAAAAAACCCTCTACATTCTTCAAATAATGAAAGAATTACACACAGCATGTGTCCACTCTTTATCACAATCTAGTTTTACATCTTATTGCATAATTACAGACAAAAGTGCAATTAAAATAAATGATTCCTTTTTGAATGAGATTTAGAAACTTAGAATATAAATGACGTAGGTTTTATGTACAGAATCTAGTTGTTTGTCATCATTCTTTTTCTCTCTTCCTTTTATATAAAAGGAAATTGTGAAATTTAACAGTATTTTAAGTGAAAGCTGTTTGATGAGGTGAGAAAATGTAGGGTCTGTGGGGTATACAGGCACATTCCTGTAGCTCTCAGGGCTCTGAATATTTTAATAAACACAGGATGCACAACTGATGTATTAAGAACTACAGTGATCATCATATGAGAACCATTTCTTAACATCTTAGTCTATACTGTACAACATGGCTCTACATTCGAAATTGCAGGATTGGTCCTGAATGGACATTTGGAAGAGTGGAAGAGTGAATTTTTGGAAGTGTGAGGAAAAATAATTTTTAACTATGTTTACTCACATTGATAAAAATTTCCTGAAATTTCCAAATCAGAATTTCTATGTTAATTTATTTTACCTGTGGTTGAACTAATAGTGAAGAATAAGCTTCTCTTTAGAATAAATAAATAAATAAATAAATAAAAGTACCCAGAGTACTTCTGAAACTGTGAACTTTTAATTACAGCTATGTAGGTTATTTTTATTACAGCTCTGATGGATGCTTAAAGATGTCTGACTTAACTGACATGAATATCAATGTTAGATTCTTATCTTCCATCCGATGATATGATACTATGATTTAGCTCTGTGCTTGCCATCTAAAGCAGATTAGACAAAATACTTTTACTGCTTTCCTGATATTGACTATGTTATCAAAGTAAAATGTTTTTTTAAAGAAAATGAAAAGAAGATTTTTTAAAGATAATGTGAAAACAAATATTATCACTTAATCTCTTGTGTATTCCCTTAGGGGAAGACACAGATGAGCAATCTAAATATCTTGTATGAAGCTATCCAGGGAAGAAGAAAATAGTTAATGAAATGTTGTTTCTCATAAAATTTGGGCATCTTTAGGAGGATGTCTACAAAGCATAATCCAAAACTAATAAGACCTTGGAGTCCATGTGTTACATACTATTTTGTTTTTCAGTCATCTTTTAGTGATGATTGTTACATATAAAGTGCTATCTAAACTACTTAGCAGATTCTATGGGAAAATAGAAGAATTTGGCCTTCGGTTTATTGTGCTGTGAATGTTGGTCAGTCCAGATAAGCTTATTTTAAACGTGTCTTTACAACATACATGAAGTCTGGTATTTTATACTAATTCTGTATATAGGAAAGATTATTACCATCTTTTTTACCAAGATTATTACCAAGATTATTACCTCCTTCTACGACTGGGTGACCAGACTGGTAGATGAGGGAAAGGCTGTTGATGTAGTCTACCTGGACTTCAGCAAAGCCTTTGACACGGTCTCCCACAGTATTCTCCTGCAGAAGCTGGCAGCCCATGGTGTGGACAGGTTCACTCTTCTCTGGGTTGAGAATTGGCTTGAGGGCCGTGCCCAGCGGGTAGTGGTTAATGGAGTCAAGTCCAGCTGGCGTCCTGTCACGAGTGGTGTCCCCCAAGGGTCGGTATTGGGGCCCGTCTTGTTTAATATCTTTATTGATGACCTGGATGAGGGGATTGAGTGTACCCTCAGTAAGTTTGCGGATGACACCAAGTTGGGAGGATGTGTTGATCTGCCTGAGGGTAGGGAGGCCCTTCAGCGGGATCTGGATAGGCTGGACAGTTGGGCTGAGGTCAATGGGATGAGGTTCAATAAGGCCAAGTGCCGGGTCCTGCACTTTGGCCACAATAACCCCATGCAATGCTATAGGCTTGGGGCAGAATGGCTTGAGGAGTGTATAGAGGAAAAGGACCTGGGGGTGTTGGTTGATGCTCGGCTCAGCATGAGCCGGCAGTGTGCCCAGGTGGCCAAGAAGGCCAATGGCATCCTGGCCTGCATTAGGAATAGTGTGGCCAGCAGGAGCAGGGAGGTGATCATCCCCCTGTACTCAGCTCTGGTGCGGCCGCACCTCGAGTACTGTGTTCAGTTTTGGGCCCCTCACTACAAGAGAGACATCGAGGCCCTGGAGCGTGTTCAGAGAAGGGCAACAAAACTGGTGAGGGGTCTGGAGCACAGGTCTTACGAGGAGCGGCTGAAGGAGCTGGGATTGTTTAGTTTGGGGAAAAGGAGGCTCAGAGGAGACCTCATTGCACTCTACCACTTCCTGAAGGGAGGCTGTGGTAAGGAGGGGGTCGGCCTCTTCTCCCAGGTAACTAATGACAGGACAAGAGGGAATGGCCACAAGTTGTGCCGGGGAAGATTTAGATTAGACTTGAGGAAAAATTTTTTCTCTGAGAGAGTGGTCCGGCACTGGAATGGCCTGCCTAGGGAGGTGGTTGAGGCACCGTCCCTAGCGCTGTTCAAGAAGCGTTTAGATGAGGTGCTGAGGGATTTGATTTAGTAGCTTGGTGGGTAGGGATGGTGGTGTGAGGAAGGTTGGACTAGATGATCTTGTAGGTCCTTTCCAACCTAATGTATCTATGAATCTATGAATCTATGAATCTATTACACACAAAGAAAAGACAAAACATGATCATCATTTGCGATAGTGTTATAGTCATAGTAACTCAAGTACTTCATGTAATTGTGCTGTGCATGGTAAATGCATCCTAAGGCATTCTTACCACCAGTCTAAATTTTACATTTTACAACTATACGATCACTAACATGATTGCAATTTTTATCTTTTTCTGTTCTGTTTTCAGCCTCCATCAGAAACAGAAATCTTAAGAGAAACATGCTTAAAGATGTATTTGCAATAATTTTACAATTACTGAAATAGAAGATACCTGTTGGAGTTAATCTAGGTCATCTCTTTACTGACCTTGAAGATTAGAGGTATCTAAAACTTCAAAGAAGTTAAATTATTTTAATTGCTGCTTTGTCTTTTTTCTGCTTCATTTGTTATAAAACTTTCACTCTAAATCTTTCCTATGAAATTAATCACAGTATCTAGACCTATCAGATTTACTGTAAGATTTTCCTTGTAGCAGTATTGCCCATAAGTGTGAGGTGATACCTGAGATCTACTTTTTTATATGCAAAGAAAAGCAAAGAATGTATCGTCTAAAATAGTATCAAAACCATAATTATTCTAACTTAGAGAGCAAAAGGAAAGCTCAAGGTATAAGGAATTTAATTAATGATGGGTTTTAAATGCATGTTAATCATGCTAATATAATATTTAATGTTGATGGTCCTCTGAAAGTTTTCAGAACTCTTTTGCATCCTATAGCTAACTAGAGAAGCATTTAAAATCCATAGAAAACTGTATTTCTGGTAGTGACAGTGTACACAACTGCTCAGCTCTTGGTATCATTCACAAACTCTCTGATCCATAACAGCACTTGCAGAAGGATTCCCATATTGCTTATATAGTTTTAGGAACCGCCAGAGCCAAAAGACCATTCAAAAGCAGGGCTAGAAAGAGCAGAGAGATGAGCTCTTTCGTGTAAATACTCTTGTTCTGTGGGCCCACTGCCAGACCAGTAACTACAGCACTAATAACTGAAGAAGCAAATATCTCCTTTACCCAAGTCAGAAATGTTTTGCAGGTGAGTTTTAAAGTCTGAAAGATTGAGGTAGTCTCGAAGTTTGTAATGTCTTTAGACAAAATCTCAGTTAAGACACAAGGAATGCCTTTCTTAGATACAGGTATCAAAATTACCACTTGTCTTCTATTTTTGCGATACACTAAATCTGAAAATCAAAATATGTTTAAACTCCAGCTCTATCTTTCTAAAAGATGTCCCATCTTTTCCACATAATAATTCTTTTCCTCATCTGTTTTTTATTCCTCATCATTTGTTTATTTATTTATTTAATTAATTAATTTCAAAAGATTTAACCTGTTGCGTTTTTTTGTCATATTTGAGTCCCTATATTCAATCTTTATATCTCTTTTTTAAAATGTTCTCATTGTGTTATTAGAAGATTAACCTGTTAGTTAGTGGTTCATGGTGTCATTTTGTGTTATAAATTCTTTACCCCATCTTCTGTTTATATACAATAGTAACTAAGATTATGTCAAAGTTATATATTTTTTAAAAATACAAGGTATTATTACAGGAATGACCAAAAGGACACACACATTCATGAAATCTGAAGCTGTTCATTCATTCAGTTACTGTATGCTAGGGAAAACAAGTAAAAAGACACAAATAATAAACCTACACTGTTAGATTTGGAGAAGATTTTCTGGCAAGTTCAGAAGTCTGGAAAATGCCACAGAAAGAGGCAAATAGTGCTGAGATTTCCTAGGGCTATTCTATTATTTATTTAAATCTGAAACAACTCCCATTGTAATTCTTCGGAGAGTAATCATTTTCAGTGTGCAAATCAGATAATAATAAATCTACCAATTCACCATATAGATGTCCTTAAAATAGCAATGTGGATCACATAGAAATGATTTTTTTGAAGTCAGGATCCAATAAAACAGCTAAGACCAGAGATCGTACTGCACTTCTAATTAGTCAGAACTCAGTGCCTTAAATTATCGGACTAAAAGATTTTTTTTAAAGTTATGAAATAGCTATAGTTTTTTCTGTCTTGGGTCACTACTCATGAAAATATATAACTGCATTCTTTGATTACTCCCATAACATTTTTGCTCACAAATGGCCCTTTTACTGGTTATCACTTCAAAACATGTTTAGTTGTAACTTATTTAACTTAACGTTAAGCAAAGGTTGCACAGAATATTTTCAATACAATTAAAAAAATAAACTGTAGGTATATATTTATAAATTCTCTTCTTTAACTAAATTTTGTTGTCAGAAATGCTGAGCACAAAAATAATGTAGAATCCTCATAACAAATGTGTTCTTGGCTCCAACTAACTATTCACAAAGGAGAAATATATTTTCATTTTAAATACAGGATATTAGGCTGTTTCTACTTAAGGAACATTTAGGATTTAAGTGTTTCCAGGATTGTCCTAAGCTGTATTTTGCTGCAGTAATTGTTAGTGGCTGCTTTCTCAGCAGAAGTGAACAATGAAAATTAAGGCATTCTACAGAAAAATCATATGAGACACAAAATACTGAATTTTGGGATTGTCTGTCCAAATTTGCTAAATCCTTATAAAATTGTATGTGTTTGTTTATTTTTTAATGGTATCCATAGGTAGACATTTGGATTTTGACACAAAATAATTGTATCCTTTTGTAATGAATAGATTTCAGAGCTATTCCATCATTTTACTGTGTGTCAGACTCTTCACATACATTGAAAAATATGGTGTAGCCTGCAAAAGAGAGTTTCCATGCCAAGATGATCCTGATATTTCATAAAACTGAGGTAAGATGCTGCTTGCTATTGTTTGTGTGCACAGGGAATTTTTGCTGTGGCAAAAACAGGATGATCTTTGCATTTTCACTAAGTTCTCAGATATTGCAAAGACTAAAGAGGTTTAGAACTCCTTTGGAAATTTTACCTCAACTCAATACCATCAGATACACTGTTCATTCCTCAGATACACTGAGCCTGTTAAATTTGACAGTGAGTTTCGCTAACTTTTTTGCGTCAAACCCCAAAGGATGTGTAGATAACTCTTTGTGGGCATGAGGATTCTTTATTAAATTTGTTGATGTTTGCAATAGTAATAGCAATGGGAGGTCATTTGGGTGGCTTAACAATAACAACTGTGAATTCCTTATTCTTTGATACTTCAAGGCTTCATTCTTCTTTTTCAATTGCGGGTACTAGCTGGGGGGTGAAAGTAAGAAATCATATTTACATAATGTAAATAGGATTCTATTAGAATTCAAATGCAACAAAATCGTTGCACACAGGTTAGCTGTGATTTGTAATATACTTGGGAATGTAGAAATTTCATAAGAGTTACATGGGATGTACTCCTTGTACTCCAGTGATATTTTGATAGTTGTCTATAAGTTATTTGAGACAAAGGAAAAAAGAACATTTTTTTAAGTAACACTGCAGTAGCTAATCTTCTCTGGCATTTGATATGTACTTTAACAATCAAGTAAACAAGCAAAAACAAAAACAGAATAAGGAAACTAATAAAAATATTTTTCTTTTCTATTCAATTATTATGTTGACTTTTTATATTACTCTCTTGTAAGTGCTATAAAAGATAGGGCATACTTAAATTAAAAATGTTATTCACCAGCTTTCCTTGTGTTTTCTGAAATGTGAATGTACTCTGGCTTACTTTTTGTTATAATAATTATGAAAGCCTTTGGGTCAAAGGATTGAAAGAGTATTGTATTAAGTTCTCGACTATCACAGTTAAGCCCATTATATAATTCTATTAGTAAATGTTCCTTGTCTCCAAAATATCTTGTTGGCACCCTTTCCAGAATCTTGTTCCTTTAATGGTTAGAATCTTTACTGCAATTTCAAGCTACAAGTTAACTATAGTTATTTAGTACTGATTTCTTCTTTTTCCACAATTATCCATTTACCCCTGATATATACAATAAGATTAAAGAAGTTATTTCTCAAACAAATTGTCCCCCATTCTGTTACTATCTATCCCTCAAGGTGAGTCGCTTTGCATAACCACAGCAACTCACTTTCAAGGCACGGATTATGTATTATTTTAACAGTGGCATAGACTCCTACGATGTCAATCTTCTTTTTTTTGATGTCAATCAATGAGGAGAAATGTAATTCCACCAACACAACCTTAAAGTTGTACACTAAATAGTTATACATTATAGCTATATGTTAAATATAGTTACATAAGGCAGTGAAGAACATAACACAGTATTCTTCATAAGGAAAGATACAACCCTTCCCCCTTCCCTTCCCTTCCCTTCCCTTCCCTTCCCTTCCCTTCCCTTCCCTTCCCTTCCCTTCCCTTCCCTTCCCTTCCCTTCCCTTCCCTTCCCTTCCCTTCCCTTCCCTTCCCTTCCCTTCCCTTCCCTTCCCTTCCCTTCCCTTCCCTTCCCTTCCCTTCCCTTCCCTTCCCTTCCCTTCCCTTCCCTTCCCTTCCCTTCCCTTCCCTTCCCTTCCCTTCCCTTCCCCTCCCTGCAAATTTTTAAAGAAAATTCCAACAAGATTCATTCTTTAAGTAGAGACTAAAAATAATTAAAATTCATGTGCTTCTTTATTAGCGAATATCTCTTTGAGATCTCAAATTTCAGACAGTAAGTTTCAGAATTTAATTTTGCTGTAATTTATGTATTAAAAAGTTACTATTTTGCATCTTATTCAGGTAGCACTTTGACATTAAATGTTAAAGAATCAAAAGTTTCTGCAAGTATCTAATGTATTTTCAGGACTTTAAACAAAATACATATTTATAAACTGTCAGAAAATATTTTTTTATCAAGTTTGTCATGAAGAAGCTGCTCTTAGTTGACCGTTCTGGAGAATTCTTTATGTGATTCCTTAATTAAAATATCATAAGATTTTGCATACATGTTTGCAGGAACTATCCAATATTTCTGAAGATCTAGTTTCTGTGACTGAGTTGACTGCCCTTTTTCAAGACATTCATATTCTTAGAAGGTAAAGTGATCCCTCATAAACTGACTTTTGTTTTTCTCAAATTTAAATCATTACTCCTTAAAAAGCCTTAGAAGGTTTTCCGCTCCAGTCAGATGTACTTCCGATGTTTTATGGAAACAAATGAAGTCATCTAAATATGTGAGGATGACTTAAACTCTCAAAATATGGCTGAGATCATTTACTGCCTTTTGAAAATCCCTCACGATGTCACCATCTGAAAGGCATTTTGGAAGACTGATATAGTTGACAGGATGTTTTAAATGTGTTCTTTTTCCTTCCTGATCTTCACCTATTTTAAATTTTATATGATTTTTAATCATTAATTTGAGGATATCCAGATTCTCAGTCTAAAAAAGTATTTTTTTTTGTTTATATGTTATCCATGAAATCTGTCATTCAAGGAAGTCATAACTACTCTGACTTGTTCATGTATTTTGTTTTGTTTTGCTATTACTTAAAACTGCTGGATTTTTTAATGTTTTTAACTGTGTTTTTTCAAAACAGTGAAAATTAGCTAATCAGAACATGCAGCATGTAGTTTAAGTTTTTCCAGTACTCTCTGATATATCAAAGGAGTTAGATTTCTGGATAGGTACAGATCTTTGCATTATTTATCTTCTAAAATACCAATAGTTAACCTTATGTATAAAAAACTTTTATTCTTCTTACGTGAAATTGTCTTGGTGGGAAATTCCATTTGCAGTGTTTTTTTGTCCTCCTATCAGCTACAGAAAAAAATATCTGGCCAATCATAATATATTTTATGTCATTAGATGTATGAATGGGAGCAGAAGGGCAGGCACTGATCAACAGTAACAAGAACTGAGAGAAAGGCTGTATGAGCAAATGGTGTGGTGGTGGTCAGGTTGGGTATTAGGAAAAGTGTCTCCACTGAGAGGATGTTTGGACACTAGAGCAGGCTCCTCTGGACAGTATTCAGAGCACCTAGACTGCTGAGTTCAAGTGACTGGACAACACTCTGAATCATATGATTTGATCTCTTGGTGGTCTTGTGTGGAACAGGGAGTTAAACTTACTGGTCTTTGTGGGTCCAGTCTAACTTGGGATATTATGTGATTTTATGAATATAATGTAATTAAATACTTTCCAATTAGCGTATTCACTATCATACAGTTCCAAGTCATTATGCGTGCTCTTTGTACTGTTGGGCAAAATTTTAAAGCACACAATTCTGTGAAGCTTATTTGATTAATTTGACAGTCAATAACTACTGTAATAATAACCGGTGATATAATTATAAAAGAACTATTAGATAATATAATTAGCATTATAATTACTAATGCATACAAAAATACTCTTATTGTATGTAGATGTTGATTAATCTGATTTCTGGTCAACACAGTATTACCAACGTTTTAATAAAGTGATGTTTAATTAAGTTACTCCACTGTTTCTGTAGGTTCTAGACTTGGGCTGACTTTGGTGATTTTTTGCACTTATTAGAAAATACTTCGTTTTTCTTTATTATTCTTTAAAATATCATAAATTAATCATTTCTTCACACAGAATAAATTTAATATTCTGAAGGCTGTGTGTAGTTGTTTCTTACTGCCACAGGATGGATTTATCCAACTCTAGCTTACAGGGAAGTAACTAAGTTTTTTGAACATTCTACAATATTACCTAAATATTCCACGCCATTATTTCCTCAGTAAGTCACTTGTTTGTAACTTAATTTGAAGTGTAGTCCTTTCCTTTTTTCTAAATCCTTCAATTCTTGATTTTAAATGAGAAAATTGAAAGCAATCTAACATCATATAAAATAGACTTCTGAATTATCTTAAGTGTAGGACGTGCAGTTAAAATTCAGGAAGAGATACCAGTAAGGAAGATACCAATAAGGAAAAATATTTACCTGATCAGTGAAGGGTCCAGATGAAGTGCTAACACAATTTACTGCAATGAAATGCGTACCTAGACAGTAGGAAAAGTCTCACAGGGGTATAAATTCAGCAAAGCTCTATAGAGAGGTCAGTGTTTGTCCCCTGGTTCTGGTGAAAGATTCAATTTAATTGAATGCTTTGTGATTTCATTTGCCACATACAAATCATAGATTATTTTGGTTGTGCTGGATTCATTTATACTTACCACTCCACTGGTAAGGACTTTTTACTTATTCTCTGAAAATCAGATTTTATGGATGGATGAAAGATACTTCAAAACGTAAAAGAAACTTAGGGCTTTACGGATTACTTATGGTTATACAACTAGTTCTTTCTGAGACACCCTTGCATATGGATCTCAACCATCACTCTAGAAGGGCATCAGTCTCTTTGTGGGACCTGTGTTGGATCTGCAAAAATCTGTACATAAATCTTGGATATCTACAATTTATTTTTAAGTGAAATTTGACTACGTTATGTGTGAGCAACTGAAATAACCCCACAATATTATTTTCTATCTAAAATTAGACAGGTAAAGACAGCATTTTCTCCTTTAACATACTGGAAAGAAGAATCAGCTGCTGAATCACCATGTTGAAGACTGTGTGTGTGTATTCTGAGATGTCTAACCACCACTACGGTCAAAATGAAAATCTACTCAAAGAAGCCAGTGCCATCTGAAGAAATATTCTGCTCAACCTAACAAAGACACCTAGACTTTGTCAAACCAGTAACTTTCTGCTCTCCTTGCTAGATTGCTCCTGAGTTGGTTTATACACCTGACTTATTCCTTCAGGCCTTAGTGCTTCTTAAATTGCCTTGGATTCCAGTGCAGAATAAAAGATATGGGTAGAAACAACTACACACTGTTGTGAGTTTATTTTCACTTTAATTCTGTGTTCTTCACATAAAAATGTGATTCATTCAGTAATTAGTTTTCATTCAACAGGATTTGTGAATTAGACTAGCTATTGTTATTGTTAGAATACTGTAATACACCGAGTTTTACTCAGCCTTTCTCAAAAATATCCTGTCACTTCAGATTTGTTCTAAACACAAACTGTGGCACATATACTTTGAGGGATTAGATTTTTCCAAATCTGAGAAAAAAAACAAAACGATGCACTAATTTTAAATCTGCATTCTATTTATAAAAATCTATTGAAATATAATTAAATTTAGAAAAACACAATATTTTTTCTGTCACATTCATTTTTCAAAATATCATTTACTTTATTTACATTTTTGTTTAAGTCTATAATAATGTTTTGTTTTGTTTTAATTATGTTGGTTTGAGATTTTGTGCAAAAATTATATCTATGACTAAGTGCATAAAAACATTTGACTTACTTTCATAAATATTTTTCATATACAGCTCAAGAATTTTGAAACATTTACATCTCTAATTTAATACATACTGAATATATATACTGAATATATACCGAAATCTTAATGTACAGAATAAATTCCTCTACTTAAAATAGTAGCAACTCAAAAACATACATGATTTTTTTGCCTGCTTGCCTAAATATATATGTTAAACTATTGAGCAACTTCTACAGAATAAGAGGGCAAGGGAACCCCCTAGTGTATAAAGTATGAATCAAACATGAAATTTTCTTGAATCTTTGTCTCTCAAAGGTATATATGAAAGCTAGTTTTAGTAGTACCACTATGGTGATATTTTTTGTAAGTGAACTTGTGTGAGTGCTGTGTTCCACTGAGGAATCAAAATGATTCCCATGGATATTTCAAATATTGAACAATTTCATTATGAAAGCTTCAAACATACATTTTTGCTAATGAACATCTCTGTATGTTTCACATAATTGTTGATTTCACAAGGTATTGAATGATGGCAAGTCATTATCTTTCCATGCTCACCCTAGCACATTCCCATTTCAAATGTTTCTTTCATTCTTTTTGCTGTTTGATCTCTTTAGTAACACTTTACTACTTTTCTCTGGTCTTTTCTTTTGAATAAACATTATTCTATAAGAAGAAGTACCGAAAAATTATCTCTAGATATATTATCAATCAGTATAACGTTCTTAAAAACAAGTGAAGATGTCTAATTTGATATATACTCACTTTGTATATTGCACAGTCAGCTGTCAGAGACAGCTATTAGATTACTGTTTTACCTTTTCACCCCAGTTCTTTTTTTAGACTTTCTTACTGACTTTAATGAATTTATCCCTCATCCCAACAAAATCTATGAGATCTATATTAGCTTCTGTGTTTTTATCTGTATCAGATACAAGACAAAAACAAACCCAATCCAATCTACCCTTTTTTCCAAGGGTGCATCTGCATTATTTGCTTTCCAGATTGCTAAGATGTTTCATAGGTCTTAGTGGCATAGTCCTGTTTATATCCTACTTCACTGTATTGACTTTTAGATCATTTATACTCTTTTTTTTATTTTCACTGATCAAAAATTCAAGATCTGATATTCAGGAATTTTTGTCATGTATTAAGCCAACTTTAAGTGAATTGGAAGCTATGACATTAACTAGTGTATATCCTAACAAAAGAAAATTGGAAAATATTAAAGGAAATTCATTTAATCAGAAATGTTTTTTCTTTTTGACATACATGAGTTTTTTTGTCTTTAACTTCCTGCTCTTCATTTCTATGCTCATAGACACTATGTTCATCTCCATATCTGAAACTCTTTCTTCAGAGATCTCTGTTTTTATTTCATTTCTACCTTCATTCCGTCTCTTATTCATCTCTCTCCTTAAAAATTTCAAAGTCCAGAAAGACTGGTACTATATACTGTTACTGTCACATTTGAGTGTTTAATCAGATGAGAATAATGCATCTTTTTCTCAATATGTTCATTCTGCCCTTTGGCTGCTCCCTGTCAAGGGACATGCTGAGCAGGAGCTGAAGTAAATAATTATATTCAGTCATTAGTTTGGAAAACAGACTAGGGGAAATATTTAGAAATAGGTCTCCCATCCACTCAGCAGTTAGAGAAAAGAAAATCGTAAAGCAACAAGAAGAGGTGAAACAGAGAGAAAAACACGGGGCAGATGGCCAAGACAACCAAGTGAGGCCAACCAGAGAGCTGGAGAACTTAGAGAAAAGCCTGAGCATTCAGCCAGAAGCCATGAGTTAAGCAATTCTTGTGGGAAAGCTTGACTGTGGGATCATAGTACTCCTCAGGAGCCCAACAAGAAGTAAAGACAGGTGTAGAACTCTGAACCTCATAAGTCATTCTGTAACCACAGTCCAAAGAAAATAAAAACCTAAAATCCTCATTAGTACTGGAAAGTTTGACTTTTGATGTACTCACTTGACCAAACTAAGTACTCATACAAAAAAAAAATCAAGCTGTACTGGTCAAATGTATTGCAAAACCTCAGTTTGTTTTGGATCTCAGTTGGTGTAAACCTTGAAAACTACCTTAACTCCACAGAAGTTCTGTTTGCATAAGCCATCTGAAATTTTAGATCTCAAAATGAAAAATTAACTGATTTGTTTTATTACCTTTAAAAGAATGCTCATGGGGTAGCAACAGAAAAAAAATAAGAAAGCTGTAAAAGACTAAATTATGTAACCACATAATTGAGGAAACACTACATTTTTAGCATGCATGAGCAGTCACCTACAAAGTGTTTAATTAATGGCCATTACTAAAGGTGATTAGTAAGAGTGCAAATTAATCAATTCACAGAAGCAGATCTGGCCTGGAAGTGGTGATGTGCTTGCAACATTGAAAGGCTTTAGCTCCTGTTAGCTTATACTTTAAATTTAAAACAATAGTTGAAAATCACAGAGGGTGGTATTAATATCACAGGGCTTTAGAGATTTAATTCACTTTTCTAATTGTGAGTATTTACAGCCATTTAGGGCTTTAGGAATCAGCCTGGCTTCAAATCACTTCAGAAAGGCTTCCTATGGATTTTGTGTTATATCAGCAATCCTTACACAAGTGTCTTTGACTGCAGCATCTTAGATTTCAGTAAATGTCTCTGTTGACAATTAATTATATGGAGCCCTTCGTGTCTAGGTCATAGATGTCTACCTCTGAACTTGTGACCTTTCACTTTTTTCACAGACAGTAAACAGAAATTGATGCCTTTACGCCTCAATAACAAATTGAAATGTGTATGTCCAATGCAGAATGATCATATCAAATAAATGCTGGTTCAGTGTCCACTGACTATAGAGGGAGGCAAATGTAATCATCTTGGATTATGTGGTTATTGCCATTTGCCACTATAGTGTTCTTACTAGAAGAACACAAAGCCAAGCTTTCTTTTCTGTCTTTCCTTATCCCTATTCTCTTTTTTCTCACTGTAGGGTTCATGCTGACCATAAAACCTTCAATACCAATACCACCTTCTATATGCTTGCCTGGTTAAGATAAACTGCTATTTGTTCCCTCAGCTGTGAAATGATCGACCTTGTGAGCTACCTTTTGTCTTTACTTGAATGATGATATAAAAGCTTTAAAACCTTCATCAATTTAGCTCAGTATAGGACACAGTACTACAGGAAATGTAGTAGATTCTCATTGTGGATAGATAGCAATCTAATCATAGTAATCATCTTTTGCAGATACATGTAATCATCTTTTCATAATAGATCTTACTACATAGTATGAAGGCTACTCCAAAAGTAATGCCTATTTTATTATGTCAGCCCGCAGTGTCAGAGGAGGATATTGGTGATAAGTCAGTAGAGAATGAACCTTCTCCAACATTGTTACATTTTACTGCTGTGCAACAGATGGCAACAGAAGGCCAGTCTGACAAATTGGCACCTGACATGAATGTGCATATGAAGTAGAAGTGTCTCATTGAATTCCACCGTGCTGAAAAAATATTGGATTTGTTGGCATTCATTGATGCTTGCTGAATATTTGTACAGAACAAACAGTGGATGTGAGCACAGTGAGGCAGTGAGTGATGTGTTTCAGCAGTGATGACAATGACATGAAAGGCAAGCCACGTTCTGAACAGACATATGTAGATGTCACACTGAGAAATGAAGAGCATCTAAATTAGCTCACTCATGTTAATCAGCTAATGGTGGTGAACATGTTGAAAAAAGGTATTTTGCAGTGGAGAGTTTGTTCAATCAAAGATTGCCATTGTTCTCTTTGTATCTATTGAAGTTTCTGTAGAAATAAATAAGAGGCATTACTTTTGGAGCGATGGACATAGGTTAGCTTTCTGAGGGACAAACTAAGGGTCAGAGCAGGTTGAGCTGTTTGCCAGAGAATACATCTGTTGGCTTTCTTAATAACGTCTTTAGCTGAACATCTGCAAATGTCATGTGACTATTGACTGATTATGTCTTCCATCCTCTCACAGCAGAGAAAACAATAAAAGAATACTCCAGTGTCTTTTACCTTGGAAGCATCAGTTTCATTTCTTCTAGAAGAAAATAAAAAATGGAACTTGCACAAACATTTAGATTAGCTAAATCGGATTTTTCTTTCAAATAACTAGTTTGTATCCAATACAATTAAACTATGAAGGACTGATAATATTTCACATGATGAGGATACAGAAAGGTAAGCACATGCACACACAAGAAAGTTTACCATTGAATTCAGTTTACAAAAGCTAACCATTGGAGATCTGTGAAATAGAGTATATGTATAGATATATGGACAGGTGGGCATCTAACCATAATAGTAAAGCCAGGAGATTTTTTCACATCTGCCTCTTAAAAATAAATTAAATTTATTTGCATATAAAACGAAGAGTTGAAAGATCACAACAGATATAATCTTCACATGTGAAAACCAGTTTGACTTAAACTCAGTAAAAAGTTGTCTTCTATATTTTCACTTGTGTGGATGTATGTGTATCAGAAAATAGGACTATTATCTTTCTTTCAATCAGATTTTCCAATTTTTCTATTTTTGCTTTGTACATTTGTTGTAATTTTCAAAGTACATTTACTGGTAAATAAAATGCTATCCATTGTTTTTGATAAAATGTACTTGTTGCCAGACAATAAATACTGAGACTGCGTAGAAAGTTAAGACATCTAGGCTTTCTTAGCTCCACAGGGTATTATTCAGTGTATTATTACCCATGTTCTATTGCACCAACCTTACTAAATTCAAAATCCTGAACTCCTGAAGGAACATGACACATCTCTTCCCGATACAGATCAAATATTATTTGGCAATAAATTAGGTTATTTGTACACTGTAAATACAATGTTTTATTACCAGAATTCTTAAAAAAAAAAAATAATTAAAAAATCTACCAATTTTTCTAAAAGGAAAAAAAAAAAGTAATTGTTTTACGGGCTGGTTTGTCCTGGTTCCGGGAAGACAGTGGTGGGGTGACTGACAGACACATGCCCCGGGAAAGGGGAAAAAGGGAAAAGGAAAAAGGAGATGGACCTAAAAACAAAACAGCAGCAGCGATCTGAGGAGGAAAGCTAATTTACTAAATAAGATGTCAGAATGAAAAATAACACAATATAATTCAATATAATTCAAATTGAAGCTAATAAATCAAATAAAATGAGCAAGAGAGTGAGTCCAGTAAACTGAAGGCCTTACACTAAATGCTGAAGGCCAGACAGCTAGCAAGTGCCCGCTGCTGGGTTAATCCAAAAGGGAAGAGTCTGTCTTGTGACCCACAAACAGTTTTTATCTTTCCCTCTTAGCGGAAAACAGAAAAATGCAGAGTAGCACAAAGTCCTCTGCAGTACGTAGTTCTTCTCTTCTGAGACAGGTATACCCAGAGATATTACTGATCCACGGAGCTGGAGCATTAACTCTTTAACTCCCACTGCACTACATGATGTTATGATGTGGAATACAAATAACAAAAATCATAAAACCATGACAAAAGACTAAATGAGGAAACAAATCAGTAATTCAGATCAGGGAGGGGAATTGCTCTACAGGCAATGTTAAAATGCCTCAATTTTCTGCACAGTATTTAAAATGTGAAGACTAGACAATCAGAAGCAAATATAGAGTAGGTAGATATAAGGGCTGCTCTAAAAATGATGCCTATTTTACTGTGTTGCACCACATCATCAGAGGAAGACGGTGGTGATATGGTGTTATCATTCTTTTAGATTATATTGCTGTGAAACAGATAGCAGCAGAGGGCCAGTCTGAGAAAATAAATGGCACCCACTGACATTCAGTGATGCCTGCTATAGAGACCAAACAGTGGGTGTGAGCACAGTGAAGCAGTGGGTGATGCATTTCAGCAGTGGTGATAGTGATGGAAGATCACCTTTGCTGGTGCAGAGGGCAGCATGCTGGCTTGTGTTCATCACTGGCAAAATTGCATTTGCTAATGGTGGTAACTACATTGAAAAAAAAGTGTGTTGCAGATGAGAATTTGCTCAACTGAATAGTGCTATTGTTCTCTTTATATCTGTTGTAGTTTCTATGGAAATAAATAAGAGACTTTACTTTTGGAACAACCTAAATATTTTCTAAATCAACGACTTCCAGTCTTTAGTTTAAATGAGGTAATAATATTCGAGAATACTGTACCTGATAACAATGTTAAAAATAGTACTGTATTTATATATTTTGGCAAGGAAGGGAGAGTAAGGAAGAGATTTTTGTTCCTGTTGCAACCTAATTTTTTCTATTGCCCTTTTTTTTCTTTTTCTTAAGAAATTCTCATTCCTATTAACTATTTAAAAGTAAATTTATTGGTACTTCTAGGTGTATTATGGATGCACTCACAACTTATCAGCCCTCTGTAATAATAATGGCAGCCCAGCTTTATTTGGAATAAGAAATAATCTAGTTATATAATTAGTATTATATTAGAACAATGGCAATATTCACTGTTCATAAACTAGGAAACCTCAAAATCATTGTATTATTTTATAAATACCAATACTTACGCTAAAGAAGTGATTTTGAAACTTATGAAACTTGCCATGCATTGACATTTCTGCCAGAAAAAAAAAAAAAAAGAAATCTGATAATACTATCGCGATTTCATGACCATAGATAGTTGGTTACTGTCTATTAGCATGGATTTTTATGTCAGAAGTATTTAAAGAGAGACCAGTTTCATGATAACTACAAAGTTATCATGAGCCATGCAAGAAGTTTCAAAGTTGGGTCCGTCTGGTTAAACTCACTGAGATTTCTAATTCTTCCTTTTATTCCCCATGCTGTGCTTTGGTATACAGGCACTTCAGAGAAGAAAAGGGAGAATAGGATGCAGGTTTCCCTAGAAGAATACAAGAGGATCCCCCATAGCTCTACACACCCTGAGGAGTCTGTCCTTTTGGTTCTTACCATGGTAGGCAGCTAAGGAGCATTTGTCTCTGTTCTCTTTGGCTTGGCTTATTCCTCTGTTGATTGCAATGACATGAACACTGTTATTTTGGACATCATTCCCCAAGTCCTTCAGTTTAAAGCTAATCTATCTGTACAATCTAAAATATATCCTTGCAGCCTGAACTTCTTGCCTGTACTCTATAGTAAATGGAGAGAGACAGGAGTCAATATAGAAAGTTTAATCACCCGTGGTTATTTATTTCAAGAAGAAATTAATTTCTCTATGGAGATGTCTATTTCTATTGACAGTAGAAGGGAATCAAAACGACTAATATAGAACAGACTTCTAATTTTTAGACAATTGATACTAGATTAAATGGGACTCATCTCAGAAGACTACCTGGTTGAAAACTGATGGATTTATGAAATACACTGATGTAAAAATGTTGACCTTGTAAGTCAAAGATTGTATGTTTGCAATTCTTATTCTTTACTCTTGGTGTAGAATGAGAAATACTAATATTCATCAAACTGTGATTCTTATAGTAGAAATCATTTATCTCTGTAGAATATAAATTATATAAAAGAAAAGAAAAAGGAATCACTTCTTCAAACCCTATCTGTTTAAGTGTTTTAAAAAGTAGAATTTTAGAAGTCCCTAGAGCATAGCTATAGATTTCTTGTGAATTAAGATGAATAATTTCAAGTGATGAGTTCTAACTCTATATTCAACGAACCCTCTGTCATTAACACATTCATGTAAAGATGAAGCAACATAGAATTGGTAACAAACCTTAAGGGTGATGCTGGAAAAGGTAAGCTGACATCTAAATTCTGTTATGAGAGCTTGTATGCAGAAGTTGTGAATTTTTGTGACAGACTTGTCTTTGGGAATTTCTTAATGTAAAATAAACTCCTGAGTTCAGCCGTGAAAGAAACAGTTAACAATTGGAACTGCTTGTTATGGAAAATTATTACTTGGAGATTACATACATTTCTTAAACGTCTGATGTTTTCTGGAGATTTTATTTATTTATTTATTTATTTTGCTGCATGAGTCGGCATTGCTGTTGCATGAATCTACCTGTTCTAAATGAGCAATTATACTATTAGGTAAAATGGATTAAGATGGTAAAAAAAAAATTCTCTCCCTCTCCCCACTCAATTTTTTATTTTATTTCCTCTATTATCCTGTTTAAGAAAGTGACCTGTTCCTCAGAGTAACACAAGTGAATAGATGACAAAAAGCTGACAAGTGAATCTGGTCAAACTTAATCCCACCTAATCAAATCACATTCACTTTCTTTAAATAGGCTTTGGTCACATGAAGAAGTTTGAGTGGCATTAAAGAATATTAGTAGTGATTCATTGTACTTGTTCATTTGAGTATTCAGTATAAGAAATTTTCATCCATTATTTTCATTTAATGACAACAAAAAGACTTTGGATTAAAATAGAATGTGGGTTTGTTTAGCTTACTTGGTACAATTTTAATGATCTCCCATTATTTGATTAGCTTCTTTTTCATTCTTTTTATTTTTTAATTTCTGACTTCAGGAAAGTCCATATATGGCAACAAATTGCCATTAATTCTAGTTAACCATGATTTGTTTGTTTGACATTTGTTTACATGCTTGACATATAATCTATTCTAAAGGGTTGTTTATTTATTTTATTTTATTTTATTTTATTTTATTTTATTTTATTTTATTTTATTTTTAATTTTATTTTTATTTTGTTCCAAACAATAGGTTTGCAAATGCAGAATTAGGACTCATCCAGCTGTAGCTCATTTATTTTCCTGGGACTTTCATAGCCTCCAGGCTAAACATCTGTGAAGACTACACCCTTCTCTGAGGAGTTACTTCCTTTTCAGAAGCAACCATACAGTACTGAATTTACATCATACTACAGAGCCTTTGAAGCATCCATCATTCCCAGAAATGCAATCAGAACTCCACCAAGTGTATACTTTAGCAGCTTGGAAATGTTAGTTCACAAAGATGCTCTTAGAATTGTAGTATACGTTAGTATAATAGTTACAAACTATAACTATACAGTTATTTCAGTGGAGATAGCAAAACATTCTTGAGTATGTCCTTCTAAATTGTTGAAAACTTCTGTGAACGTGAATGAGACACAAAAGGATGAGCATATCTCAAAGCAATTAACATCCCCAGTTTGTTTGTATCTTAACTTTACAAAATTAAACTGCTTTGAGTTTTTTTTATTTTCAAATAGATTCTGTATGCAGCTGTTTTAATCAACACTTCATGATGCTTAATGTACTCAGTAAAAACAAACTTCAACATCTTCATACACAGGATCATAGTAACACCTGTGAATAAAATTATATAGACATCATCTTTAAAAGAACTTCTAAAAACAGGAAAAAATTATAAGCAATATTCAAATATTTAATATTTATGTGTATTAGCTTCTATGACTTTAGAAAAATGAGTAATTATTTGTTTTCTTTTTGAAAGTGACGAAAAATAAAACATTCTATTCAGGAACATCTGAAAAATTATTGTATTCCTAATAACGACAAAGTAGAACCACCAATTAAGTGCACAAGTTATGAAACTGAAACTGCAAAAGCTGTAAGGATAAATAAAGGAAAAATAATAAATTAAGTGGTAGATCAATACAGATATTCAATCATACCTCTCTATTCCTCATTTGTATCAAATAAGAGACCCTGAGAATTCGAGTTTCCCTGGAACCTTAATCAGTGTCAGAAGGTACTAATTAAACGGGTAGAATGGACAGCAGTAGGCAAGAAGAACTAGCAGTAAGCTAATAAATTTGAGTCAGGAAAAATAGAGTAACTGAGAAAATGACAGGAAATAGAAAGAGATTAGAATTCAGTAATTGTAAAGTGTAACAGTGGAAAGGAAACTTAATGTGAGTGCTGCGTGTAGACAAAGAGCTGTAAAAGAACTACCATAACCTTTGTTTGTTTCTTTTAACACAGACATTTCCTGACACACAATTAAAGTAGTTTTGGTGAATTAAGAAATAAATGTCTCAGAGCCTGTGGGAATAGAGTTGTTAGATCAAGCGTCTTGGCCATGATCCAGTTTGTATATTGCCCTAATTTTTTAAAGCTGCATATGATCGCTTTCTGTACTTCCCATCCTGAACTGCCAAATAATCTCACTTTATACCGTCAAACAGATGCTTCTTCTTAAGTAGTTTATGAGCCTTTGATAAGAAACATGGTATAGCCAACAGTCTGGGACAAATAACTATCTTAGAACTGCCAATAAAAAAATTTCTGTGGAAAAAGCCATAAAGGTAAAAACTTCCCAGAACTCCTACTGTAATAGTGTGTCCACAGAAGTTAAATAGCACATGTAGGAACCTATCTGAACATTTTGCTTCTGGCAATTGGACTTCTATTTGTATACTGGTTGCATTTAATGATTGGAGAGAACGGAACGGATTTGGAGTCTTTCTGATGAATTCAAGAAATGGCATGCATATATACTGTGAGAGTGGATTTTAATTGAGTTATTTGCATCCAATCAACAGAATAAGAATTCTGATTATATACATCTAAACAGAGTGTTATTAATATATAAATTTTAACACTGAGACAGATCACTGACCTCCTTAACTCTCTTGCTGGGCAATGAAGTGGGTAATGAATTGTGATATCATCCTTACAATTACCATTAATGAGAAATTAATCCTTCCCTTAGGAAATGAGACCATTAGTCAAAGTTGATATATTCACTTGCCAGGACAGATTTCTTCTGGGTGTACTTGTACAAGCACAGACAGACATTTTGACATTTGTGACTGCTTGGCCAGTGCAATAATATGTAGTTATAATCTCAGTAACTGAAAGGGAGGAAAGAGAGTTATAAAATAATTACCCCATTTTTGTTTATGCCCAAGGCCCTTATACAGTTTATTTCCTGTCTGTACTTAGCAGTGTTTCCACTGTGATGGTTTTCAGACTCATTATTTCTGTACTTTATTTATTTATTTATCTTAGTGGAGTGAAAACATGCCATCTTACCAAGAATTCTGTTGCAAACTCTGGTTTAAATGTAATTTTTGCGCTTTCCCAATAGCTCTCTCCGCTGTTTTGCTACTTCCCAGGTTGATGAGTGTTACAATAGATAGATTTGAGGGTGACTGGGTGAAGATAAAGTTCAGGCAGGTTGCCAAAGGACTCAGGGACAGTTGTCAATGGATGAAACTGACCTAACGGGGAGTTCAGCCTTACAATGGCCTGCTTCACCATTTGAGGACTTGGGAAAGGAGGAACAACGCTTGTTAGCTGAAAAAATTTTGCTGCCAGGCAGCTTGCAATTCATGTGCTAATGGTTAATTTTAATGGATGGGTTGTAACATTATTCTGTAAGAAGTTAAAATAACATTTTCACAGCCTTAGGTAATATAAGAAGTCATACTGTAATAAGATACCCCAGCAGAAATGGAATTTTTACCTGATAATAATTGGTATGCATAAGTAAAGAATAAGATCTCATACTTTGTAGTTTGCATTTCTTAGACATATTGTAAGAGTTTTTATAATATAAATGGTACATAATTCTATGGCCAAGGTCTGACACAATTTAAAGTTATGGAGAAACTAGTTAGAATACGAGGTAGAAGTATTAAATTATTTGAAAACTGCATGAAAATGTCAAAGCATCACTTCTGATGTCAGCCCCACTGAGATTATAGCAAGTCGTGTGGATTGTTCCTAGTTATGAATATAAAATACCATGACCTATGCTCAACAAAAAAGTGTGCAACTGAAGCACAGATTGAAATGAGAGGGGAGTCTTATTTGATATTTTAGTAGGAAGCGTCCTAAAATAATAATAAAAAGAAGTACTGTTTGTTTTGTTTTTCAGGTGTAATTCAGTCTTTGAAAATAGTTGTAAATATAATCTCATAACAACATATTTATTTAATGGAGTCATTTTATAGCAGAATAGAAATTGTTTGGATGATTTAAATGTTTTGATGTCTACACATATTTGGAATTTTTTCAGCAGATACTCCAGAATATATTGCATCAATGTAAATACCATTCATTGTAGCTTGCTAACCCAAATCTGTACACCAAACTAGCTTTAGTTTGCAATCATTGTTCAGGGATTGTCCTGGCAATGCACACAGTACACACTCTACTTGCATTGAACTGTAAGCACAGAAATACAAAAATTGAATCAGAAAAACTACATTTAACATATTTACTGTATGCATCCACAAGTAATATAAGCATGTTTTGAGGAGAAGTGTCAGAAGACCACACTATTATTTCCTGTATTGATAGAGGCAGGAATGCACAGGAAATATACTTAAGAAGCATACACTATTTTGTGATCTTAGTTGCTGAGGAGGTGATGAATGCCAGTCATAAAGGAACAACTGCTATGACTTGTTTTCTCAGCCAACTGCATGCTGTTTGGCAAGTTAACAGGGGAGAATTACATGGGTTATATTTAGTGGAATGTCTAAGCAGCTGCTGTGGTGAGTGCATTCAACAGGTTTGTCAGCTTTTAAAGTAATTAGCCCTGCAGAAAATCCATTCCCAGATGGCTACTGGAAAGAATCAAATTTGGTGAAGCAATGACAGGTGAGAAAATTAGAATGAAAATGTATATAAACATCTCTCTCTTTTAATAAAATAAAATAAAATAAAATAAAATAAAATAAAATAAAATAAAATAAAATAATTAAATAAATACTTTCTTGAAGTTTATGGTGTTAAAACATAGGAACAGGGGCTCTTGAGGGGCAGAGGGAGTGGGACAGAGGACGTCCAAAGGTCTTTTCCAGCCCTAACTATTCTGTGAACAGATATACTTGTTCAGTCCAGAGAATCATCCTGACTGAAGTACCTTCTGCAGTGGTAATAAGGAATTAGTCAGGAAAAAAAAATAAAATAAAATTCAGAACAGGCATATGGCTTTTCTAATCTGCTACCAAAATCCAGATGATCTTAGCTAAGAAGTTTTATGGAGTTCCATGTGTGCTCTTTCCTTAATTGTTTTCTGACTCTTTCAGGTGGCTGTCCAGTCTTCTCTTGAACCTTGTGAAATCTTTGCAGCCACAAAGTCCTTTGGCAAGCAGTTCTGTAGCTTTACTATACTTTGAATGAAGACCTACCTGTCTTTTTTTGCTCTAAATCTGCACCCAGTTGAAATGCATGAGGATCTGTCCTACTCCTTCTGATGTTAATGAGTTCATGTATGACTTTTATATCCCAAGATCTGTCTTTCCCTCTCTCCTTCGAATACACAACAAATGCAAGCCATTCACAAGCATTTTTTTTGTGTTCTGTCTTTCTTTCAGCAGTTACTGGATGAAATTGTATTTCGTTGGTTAAGAGCAATTTTCCCAATGTAGTCTTTGCTCACTTTATAGCTCATATAAACTAACTTACATAACAGGTGAACCAGGGAAGTGTGATATGCTGAGTCTGAATGATCCTTTGGCCATTAATTATAGTGAAGATAAAAATAAATAAATAAATTCAAATAACTACATGTAATCCTTCACTATTAACTCAGTCCAAATTAATTCACCATAGAGAGTCTTCTTTTACTGCATCACTATGGTGCTGTGAAGAAATATATTCATTATTTAGATTAGCTAAGAGCAAGAGAGTGTCTAAAGATTAATCATTAACTTATTCTGCAGACTATCAGATGTACAAGCAATAAAAAGGAGGCAGAAAAAGTGAAGCATTCACATAGCAAATAATGAACAAACATGGTTAACTGAACCAATAATATTACACTTCAACTAAGTGGTTATTCTAGCTATGCTACCTGAAGCTGGAAAACAGGAATTCTTAGAGGTGATTTGAAGAATGAAACATACTGCTGCTGTTAGAAACCAGTGGCTGGAATATGGAGAAAACTTGGAAGGAAGTTCAAAGAATTCTTAATACCTACACTGGATTAAACTATTCAATAACTAGTCTGAAGATATTTACACCTTCCATTATTTATAGACCTTATAAAACAACCTTGGTATTTCTAACAAAATAGAGTATGCCATTTTGCATGGTCTCAACAATGGAGATGACAAGCATGACGTAAAAAATTAGATATCTAAAGGACTACAAATAATAATTTTTAATAATAGGTGAATTTAAATGTTTTCAGACTTTTTCATAAAGTACCTCCTTAATGGAAAGGTGAAACCTTCAGAGATATAATTATCATGTAACCACCACAGAGATCAATTTACATACTGTGCATACTTCTGCTTACTTAAATATAAATACATGTGCAAATAATACAATAAAATCATTAATATGTTATTAATGAATAAATTAATGCTTCAGACAAGTATTCCCTATTACAAATTAGCCATAACTGAGAGTATTAGTTGAATCAAGAAGGTATGCTTACTTGGACCTCCAATTTTTTTTTAATATTTCTTTGACAGAAAATCTTTTAAAACTAGTTTGTTTCTTTTTCCTTGTTTTTTAAATGAGTTTTTATGTATTATGTTTTGTCTCACAAAATTAAACATAAATATTTTCACTGAAAACCTTAAATGAAAAAAGTCCCTAAATTTAAGTTCTCTTACATACTTACTTTAATTTCAATTGAACTAATTTACCACTGGACCAAATAGTAAAAGTGTAACTATCATTGCAAATTCATCTTATAACAGTCATTAAATAGCATTTCTTCAATGATCAGTATTGGCTTATGTATCATTAATGAAGCAAAGTGCAGGTAATATAACCAATGGACTAGAATTCAGTCTATTGTTTACTTTTTATTTGCTGTTATCATTAATTTTTGATACTTCATGTGTGCTTATTCATAAGTACCTGTACATATATTCACATTGAGGCACTTGAGGAAATATACTGATATGTAGAATGTAGAAATACTAGTGATCACCAAATACATAAATTATGTGACCTTGCCAAATAAGTGAATGTTTCAGAAGAATTTAACAACCATTGCTTATATTATCAATATGAAATGACATTTCACCAGAAAAATGTATTTTAAGAACAATCAAATAAGGGAATAAAATGCATATGATAAGTCAAAGCTATGCATCCAGTTTCCGACTCATCACTATGAGAAGATATTGAGTTGCTGAAACATGTTCAGAGAAGAGCAATGAGGCTAGGAAATGGATAAGAAAACATGTTGTAATGAGGAGTGTGCCAGACTCTTTTTTCACTTATTTAGTAATTAGACACAAAGAAATGACTTCAAAGTTGCACCAGGGGAAGTTTGCATTAGATGTCAGGAAGAATTTATACATGAAAAGAGTGGTTAGACATTAAAACAAGTTGCCTAGTGAAGTGGAGGAGTCAACATCCTAGCAAGTATTTAAGAGATGTGTGGATGTGGCTCTTGTGAACATGGGTTAGTGGGAATCTTGATACTGTTAGGTGGATAGCTGATGATCTCACGGGTCTTTTTCAAGCTAAATGATTCTATGATTATACTGAAGAAGGCACAAGTTAAAACATTATTTGGAAGGAAGTACAATCTGCCCTCCTTATGCTTCACAGATTTTACAGTCGAGCTGGGACTTATGATGCTCATTTTCTTGAAAATCCCTCCTGTTCTTATAAAAGAATGCAGTGAAGCATGTACAGAAGGCCAAAGGCTGGAGAGTGGGATAGGTGTTATTCCAGTTTTTGGTAATTGTGGTTCCAAAGGGATTCATTTCTAAGGAAACCCACTGCAAATTCTTCTCAGACTGTTTTCCCTTATGCATCAGAAAAATGTCTAAACCAATAAATGATATGTTTACTATAATATTAAATATTGCAAAACCTAACTTTCTGGTTCTCATCCCATAGCCACATCCGTACTTTAAATTACGTACATAAGCTGCCTTTATAGTGTAGAGAGAGAATTAGATGCCTCAGAAACTGATCCCAAACTATCAGCATGTTAGAAAATTTGTTTTGTGCCACAGGCTTCAGGCAGAAACATTAAACTGCATGTTTTACAGAACATAAGGCAACTTTCATGTAAAATATTCCTTTCTATTTTTTTATTGTGGCGTAGGGAACAGAGAAGAATCTAGATATTTGTCTGTGTTATGCCATGTAAATTCAGTATGTGCTAGATCAGAACTAACTGTGCCCTATTTTTGAAGAGAGAGGAAAGCAAGATCCATAGCCATCTACTTGTAGAAAATGTCTGAGGAGTCTTAAAGTATTTATGAACAAAAAATATGGATACTGAATGAGAACACATCATTTTCTTCTGTGTCTGTAGACTATTTTAATACACATTACCAAATAGCTAGTGCAGAAATGAAGCAGAAAGTCTTATAAGACTCTATATCATCCTGCTGGGCTGACATTTCTGACTAAAAAGTAGGAAATGAAATGTCATTACATTCTGTGCAAGAAACATACTTTAGAACCCTGGAGTCCTGATTTATTATATTCATTGGAGACCTTTGTTTTCCCACTAATTTTTCCATTAGCAGGTCAGCCACTTTTGGAGAAACTTTCTCATGTTATGTGTGTACTGACTGCAGCTTTACATGAAAAATATCCTCTTTCTGTTACCACCTTATCCTGTTGTGCTAGGCAGTCTTAAGCACACTGTATTTCATTTCTCTTTTCTGCTTTATGTTGTGCCATATTTTATTCACACTTCATTCACTTCATACATATCTAATACTTGTTTAATAAATAAGCTTGATTTTGTCTCTATTAGTTCTTCAGACACACATAAACTGAATTAAAAGAATTACTGGACTTCTATTTTTGTGTTTCAGAGCATAATATCAGAGTCTATTTCATTAAAAGCAGTTTAACTTAGGCTCCCTTTGCTTCTCTAATGCCAAAGTATCAGGCAGATGCAGTCTCTGAGGGTAAATTGGGTAGAGATTCATGATGGGAGGGGAAAAAATGATATATGATTCTGTTATAAAAGTAAAAAGAGTGGGCTATAGGAAAAGCTGACAGCTCAGTACAGTACTTAGCTAGAAAACTCTTGCAAAATTTAAGTTCCTTGTTGATTTGTTTCCCTACTGCTTAAAGGGAGGGTTTATGGGAATTTTGTGAGAAAATTACCCAGAAGAATGCCCTAGGTAATAGTGAAATTTCAAAACCTGAGGAAAAAAAGTGCCTGGGAGAAACAATACAAAACAAAGCACAACTAACAACATGAAGCCCAAGAACAACACCAAAACAAACACACAAATTAAAAAAAATAATGATAATAAAAAAAAGTGAAGAAAAACTATCAACAATATTCAGAGAGGGTCAACCAAGTATGATGCTTTGGGAAAAACCTTTGGAACCCAACTATGCAAAGCATTCTGAATTCTTCATAGAAATACAAAAAAATATAGCACTTTCACCTTGTGCACAATCTCTCAGGTGAAAATACTTGTTCTGGGGAGTTGCTAACGTGCTGAAAAAAACAATGATTCAGAGACAATTTTTTTTATTTTTTTTTTTAATTTACTTTAACTAAACTTCTCTTTTCTTTGAATGAAAAAAAAATGTTTTTTAAATCAAGTCAAATTAAAAACACCTGAGAGGTATATGTGACATCATTGAAACAGACCACTAATACAGATTAAATTAAATTAAAAAAAAAAACAAAAACAAAGTGTGAAGATACAGTTCTCCATGTGATTTCCAGCTTCTTTGACTAGATCTAATGTCAGTATTTACCAGAACTTCGGTTTTACTTGGCCCATGTTGATGCTGTGGGATTAGTGGATTATTTGAAGAAACAAATGAAAACTATATATATATGTCTAACATGTACAATATTTCACAGGATCGCATAATGCTTGAGGTTAGAAGGGACCAATGGAGGTCATTTGCCTCAATCCTCCTGCTTAAGCAGCGTTACTTAAAGGATGATGCTCATGATCATGTCCAAGTGTCAAAGAAAGAGACTACATGTTCTCTGTGGACAACCTGTGGTCAGTGCTCCATCACCCACGCATTAAATAAGTGTTTCCTGATGTTCAACATAGCATTTTATCATCTTAGTTTCTGGAGACCAGTGGAGTCCACTGAACTCTTTCTAGGAGATCTCTGACTCTTGAACTGAGGAGCTCAGAACTGGACACAGTAATCCAGACGTGTGCTCAAAAAGGGAGAGTAGAGGGGAAGGATCACCAAATTAATTTGCCATTCTTGTCTCTTCGTCTTACAGCTAATATATTATAGAACTGGAAAAGGCCCTTAGAATGGGAAAGCAGATGAAAATGAATATGAATTAGCTTCCATTCTATTGGTTGGGAAAATCATACCTTGGGAGAAGAGGGACATAGAAGTGATGTATACATACTCAAGAATATTAGGAAGAGAAGGAATAGGGTCTGATAGATCCCCATCTCTTCCTACTGAAACAAGTAGGATTTAGGTTCACGGCAAAGAAAGAGAGGTGGTTCTACATGAAAGGAGAGGTAGAGCTGTGGAAAAACTTGCTGAAGTACACTGGTTGCAAAGACCTGATAAGGCTTAAGAGAAGATGAGATAGCCAGCAGGAACAGTCATGCAGAAGAGGCAATTAAGGAGAGAAGTCACATAGAACTCCAGAAATACCTTGAGCAGAAATCATCTGGATTATAGAAGCATGTTAGGAAGTCATATGCCAGCAATATCCATCTTACTGACTACTTGCTTGTGACTGCTGCTGGAGGCAGACTTTAAGGCTAGACAGACCCATAGGCTGAACCAGTTTGGCAGTCACAGTTTGGCTGTTCTCTCTACTACGTGTTTCATCTCACAGTTTTCCAGTTGTAATCTAATTCAGTACTAGGCCAACACTAATTTTAAGAGTGCGTGATAACCACTATTAGAAAAAATCAGTGCTGTAAAGATGTCATGGTTTTATGATTTTTGGTACTGATATTCCACATCATAACATCCTGTATTGCATTAAGAGTTAAAGAGCTAATACTCCAGCTCCATAGATCATTGATAATTCCAGGTATACCTGCCTCAGAAGAGAAGAAGAACTACATTCCCCAGAGGACTTTGCGATTCTTTGTATTTTTACGTGTTTTCCGCTCAGAGGGAACAGATAAAAACCCTCAGCGGTCACGGGACACTCTCTTTCCTTCGGGATCGACTCAGCAGTGGGTGCTCGCTGCCGTATCGCCTTCAGCGTTAGCGTAAGGCTTTCGGTTTATCGGACACTCTCTCTTGCTCATTTTATTCGATTCATTAGCCTCAATTCCAATTATATTGTATTATATTGTGTTATTTTACTTTCTGATATCTTATTTAGTAAATTAGCTTTCCTCCTCAGATCGTTGCCGCTGTTTTGTTTCTAGGCCCATCTCCCTTTTCCCTTTTCCCTTTTTCCTTGCCCTTTCTTGGGGCGTGGGTCCGTGGGTCCCCCGCACCAATCGTCACGGAACCGGGCCAATCCAGCCCAGTAAACCGTTGACAAAAGATAAGCCAGATATGATAATAGGTTAATTACTTCTTGTCAGTAACTGAAGTAAGAAACAAAAAAAGTAATACTCTAGTATTAAGATAATTCATAATCATTTAAAAGGATAAAGCTCCACAGTAACAAGTTATTCTGGAAAGAACTTACAACATTAAAAACAACAACAACAAAAACCTTAAAAAAGAGGATATCCTATAATAAGGAAAGCATTAAGATAGAAGTCTAAAATACGGTTCAAGGCTCATCAAAGAAATTATCAGTACTTGAATTATATCTGTATAATACCTTTTATAAATATTAAGCAATGTTATGTAGGTATGATTTATCATACCTATATCAACAAATCTGAGATATTTATGAACTTTGAAAAATATTTGAAAAATAAATACTTAGATTCATAGGTAGAATGTATTGAAATATTTCCCAAATTAACTAGGTCTCTGCACTTGCAAGGGACTTTCTGATTCCCATTTCACTGAACAAAGCCAAGACTACCAGGCTCTGTGGCATACAAAGTACAGTCAGACTGTACAGAAGTAATGCAGTCAGACTCAAGTACAGTCAGATTGTCCTGACACTACAAGCCTTGAAAAATCTTTTAATGAACTCCAGTAAGTATGCCACAGCTCTTTAAGGCATAACCTTCGAATCATAGAATCATAGAATCAACTGTTTGGGTTTGGAAGGAAACTAATTACCTTCAATGAGATTAAGTAAGCAAGAATCACTGACTAAGAATCTGAAACAGTTAACCTTCTTTTCTATCAGCAGGAGTATGTAAGTGTATTTAAGGCTGCAAGCTAACATTTTTAAATGACCGGTATTTTCAATTTGTTTTACATGACTTTGCTTGACAAGAAAATCACAGAAAAAATTATGTTTGCCTTTTATCTAAATGTTTGTGAGATACAGTGATGTGGTAATTTGAAGAACATCATCACAAAAAACAGTTCTCTCTGTGAACATTTCTCAGCACATGAACATAGTCCTACTTACCTGTTTATCCAGGTAAAGGCAATCAGGCACCTTAGTTCAAAATAATTAAACTACAGAATAAAACAGGAGGAACTGCTATGAAGTTCTCTCTCTTCCTCTGAGGAAATTCCACTCTAGTTGAGTGGAAGTGAACTCCACCTTGGAAATTATTTTTTTCTTTTCTAACTCTGCAATTTCAAATTTAAATATATCATATTTCCTTTATTTTAGAAAGACATTCGTGCACATGTTCAACTTCACTTGAAAACACATCTGTATTCTGAAGTACATGTTCTTTTTTTAATTTGCAGCTCTCTTTTCAGGTAAATTGGATTAGCAACCTAAATATGAGAAGACTGCATTGTGACCATGTTTGTTAAATTAGAAAAAATTTACAGGAGTAGAATAGAGCAAAAGGTACGGATTTGACAGTAAGTATCCTCCCCTAATAGTTTGTCATTGTGAAGATTTTTTTCCTTCTATTTTTTTTCTCTCTCCTTCTCTCTTTTCTTTATTTTCCTCTCTTTCTCTCCCTCCTTTTCTTTCTATTTACAATGGTTAACACCTGTTGAAAATTTTATACTGAAAAAAAAAAAAGACATGAACTGGCAGAAAAATAAAAAAAGGCACAATTTTCTGACTCTTTTGACCTCTGTAAACATCAGATTCATTTCAGCTGGAGCCTGGAAAAGTCATCATGTCCTCATAAATTCCATAAAAATGCAATACAAGTGTGCAGCCTGCAGGCAATTGATATAAAGGTGATTTAGTGTCAGAGAAAAAAGATAGCATAGAAAAAAATGAATCTCTAGTTCATTCTTCCATGGGTGAACAGCTACTCCAAATTTATATAATAAGAAGGGTGAACAGGAGATGCAAAGGAGAGGGAGATTTAATGGAGGGAAAAAAAATAAAAAAAAGCTTAGTTAACTGTTATTTTTTACAAAGGCTATGACATTTTGTACTCAGATCAGTTTCCTCTCCTTCCTCTTTTTTGCCTTCAGACTACCAATAAATAAAAATATTTAGATGCTTGAGAAAAAGTTCTCTAACAAATGTTATCAGAGTGGATGGTAAGATATGCCAGGTTTCTTGTAACAGCATAACCTTTTGATGTTGCCTTCTTCCTAGTTATAGTTATTTAAATCAGAAAGTCACAACTATGCTTAACCCATCAATTTGGGGCCTGTCAGGAAAGCGTGAGTACATAATTTTCAACTAGAATATAACATTAATGAGAGTTCCAAATTTACTGTTCTCGTAATTCTTCTTCATATTCCACCAACTTTCCAAATTAATTTTCGGAGAACTTCAAAAGCTGTCTTCAACTTAAGCACATATGGAAATAATTTAATTTCAGTGAAATTTTTTAGCTGTTATTCCACCTGAGTAGGCTGAGTTGGCTACTGTCAACTTTAACCATGATATCCCTATGAGATACATCAAATGCCAGTTACTTACATGCTCAGCTGTGATAGCTAAAGTCAATTACTTTTTGTTCTTTAGTCTCTTGTTAATTCTGTCAACTCAAAATACTATCTGAACATGAAGATTTTTTTTTTTATTACAAGGACCTTCTGGGAATGGTAGAGAGCTAAAAGACAAAACAAAAAGTACATTACTATCCAATACATAAGCAAAAGAAGCAATGGGACAACAGGCAGAAAAGGAGCAAAAAGGAAATTGTAATGATGCTTTTTGCTGGAACTTGTTTTTCACTCCTGGGCAAACTAAAGGCATTCGTTGCACATATATGTGTACAAACTAGGAAAAGAACTTATTGAGAGCAGCCTTCTGGAGATGGACTTGGGAGCCCCAATAGATGAAAAACTTAACATGAGCCAGCAATGTGCTCCTGCAGCACAGAAGGTCAACTGTATCCTGAGCTGCATCAAAAGAATGATGGCCAGCAGCTACAGTGTTGTGGTTTGGCCAATATTATCAGGAGCAACAGGGGCCTTCCCTTCCCCTCTCCTCCTTTTCAGGGAAAAGGAGATGGCCCGACAGAGATCAGGACATATAACTCATTTAGTACAAGTGGTAGAAGAACCATGATAATATGATATAAAAGGGAATTATGGGTAATAAATAAAAAAAAATGGGAAATGTTTCTGACTGTGCCACCCACTGTGCTGCCCAGAAAAGAAAGAGTTCTCCCCAGTCACCAGGAACTGGAAATCCCGTGGGGAGTACTGAAGATTTCTGGGAATAGCAGTCTGTCTCTTCTCAGTATCTTCCTCTTGGAGAATCAGAGTCAGAACCCATGAGAGAATAGCTAAGATTGCTGGGAGCTAGAACTGAGGAATCATGACGTCATGATGCGGAATACTGACAAAACCGGGACATCTACTTTGCCCTTGTGAAACCCCACCTGGACAACTTAATCCAGGCTTGGTGACCCCAGCACAAGAAGGATTTGTAACAGTTGAAGAAAGTCCAGAGGAGGGCCACAAAAATGATCAAAGGGAGGAAGCAGCTCTCCTATGAAGAAAAACTGAGGAAGCTGGGCTTGTTCGGCTTGGAGAAGAGAAGGCTGCTGAGGGACCTTATTGTGGCATAGCTCTATCCCAACACTGTACTTTTTCTACACAGCTGTGATTTCGTAGATGTAGGAAGTACAAAAATCAGCAAACCACAGCTAGGATAAAGCCTTGTAATGGAAACAAACTCAATAAACAGTGCAATTAATACACAGATCAAATTTTAAAAGGCATTTAATACTGAAGTTGGCTATGAGGCCAAATTCACATGGTAAAGCAGGAGGAATAATTCTTTACAAACTGGTGATGGGTAGGTCCTCTTTCTCAGGCTATACTGTTGGTGAAACTGAAATAGTATTATATTTTCATAAAAAGTACTTTAATCTAAAAATACTCTATATACTTATATACTAGGTAGTATAAAGTGATGGTAAAACATTTGCCCATATATGCTACAGCACATGGTAAGCCTATTATAACTCAGAATTAATGTGAAGCTTTTGAATGGTCTTGTTTGAGAAACTCAAAATTTTGAGGAATAAAACAAATCAGTTTGAGTTTCAGGAAGCTTGCTTAAACATTATTTTCATGTAGGATGAATATTATTTAAGGTTTTATATTTTGTCTGTTGTTTTTTTTCCCCTAATTCTTTAACAATTAGAGGTTGGTTGTAATACTCCCATGAAAACACTTGACAGGGCAGGTCACTTGACATTCCCAGGACACCACATCATTGGAAGTGCTGTATCATTTTCAAGCTAGTTAGAAATTGGAATAGGAATTAACCTTGAGAATCATAGAAGGGACTCCTTTGTTTTCAAATTAACTATGCTTGAATTGTTGCTATCAAATATTTGTAAAATATGTCCTTAAAAACCTACTGTGATGGAAATGTTTTTCTTATTCCTCCTTATTCATAGAAAGACTATGCCCTTATTCTTCTACAGACTAAACAGTTTTAACATCTATCATCATTCTTAATAATTCATATTTCCTGTTCTTCTACACATTCTTGTTACAGGTTCTCAAGATTCTAAGCAAAGTGAAAATGTTTTTTTGTATTAAAAATGACTGTGATGTTCATAGAGTTTGACACTTCCCATCACCCAAACCCCCCCCCCTTTTTGGGGGGGGGGGGGGGGGGGGGGGCATTTTGGCAGTTAACTGATCAAGATTGGAATCTGTCAAAGACATATGAAGAATTCTGCTCAAAACAGACTTTGTTTTTGATGGTCAACCTCTGATTTTGTCAAGCTGTGCAGTTTTCTGGCAAACTTTTCTCCCGCACTACCATTTATTCATAGTTTTGTACAGTGTGTCCCAGGAGTTACTGTAAGGTAATCTAAACCAATGCCGAAAGTTTGTAAGAGACAGTAAGTAATTAGTAAGGGATAGTAATTAAGAAATACTTAAAAGGAATTAAGTAGTTATTCCTTAAGGAATTGACAAGACCAGCTGCCCAGTGAAGTGCCTCTACACTAATGCATACAGCTTGGGAAACAGGAGGAGCTGGAAGCTACTGTACTACTAGAAAACCTCAGTATAGTTACCATCACGAAAATCTGGTGGGAAGATTCCCATAACTAGAGTGTGGCTGTCAACAGCTACAAGCTGTTCAAAAGGGACAGATAAAGAAGGAGGGGATGGGGTGTTTCTAGCTAGATCAGGAAAGGAATAGAACGTGAAGAGCTACCCCTAAAGAATAGCCATGAGTAGGATGAAAGCCTGTGGGTGACACTTAATTTTGCAGGAAAGGACTGGGAAAGCAATGTCCCTTGTGCTGTAAGTGCAAATAAGGTTTGTGACTATCTGAAGAACCTGAATATTCACACATCTATGGCTCCAGATGAGATGCGTCACAGAGTCCTGAGGGAATTAGCTGATGTAGTCACCAACCCACTCGCCACAAAATTGGAGAAGTTGTAGCAATCAGGTGAAGTCTCTGGTGGCTGGAAAAAAGGCAACATCACTCCAATTTTTAAAAAGGGTTAAAGGATGACCCTAGGAGCTACCAACCTGTCAGTCTCACCTCTATGCTGGGAAAGATCATCGATCAGATACTCATGGAAGCTGTGCTAAGGCACTTGGAAGACAGGGAGGTGATACAGGAGAAACAGCATGGCATGATTTTGTAGTGACTTACACTTCTACATTTAGGGCCTTTCATTGGTGTTCTCTCCAAATGCACTGCTCTGAATTGATTTGTTCTTAACACTGTCTTTCATTTTCCAATGCCTATCAGTAGATCTGCTGACAGTTTTTTTTGTTTGTTTGTTTGTTTGTTTGTTTGCTTGTTTTTCCTGGTAGATTTCTGGTAAATGTGATGAGACTGCTGCAACAAGAATCTTGTTTCACTCCCTTCCACCACTTTTTAAACCTATATTCTGTATTCTTTTTATTCTAATCTAAAAACCCTACCTGCCCTTCATGAGTTCCCAAAGATAATAACAATTGATTCTGAGACTACTGTGAAAAAATTATTTCTTCTTTCAAATGAATTTCATTAGACAGTAATTTGAAGCAATCCAGCCATTAATGTATCAACGTCAGAACTGAAGGAGGAAAAAATTCCTGTAACACTTCATCTGAATATTTTGAATAATTCTTGGATAATCACAGGAGCTATTAAAGAAGGTGAGACTTTTCTACCTCAGAAGAACTTTGTCATTCTTCAGTGAGCACTCAAAAGGCATGAGAAATTTGGGGTCGCTGTATTCACAGTGAAGGAGGAACTGAGAGCCAGAACTGGGAGCCTCTGAGATGAATGGTACAGTTCATCATCCAGTTTGCCTCTGGGGTGCAGTTTTGTGATTAGCTTCAGTCAGTCTAAACCACAGTATTGTGAAAAGAGATAATTCAGCCCTGCCCCCTCATGTCCCTTGAGAGAAAGAGCAAAATTTCTCTTTTAGAAAAAAAAAAAAAAGTTATATTAGATTGACTGAACTGACTAAGCCATGGAATGAGAGGCTCCCAAACCAGTATTTACCACCATAATGAGAAGTGAAATAATTATTCCCTTATTCTTCTAAAAATATTGAATGCAGCCATCTCTCATACTCTATTTCTTTTAGCTGCTGGTAAAATGGGCAGCTGCATGCTCTCTTACCTGGATACATATTGATGTTCAGTTATTAGCTCAGCAGTACAAGAGCAGTTGGTGCAGAAATGTCAGCAGAAAGCTTCTGGAGATGACATACAATATCGACAAGAAGAGAATGTCGTGATTTATCCCACCAAAATGAGAGAATACTCATTTAGTAAACAGATTCCTTAGACTGTGAAATTATGTGAAATTTATGATAAACATGATAACAAGTAGATTTGAAAAGTTATGGAATTAATGTCTGATATATGAACTTCTGGGAATTAAAAACAATGATAAATTAATACAAGGAACAGTAGTGGTATCCCAAGCTGTATTCAGAGGAGACAAGGGAGGTGAGCCTTCCAATCTACTCAAGACTTGTGAGACTGCACTTGGAACACTATGTCATGTTCTGGGCATCTCATTACAAGAAGGATATGAACATACTGAAAGGAGAGTATGAAGCAGTCTGAAACAAGCTTTTATTCAGTGGCGCTCAAGACAGGGAGTGCTGCCAGTATTTTATTTTGAAGAAAATAAAACACCTGAAAATACTGGAATTATTCATGGAGGGTGAGTTACTCTACAGTGTCTCAGTGCATGGTTAATTAAGCTCTTGGTCTGCTTTTCAAAGTTAGTTTTCACTAAATAGACTCTAATATTTCATGTAGAGCTTTCAAAACAGTTCTGCTCAATTCACCTTCATTCAAATTATTTACAAAATTTTGAACACTGTCTCAAATACTTGGATGGAGTCAGTTGAAAACAAAGATTCATCAGGTGTTCATTAATGATTGTACGGATGGACAGGAGGACCATACTGTATAGGTCTAGGTGGGGGTGATCGTTGTTTTTCCCAGCGTGTTTCTAGCTCTGATGTACCTCTTGCAACATGCTTCCACTAGATGACACTCTGTGATTCAAAATAGATTTATTTATTTATTTATTACACTGTGTGTGCGTACCTAGGTTCAAGCGATGTATTTTTTAACTTATTTATGAATATCTCTCATTTAAAAGACTTTGAGCAGCAGGAAGAAGATAGGGGCACATTTATGACCAGTCATTAGCAAATCAGAAGTAGAAACTGCAGGGCTGTCACTATTGCTTAAGTTTACACAGATGCACTGATGCAGATTTGTAACTGTACCACTTGTGTATTGAGGCAGCACCATGAAACACAGTGAAGTAAGACTCGTACTATTCTGCTGCTGCTGTAGTTTCAAAGATTTATTAGAGAAATTATTAGCACTGACCTGTTTAGACTTCATTCATTTACCGTTATGTAAAATGACATGTATAGAAACCCAGACAAACCCACAAACATGTAATTTCTCTAACTAACCTACCTTGAATATGCATTCCACTGTGTTTCTGAACTTCTGTCCAATTATTTTGTAATTCTTTCTTGCATAATTAAGAGCTACTAAACTGAATTCAATTTTTAAACTGTTGATTAAATCAAGTTGATAGTTTGCTTTTCTACTAAATCTGAAGATAAACTTTTGCTTTTTCATTAGTCTTGGAGCCCAAATCACTACTGCTTAATATTATTTAATTATACAGTTGTATCACTGCTTTAAAATAGTTAAGGTGATTGCTGCCTTGCTATTGTGCAGCAGTGTTCAGTATTTCTTACATGTAAGAGACAGTGGTACTGGAAGAACTCATCTGAGGCTTAATTCCTTCACTGGGAGGACTCCAGTACAGTGGGGAATTGACTGAATGAACTATAACATAGGAGGAAGAGAGTGAGGCTAAATCTTGATGTAGGAAAATGATGGCTGTGAAGGACTGAATATATGTATTAGAGAAAAGTGCTGTACAACAGCCCTAGAAGAAAGAAAGAATGAGAAGGATTTTTATAAGATTAATATATATAGGAGTAAACATCTGCAAGATAAAAAGAATCAAAAGTGTGGAAGAAGGAAATACGAAGACTGAAAAATAAAATTTTGGCAGACCCTCTCTTCCCCCCCCCCCCCCAAAAAAAAAAAAAAGGATTAAACCAGCTTAGTTTGAGCAGAAATTAACTCATATTAAATGCTTTTGAGCTTTCTGAGTTACATAACAGAGGGTGCTTTCTGGACTTCTTTTAGAATCTATGTATTTTCTTTACATTTCCTTGATTATTCTGATAGTACATTAAAGCTAGTCATAATTTTAGTTCAGTTTTATTCATGCAGAAAGTAAACTCATGAGAAGTACAAAATATCTAATATTATGTTCCTTTTCAAATGGGTTTCTTCTTAAAAATAAGTAAAATAATAAAAAAGTAGAAACAAAAACAAAAAACACCAAAAAAAAAAAAAAAACTGATAGAAAAACCTAACGTTGATTTCTAAAGGAAGTTAGTTTTCAGAAACAAACAAAAAAATCTGTTCTTGAAAATGTAACCTGAACTACAAGCATCAATGGCTTGTTTGTCCCTTTCTCTGTTTTACCACAGAGGATAATGATGGGTTCTTAAAGTTGGACTGAAATTTAAGTTGTATTGACCCTGGAGTGTCATTTGTATAATACCACTGGCTACTGTATTTTCACTCGGATGTTCTGAATTCAACCTCCTTGAAAATTTGGTTCCAAAAGTAAATGGGAATGAGAGATGAATCTGGGAGTGCTGGTCAAAAGAAGGACAGAAGATGACCAAGGACTTTACACCCTAATTAGATTGTTGATACTGTTCTTCTGCGTACCTTATTGTTTGTGGAGATCAATACAACTTGTCTCAGCACAGTTTTTCCTTTGGAAGAACTACAACTATGAATCATCTCAGAACACTGGAAGACATGAAATTTCATATGAACATGAGAAAAGTCTTCTTTACAGTGAGGGTGAAGGAGTGCTGGAACAGTCTTTACAGAGAGGTTGTGGACTCTCCTCTGTTAATATCAGTATCCATTTGAATGCTTTTGTGTGATAACTTCTGTAGGGAACCTGCTTTATCAGAGAGTTGGACTACATGATCTCCAGTCCTCATGATTTTGTGATTCAGAGATTCTGTAAAACAAACAATTTGAAGCATATTTAGACTAGTATGTCCTGAATGTGTGTATAAAAACAAATAAATGGATAAAACAAAAACAAAACCCAAGCAAACACTTGAACAAGCTTCCTAGAGGGATTCCTGATATCCTGATGTTCAAGGGGTATATGGAAAATGCTCTCAATGATATGCTTTAACTTTTGATTAGCCCTGAAGTGGTCAAGCAGTTGATCTGGATGATCTTTGCAAGTCTCTTAGAACTGTTTTCTTCTGTTCTAGCAAAATATCTAAAACATAATAATTTACACATTTTAAATATATCAGTCTCCTTTTTCAGTGTCTTAAATCTGTAACGATTCTGTGTTTCTGAAAGTTTAGATTTTTTTATTACATGGACTGAAATATCTTTCATCTGTTTCTTAAGTAATTATTTTCTAAATTTATTTTTTATAGTAATGGGTTCTAGTTTAACCATTTTAGAATAAAGCTGCATTTTCTTTAGACTGCTTTATGGACTCTAGTGTATTTAGAAAGCTACAGGTTTTTACATGCACCATACTCTCTGGAGTATTTTAGACTTTGTAAGATCAGTAGACCTTAAATGTTCACCATCATCCAGCATCTTAATACGCCAAGCCTGTTTCCTAAGACGATTTCTCCAGTTGTCAGTGAACCTGTTAGCTGTTCAGTGAACAGTGAAGGAAACAGTGAAATGCCTAAATGATGCTTTAGTGATTGTATCATGGATATCTTTGGTTGAATTGTCAAGGTAATTGAAATCCAGCTGGTCAAGAAGTCTTTCTCGTTTCCTCAAACCAAAGGTTTTACTATTTCTCTGGAATTGCTTTTCACTTTGTACATCTTTCCTCGCAACAACTTTATATGTTCTTCTGCATTTCATTGTCATTGTTTTTCTGGGTAGGATTTTCTGCTTTTCTTAAACCCTGTTTCTCTTACAATATGTGTGTGCTATAAGACAGTGACTTCCTCAGAATAAATGCATATTTAATGTAGAAACTAATCCTTTAGTCTAATTGCTCAGATATACTGAAGATTTTAATCTCCATTTTTAAGGTAACTGAGATGTTGTTAAATACTACTTCTTTCTTGATTTCAAATATGTCTTTGATAACTTTTTTTTTTTTAAATGTGTGGGAAATTCTTCACAGTGAGGGTGATTGAGCACTGGCACAGGCTGCCCATGGAGGTTGTGGAGTCTCCTCTGGAGACCTTCATGTCCTGCCTGGATGCCTACCTGCACAACCTGGTCTGGGGAGCCTGTTTTGGCAGGGGGGTTGGAGTAGATGATCTCTAGAGGTCCCTTCCAGTCCCTACAATTCTGTGGTTCTACGTGATTCTGTGATTTGTTTTCTTTGTGGAAAAAAAAAAAAAGTACAGAAAGAAGGCAGATGTAGATATATGTTTGTTGTAGATATATATTTTATATATTTGTATATTAAAGAATAGGTGAGAGTTGAAATGTAAAGAATCATCTGAAATCAGAAATAATCTATCTGTGATTAAAGCCTTAAAAATAAATACTCAGAACTGTTTCATGGATGAATTTCTTAATTTCCTTTTTTTTTTTTTTTTCAGTCATAAAACGTGTCTCTTAAGAAATACAGAAATATCTTTCATTACACAGTTGAAGCTTATTTTTACAGATATTCAAAAACATCTGCCTTTCTTCTCTGGTGCTGGTAGGAATTTTATGAAACTGTCTTACTCATTTCAAAATTTTGTCATGGCATTATCTAAAAGTTAAACAGACTGGATCATAGGTAGCATTGGTATTTTACAGTATTCAAATCCTATGCTTTCTTCAGTATTCTAAATATACCTTCTAAAAACTTCAGGAAAAATAGTGGATTCTTTTTCTCCTGTTTAAAATAATACTCTTCTTTAAAGTGAGGGTGAACAATTTGGCATGGATCAGTAAACACTTTTCTAAGTCACTGACTTTCTTCAGTTAAAATATTCTCACATTAGTGTCGGTTCCTTTATTTTTATCCTTGAAAGTGAACTTCACTGAAGGATAAGTTTGACATTTTTTTCCCACATAAATTTTTGCTTAGCTTTCTACCTGTTAAAAACTTGTTCTCTTTCACAGTATCACAGAATTATTGAAGATTATCTAGTCTAACACCCTTGTTCAGACCACAATCAACTAGAGTAAGTTGCCCAACATCATGTCTGATCAGCTTCTGAATATCTCCAGGGATGAAGGCACCACAGCCTCTCTGAATAACCTTTTCTGGTGTTTGACCTTCGTGAAATATATATATATATTTTTGCACGCTTAAGTGGAATTTGTGTCCACTGCCCATTGTTTTGTCACTAGATACCACCGAGAAAAGTCCAACTCCAACTCCATCTTCTGTAGCTTCTGCTGGCAGATATTTGCATACATTCATGAGATAGAATCATGGAATCATAGAATCATTAAGGTTTGAAAAGACCACTAAGAACCCCTTAAGCCTTCTCTTTGCCAGACAGAACAGTCCTACTTTTCTCAGTTTCTCCTCACAAGGGAAATGCTTCAGTCCTTCACTTCAGTCATCTTTGTACATTAGTGGACTTGCTTTACCTCACTTATCTAGCTTTGTAAATTATGATGTAGAAATATAAAAACAAATTCTTCCCTCATCCACTGAGATAGCCCTTTTTTAAAGCATTTTTTTATTTTTTATTTTTTCCCATAGAAGGCTGTCAAGTCAGTCAGGCATGGTCTTTCCTTCTTTTCCTTCCTAAAATCATGCTGACTTCTGCCAATCACCAGCTTGTCCTTGATTTCTATGAAAATATTTTCCAGAAAGATTTCCTTCACCACTTTCCTGGGGACTGAGATGAGGCAGGCTGACATTTGCTTTCTTTCTGTCCTCAGAAACCTGCCCCACTTCCCATGGTCTTTCAAACATAATCCAAAGTGGCCTTGCAATGATGTCAGTCAGCTCACTCAGCAGTTGTGCTTAAATTTCATCAAATTCACTAGAGTTTGATTTTCTTAGGTATTTGGCTAGCACAGTCCTCCTCTACTTCCTTACTCCATACTTTCCCGCTGGTTTCAGCCGCTTAGGATTCCTAAAGGTCAGTCTTACCAAGAAAGACCAAGATAAGAACAGTACTGAATACTTGTGTGGTCTTAGTCATGCATTCCTGCTCCTCTGATCTATGTTTTACTGCTTTTGTATGTATAGAAACCTCTCTTGTTTCCCTTCTCATCCTTTGCCAGATTCACTTCCAGGAAAGCTCTGGCTAACCAGTGTTTCTGTAGTTCTCCTGGGCCATCAAGTCATCATTCTTCTGCATCTTATATGATTTTTTTAAATATTTGAATTTTCTCAGAAGCCCTTTGTTCATCCATGCAGGCCTCCAAGCACATTTGGTTGAAATTCTGCTTGTGTGACTGGACTTGACCTTGAAGGATGTGATTCTTGCAAATCAACTGACTGTCTTGAGCACCTCTTCTCTCCAGAACCATCTCCCATGGATTATTACTTCAATAGGCCAAAGTTTTCGCTCCTGATATCCAAGATTTTGATCCTTTTTCCTGGTACCCTCCTCTCAGGATCCTGAGTGCTACTATTTCATTGTCATTGCAGCTGTGACTGTGTCTGATTTCCGTAGTCCTAATTCTTCCCTGTATGTAGCTATCAGGTCCAACAGAGTGCCTGTCCTTGTCAGGTCCTTGTTCATCTGTTTGAGAAAGTTGCACTTAACAGAATTCAGAAGCCTTATGCATTGCATGTGCCATGGTGACTGCCTTTCCAGAAGATACTTGGTGTTTCACTTTCCTCATGGAGAACAGCAGATATGAAGCTTTTTCCCGTTTTCTAAAGAAGGCCTCATTTACTATTTCATGATCTAGACAGTCTAGAGCAGATATCCTACCCAATGTCATAAGTACTGACCTGCCCTCTAATCCTGACCTATAAGCTCTGAACTGGCTCATCATTCCCAAGGCACCTGTCAATGCATATTCACTGCTCTTTCTTTATCTTCTTGTCCTCATTGTCCTGTGGACTGAGATTTAGATCTTCAGTCTTCACTGGATTACTGAGATTGGTTCTGTTTGTTTATTTGTTTTGCTGTGCCTGTAGCTGCTTTCTTCATATGCTTCTTCCAATAACTCATGATAAAACAACAACGTTTACCTTTAAAAGAAATAGCTTTTTGTTGTTGTTGCTGTATTTTTCTTTCTCCAGTTTCTTTCTCTAATTTCTAAGAAAAATAACCTTTGTACATTTTCATTGGTAATATACTTCCTGTTATGCACTTCCTGTGCATACACAGCCATGTATAGGATCAATTTTGTGCAGAAGGTAAGTGATTCCCTATGTTTAGCAACACTGTGACATGTATAATCTAGTGTTGGCATACTGGTCAGCGAGTTACCTAATCATTATGCAGATATACTCACTGGTGTTGCTGCTTTGTCATCCATAGTTGTCTCATCGACAGTGTACCAGCCATGGTAGACTATCCTGAGGTTTGCCTGTGGGGACAGTACTGGAAGGCTACATCAAGAGCACCATGCCAAGGAAATGTATCTTCATGGTTTTTTGTGACAGTTCAGTATATGATTTTGTTTACTACTGTTCCTCAAATTTTGTCTATGTGCTGTTTTGCAAAATGATTGTTGAAATAGGCCCAAACCATGCCAAAGAACATCATTTAACAGCAAGCTTTCTAAAAGTTTTTGCATGAGGGGTAGAGACTACACTAGTTAATGTTTTCTCAAGAGATGATCTGAATGAAGGTTAACTCAAATGATTCACTTGATAATTTGAGTTACTTTTAAAATTTCTGATTAAGTAGTTAAATCTTACAACACAATTTCAAATTGATCCTGGATTGTTTGTTTTTTAACATCTTAATAAGTATTTTAGAACTGAACGATTGCATTCTAATCTGAACGCATTAGAAGGAATAAAATTCGGAGGTGTCATGGTTTTATGAATTTTTGTTATCAGTATTCCACATCATAATATCATGAAGTGTACTGAGAATTGAAGAGTTAATGCCCCAGTTCTGTGGATTGTCAATAGTTCCATGTATCCATGTATGTGTCATCTCAGAAAAGGAGAATTACATACCCCAGAGAACTTTGCGTTACTTTGAGTTTTTCTGTTTTACATTCAGAGGGAAAGATAAAACTGTTGGCAAATCAGAAGGTCGCTCTCTTTTCCCTTTTAGCTTACGCTAGCAGTGTGTGTGCTCCCTAGCCATCTTGCCTTCAGCACTGGAGTAAGTTTTTGGCACTCTCCTTCTCATTTTTTATTTTACTTACTGTCTTCAATTCCAATTATATTGTATTATATATTGTTTTGTATTTCTATATCTTATTTAGTAAATTAGCTTTCCTTCTCTGATTGTTGCTGCTGTTTTGTTTTTTAGGCCTATCTCCCTACCTTTTCCTGTTTTCCACTTACCCTTTCCTGAGGTGTGGGTCCATGGGTCCCCCCATCACATTAGTCATGGAATCAGGCCAAACCAGCCCATAAACCATTGGCAGAGGAAAGCAAATTCAAATGTAAAGAGTGCAAATTCTTAATTTCAAGGCACATTTGCATCAAGATGAATACATTTACTCTGAAACATGTATTTATAAAATTCAGTTATTAGTTCCTAAATGTGGATTTACGGCTGCCAAAATTGAGTTCCAGTTCAATGCTCCTTGCACAACCTTATCTTCTCTTAAAGAGAAATACTATTCAGGTTGTATTTATCTGACAGTTGATAACAGGAGATTAGAGTACAGCATCAAGAATGTTAACTCTAGCTCTGAGTTCTTCCATTATACATGAGTTTACCATGTCTCCTTCCAAAGCAGAAAAATATAAGTATGGCATATCGCTCCGACAAAGACTCTTTAAATACATATATTTAAAAGAAGTAAAAAACCCTTCCACTTAGTTATCAGTCCTAACTTCAGTACTCTTTGTCTTTTATTCTGTACTCTCTAATACGTTATCTTATCAAATATGAAGTTGTATAGGCAGAAAAATGACTTAAAAGGACCTTTCCTTTCATTTTCATCACATTCCTTTATCCATAATTCTCAAAAAGATTGTTTTTTTTTCATATTCTATTTTCTAACATAGATTAAGGCGTATTTTAACAAATGAGCAGAATAGTCAAGTGGAAAATAAAGCACAGACCTAAAGTAGTAGGATTTAAAGGTTCAGAAAAATTGAAACTTCAGTAGTTTGTGTACTCACATTGCTTATCTTAAATTAATAAATTAGTTTGTATATAGTGTTATCCCTCTTTTCATCATAAGACGTAGTTTTCCTTTGCAGGATCTGTTTATATGCCAGGCTTGGTTGCTTCTTCAACTGGATGTGATTGTATAACAGATGAGTGCTTACAGCGTTCTTATGATTAGAATTTTTAAACTGTATAGGGATGTAAGATATGCAACTTGTTTTAAATCTTCTTAGAAAAACAGGATTTCTGCCATAACTTTCAGGATAGTAGAAATGGCAGATAATGGCAGATGTAGAGATGTGAGCTTGGATAGTATCCTTTCTTGCTTCTTATGGGTGTAATAAGACATAAAGAAAATAGGAGATATGGGCTGCTGCTGTTCAGAGGAGTACTCATCACACAGAAGTGGCTATTCTCTTTCCCACTTAGAGTAATAGTGACTGCTCAGACTTTAGGACCAGGTAAATGACAAAGCTGTTTCCCTGATACTGTAAATATAAGTAGTTGGCTGATATTTTCTAGGAGAAGCCATGTATGAAATAATGAAGCCAGCATAAGGATTGAACAAAGTATGATGTGGGAAGAAACTGCAGAGCAATCTCATACATTTCATGTAGATCACAGGAAAGAAACACAATAACTCTGAGCTGTCGTCTTTTTAGACAGTAAATTAGTGTCAAAGTAAACACTGTAAAGTGGTTATGCTGTTACTTGAAGTACCGATGTAATTATTGATCTTTTTGTATTCTGTCCTTTACTGTTGTATAACTGTTGTTATTGACTCCTGGAAGAAACAGATTATCAAATGGCAATGTTTGTGATCATACATTTCATCTGAATAATGAAATATCCGCAGGCCTGTCCAAATATTTCCCATCTTTTTGTGCAGAAAATTCCATTCTTCCTTCCTTTATCATTTTTAAGTTTCTTTATCTTGGCTGTTTGCTGTATGGCACAATAAAAAGAATTCATCTTGATTTTAATTTGAATTATTGTTTAATTTCTGAGGCAAATACAGCTACCTCAAGTCATGATACTTAACATAATTTTTTAGTGATCAAACATGTCATAGAGCTTTATTTTGGCTTACATTGTTTAATGACTTCATCCTCCTTAGATGCAAAATAAACAAACAAATAAATAAATAAATTTTAATTGTTCATTTTGATGTTCTAACTCTACCACTTAGTTACAGTAAGAAAGTAATTAACTAGTCTGTAAAACTTGTAGGCATTCTGCTAATATTATTGATGTAGAGATAGTTAAAGAACTGCCAACGTAGGTAATGACTCTAAGTTGCCACTGTTCCCCTATGAGGCTTGTAGTTCACTAAATTTGCTTGTTTTCAAATGATAAGAATTTGAATCTCATATTAGTTGTGTACAGACAAAAATAGGTGAGTACCAGCATGGTTATTACTCAGTTATGGATGCAGACATTAGAATTAACATGAAAATTCATTTTAATGACAAATTATTAACAAACGGTGTTTTAAAAAAGTATGATTTATTGTATTTCCTCTGAAATTGGTTTATAAGTTTGCCATATTCTTTCACAAACTTCTATCGGGTTTTTATGCTTTCTGTGAAAAAAACTACCTCCTCAAAAAGGAGGCTAAACTTGCAGTTTTCTTTTTCTGTAACATCTGTACAGAAATTAATGTGAAAGAAAAGGTAGAGGAAAGAGTTTATAAAATTGAGGAAAACATAGGAGAGAAATTGTGGAATTTAGTATGATATAGCAATTGGAATTACTGTAAAAGAAAGAGGTCACATTTATGTTAAGGTTCACAATATTCAAAGTTCTAACATAGGTATGTAGACATAAAATATATTATGAAATTATATTTCACCCATAAATATTTAAATTCAATTTTCACTTGTTTATAAATATATAAAAAATCACTTATTTTTAGTGTTATATATAAAATATATATAGTGTTAATACATAACACTTATTTTTAGTGTTATATCATATGAAATGACTGCTCAATTACTGTAATTACTTCTTTTAAAACAGTAATTAGGATTTCCTAGTGGGCAAGGAATTAGCATGTTCAGCAGACCATCTGGCATGGACTATATGAGCTACAAATGCTTTCTTTTTTCTATTCTTCTCCCCCCCTGCCCCTTCCTCCTCCCCGACCCTGTGCAGAATGTCACCAGTACTTATCTAAAACCATATAAAAGATTATTCTTTACTTCTTTCCACACTCTGTCTCAGACTAAATGGATTTCTTGATTCCCCTTGGAAGTTTCTTGTAATGAGATATCATAGAAAATAAGCCTGTAAGAGATTTGAAGTCAGCAAATACACTTTCAGTAAAATATACTATTCCAAAGCAATGCTATACAATGCTGCCAAAAGGAAATGCAAACTCTAGATGTGATTTCTACCCAGAAAAAATATATAATAATAAAATATTAAAAAAAAAATATTAATCTGGGACATCTTTAAACTTCTGAAAACACTGCACAAAAATTCTTAACCTCTATTTAGCTCATTATTAAATGTTCTACCCAAATATTTTCAGTAACAATGTATTCTACTTTGCATCTATCTTTTAAGTATTGGATGATTTGTATTTCATACAATTCTTTTGCAGAATATGTTGGAATATACCTTTTTTTTTTTTTCCTAGACCCATCTGGGTCTTCTAAATTTTACTTCTGCCATATTTTTGGAGAGGAATGGGAAGAAGAGTTGGAGTTAGTTGTACTTCAGATATTGGCATTTTTTAGTAGCTAATTATTCCTTCATAGTTACAGTACTCTATACTTTTGCTCTTGAATTTGATTCTATTTAAAAATTTAATTTCCTTCACTTCCAAAATGGATTCATGTTTTATTTTATTTTCCTATATACTTGTAAGTCTGAAGAAATTCCCCCTTATCAGTGTCAACTCAATGTATATGTCTCATTGAGATGACATGCATATTAGAACATATTTTTTCTAGGATGAATATTCCATCCCTTTACTCTTAGATGTGAGGCTTTTGGTGAATATCCACTAATGCTTCCATTTCTTCAGCTCTCATTCACAGATAAATATTGTAATTCTCCTCATGTTCTTAACATCCTGTCTGGCATTAATGTTAAGCATACTATGGAACTATCTTGTTATACCAGGTAGAAGGCCCAGACATTCTCATCAGTCTACTCTGCAAATATTTAGACATTCAGAATATGAGGAGGCAAGAGACAGGCAGCGCATTTCTTACACAGTGTTATGACTGTTGATGGTAAACCAGTATTCCAGACATTGTGCAATGTCTTATTCTTCTTCCTTTATCACTGAGAAGATATAGTACTGATTTCCATTGTCATAAGATGATCATGAGAGTCCTCTCTGTAACACAAAGTATCCATCTTTATATAGTACTCCATATACCCATACTTTACTGCAGCAATCGTCTCAAGGTTTTCTATGTGTAGAGGTTTTTATATTTGCATGTCAGCAAGCTTGCCATGACTTTGGATGATGCCAACAGTCAGATGCTCTTTAACCACTTTTCTCAGAAATTCCCCAGGCAAGTAACTCCCACATCAGCAGTTGTATTTTATTTTTGTTGTTTTCTATCCCTCCAAGGAGATGTATCCCACAGATCTTGTCAGTTCTTACTAGTATGTAGGCGGAGGCCTAACACTTTGATATGTTTCCTTACCCATTTCTCATCAACGGAAATAAGATGTAGTTGCTCTATGAAGATCATCTGATTCTGTAGAAATTTCCCAGCCATTGCAGTTCTCTTTCTAAGGTTTTAATTCCTACATTTGTTCCTTCCAGTAATATATTTTGTGGCTTCTTTGTTTTATCTCCAACTTTTAATCCTTACTCTTAAGGTCATCCCTACTATTATGGAGTCATATTTCAGCATCACTCAGAACTGTAGCAAGAAGTAGATTTCAGTAATTGAAGTCTTTACCCAATTTCCAAATTTCCAACAGCCAGACTACCTGTCATATTGCTGACTGCTAATATATCCATAATGGTGCAATATGGACTCCATATGAACATCAATGGCTACACCAGAAGTGGATCTGACATCTAGGACCAGTTCTGCTGCTCTAGTCAGGGAACAGGGCAGCTGGGAACAGCTGGAGGTGACTCAGGGACACCCCAGCCCTGGGCATTATTCTCCTCAGGAACATGGAAAGATTGAAGACATTATCCTACAGATCAGGGAGCTGGCTGCAATAATGTAGGTGCTAAAGTTCAGGACAGTTTCAGTGCAATAGTCCTAGCTGTGAGCTGTGCCCACAGGACAGCAGTCAGTCACTTCTGTGATCACAAATCACAGCAGTTTTCTGTAATATCATCAGCTTAGGCTGGCAAACCCCCAGTAACAAGATGTGCACAGGGCCCTGTAATAGCTTCTTAGTCCTTAGCATCTTCTCTCATATAAGAAAATTTAGATATCATGTCTGAGTTATGATTCTAAGACTTCTCCATTTTCATTTGTGAGACAGACAAATCGTTCAGTGAAACCTGAAGAAGTCAGATCTTACCTGTACACTCTGATTTTATCTGTGGTATTGTGATGCATTGGAAATAACCACATGGACTTGACATATGTATTCAAGATCCTGGGTGCAGATAACACTTTTGGATGAACAGCTGAAAGCTGGGAATAATAGAAGAATTTAGGTTTTCCAAATTTACTTTATATGCCTCTGTTTAGGCCACTGAGCTGTACCATGGAGAGCTATACTGTCATCCAAATATAGGAATAAATCAGATTTAACTCTTGAATTCTTAAACATCTAGATTTATATATTGACACTTAGAAATATGAATCTGGAACTAAATCCCATCCAAACAGTATGAAGACAGAGTAACTAAAGCAGTTTTTTAGACAGAACTTGGATAGTTGAATTTTCTTGTAAAAGAGCTGCACTGTGTATTCCATCACCCTCTGGGAATTCCTAGTTTTCCAGGTGCCATGGTTATATGATTTCTGTTATTGATATTCCACATAACAACCTCATGCAGTATATTGAGAGTTAAAGAGTTAATGCTTCAGTTCCATGAACTGTTGATTTTTCTGGGTACCTGGTTCTCAGAAGAGAAGAACTACATCTCTCAGAAGACTTCACTGTTCCATTTCCATTTTCCACTTAGAGGGAAAGATAAAACTGCTTTCAAGTCACAAGACTCTCTCTTCTTTTACTACTTGTCTCTACAGTGTATACTCCCTAGCTGTCTCACCTTCAGTATTAAAGTAAGGCCTTTTGTTTTGGACACTCTCTCTCATTTATTTGATTTATTAGCTCAAATTCAAATTATAATGTATTATATTGTGTTATCTCACATTCTGCTATCACGTTTCGTAAATGAGTTTTCTCTCTTATCTCTGTTACCACGGTTTTTAGACCCATCTCCCTACCTTTTTCCCTTTCCCCATCTACCAGGACAGAGTTTGGGGGTCCCTCTGCCCCGTTAGTCATGGAATCAGGCCAAACCAGCCCAAAATCATTTGACACTGGAAAATCATTGTGGATATAGTTAAAGTTATTCAATTTTTAAAAATCATGTGCTTAGCAGGATGAATGCCTATCCAGTGTTGTAACTGCTGTGATACAGGAAATCTTATGATTGCCAGAATTTGAGATGATCTAGGTAAATCTGTTTTATCTGTTGAGACAGTTACCCAGAAAGGTGGTGAATGATCAGTTCCTGGAGATATTCAAGGTTAGGCTGTACTGGTCTCTGAGCAGTTTGATCTAGCTATAAGCATCCCTGTTCATTACAGCGTGGTGGTGAGTGGTGTGTTTCAGCAGTGGCAACAGCAGTGTGAAAGACAAACCATGTTGCAGATGTCCATGCAAGGTTTTAATGAGTGTGCCATACAGCCTTTTGTTCATCAGCTCAGAAACTGCATATCTAATGGTGATGACTACACAGAAAAATATTGTTTTATAGCTGAGAATTTGCTCTATCAAAGAAGAAAGAGCTATTGTGCTCTTTCTATCTGCTATAGTTTCCATGGAAATATAAGAAGATACTACTTTCAGAGTAACAAACATAAACAATTATTGTAGATGTTATGTTTTTTGAAAAACTTTCTTTATTAATTATTTAACACTGATTCAAAGCACACAGTATTGGTAGATGTAGTTGGTAAGATTAAGTTATGCAGAATTTAATTCACAGTCTGTGCACACTACAGTTAGTGATTCAGAAAGAGAAACATAAGGTATAGCTGTTATTTCATGAGTGCTAATATTCAGTTCCTTCAGATAAGTAAACCTATATTTTGATGCATTAGTTTATCCTTTCCAGTGGAGAACATAACTTAACAGTAAATGGATTAATGTACTGAACAGACTCATCTATGCTGTTATTTTGTTTTCTATAAGTAAAGTATCACGTTGGGTATATTGTTTATACCCCATACAGATTGCCTCTACAACAGTAATATATGAGTGTTTGACAGGGAATCTCACATACTGATGTGAAAGGAGATTAATTAAAGGCATTATCTGAAAACTGGATAAGCAACAGTAATCCGTTCTTATATGAAGCTACAGATTACCTAGAAGTAAGTTCTTAGAAATAAGAGAAATGAAATTTCTCTCTTACCCTGTGGTAAACGTAAGTGACCAACATATTTTTCAGTACGTTATATTAAATAATGTTATACATGATTTCCTTTTTAACAAGAGATAAAGTCAACCCTCAGGATTTGTATATATCAAAATACTCTGTAAAACAACACTAGTTCAAAGATATTATCTGCATATTGAAGAATTGCTAAAAATAAACTTGAAAATTTATCCGAAATGAAAAACAAAAATTGTGTCAATTCTCACTAATTGTTAGTATCACTCACTGTCTCAGCATGAACATGTTTTTCTTTAAACAAAGAATGAAATACTAGCTTATCTTTTACCATCATTGTCATAAGTTTAATTATGAATCTTGGTCTCAGTATAAAATTAGTGATTACATTAAATAGAATGGATGATTGTATTACAATAGGACCACTCACTAGTCACATAACTTAGCAGGTTCGAAGCAGTTTTCATAGAATCATAAAATCATAGAATGCCTTGGGTTGGAATGGCCCCTAAAGTTCATTTGCCATGGACAGGGTTGCCACCCACTATCTCTGCCTGCCCAAGGCCCCATTGAACCTAGCCTTGAACATCTCCAGGTTTGGGGCATTATGTGCCAGTGCCTCACTACCCTCTGAGTAAAAAATTTCTTCCTAACATCTAACATAAATCTCCCATGTCTTAGTTTAAAACCATCCACCCTTGTCCTATCACTGTTAACTCATCTAAACAATTGTTCCCCCTCCTGTTTATATGCTCCCTTCAAGTACTGTAAGGTCAGAGTGATACCTTCTCTTCTCCAAGCTAAAAAATCTCATCTCCTTTAACCTTTCTTTGCAGGAGAGGTGCTCCAGTTCTGTGATTATCTTCACAGCCCTCCTCTGGATCTGCTCCAAGAGCTCCACATCTTTCTTGTGGTTTGGCCCCAGGCCTGGACACAGTACTCCATATGGAGACTCACAAAGGCTGAGTAGAGGGAGACAATCTCCTCCATCACCCTGCTGGCCTCTCCTCTTTTGATACAGCCCAAGATACAGTTGGCCTTTTGGTTTTCAAGCACACACCGCTGGCTCATATCCAGCTTTTTATCCATCAGGATCCTTGAGTCTTTCTCTACAGGGTTGCTTTTGAAAAGTTCTTCCAGACTGGACTCATACCTGGAATTGCCTTGACCCAAGAGCAACACCTGTTGCACTTGGCACACTGTTTTCTCATTAGGTGATTTTGAACCAACTTTCTAATACTTTCCCTCCAGAAATTTAAGGCATGAAATCTTTAAAAATACAGGATACAGTACAGGATACAACAGGCAAATTGTTCAGAACTTGAACTCGTTAAACATTTTCAGTTCTAAAGTCATATTACATGTAGAGCAAGAATCATTAAAATCTTGACATTTACTGCTGATGGTAGTTAAACTTCATATGGTATTTGCAGTACTCCCCATTCCAAGCATAGGGGAACAGCAAATGCTTCACTGATGGTAAATACCATAGGGTGTTAAATGTCAAGACTTTTAATGCTTCACCATAATCGTTATGGGATAGACTCTGATAACTTTTCTCAAAATAGGTAGCATCTTGCTCCTTGAAGAATCTCACTGACTTCAGCAGGACTGTTTGTCATAATGTTTGGTAAAAGAACGAGCTCATCTTTTCAGGTCTGCTATTGTATGTGTTCAAATTTAGAATAATGGTTCCACATTATGTCCTTATATATGCCCTTTCATTATACAATCATGCAGTCTGCTATTCAGCAAATACAATGAGATAGAGAATGTAAAAGATTTATCTATACAGAATAATGGTTGACATTTAGCACACACAAAAGTCAGTAAAGTCAAAGTTATGGTTCCCAAAGAAACCATATCTCCCTTGCATAAACACATCCTTTATTGTATGTGCACAAATTGGCTGAATTGTGGTTTCTATGGGAACAATATCTTTGGGTATACAAATGTGTCATTTCTCTATGTAGAACACTCAATAAGAAATTGCCTTTATTAATAACCATGGTTTCTTGGACCCCAGCAATGCATCCATAAAAGTTGCATGAACACCATGAACACGGAGTCCAGAAATAATTTCCTTTACACTTCTATTTACTGTTTCTGTGACTGATAGTGTAAACATTTCCCTTTGGTTTTAAATGATGATCTTTACTGCATTTCATGGAAACTACCTATCATTCACATGAGAATAAGTATTTATACAGTTGAAAGATTCTACTGTCAGGTGCATGGCCTCATTAATGGGTGCAATAAGATAGACATGTGCTGAGGGCTTTTTATCCATTTGCATGTAAAATATTTGAAAATTGTTCTCATTTTTTTTCCAAGGGTGGGAATATAGTAAAGCCTACGGTAAAAAACAACATTGTATACGTACACTCTTTATGATACACATTGATCTAAAATAACTATTAAAAACAAATTTTCCTCTTACGTGATGTAGGGATTTCTTTTAGAAATGAATTTATGGGGAGTGATTTGAAGTAAAAGTCCTATAGTACATGTCGGCTACTCTGAAAGTAACGCCTCCTATATATTTCTAACTAGAACAGATACAAAGAGCACAATAACGCTATTTGATAGAGCAAATTCTCAGCTACAAAATACTGTTTTTCCAACATAGCCACCACCATTAGCTATAACGATTTTTTTTTTAATTTTTTAATTTTTTTTTTGCCACTGATGAACAAGAGGATGAGTGCTGAGCTTGTAAAAGTCTGAACCAGTCAAGGTGATCCACTGCCTCTGTCACGACCGCTGAAACACAACACTCACTGCCTTACTGTGCTCACACTCACTGTTTGGTCTCCACAAACGTTCAGAAACTCAGTGTATGTCAATTTTTTTCTGCATGGAGACATTAGATTCAATTCCTTTGCTTCACATGCAATTCCATGTCAGACAGCATTCTGTCAGCCTGTCCCTCTGCTATCGTCTGTCACACTGCAACAAAATATGATGGAATATTGGGAAGAAGGTTCAACCTCTACTGCCATACCACCATCTGGCTCTGATGTTGGGGACCAACATCATAAAATAGGAGGCATTAATTTCAGAGCAGTCCTTGTACTGTAAATGTTACATTATGATACTAACCTAATAAAATTAGATTGCTAAATTTTCAGACTTGCGAGGATTAACCTCTGAAATCATCTTTGATTTTTGGAGTTTCAGTAAATGTTTATTATCTGAAAAAATAATGGATGATAACGAGGACATTCTAAGGCCCACAGGTCCACTAAGATAAGCAGATTCGTTCAGCTGAGTCTACATGTGATTTCTTGTGCAAAATAAAGGTTCTTCTTACTTTTCAAAGGATGTACTGCTCGAGGCAGATTATCAAACCTAGGAAAACTGAAAGTAACATGCTGCCTGATTTAGTATGTTGAGCCCTCTGACAAGGGACTGATCACAACAGGCTGATAATTCTAGAGATTTCCTTTGAAAAACAAGATGGCAAAATCCTTCCTGGTTCCAGTCAGCAGGTTGTACAGCAGCATGGAGACAGAGAATACTTTTAGTCTGAATTTATATTCAGGCTCTGTCATTTTTATGTTGATTCAATGCACACATTTGCAATGTTGTTTCATTTTCTTGAATAAAACTCATATATTCATATATTCATATGAATATGAAACTCTGTAGGACAAAATTTACAGTTTATAATTAATAGCTTATCCTCAGGTGTAGACCTATATACTTCTGAAGCATGGTAAAACTGATCCTGTTCTGTATGTTTGTTGGTTTTCTTTCCTTATAATTACTTTTCCAAAATCAGAACGGTAATTAAGAGTATTGTGGTTCTTTTGATCGGTGGATTGTTGTTTTTGCTTATTTTTTCCCTATTACATTAATTTACTTTAAACACCTATATGTTTAGTAAATTGGTAGTGCCATCCTTGAAAAAGTAAGAGAAATCTTAATAGATGAGATATTGTGTATTTAGTTTATACATATTGACTTTTTGTGATGAGTATTTTAAAGTCTTGGTAAAACATGTAAACAGAAAATGAATATATCCCAAACAGATCTTGTAAATTACTAGATTTAACATTTGCTGTAAAAAAAATACAGTTACGGTAAGATTGTAAAATTACTAATCTACTTTTATACAGAAAGACAAATTTGTGATCTTAAAACAGAATAACTGTATTAAAAATATTCTACTTAAATATCATCATTTTTTCAGCTGAATATACAAAGACAAATTCCCAGATTTTAGTGATAATGTGACATTTGATTCAAAGAAGCAAAGTATCAATGCTATGTAAAAGACCCCACTGTAAAGGAGTATCAATGTAAATGGACAATTGTATTAACATAAATCCTACCTGAAAATAGTTGCATAAGGCTAATGAGTTAAGATATAAAATATTATATTTCAAGAGCAGCTCTGTAGAGCTGCTTTTTCAAAAAAGATATTCATAATCTTTATGATTTTTTTTCCAGCCTCTTCCTTGATATGGATGCATTTATTTTATTTTCCCTCAAAGAAAAAAATACGTATCTTGTTTATTTTCAGTTTGACAAAAACAACCTCCAGAAAGAGATTTCATATACATATTCAGAGGTCTGAGTCTGATAGACATGTGACTGCTTTTACATTAACTTGTTGGATGAAAGAAATCAGCATTAAACTATAATGTAATACAGAACTAATCGGAGCACGATGCTATGGATAGAAGGTTGCAACTACTCTCTGATGTGAATCTGCACTTTAAAATACAGAACTAAAAATTCACTAGATACCTTGTAATGTGATGGAAAGTGCAACAATGACAGCAGAGAAGTAAGACCCCAGGCCTCAGCTTGCAAGGATTTGCTCAAACACAACAGCAGACTGCACACAAACAAGAAAAAGAAGCTGCTTAATAAGCTGTTTATGAGAAATTGAGACTGAAATGGAAGATCTGCATTTAGAAGTGGTAAAAAGCATTCAAGAAGAGATGGTTTATATACAATTATTTTAATTTTTCTTCATATTTTCCAACATCAAATACTATCAGAACCTTTAGAACCTTTTACAAGTCCCAAAAATGTTTGGATCACACTTGTATTTTATGACTGCTATATAAATGAACTTAGCTGGAACATTTTCCTTTATGTTCTTCAGCTGCTTGTGGAATTCTCAGAATGATTTAATTGGTAGTCGTAGTTAGTGGGGGTACTTTTTATTCAGAACTGCCTTTGCTCCCAACAAAATAATAATAAAAAATCTTATTGTAAATCCCTTATATTATTATTGGCTTTTCATATGGTGTATATACAACTATGATATACAAGTACTTGTTATCTGAAGCCCCTTGTAAAATTACTTTATGAAGTATTCATCAGCTTTTTTGTCATCATTTTCATTCTGTTAGCATTTTAAGGATACACTTTTTAAAGTTTTAGTTTGGAATAGCAAAATAGTTAAGGTACAGAAGGTGTGCATCCTTCAGTTTCTGATTGTGTAGTTGAGCAGACATAAGTACATAAAAAACATAATTACATAACTCAGTGTTTTCAAATTGGCAAGTCTGCCAATTTTGTGCAAGTTGCTAGTCACATAAAATGCCTTTTTATCATAATCAAATGAAATGATAGAATGCATCCCAGAAAATCAACATAAACACTATTTACTTTAGCACAATTGCTTTCATAATTTATGGAGATGGCAGGCTGGTTGACAGCAAATTGATACTTAGACAAATCTGTTTCACACAAGTGCAGTTAATCAAGTTGTCCTCTGAATGTGTTGAGCGAAATGTTAGTTGATACAATCCCTGAAGAAATTAAGAAACTGAAGTTATTTGAAATAATGTTTGTTCAAAACAGGTAACATCTTCCAAACATTGCTTGTCTGATTACTAAAACTGAATAATCTTACCTCTAAATATCGTGTAACAATAATATTGTCTTTCTTCCACTCAATTTGAAGGAAAATACATCTCATTTATCTATCTGTGCTGGCTTTTCTTTCTAATTTTCCTATTCTTTGGGGTAATCTGCCTTAGAAGTGTCTATTAGAGTCCCAGGATCTTTCTTATTTATACAAAATCATTGGTTCAGACAAAGTTTTGCAGAAGATAAAAAACTTACTTGATATTCTTTTGAGTTACTGAACTTCTGGTTACATTCTGCTAATGCTATCACTGCAGAGATATTATATATGGATACATATATATACATAAAACTATATGAGAATATCTATACCTTCAAACACAAAGATGTCATAATGGGAGCCTGCTTTGGCAGGGAGTTTGGACTAGATAATCTCTGGAGGTCCCTTCCAACCCCTACAATTCTGTGATTCTGTGATAATGTAACAACTTCCTCTGTGTTTTTCAGTTAAATGAGTATTTATGAAAGCACACACGAATCTTAGAGCATCACATAAGAATCTGGATGTTAAATTGAACATCCAGTACTGTATCTGAGCTAGGATTTAAATGATGTTTAAATAATTAATATATATTGAACTGTGCCCTATTGTACTGTTCTTATTTGTACACCACTAACTTAGCATTTCCAAGATTACCTGTCTTAACTGGTATACTTTCAATAGCAGAGATTTTGACTGGAACAAGTAGCAAATTGATACAGAGGAAAATTTTAAACAGTGTATGTAAAAATAATCTTTTGGTGGTAGATTTTAAATAGTATGTAAAGATAACATTTGGCAAACAAGGAATGAAAAGTAGGTGTTAGGGCAGCAGAAGTCAACTTCAATCTTGGTTCAACTAATGATCACAGTAACGTAAGTTTCAGGAATGGCTGTTACCTAAATTAAACACTGATAAAAACTGGTCATGAGTGGCAGCATAATGGTACACAAGAAGACTTGAGACCTATTCTGCTGTTGAAAACAGCTAGTTCTAAGTGCTATTTTCAAAGTAGCACTTCTGCAAGTGCTTATAGCAGCTGTTATACGAAATTTCACAACAGTCGGCAGAAACACTGCTAGTGGAGTGAAAACTGAATGTAAAAATGTTTGTAGAGAATCTTAACATTTCCTGATGAGTGATGGAGTGGATAGTTTATTTACGTTTCTTAAACTCAATTGGAATTTTAATTACCATATCAGACAAGGATTGTAAGAAGACTATAATAAAACAAAAATTCTAAAGATTTAATTAAAAAAAAAAAAGAGAACTGATAGAAATTATTACTTTAAAAAACTTTTGCTTTTTTTTAAATTTATTCTCAATAGTTCTCATAAACATTGCATTTTATGCTTTTTTTTTTTTTTCAAATACAGGAGATATCAATATACTTTATATGGTGAGATTATTACAATAACTCACTGCATAAATGTATTATATTTATTACATTGTCATATTTTGAAGGTGAAAAACTGAATTATACAATGTCTGTAAATACTTGAAAACCAGCACATAAGAACTAAAACATAAATATATATATTTATATGTTTATTAAAGGTCAGCTATCAGAATGCAAAATCATAGAATCAATGACCTGTTTAGTTTGAAAGGGACCTTAAAAAACAACTAGTTCCTCCCATTCTACCATACTTGGAGTTGTCGCTGACTAGATCAGACTTCCCAGGGCCCCATCCAATTTGGCGTTGAACACCTTCAGGGCTGGGGCATACACAGATTTGCTGGCAACCTCTTCCAGGGACTCACCATGCCTACTTCTTAATATCTAATACAAAGCTACTTTCTTCTAGTTTAAAGATACTAGCTTTTCTCCTATCAGTAAACTACCTACTAAAGAGTCCCTCTCCAGCTTTCATGTAGATTCCCTTTAGGTACTGAAAGGAAAATAAAATAAAATATTTTTATTTAAAGTAAGTATATATTATGCTTTAAAGTCAGTTTTAGCAAAGGAAATTACATTTATAGAATCATGGAATCATAGAATAGAATCATAGAATCATTTAATTATCATCTGTACAAAACAAATAACATTACAGAGATACCTCATTATTTTTTTCCTGCCTTACTGTGATAAAAATCCTTCTGAATAAAAATGTACTTATTTGAGGATGGAACAATCAAGTTGAGTATCAGAATGTCTTTAAAGTGTAATTATTGCAATTGCAAATGCAGTATCACAACTAAGTGGTAAGACAATATGGTTTATATTCGTTTTACCTGCAGTTAGATGTTTCCTAGAAAAATGTAGGAATTATATTTGTCGACTTTCCTAAAGGTTCTAACAACAACAACAAAAAGCTTAGTAGAAACTTTATAAGAATGCAAATCTTCACTCTCATGAGATAATTCATTAGAGATGTTTTCTTATGTCAGAGAAATTAAAAGATTTCTCTCTTCCACTTCTACCTTCCAGTATGTGGCTCTCTCAGTCTATGCTAATCATAGCTACTAATATGGTGAACAGAGAAATATATATGCGCATCTAGAAGACAGTTGACTTCAGCAATCTAGGAAGTATTATTAACAGGAGATATTTTCTTTCTGGTTATTTCAGAGGGGCTCTAGAACTTTTTACTAGTTCCAGTTGTACATGGGTTGCCTCATCTTCTCCTAAATAAATTGAACATGGAGAAAAGAGGGGGTGATATTATCAGTGATGGTAAAGGATATTATTATCAGAAATATCTGTAGATTCACATGCAGAACTGTGTCCCAGTGTTAAATATTTTGTAAGACACAGGTGGAATGAACCAATGGTTGCACTTTCACTTTTGTTAATTTTCTAGAAGGATGATTGGGTCTTCTAAGTAATGCATGGAAACCTGAGGTTACTGAAATTCTTGAAAACTTATTGAGAAACAAAAGTCTAGTGAGTCCCGGGAGAGCTGAGGAAGTAAAAGCAGGGCAATAAGCTACTGCCAGAATGTGAAACAAAGCAATTAAGTGGAGGCAGTCAGACTAGATGTTAACTGTGATCATTTTTGCCTTGAAAGTGATGAATTAGGTAAAGACTAGGTCAGACATTCACTCAATGATCAATATACTTATAAGATTAAAAGAGTTTGTGTTTATTTAAGGAGAGAAAATGTTTTCAAAATTACAAAGAATCAGACATCAGTGTACAATAACTCAATATTAAACAAATGTTCTTGTTTTTGTGCTTATGAATATAACTTACAGAGAAATGTGGAAAAGGTACATTCGTAACATTTAAAGAATTATCCAATATGGAACAAAAAATAACAGATTTGAATCTAAAGAGGAGCTACAAGAAAAAATGGGACAGATTCCTTAGCTGGTTCTGTGGTGATAGGACAGGAGGAAATGACTTCAAACTTGAGAAGGGTTGATTCAGATAGGATTATAAGGAAAAAGTCTTTTATAGTGAAGGTGGTGAGGCACTGGAACTGCCCAGAAATGTGGTTGATGCCCTGTCCCTGATGAAGCTTTCAGTGTGAGGCTGGACCAGGCCCCGGGCACCATGATCTAGCTGAGTATGTCCCTGTTCATAGCAGATGAGTTGGACTAGATGACTTATAAAAGTCCGTTCCAGCTCTAAGGATTCTATGATCGTGCAATTCTATGAAAATTATAAGAAAATCGTATTCATTCTAAAATCAAGAAGGTATGATGCTAGGAGTATGGAAAAAATCACTACTATAGAACGATATGTTTTTGTCAGTCCTTGGTCTAGCAGTCGATCAGCAACTTCCTTGCTCATGTCCCCAGTTTGTGATATGATATGGATGATATCTCTGGGTTTGAGCAAACACTGGCTGTGCCACTTCATGCCATTTTACAATAGAACTTCACTAACTGTCAAAAAAGTGCAAGTATGAAAATGGCATTTGGAGATAGGAAGGAACACATAGTTATAAGGGAAAACAAAGGTGCAACTCATTATTTCTTAGGCTGATTCTTAAAGTCGGTGAATGAGCAGTTGTAAGTTATTCCCACTCACAAACTAAGGTCGGTTCATTAAGGAAAGCCTATTAATGTATAAATGAAGAATTATCTTTTCACTCCTCCTGGAATTTTCAATCTTCCATCTTCCATTTTTCCTTTCTTGAGAATCCCCAAAGGCAAAGGAGATATAACAAGCCTTTCTCTCTCCACTGTTTTTTTTTCTTTTCTTTTTTTTCTCCCTAAAATAGACCTAATTTTTCATCTATTGACTTTCAGAGTCTACCTGTAGCCTTTCTTTTACAGCTTTCTTACCAACACGTATAATTCATGATATGCTATTGTGAAATTTTAAAAAGTTCATTTTTATTTGTTTATACATTAAACTGATTTTTCATTAACATAACAGTGAACTACATCCTCTCTGAAATCAAGGTACTTACAAGTTTCATATTCTGTTTCTTCACACATAAAAGAAAATATAGTTTGTTGCTCAGGTGGTTTTAATCTATTTCTAACACTGGACCTTCTTCAAAACTCCTTTAAAGAGTAGGTTTTAGGAATTAGCAAACTAAGACTGCAACTGAGCAAATACCAGGGTTAATCGTGTTCTTTGAGGAAGGTCCTAGCTGAACTAAACCCAAGTACTTTCACACTCCAGTAATCCTCAGATGAACAAAAGCACTCCAGCTGTTCCCCTCAAGCTTTCAAACATTGTATTTCTTTTAACAGTCAACTAATTTCTTTACAGAATAAAATAACTGCATCCCACTGACCCGTGCCCTTGGTGAAACATTGCTATTTTTTTCTTGGACTATGATGCTGAGAATTGCAATTTGACATACAGTATTAGTATTCATTCACAATCTCATATAAGCTCAGTAGCAGAAGGCTAAAGGAAGACTAAATGACATGTGTTTCCTTTCCAAAAAATAGGAAGCCTGATAAAAGATGGTAAGTGTCGTGACATTTAGCAGATAACAAAAGAGTTGAAATGTGTTAATTAGTAGGACCACGTTCTTTTAATTTTGTTTCAGATGCAATTCCTCTAATAAAAATAAACGTATTCTAGGGTGATCAGAGTGCATAGTAATCTGTACCAATTAAATATTCTGTAAGTGCAGTGCGTGCTAAGTTTCTAATCCTAGGCAATATCTTTTAGAGTTGGACTGTAGAAGCTTTAACCTGAATAAAGTCAGGAGAATTTGTCAAAAAATCACTAATACCCTATGAGATGTTAGAAACTAGTTAACAATCTTTGTAGTGCAGGAATGTTGATGCTTTATGTTACATAAACTCTGCCTAAATACAAGCTACTAGCAGGGCAGCATTGGAATGGGTAGCAAAGAGAAAGCAGCACACAAGACAAAATCTATGGCTATAGATAGATGGTGTGTAAGTATGTAAGTCCACGGTATGTAAGTCAAAAGTCAAACCAGGGGAAAGAAAGCAACCAGAATTATCTCAACAAAGAAGACCTGCTCTATTACTTGGTTTGTCTATCTTCTTCTTATTTATTTATTTATTTATTTTGGTCTGTTGCCATGAAATACTTTTTGCTTATAAAAATGACTGGTGTTTACAACAGGAGAAATCTGAGCATCACAAGGTAGAGCTTAATCACCTGTTGTCTTTGTGTAGAGGTGTGAAATAATACTTTATCCGAATTACATGAACCTTGCCTTCATTGCTGCCAACCAACTCTTGTCAGAAGGATTACGATTACATAGTAGGTGACAAGATGAAGCTCAGTTAATTCCAATTCTAATTATTAGACATCTCTTCATACAGATCAAACAGAGTGTGGCCTTAAGGGGAAAATAAATAAACGATTCTGTTGATAACTTATGTTTGTAAAAATTCCTTTAGAAACATTTTTAATGATCAATTCATTATTAATTCATATGTTAAAAAAAAAAAAAATCTCTGGTGCAAGCAACAGATTGCCAAAGTTGTGAGAAGAATGGACCAGAAATGTAAAATATAAATTAGCTGTGCTACTAACGTGATAAGCAGAGCAGTATCAGACCAGCTACTTGCTCCTTCTTTCTGTAGGAAATGGTGGTGGTGATTGGATCAGAAAGGAGGAAGAGGTCTTAAATTAGAAGACACATGAGTGGTAAAATGATTAATGTTGGATCTAAACAGTACAGGTGTCTGGCACTTCTTGAAATGCCCGGGAAATAAATGGGATATTTATGCTCACTGACAGGAAGAGGAAAAGCCTGCGCTTGATTCTCTTTCTCAACAAATGAAGTGTTGAGTAAACTGCTCTTCTGATTTATTATAGTGGCATCTGCTAAGACACCTACTGAAAAATTTCCATCAGTATTTTCTGTATAAGCCAGTATTTCAAGAATCTCCTTTTTAATCACGAACATTAATATATGTTCAATATATTCAGGATGCTACAGAAATTTTGGTAATGCAGATACACAGGGGAAATTTCTGAAACAACTAGTATTGCACTCTTCTTATGTACTTACGCAAAGCAAAATAATCTTCCTATGCCTGAATATTTTCTCATAATTTGTTTTTGTAATCTTTTGACCTAAATAGTCTTGAACCTGTCTCCGTGTTGCATTTGTTTGTTGCATGAACGGTTATTTGTTTTTAGTTAAGTTGGTATCCATCCTCTAGTTATACCTGTGAATAGTTTATCATGAGAGACTGTTTCATCATACACAGTCTGGAATTCAGCCATGTAGAATTCTAATAAATGAAGTTAATCTCCACATCAATTTCTGAATGGAGATTAGGTATCTTTTATTCCTGTTTTATCACAAGAGAAAGAAAATAAAATGTAACTTGTTTTGAGATTAAGAAACTTCTACTAAGGAAGTGAGATATCAACAGAAAATGCATAGTATTGAATAATTTTACATATCATTTTTAGATGGAGTACTATCTTCTGATATGTTACTTTGCAAGTTCTAATTTTGTCATCTGCAGATCAAACCTTAAGTACAAACCCAAACAAGGAGAGGCAGTTTTACTGTAATTCTTTTGCGCTGCTGAACACTTAGGCTAAGAAAACTACAAGATAATTGGAAAATAGCAGGGGAGGGGAGAGCTAAACATAATCTTAAGAAGAGGAATACAACAAAGGACTGTAGTCTAAAGAAATAAAGAAATTACTTGCATTGACATTTTTCTAACAGCATATTATAAATTCAGCATGGAATCATAGACTATCCTGGGTTGAAAGGCAACCCTGAGGCTCATCAAGTCCAGCTCCTGGCCCCCCACAAGACCAAAAATCAAACCCTCCATCTGAGAACAGTGTCCTAACACTTCATGAAGTCCAGCAGCTTGGAGCCGTGACCATTGTTCTAGGGAGCCTGTTTCTGACCCTCTCCTGGTGTAGCACCATGCCTTTTCCTCAGGTTCTGTCAGTGTCACTAGAGAGAAGAGATCAGCACCAGACCCTCTGCTCCCCTTATGAAGAAGCTGTAGGCTGCCATGAGGCCTCTCCTCAGCCTCATCTTCTCTGGGCTGAACAAATCAAATGACCTCAATCCCTTCTCATACCTCTTGCCGTCTAGACTCTCCCCTGCATTTGTAGCCCTCCGTTGGACACTATAATAGTTTTATGTCTTTCTTACACTGTGGCACCCAACCCTGCTCCCAGTGCTGGAGGTGAGGCCACACAGCACAGAGCAGATGGTGACAGCCCCTCCTATCACCCTATGGCAATGTTGGACCTGGTGTGTCCCAGGGATCAGTTAGACCTTTGGGCTGCCAGGGCTCACTACTGGCTCACATTCAAGTTACCATCAACCAGAACACCCAGATACCTTTCCATGGGGCTGCTCTCCAGGATCCCAATCTGCACATACAGCCAGGGTTTCCCTGTCACAGATACAGAACACAATACTCGCTTTTGTTAAACTTCATGTGGTTGGTGATTGCTTAGCCCTCTAATTTGTCAAGATCTCTCTGCAATGCTTCTCTACCTCAACTCTGCCTTTCAAGACAATGCTGATATGTAAATGATGGTTTACTGATTATCTTCCAATATCTAATCATTAATTACCTTAGATTGCTATCTTCGTGATTTATTGGATGAAATTAATCCTTGCAAAATCTCATGACTCTCAATGTGCTTTCAGAAAGAAATGATTGAATCCATGGTGCAACACCTTCTCTGTGAATTATGATGCAATTATTTGAGCAGTGTTAGGCACAACTTGCACTGTAATTTTCTTTGATTTGATGAAATTGGTTATATTTTTTATGCTTAATCAACACATAAGCAAGATAGTGCCAGATAGAACATACGAGGGTCACTGCAGAAGTAATTTCTCCTATTTATTTCCACGGAAACTACAACAGTGGACACATTAACACTGTTTGAAAGGGTAAATTCCCAGCCACAAAACACTGTTTTTCTAGCCACCACCATTAGCTATGCATTTTCATCTGTGACAAATAAGAGCCTGCATGCCATGCTTGCACAAATCTGCATGGCTGTCTGGAAAGATGGTTAGAGGACTGGAGCATCACCTCTATGAGGACAGGCTAAGAGAGCTGTGTCTCTTCAGCCTGGAGATAAATGTGGGGGTGATCTTATAGCAGCCTTCCAGTACCTGAAGAGGGCCTATAGGAAAGCTGAGGAGGTACTTTTTATAATAGCATGTAGCAACAGGATAAAGGAAGTGTTTTTAAACAGGAAGTGGACAGATATTGACTAGATATTAGGAAAAAATATACCAGATGTTAGGAAAAAAACCTTACTGTGAGAGTGCTGAAAGACATCACCCACCTTTGATATTGTGAGTCAACATAATAAAGTAGGAGGCATTGCTTTCAGAGCAAACTTTGGAGTTGCTCCTGGAGAAGAATTTCTTTGCATACATCCATAAAATTTATCTTTGCAGCCTTTTCTTAAAAACAAAATATTGCTTTCATCAAGCAAAGTAGCTTAGTCATTATAATCACCCTTACTGAAATAAATACTTTTTTTACAAGAGTGTTTTAACACACTCGATGTGGAAAAGTCTGTCACTCAGACGTTTAAAATCACTTTGTTTTCTAATATTTCATAGCATTTATAGCTACTAATAACAAATTATTTTTTGAATTCATAGTTTTTCTGTGTTTCCCATTGTAGCAACTGGGTTCTCATGTTTCTCTAAAATATACTGAAATTAAGTTATAAAGGATACTACGTCACGTCCTTCTTATTTAAAAGGGATCTCTGTTACTGCTAACTTTTCAAAGCACCATGTAAAATACTCCTTGTTTACAGCAATCCTGTGAAAAAAATATTACTTAGTGTCATTTATTTATAAGGATGATGAATTGTCATCCTGTTATTTCATTATATCATCTGTAAGTAGGAAGCTCTTCACAATGTTTCTGTTGTTAGTTTGATTAAGACTCATCATTAAAGTCCCTTAAATATAATGATTGACAAAGGAAAGCTGATGTGAGAAAATGGTAGATGCCAACAGGACTTTAAATTAGTATCACTGTGTTGAGGTTAGTGCACTATCTTCTCAGTCCCCTTTCACCCCCTTACTCCCCCCACTGCCAATACCATCTCAATTATGTTATGACCCACTTATTCAGTTGTCACTTACCCTAGTTTCTTGTGCTTTTTTTTTTTTTGTAATGAAGTTAACTCAACAGTCTACCTCCTTCCTCCACCCTTCTTCCAACCCACAGAGCAGATGCTCTCACGATAGCTTTGTCTAACATTTTCAGCTCAAAATCCAAACATTACAAAAAACAAACAATAAAAAGGGTCTCGTATTTTTGCTCCCCACATACATCTTTCATGGATGGCATGATGCAGAAGCAGCACAAAACAGAGAAAATCTTTTTCTATGGATATTAACCTACAAAATTTCTTATGCTTAGAGATAAAAGATATTCTTATGTATAAAGAAAGGAGACAATGTTCACCTACTGCATAAAAATAAGTGACACTTCCAGTCATGATTGATTCCCAACAATCCTTTCAAACTTAACTATAGTTGCATTATCTAAATCAATTCCAAGTTTGGTCTCAGCCTTTCTGAGAGATTTGAGAAGCCACGTAGCCAGATTCATACCACCCAAGCTCATGCATTCAGAAAAAGTTGTAATCACAGTCTACCTTCACAACACACAGTAAAAAGATGAGTTTTTCATAGAAGGGTCAAGATGGACTAGTAAGTTTCTGAAGGTTTGCCTGTTTGATTACAGAATTTATCTGAGTTTAACCTTATTTTAATCAGCAAGATAGGCTATTAGTTTATACATGGTACTCCCTTAAAGACAGTTATAAATACATATTCTCCACCTATTCCTGAGATGGTATAAATTGTGCAAGCAGAAGACAAGATGTTCAGGAATAGTTAATGTGGATTCACCAAGGGGAAATCATGCTTGATCAACCTTGTAGTCTTCTACAATGTTGTGACAGGCTGGGTAGATGAGGAGAGAGCAGTGGATGTTGTGGACCTTGACTTCTTTGGGGTTTTTGACACTGTCTCCCATAATATTCTTGCACGTAAACTTAGGAAGTAAGATAGATGAGTGGTTTTGAGGGAGATAAGGTTTCTTTCACCTGTTTATTAAACTGTGAATTTCTTCACTATCCTATATATAAAAGGCTTTGGTAGTGGGGAAGTGGCTTGTATGGGAGGCAGAGGGAAGACCAATTTCAGAGGGGAAGAAGCAGAAAGAGACATTCCATGGTAAAGGATATACTCACTGTAGTCCAGGGAGAACCCACAGTAGTGCAAATTTTTCCTGAACGGAGCTGAAATCTTCACAAAAGGTCAGGAGGGAATAGATATTTTTGTTTCCCGGAGAACTACAGCCTATATATAACTCACTAACCCACAGTGGAACAGGGAAAATGTGTGAGGAAAAGGAGCAGCAAAGAGGAAATCTTTAAAGTTCCTTTGGAGAGAATTAGCAACCCATCATACTCTTCCCTGTACCACTCAGGTCCGCAACAGAGGAGTCAGAAGCAAAGGAGTAAAGATGATCTTGGGAGAAGGAAATAAGTCTTTTTTAATGCTAAACATTTTTTTTTTTCTGCTACCAGAGGAAGGCCACAAAGTTGATCAGAGGGCTGGAGCACTTCTCTTATAAGAACAAGCTGAGAAAGCTGAGGTTGTTCTGTCTGGAGAAGATAAGGGGACCTACAGAAATGCTGGGGTGAGACATTTTATAAAGGCATTTAGTAACAGGACAAAGGGATATGGTTGTAAACTGGAAGAGGGTAGATTTAGACTAGATAGAAGGAGAAATTCTTCACTGTGAGGTTGGCGAGACACTGGAACAGATTGCCCAGAGATGCTGTGGGTGTCCCCTCCCAGGAGATGTTCAAGGCTAGGGTAGATGGGGCTTTGACAACCTGGGAGATGTCCTTGTCCATAGCAAGGGTTGGAAGAAGATGATCTCTAAGGTATCTTCCAACACAAACCCTTGTATAATTATATAAAAATTAGTAATTACATTTTTATTTCACTTGTCAACAAATTTTTCACAAGTCAAGGTTTTTTGCTTGCAATGGTAGTTGGTAAGCAATCTACCTGTCTTAATCTTGATTCTTCTTGTTCTTTCTACTTTCTAATCTCATCCTACTGAGGGAGGAACTGAGCAAGCAGCTAAGTAAACATTTGGCTGCTAGCCAAGGCTAACCAATCTTGCTGCTCTAAGAATTTCTGCCTCATTCTTGCCTCCTAAATATTTAGTCATCATATATTTACTATGATTGCTAAAGAAAAACAAAACAAAAAACAGAGCGAGAAAAAAATGGTAAACAAATGTAGAAACAGTAAACCTAAGAACCTTCTTTTCTTGAATAGTAATACAACAGACAAAGTTCCACCTTGGACATGTAAATAAACCGCAGAGTACAACCAATATTGTAAATATGTATAAATATGTTCTAATTTATCTTGAAATTTTTAACTAAAAGGCACTTTTGTACAGTAGATAGGCTGGATAGTTGTTACCTAGAAGATTTTGTCAGGATTTAGAAACTTTACATATGCTTCAACCCATTTTCTCATCTTCCTTTTGTGACATGCTTAGTTTTTTCTCACATATAAAATGAAATAAAAATCATCAATAGTACTAAAATGAATGTCCATCTGAGAATTACCATTTTTGATGCAATTGATGTAGCATATGCAAAATGTATTTTGCTTTGGTCTGATGGAGATATGCATGTGATTTGGAATATTTTGTCTTGCTACTTGAGCAAACAAAATGTAATTAATTTGCCTATAAGAGATAAGAATAATAGTATCTCATTAATATTGTTACCTGGGTATAAAAAAAAAAACCTAAAACAAGGCAAATATATTGAATTTAGCAAGTTAACAGAATCATTCCTTTTATAGCAATCTGTTCATGCCACTGTACTTGAGATGGTGTCAGGATCGCTATTATGAATAATTTAAGCCTTTATAACTCAGTAAGAGAAGAGCACTGGTTCAGTCACATTTTAAATGAGTTATTTGCTCAATATATCTTCAAGGCTTAAGGGAACATAAGATAAAACTTATTTTCCTCTAGGGGCGTGAGTAATTAAGCTAGATATTCAGCTTTAACCAGACAATTAAAAAAGGTTCCTCAGTGCTACTTTGAATGCAAAGTTTGTCTAAACATGATGTACTTACATGCAGGATAGGATGATTTTGGGAGGCATTCCAAGAACAGAAACACCAGTGACTATCACTATTTGTCAAATAATGAATAATAAGAGTTGTCCCTACAGAGGACAAGTGAGAGGTCACAGGAAGGAGAAGATAGGTTTTTTTCTTCTGTTAACAGATGGTCCAAAAATTCTGTGTTACCATTCAGAAGGAGAAAATATAAGATGCTGTTCTAGGCCTCTTTCCAAAAAAGCACTTACACTTCCATTTATTTGTGCGGTGGAAAGATGTCTTGCTGATTCTGTATGACCTATTCACATGGCTAAACTGAAGCATACACTTGAAATACTGTTGGATTGTTGCTGAGATAGATACGTATTTAGGAAGCAAAAGAGCAGTACTGAGGTTGAAATTGGTAATGATATTTATTAATTTAGTCACAACACTAGCACTATTCACATGATGCACAAAAGTATCATTTTTCAACATTCACTTCTCTTTATGAAGAACTGGAAATAAATAGGAGAAAATAATAAGAACAAAATGGAGAATTAATGAATCTTTTAAGTATGGTTCACCTGGCCTATTCTTGAATAAAATGAGTTAGGAAGTAGAAGTTCTCATTCTTTTATAATTGTATGGAAACCTGCAGTTTGGTAATGCAAATCTTAGATGACAATTATTTTTTCATTCTCACTTTCTTGTGTCAAAATATAACTTTTGAATTAATGGAGTTAGAATTCACATGAGAATTTGATAATTGCTGTGAAGCAAGTAATGACCTGGATAGGCTGGGGAAGTGGGCCCATGTGAACCTAATGAGGTTCAACAAGACCAAGTGCAAGATGTTGCACTTAGGCTGGGGTAATTCTGAGTATTTCTATGGACATGGAAGAACTCTTGCAGAGCAGCCCTGTGAAGAAGGACTTGGGGTTTCTGGTGGATGAGAAGCTGGACATGAGTTAGCAGTGTGTGCCTGCAGCCTGGAGGGCCAACTATATCCTGGGTGGCATTAAAATAGGGGTGTCCAGCAGGGAGGGGGAGGGGATTGTCCCCCTCTTCTCAGCTCTTGTGAGTCCCCACCTGGAGAACTGCATCCAGGCCTTGTGTCCCCAGCACAAGAAAGATGCAGAGCTCTTGGAACGGGTCCAGAGGAGGGCTGTGAAGATGATTAGAGAAATGGAGCACCCCCCTCGTGAGGAAAGGTTGAAGAAACTGGGCTTGTTCAGCTTGGAGAAGAGAAGGCTATCTGGAGATCTCACAGTGGCCTTCCAGTACTAGAATGGACCATATAAACAGGAGGGGGGATAACTGTTTACATGAATTGATAGCAATAGGACAAGGGGGGAATGGTTTTAAATTAAGATGGGAGATTTAGGTTAGATGTTAGGAGGAAGTTTTTCATTCAGGGTGGTGACTCACTGGCACAGGTTGCCCAGAGACGAATGCCTCCCCATTCCTGGAGGCATTCAAGGCAAGTCTGGATGTGGCTTTGGGCAGCCTGGTCTAGAGGTTGGTGACCCTGTCCATGGCAGAAGGGTTGAAACTAGGTAGTCTTTGAGTTCCTTTTCAACCTAGGCCATTATATAATTCTGTTTTGTAGCAGGTGAATTACTGCTGACCAATTTCTGCATCTATCATTTTTAAAAGAATTTGCACTTGACAACATCACATTTGAGGTCTTTCTTTGCAGTCTTTTTTCTTCCTATTGGCATGGCATTAATTATTATACAAAAGTATGTATATAGGAGCAGGGAATACTTTAAGTAACTTTGGTATGAAGTAAATACTAGGCAAAAAGTAAAAAAAGGTGGGCTTGAAATGAGAACATCATAAAATCTATTTTTGATTCCTTTTTTTCCTTCCTACCCTAATGAGGTTCTGAATAAAATCATTTAAAAATGATCCTTCCTTTTGTGATAAAGTATAGCCAGCTTCTTCTGTGGCATGTCCATATCACTTGAAGTACTACTCTAGATATTCAAATGCTTCAATCCCTTGAAATCAGCATGAGCAGATAGAAGGCAAACCTGATGAAGAGCTCATTAGACAATCTCAGAAAAGATTTCGAAGCGATAAACTATTTTTGCTGTTTTCATAAATTGTCAGGTATAAAGTTCCAAGTTCTGTTTCACATGGAGCAGGGAAATCACCTGGGAAGCTGATGCCCTTTGATGAAGAAAAAGCCTCTAAGACTTTCTTTAACTCTGCCTCAATTCATAGGAAAGATGTTTTGAAAGCATGGCTCATAGAGCTTTTAACCTTTTGTGGAGACTGCCTGATGAGGTTCTGCAGAGATGCCTTTATGGAATGATGTGACAATCCCCTTCCATATCCAATTAATCCTTCAGAAATAGCTGCTGAATCCACTTTCATTTTTTGCGGTTGTATTTTGACCCATTGGAGAGCTGAGCTTCTGAAAGATGTTCTCCACTGATTTTGGGAATCTCTAACCATATTTTTTGTTTATGAGGTAATCCATTTGTGAGACGGTCAGAATTTTAATTCAACACTTTGATCTTGTAATTTAAAAATGAAGTTATTTGATTGAAATGTATCACATTGCCAATCATAGTACACAGAGCTTTAATTCACCAATCTATTTTCCATAAGGGGAAATTACAGTAGTAGATATACTACAGTACTGTTAATTTGTCATTACTGTTGAACTTTAAATCTCTAGAGAAAGGCTGTAATAATATTCATGAGACAGGACTGTAGCTATAAAACCAACAGAATAAAACTGTCTTCCAGAAGCTCTGCCATGGTTTTGGATGGCATAGTGTTAATTTTTTTTCATAAAGGTTTAGATGATCCCATGTTTTGGATTTTTGATGGGAATAATGTTGATAACACACTGATGTTTTACTTGCTGTAGAACAGTTCATTCAGAGATACAAGGACATTTCAGCTTCTTGTGCTGCCCTGCCAGTGAGGAGGTGGGGGGTCAAAGGAGCTGAGATGGGACGGAACAAGGACAAATGACCCAAACTGGCCAAAGGAATATCCTATATGACATAGTGCTGAACAATAAAACTGGGTTAAAGAATGTGGCAGGGAGGGACGTTTGGAGTGTTTGACTTCTCAAGAAATTATTGAACATGATGAGCAGGGCTATCCTGGGAATGGCTGAACATCTGCCTGACACTGGGAATGAATTCCTAGTTTTGTTTTGTTTGAATGCATAGCTTTTGCTTTATCTGTTAAACTTGATCTGTCTTTATTTCAACTCGAGTTCCTGCACTTTTGCCTTTCTGATTCTCCCACCCCACAGCAGAATTTGCATGAGCTGTACAGCAGTGAGCTGCCTTCCAGGGTTAAACCACAGCAGTTCTGCACCCAACACGGGATTGGAAGAGTTTTGGATGATGACAGATTTGACTGGAGTATGGAACGTGCTAGACTAAATGCATATTTGTTATAGCTCTTCAGCTTCTAATTGGCAGGTTCCTGCAGTGTTCATGGGTCTTGCTTGCCTTACTGTATCCGGTCCACTATCTGTTAGTGGATGCTTTTGCTCCATCCCCGTCTGTGCTTTCTACTCCCTTTAAAAAAAAGAAAGAGAAAATAATAACAGAGATTTTCAATCAGTAGATGGCAGTAAGAGCTAGCAAGAAGCCTGAAGGGTAGTCTCACAGACCTACACATTAATCATACATATAGCAAATTCCACAAAGTACAAGCTGACAAAGACCCTGCTTTACCACAATCAATCTTTATTCACCACTAGATTACAGTGGTTAGATATATTTGATTGCCACAGGTTCAAAAAAAAAAAAAAAAAAAAAAAAGCTTATAACTAGCTGTAAATGTAATCGGCTTAAATTTTTTGCTGTTGTATTTTTGGTTTTATTTTCGTTGTAAGCTGAGATTGGGGTGCAATATGTTTAATCTTAGATTTATTATATGACCACCCAGTCCATCTGTCACCTTAACTGTGAAGCTGTAATTTTAATGTCTGGCTCTGTAAATGTTTAAAGCATCATTACATTATTTACAAAGGGAAAGATACTGCTAACGGTGCAGATGAAAGAAGATTGTCTCAGCTCACTTGTCTTTACTCCAAGACTTTCACGGCTGTGTGTCTGTGTTTTAAGCTGAAATTATATCACAACAGTGGAGTAATGCTGCATTGTACTGCGGTATCCATTTTGGACAGCTCTATTCTTTAGCCTGCATTGCTTTTTCAAAAAGTCACAATGTACAAAGGATGTTCTCTTTATTCACTTGGGAAAGGTATGAATTCACGCATTTTCCTAACATGCAATAAAAGCTGAATAAGTATCCTCGAAAAAAAGAAAAAAATAGAATAATAATGTGGATTTCTTTTCCATCTCACTATCTAAATATACGTAGAAATGTATATTTAGTTTTCTATAAATTTACAAGCTTCTTTAAGTGCATGATATATAGAAAATTTTAAATCCACACTGTATTTATCTTATTGACTCTTTGTTTAAGCTATGTATTTGAGTACCAGTCAGTTCTACATTTTTATTTAACTTCACAGTCCATTTTTTATGAAAGAAAATTGCCCTTTTTCTGCTTCCCTTTCATTAGTACAGATGTGCAAGAGTTTTGTAACGATCTTAAATTTTCTTGCTAAATAAGAATATTTTCACAGCACAACACTGATATAACTGTCAGAGGAAAAGAAAAAAAAGATTGAAACACAAAATTAAAGAGAAGTTTGTGGCCTTTAGTTATAAATATATCAGTATTTACGGAGGCCACTGTGGAAGATTCAGCTCTGAAAGAAGTCTAACACAACAAAGCATCATTTCCATGGGAAGTGAGTAGGGTCAGGGCACTGGTTCTGAATAGCACCATAAACTTTTGAAAGATATAGCTAGCAATGCAAACAGGTAGACAGATTAAGAGGTGCATGCGTGCATAGATAGGGAGATTAAATGTAAATACACATATTACAGTTACAGATATTGGTAGGAGAATTAATTTCTAGTTCTTCAATATTAGGAACCACTACACTGTGCAGTAGTTGCAGTTGCTGTGGAATGCTGGCATTATGAAATTCAGATACTGTGTTTCAAACATATATACAGCAATGAATTCAACTCAGTAAGTGTCTCCTCTCCCCCTACAGAGTACACTGATGTTTTATATTCTGTTGAAATCAATTGAAGTGTATCACATTGGCATCCAAAGAAAACAACAGGTGGTGATTTCAGATTTCCCAGGTGAGGACTGCAATCAGTTGATCAAACTGCAATTGCTTTTTACTCTGGGGTAAATACAAATATTCATGGATTGTTCTTTGTGGTCATGCTTCAGTGATATCCAGCCAGCTTCTGACATCACCAGCTTAAACTACATCTCCTTTACAGGCAGATAATTTTATCCTTTTGCCAAGGACAGTCACCTTAGTCGCAGCATTTTGTATCTGCCTTGGCTGCAGAGAGACATCTTTTAACACATTTAGAAATGAGTATATTTTGCCGACTTTTATATTCTGACATTTTTGCAACATTTCTAATTCTTTATTCTTTTATGTGCCCCCCTTTACGTTAAACTTAAACCAGAGTATTCCTTCATAAATAAATAATTAAATAATCTTTTCTTATTGAGTGCCAAAAACTGCATAACAGACTTCACTAAAAGCTGAGATTTATTCATTGTAAGCATAAAACATTTGAGTACTCTGCAATTTAATTTTCTTTTTTTTTTTTTATCATGCAATTGCTAGGCTGTAGAGAGTTCTAGCAATTTTCTCAATTAATTCAGTACAATATTACCTTGGATCTCTATTAGCATGAAGGTTATAAAACAATAGATTTATGACATAGAAAATATCTTAAAAGGGAGACTAGAATACTAAATATGCATACAATTTTTTGACAAAACTTTTGATGTGGGACTGAAATGGAGTAATAAAGTACCACTGTGATATTAACACATTGTGGGAGGACGTTGTCATCTTTTTACTCTTAATGTTTTGTTTGTTTTTCATTGTTTTTACACTGGCAGAATATCTGGAGCTCAGAACAAATTAAAAAAAGTCAGAAATTCACTAGCACTTCATTTCATGTACACAGTTTGAATTTGGTTGGAATTTCAAAGGTCAGCAGGTCAGAGTGAACTTTGTAAATTTTATGTGAATAGAAACACCCATTGGGACCAAAACCTGTTCCACTTTATTCATGCAGAATCAATGCATTAAATATGGGCTTAACAGCTTCTCTCTTACATCCCAAATTCAAGAAATTCATGTGAGTTCTTCCAGTACCCGGTTATTGTGGAAATACTGAGAAGCACCTTCCTCTCCATTGCAAGTTTCACACTGGAATTAATGCACTAATATCTGTCTTGGGAAACACATATTTACAATGTTAATTCAGTCCTCATCAGCACTGGAACTTAAGAGCTAATGACAAAATGATGTAACAAGATAATGCAGTCTGAAAGTGAACAATAGAAATCATGTTCCGCTCCCAAGTTTAGACAAATTTTTTTAAAAATAAGAGAACTGGGACAAAGGTAATAAGAATCTGACATGTCACTCAGTATTATTACGGAATTAACCTCAGTTTTCCTCCTCACTTTAAAATACTGACATTTAAAACAATCAAAACTCCTTTGTTCAAAAAGTTCTAGTACCAAAAATTATAAAATTATTTTATTAAACCAAAAAATATTGTAGTTTTATTAGTTGTCTAGAGACGAATATTAAACCCTTTTTTTAAATAGATTGATGTAATAGAGTGATCTTACATTTACTGGCTTGCCACAGTCGTGTGATCTAATTGTCTTTTAAACATATACTAATCTGCCAATCAAAAGTCAGGTAGCTGAAAATACCTTCTTCCATCTCTATGTCAGTGTACTCATCCTCATCCACAAAATATTTCTTTCACTTCAAACAGAGTAAGTCAATTTTAAATTATGCAGAATCTAACACGACTTACTAAATTATTACATGATTTAGAGGAATAAGGTAATGTACTTTGAGACTAATTATTTTTGCTTGTGGCTTTCATAGTGTCCTGTACATCAATAGGCTGCATGTTTGAAAAACAGTTCACTTTCAAACGGCTTCATGCTCTGTTATCCAAGATTTCCAAATTGGGTATAGGATATAAGTAGATTATGAAATGGGTGAAAAATAGAACCAATTCAAAAGGTCAGAAGTGCAAAGTCCAGCTGCTGGTCAGCTAGTAGTGGTGTCTCTCAGAGTTCAATAATAGGGCCATTGCCATTTAACAGTTTTATTAATAGCTTCAGTGCTGAGATAGCAGGCACCCTCAAGGAACTTATCGAAAAACACAAGCTAGGAGCAGGTGTTGATGTACTGGGAGGTCAGGGCTGCTATTCAGAAGAAAAAGTCCTGAAGATCAAATGTAAATGCAAAGTGCTGCACAAGGCAAAGAAGAATCCCATGTGATAGTGCAAACTGAGGAGTGACTAGTTGGATAGCAGCTTTCCTGAAACAAAAAAATAGATGAGTCAGAAATGTGCCTTTGCAATAAAGAAGGCCAACTATGCCTTAATAAGCATCAATGCAATATCTAGCAGGTTAAAGGAAGACATTATTCTAACATCCAGAAGACTGCATCTTGAGTACTTAGTCTTCTTTTGGGCACTTCTCAAGGTGAGCATACATACATACATAAAAAATTCTGCTATTGTGAACAAGAGCCAGTTTCTGTTGTGCTGAAACGTGTGTGAACTGGACCAGTGGGTCATAGCATATTTTGGGTTTACTTAGATGTTATTTATGGAGTTGACTGTGAAATTCACATTATTTCTACATATACTAACATGCATTTTTAACAACTACTTCAGAGTGGTGAATTTTTATTATTTTTATTATTATTTATTACTATTAGTGAAAATATTCTGAGGGCACTTCTGTCTTACCTAAAGCAGTACCATATCTACACACCTGATCTTCTGCTTGACATTCAAGTTTCATTACTAACTAGTCCATGCAAAAATCCAGATCCATGTAGCAGTACAGTTTCAAAGCAGTTGTACAGCACATAGGATAGTCAGATATATTCTGAAGAATGTCATTAGTCTAGATGTCAGATGCTATGGAGCATGTATACACCATATCTCTATATTCATTTTTTCTGGTGTTAGTATCCTTCAAAAAATTATAAACAGTCTAAATTTGGGTGACATTTCATGCAGCACCAAAGAATATTTCTGGAAACTAGAGTGGGAAGAATAATAAAAAAAAAAGAATCTTGTAATGATTAATAAAATACTTCTACCCAGAACATGAATTGAATAAACAGATATGAAATGTGATACCAATATGTTTTACTCATTGTTTTGGAAGTCCAATCCAGACAGAAGTCAACAGTTTTTCCTTTGAAGGAGTTTTCACTCATTTATTAAGGATCTGGAACAATGAAGATTCATTCAGTGTAATTGATTTTCCATTTTATTTTATTTAAAAGGAGGACGAAAAAACACACTGAATGGATGCATATGTATTTTTTAAGTATCAAAATCAATTTATGCTTCCAAATTGTATATTTAAAAATTCAGAATACATCATGATGAGTAAATTCTTTCATGCATGTACACTATGCATCTTTAATTGTAGATTACATTATTTCTATTTCCTGGAACAGATTTATTTCCTCTCCTCCTCAGCCCTCCTGAAAGTCCTTCTAATGGAACCTTGAAAGAGGTCTTAGCTTTTCCATTATCCATTTCAGACACTGCAATTTTAATCAAATTTATATCTTTATTTGACATCAACTTACAGGAAAAATGTTTATTAGTGTGAATCATTTTAGCTTAAAATACACAAAAAGCATTTTTAAGTGGCCTTGTTTCTATGGCAATGGACTTGCAGATTGCTAGTGGAATCAATGGCAGAATATAATAAAAAAAGTAAAAACTACCTTCATAGAGAACCTTTTTACTTTTCTTTTACTATGCTGATCTGCATTTTATAAATTATTTTCTTGAGTAGTACGTGTTTTTGTATTACGGCTGGGCCCAGCCGTGCCCAGTAGTGGGGCCATATTTCTTCAGATTGGTACAGGGCAGCCCCAGCCTTACCTTGCAGAGGCTTGCCCTGCAGTCAACGCCTTGACATCTCCACCCAGCACTTGCTGACAACTTCAGTCATTGTGCATACAACAGAAGGTTCTTTAATAAACTTTACAAGTACAACATTGGGCAGCAAAAGCTCCTCAGGTGCATTAATGAATCTGATTTATAGCCTGTGGATTTTTCTCCTAGACACTAACATCTTTCTTGCTGATTTGAGCTTTAGTCCATAAAATTCTATATTCCTAACAAGTGCCACCTCTCTTTGGGAACTGGTAAAGAAATTTGAAACGCCAGCAGAATCCTAAATCACTAAAAATTTAGTGTATTTGTTGGATGTACCACAGTCTTCAGGTTCTCCAGTGTACAGACAATGAAGGGACAGAATTTTCAGAAATCCTGACTGACAGACATACTTGGGAAATAAGATTTCCAGGTTGCACTGCTACAAATATGCCCCAAATGAGGACACAGTAAGTCTCTAGATCTTCTATGGAAAACAGAAATCTGTTTAGCATTCTCTAAATATCACAGAAAAGTATAAATGTTTTTTTTCTTTTTTCTCTGCCTTAGATGTTCATTGTTAATTGTATGAAATGTTGTTTCAGTGCAATAAGTAGCTTTCTAAAGGCTAAAGTAAAACGGTCTCTCATTGTCTCTTTTGATATTCAGAGTATATTGACAAAATTTCTAAGGGCTTTTCTGTATAAATATTCACATCATTACCATGCAGTCTTTCTAGATGGCTATGGAACTGAGTCTCTATAAAGCATATCTGTACACACTCTGCCCTCCCCTCTGCCAATTTCACGTTTGGAATGCCCTTTATGTTATCTCCTTTTTGCCAGATTTTGCAATTTAACTTGCAAAACAAGCTACTCACCCCAAAATAACATCCCAATGAGCACAGAAAATTGGAGCTGTAATTTTGGATGTGATTTCTTCACAAAGCTGTTTCTTTTTTTTTTTTTTTTGTTATTGTTTTATTTTTTTATCAATAAATTTAATTTCTACACTTTCTCTAAGTACCAGCTATAATTTCTTCTTTTGAAAACTAGCTGACAAATTACCAGTAAAAGTGTCATATACTTCAGAGCACACATGCCATTTATTAAAATTCATAAGAACTTCACAGCGGTCACAGATCACATCTTTCATCTATGCAGTGCTCTGTACAATTTTCATCAGACATTAAGAGAAGTGCTTCTTCTCTCCACTTGGTACATATGCTTTCTACAGAAATTCTGGGAAGTGATTTTGTATGAGTTGATGTGACATTATAAAGTTCAATGGGGATGTGAGCCACAAATTACACTCATGACATGCTCTGTGCTCCTAATGGGCTAACATGAACAGCCCATGGGTTTACCAAAGTGTGATGTTATCTTGTTCTAGCTTAACCAGTGTGTGTGTTAATGTTCTATGCTGACCTGTCCATGTGGCATTTGCCTGTTGCTTTCACCTTCCATGGCAATAATCTAACCTGGAAGTACAAAGGATAAGAAACTGGTGAAAAATCTTATACAAATGGAACCCACAATATGATTTTGCACAAGGAAAAAATATAATAAAGTAGCTGAGAAAGCATATTTCAAAAAAACGCATCAGTAAAAAACTAGCCCATTAACTATTCTGCAGTATTGTTGATATCTCCTTTGGTGGCTTTTATAAATCTGCTAACATAAGCTCTGCCTGGTGTCATGTAGACAGTAGATAAGTCATTTTTTCTAGTCTCACAAAACTTTTTCTAACATTATAATTTTATCTCCAGAAGGAATACTTTATTACCTATGTCAACATAAATTTCAGTGCAGGGTCCATAGTGCTGTAGTTGTGTGTTATTCAGACAGAGCTTAACTTCTGAAAACATTTTCTCGAATGAAAGTTTTAGGAAATTGAGATTTCAGTATTTTCTATGTAGTTTTTTATTCCATTATTTGTAGCATGTGGCTGGTGATGCTTTCATGTTTTTTTGCATGCTCAGGACAATTTGAGTGAGTATATTTAGTCAGCCAGGATATATAAGTATTCATTCCCACGTTTGCTCTTCCTCTTCCTTCTTTTCTTTTAGCAACACTTTGTGTCTAACTAGTAATGTTCTTGTTTGGTTTGGGGTAATTAGGATGTTTTAAAATATTATAAACATATTTTAAAACAAATCTAATACTTATTTTCATTAACTGTGGTTTCAACTCCATCAACATAGGGTTGCACTTGTTTTTCATGGAGAATCTATTTTCTCAATTGACATTTATTTTCCCTCCCAGTATCTTATTTGATTTGATTTTATTTATATTTTAATTGCTTGCTTCTCATTGTAATTGATCAGGGAATGGATTTTAATGAAAATTAAAAATCAAAATTTTTCAGCATTCCTTTATTCTGAAAGAGAAGAAATTAAAGTCCGTTGAAAGAGAGCTAAAGGCTGTCATTTAGACATCATTTTAACATGTGTTTGTGTACAAAACTGTGAAAAAATTCTATGGTGAATAACATCACTTTTAATGACACAGAACTCAAAAAAGCCTGTATTGGAATACCCTGTTACACAGTGTAGGATAAATGATTACGAAAGAAATTTAATTTATTTCATGAAAAGGGAACTTTGATTGGATAAATAGTGAATTAATGAAATTAGAAATTGCTTTTCTTATTATCTATTAAAACTTTTGTTTAAAGTTAAAAATAGTATTCTAAGTAACATATCTGTGTCTATGAATTTAGCTAAGGCTCAGAAAACATACTAACACCTGACAGTTAAAGAGGAGAGGATGTGGGACACAAGAAAATCTGTTTTAATGTAAGAATTCAGTGAGAAAAAAGGCATTCAGAGAAACAAAAAATATGAAGACAGAATTTGAAAATCAGTTGCCTTTTTTGAGGACAAAAATATCTGAATAAAGGCCAGTATGCTCTTTTGATATTTATTAATACACAAAATGTAATACAAAAGAATATTAAGTAATATCATTCATATAATAACCTCCTTGACTTAAAGAGGATATCAAGTAACACCAAAACAATAGAAACTACAATTTACATTCAACCTAAATAACACAAATAATAAGTTTTCAATCAATCTCTCACAGGAAATTATTCTAAAAGTCTGTGCTGTTGGTAACTCCGCCTTTACCTTTTCAGTACTTCCAAACATAAAGAGCAGTAAACGATCACTGTTTCTTAAACTCAGCCTGAAAACCTTTCTAAAATGTAATGTCTTGTTCAATGAAAGAAATAATACATTAACAGATAGAGGAAGTAGAAATGTAGTCCATTAATTTTATGTTAGTAATAAGAGCCTCTGTGAATTTACTGCAGGTAATACTATTCTTAACACATGTTAAGAATACTATTCTTAACACTTGTTAGGAATCCAGTTTATGGAGAACATTAATAATACAAATAGCCAAACCAGTCTTTGATATATAGGCATTCAAATTCCTTGCCTCACTGCACCCAGTTCAACAAGATTATATATAAACAAGGTTTTTAGAAATTGGGTGTTTATTTCCTATTTTAACGTAAAACATTTGATATTTTTCAACTGTGCAGTTACTATCTATTAATCTTTAAACCTCTAAACTATGACAAAGCTAAATAGTGAATTTGTAACAGTAAAATACCAATCTTCATACTGAATTGAAACAATATATTTAGCACAGAAGAAAATTAGCAGTTTCAGTTACTAAGTTATAAGTTATTTTCTTATATTTTAAATGAGATGTATACAGAAGGAAGGAAGGAAGGAAGGAAGGAAGGAAGGAAGGAAGGAAGGAAGGAAGGAAGGAAGGAAGGAAGGAAGGAAGGAAGGAAGGAAGGAAGGAAGGAAGGAAGGAAGGAAGGAAGGAAGGAAGGAAGGAAGGAAGGAAGGAAGGAAGGAAGGAAGGAAGGAAGGAAGGAAGGAAGGAAGGAAGGAAGGAAGGAAGGAAGGAAGGAGAGAGAGAGAAAGAAAGAAAGAAAGAAAGAAAGAAAGAAAGAAAGAAAGAAAGAAAGAAAGAAAGAAAGAAAGAAAGAAAGAAAGAAAGAAAGAAAGAAAGAAAGAAAGAAAGAAAGAAAGAAAGAAAGAAGGAAAGAAAGAAAGAAAGAAAGAAAGAAAGAAAGAAAGAAAGAAAGAAAAAGAAAGAAAAGAAAAAGAAGCCAAAATAGTACAATAACGTTTATTTATGGTTCATAATACATAGATGCCTCCACTTTCACCCAATTTTAATGGATTTTTGGATAAGAATGTAATTTTCCTAAGATCAAACAGTGATATGTGAATCATAAATACTGCAAAACATTACTCGTAGTTGAGTTTTCACGACTGTCCAAACACACAAGATGATTTTCTTCTTTCAATGTCTACTGAAGTTGGCAAGTTGTAACTACTTGTTGATTTTTTAGAATCAGATACATTTTGCAGTGTCTTGTCTACCAACAGAGGAGATATGAATTCAATTCATTTAATAGTTGATATTTGACTGAAACTGAAGAAATGGTCTTCCTTTTAGAGACATAAAAAATACCACACTATCCAGTGCTTTTTCCACATTTTATTTTGAAGACAAAATAGAACTGGATATTTTCAGTTATATCTATTTACTTTCCTTGGTATCTCTTCAAGTATCAGGCAGGAGATTAATACAAGAACAGCATCTATTATTTTTTTTTTGAGCATCTACTGCACATCCACATTTCTTTACTGGTTAGTGACTTTGTGACTCCGATACTTATTTAGCAGATTAAGTAAATGCTAATTCTGAAGAACCATCTACCTCTCAGATTATACTACAAAATCTGATAATGTCAATTTTTAATTCTGTAGAATCTTCACAGACACAGCATGTGAGAAAGTTCCACATTATTCCATGGCTAGTATTTTCGCCAAATTAAAGAAGAAAATTTCTCAACATTCAAAGTCTATTTGAAAACAGAATTTAAACTGACTTGTTATTATTTCAGTAGGAAAATGAAATTCAAATCTTTTATAACCATAAAAATATCATTTAGTTGTGGGTGATAAAAACAAAAACAAAAACAAACAAGAACAGCAACAACAGGCACGAAACAACTTTGACTAGTAACAAAGAAAATTTAGAATTATTGTATATATTTCTTTAGTTCAAAAGAGATAGAATGAGTCAGATCACATAAGAAAATAATCTTTTAACAGCAGGCAAATTGTAGCCTTATCTCTATAGAGAACGTTTTCCCTTAATCCTAGTTTCTATTCTGACTTAATAAAGGAGACACATAAACTGTTTCCATAGTGAGAAAATGCCAGCATTCAAAATCACAATCACCACATGATCTAGTAGTCTGACAGAACCCCCTGTTATATTTGTAGAATCCTATATGATTACTTTCTATTCTGATATTTCTACATGGAATTCCTTCCATTTTGAACCCCTATGAGATGAGAAGACTGAAAAAAAAAAAAAAAAAAAAAAAAGAAAAAGAAGTTAGATGCAAGACTATCAGCTTTTTAAAATACTATCTATGCTGTGACTAGCTAGGTAAAATTTGCCTATATGTAATGCTGTGGAATACTGAAAGTATATGATATCAGATGTTTTGGACTAAAATTTCACAAGAGTAGCCTGTGGTATTCTTGCCCCTGAGCTTGCTTCATAAACCAAAGAAGGCTCCAATTATCTTTTATGGAGGATGTATAAAGTTGTACCATTTTGCAGACCAGCAATACAATTTTCCAGCATTCCTTTTAAATCTATAGTTTAAATTACAATCTATGTATAAAGAAAGAGAGTAGCTTTAGATCTTGAAATGTTAGCTGTCCACTGAGAACTTGAAAAGTGTCAAAAAAGACAATTAAAAAATTCTTGCTGTTAAATCAATCCTGTATTTAAGTAACCTTCCATAGTTTTAAAGGCATACACTCACACAGCCCATCCCCTCTCAAAACAATGGGACTAAAAAAACAGTATTTTGAGGGAGCAAGAGGACCACCTTCAATATTTGTAAATAAAATCTTCTAGAAAAAGTTATTTCATAGCAAAGTTGCTCAATTAATGTTGCATCTGAATCTGAAACCGAGTAAAATTCAGTATGTGCAAAGCCTATGTATTTTTAATAAACTGATCATTAATATTTCAAACTTGCTTCATTATGATACTATACAGCTACCAGATACAATAAAAACCAAGTTTTGTTTAATTGATGATTTGCCATTAATTGGACAAAACCAGTCTGGTTTCCTTCACTTTATTATTTAACTTAATACAGAAATGAAAAGGCTTATGCATAGGACTGAAATTGAAGCCCTAGCAAATGCCTTCTTCTTTTTAGTAACTGTGTGGAATTTTACTGTTAATGCTTTTTTTTTTTTTTTAATATATCCATTTAGATGCTTACATGTTGTCTAGTGCAGACCATATGAATATAACTCCCTAGAATGGATGCAGCCCTTCCAAAGACTAATTAATGTCACTCCCATCTGGGGATAATTGCACAGACTGCTTATAGGCTCAACAATAACTTGGGGGAAAAAGCTCAAGTTTATTTGAAATTTCTGACTTCTTCCATGTAGGCCTGGGGCTATTTCTAGAACAAGTTTATTCTTTTTTTTAGACTAAATTGCATGCATTTCTACGGTAGAAATATAGGATCAAACATTAATTCTTGTTGCTGTAGCATTTAAGTGTGACTAAGCAAAGTGCTACCAGAAATTCTTGCTGTGTACTGATTGATTACAAATTACTAATAATCTTAAAAACCATTTTTACAGTTAGAATAAGTATTTTTAGGATAAGGGCATCAGTCTACCTCCTACTTATTCTGTTTATTTTATTTTATTTTTTTGGGGAAGTTTTTGCCGTAACACCTAACACCACCCAATCTACAATCTCATTTGGACCTTATAATAGCCTTTATCGCATGATACAAATAAGAAAAGATTAACATTCTGACTTAGTAAATATCTCTCTAATTGTTTTCATGTTACACAATGAACTATATCCAGATTTCCAATTTCTACTTCCAAGTCACTTTAATAGAGTGAATAAATAATAGCAATTCAAAGCCTAACTTTCAGTTTTAGCTACTGCTACATTTCCTAGCCCTGATTATCTATAATAGCGTTAGTGCTCAAAATTTTCTTCTGATGGTTAGCAGCCTGAACAGAAAAGACTGTGTCACTACTCATGGAGCCTTCTTTCACTGCTCTTTAAGTGCTCTCTTGTGTAATCAGAAAACTTGGATAATTCATATAACATATAGATGAACACTGAATTTTTGAAACCCTATGGTAGTTCAGCTACCAAAGTCTTTGAAGTCCACCCATCACTGCTGGGATGTAAGCAGTTTGTTTCACAGTCTGTCGATTGTTCATATTAATATAGCCAAGTCATTAGTTGCACTGTCTGTGTAAGGGTTTTCCAGTTTAATCCATACTATATTTTCTGCATGAACGGTGTTGACTTTGAAAAGTGACTATTCAGCTAGGGGTTGAGAGAAGGGTTATTCTTCTGAATGGGATAATAGAAAACCAACTGACTGGATTTAACCTACTGCAGACAGATTTATATATTCCTTATTCACATTTTTCATGTCAACTTTCTTTTGAAGTGACTTTGACAGCAGAGGTAGAAAATCTGGTTGAGTTGAGCACTTTGATCCAAGATGTAGGGATTAAATGATCAAACTAGCAAATATTCAATATATATTTCTTCATCTTATAATATTTCTAAAACTGCATTTGACAATGTGAACAGTTGAATTTCACTTGCCTTTTATAGCCTTCAGATCCTTTCAGAAATTTCTAGAGTATACATCTGCATCTCTGAATTTCATAGTAACTCTAGTGGGAATACAGATCTTATTTGTTAACTTGTATGTTAAGTCTTATTAGTATATTCTGATGGCCTAAATGAGAGCAGCAGAAGTTGTGAATAATAATTTCCAAACTAAGTATTTTTGAAAGGCTTTTAAATAATTTCTTTTAGATAAATACCATTCCAGTTCTAAAAATTGCAAATATACTTCTCTGCAAATACAGGGTATAAAAACATTCCTATCTTCTTTATATGGTATCTAAGCTTCTTCAGCTAGCCCATAAGAAACATCTGTCAGTTATGCAATTAAATATGGGAATATAGTCACTGCAGCAGAGAAAAAGCCTAGCAATAGACTGGAAATTGATCATCTCACAGAGAGCTTATAAAAAAAAGGAGTGAGACTGGGAATTTAATAATCATCTCCATATTTGCCAACAATTGAAGACTCTAGATTGCATTTTAAATTGACAAGAGTCTTTACTGTGAACTTTTTATATAATTAACAACTAATGCTCTGAGTCTAGGACAAAGAACTGGGTGAAAGTGATACAAAAAAAGGTTAAACTTTATTTCATACTGTTTGTTATTGCTGTTGTTTTGGTTTTGTTTATTTGTTTGCTTTCTACTAAAGGGAAAGAGTGACCTTGTAAATACTTTTGGACTCCCTTAGATACCAAAGTAGAAGGAAGGATCACAAGGCACAGAACAAAATTTGTTATTCATTTACCCTTGCTCTTGGTTCCACCTCTCAAAACCTGCTTTCTGTAAAGCTAACTAATGCCTGGAAATCCTGAATATCAATGAGAGATGAACACGGGAAACCAGACACTTCTATACTTCATATTTTTTATTTTTATTTTTTTACTTTGGAGAGAAAATACGGGAAAATAGGCAAGGACAATAGGACTTAGGCATCTTCTTCCAACTATGCATTAATTCAATGGGTCTAAAGAAGTTTGACTGTCTTAGGGCATGTCTACAAAGATGCAGACAAGCTAAAGGTCATCTACTCCAAATGACATTTTCAGGTTGTAAATGAGCTATCCGAAGACAGGAAATAAATTGGTGTAGCTATTCAGTATTGTATCTTCTGGACCAACCAGTATCTGTGCTCTGACTAGCTTCGTATACATGCAAACAACATGTGTTTGTACACCTCTTCATCTTTCATGAAGCTTTGGTTTCTCCCTGCTACCCTAGAGGAAATACTCTGCACCGCCTCAAAAGTCACTTCAATTTCTCAACCAATTTTGAGCACAAATGCCTAAAAACTCCTTTTGAGTTGCTATAATAAAATAAAACTTTTTTTTTCTCCAGGTACTAATATTTAATATATATACATATGTATATGTAAAGCAAATCAGACTTTTCAAGATTCACACTGATCTGATTTCTTTTTTTTTTTTGTTTTTTATGTCAGAGAAATTTTGTTTGTTGGCTTATTTCATTGGAATTACTTAAGCTTGATATTACAATAGGAAAAATTAGAAGCCAGTCTGTTATTAAAAGAACAGAGCAGGGTTTTTTCTTCAGTGAACCTATTCCTTAAGAAAACTTAGCCTCTGCAGACCCAAACTAACATGATTTAAAGAGAATCAAAAGACAGCAAATGTTGCTTATCCATGGGTATAATTTATAGAGTCATTTTCCAAAATGTTGGTGTAAGCTTAAACTTGCCTATGAAGGAGTAAGTAGACTAATTTGTTATCTCTTTCTTTACAGGGCTTGGCATTATCCTGTTCACTAAACAGGGTAATTACAACACCATTCTTAGCAAAATGCATATGCTGTAGGTGTATTTTGAAAAATGATTTGATGTTAGCATTTTAAATAAATATTAATGATCTTCCATAAATAGAAAATCTTCTCTTATAAATCTAGCCAGCCCTTTTCAACAAGTGTATCAAGAAGGACTCCCTTGTACCTGTAATATTTCAAGGCCAGAAGAAATTGCAGAACTCACTTGTTTCTGCTTAAAATATCTAGCTATTAAGGATAATAATTTAAATATAGAAAATGATCATTTATTGAGCATTTGTTTTGTTCATGTAGGTATCAATGCAGACCTAAAACTTTTTTGTAGTGCTTGTATGTGGTGTTCCTGGTGCCTGAGCCTATTGTCAGGGGTGTGAGCACTGAGTGACCTTTAAGATGCCCACTAATGCAAGCCATTCTATGATTCCATGATTTTATGATCTTATGATTCTATATGTTTCCTAAAAGGCCTGTTGGTTGGGCTATCAGCCACTACATAATGTTTTATATTGTCTGTGATCTTGCTAAGGATGTACTCTATTCTATCAATTAGATCATTAATGAAGATGTTAAACAGTGTTTTACCCAGTACTGGCACCTGTGGTGCATCACCGGTGACTAGTGTCCAACTGGAGTTCAACCTGCCGATTGTAATCCTCTGAGCCTAGCAGTCTGGACAGTTTTCAATACACCTCAGTGCCCATTTATCTCATGCACATTTTTCCAATTTGTCTATGAGGATTTTATGGGACCAAGTATCAAAAGCCTTGCTCTTGCCAAGAATAACAACATCCAGTGTTCCCAGTGTAGTGATTCTGGCTGAGAGTAATCTAATTTCCTTGAGAAGAGCTCACAAGGTACTACTGTGAATGAAAGTGCTGATGACACGTCAGTTCTTGAGGTATTACTGAGCAATAATTGCAGATTGTCACAGCTTTCTGTTTCTTACTCTGACCATTACAGAATGGGCTAGTAATGCTGTGAAAGACAGAAACTGTTTTCTTTTATTAATTGTCTCAAAGCTTGCTTCGTGAGGCCTTTTTGGTGATAAGACTCTAAGTGAGAACTGCAGGTTATCTGGGTGGGTGTCACCGTGCCACAGTGCCTCTGCTTATTGTTGTAAAGATAAGCAGAAGTGGGGCCAAGCCTGTCTTTTTCGGGGTTCGGCTTGGAGAAGCTGATCACTGCAAAAGGCGATAATGCTTGTGCATGGCAATGAAGGTACCACTCCCTGCTGGCTTATCTGTTGGGCCAGGTATGTCACACTAACAGAGAAAAAAAAGAAAAAAACCTGAGAAATGGAGGATAAAAGGCCTTCACTAAACTAGCAACTTTGGAGAAGAACTCCCAAAGAAAAAATCTTTGACGGAGAACTCCCGAAGAGGAAACGGAGAATTCCCTGAGGGGGGAAACTCTGCAGACGGACCCTGAGGCCTGCTTGCTGTCATCTCCCATCCCCCGCGGTGACCAGACGAGTTCTCGAGACTACGAACTTCGCTGGATCCACGGTGGTGATTATATCTCTCTTGCTTTCTATCAAGACTCCTTGCTTTTTATCCCTTTTCTATCGCTCACCTTCCCTTCCCCATATCCCTAAGCAACTAGTAATTGTAATAAACTGGTTGGGCTAACATTTGACCCGTTGTGTCTTAATCTCGCCATCGGGTATACACATAATCAAAGAACCTCGTCTCCCTCCTTTATATTGGAGCGTGACATTTCTTAATGGCGTAGTCGGCAGGATAATCTCCATGACTCGCCTTCCTCCCTCTTTTATATTGAAAACCGTCATTTCTTAATGGCGTAGTCGGCAGGATACCCGACAGTGAGAGTGTTGCCCTTCCAGGTATAGTTGATGTGTGTACCTTCTGGAGTTGTCCGGAGTGATATTTATTTTTGATAATTTAGATGTGAGTGCCTCTCCAGAAAGGTCACTCCGCATATTGAAACTTAGTTGTGTTTGTGGGAACTTTAAGTAAAGTTGATCCTTTTCCTGTGTGCACCTCCTGGAGATGCAAGGAGTGATAATTCGATCTAACGTGAGCACCTCTCCAGGAAGATCACTCCACTGAAACTTAACTGTGTCTTTGGAACTGTTTATGTGTGTGCCTCTCGGGAACCTATTAAGTGATTTTGGGACCCGTGAAGATTATTGTGCATTTTCAAAACGTAAGGGTACCTCCTAACTTAGTCGTGAGGTTTGAAGTTTTTTTTTCTCTGTGTGGCTTCACAGAGAAGTGAGAAGTGATTTACGTATTTGCATTTCCTTTGATCCTCTTTGTCTTTTGCACGCTCCTCTCAGTAAACAGAGGAGTGGTCTGAGTATTTGCATTTGTTTGGCTCGAACTTTTTGGATACTTTACCCTCTCTCTTTCTCCGTGTAGATTTTTCTGCATATTGAGAAATGAGCGACAGTGTAGTCACAATGAAAGGTGAAGATGTGTTATTTGAACTTTTAGAAAAGCACGGTGCCAGGCCCTCGTTAACAGGGGTGGACTGGGCACGGCAAAACTGGCATAATCTGCAGAGTGTTTCAGACCGTATTAGTGTTCTGCAGAAAAATGCTCGTACCCGAGCTGGAAAAGGAAAGGCATTTATTTGTGCAGTACTGGGTTCGGCTCTGGTTGCAGCCATTGAATTCCGTGACCAGCAGCTTAAAGCAGAGAACCAAACTATAGAGTCACTGCAGGAGTTGGTTAAAACTCTACAGAAACAGACAGAGGAACTCAAAAGGCAATTAGAAAATGAGAAACATAATTCAGCCCTCTTACTAGAGGCTCTGAAGGGTAACTGTAAGGATACCAGTGACACTGTTACCAATAGTTTGCCTCAAGAAAAAATCTATCCTCTAGAAGGACTGGAAGGAATAAAGGCAAGGCTAGACAAATTAGAGGCCTCTCCAGCTCCAATACGTCCTTTGATAAAAACTGAATATACTTTTGATAACGGTGAGGATCTAGACCCTCAAATGAATGTTAAGGAAATTCCCTTTTCAGCCACTGAACTAGCAAAACTGAAAAGAGATTTTAGCCGTTCTCCAAAAGAATCAGAAACTGAGTTTGTATGGAGAGTTAGTCTCAGTGGTGGAGACCAAATACTGTTAACTGAAAAGGAAGCTGAAGGTTATTGGGGACCAGGAGTATTTTTAACTACTGGCAACAATCGTGCTCCTTGGTCCCTCACACAGAGAGCTGCCTATTGGGCAGGGGGTCTTAACCCTCCAGAAAGGGGAGACCCTCTTGCTATTACTGGGAGTGTTGATCAATTAGTAGAAAGCGTTCAAAAGGCTGCTTGTCTGCAAATGATGTATGATAGAAAGCTGCAGACACATCATGAATCACCTATGATGATTCCTGTTGATCCTGAGAGGATGACTCCTTTAATTAGGGGGCTTCCTGAATCACGAAAATCTATAGGCATACAACTGCAAGGAAAAATACGGGCTATGCCTCAGGGAGAAAGAATTCAGGCAGCGTTAGTAGGAGCTGCAACCCCTAACCACTTGCAGTCAGGGTACAAAGCATGGACGTGGGGGGAGGTTGCCCAAGAATTAATTAACTATGGGAGAAAATATGGACCGGTGATTTCTCCCTCCAGTAAAATTGAGACAAAGGGAGTAAGGCGTGCAGTGGCCAATTTGACCCCTCCCCTATCTAACCGGGAGAACAACAGATTCAAAAGGGTCTCATTTTCAGTGAAACCAAGTGGGAGAAATATAAATCATAAACGTAATAGTTTTTGGATGCTGGGCCGACAGAAGGGTATTCCACGAGAATTAATGGATGGATTATCTACAGACAAGTTAGAGGAGTTAGTTAATGGATGGCCAAAACAAAAGCCTGAAAGAAGTGATACTCCACCTCCGAGTGCCCCCAACTTTGGAATCAGCACGGGCACTAGGACTGCAGGAAAACTGATTCCCTCGCCCCTCTCAAGTGAGTGGGGGGGAGGAGGGTGGATGTACATTAGAAAACTTACAGCAAAAGGAAACGACCTGTTAAATACCCTTAGAAGGCTAAGCATGCCTCAGAAAAAGAATACAAAAGTACCACTCACTGGATTATTCCCTCATTTTAACCATATTAACAAGCCCCAAAAGGGCAAGCCGATGTCTCGTTTTGTCTTACAGAAGATCCCCGTTGGACCTCGACTGAATACAGCTGACTTTAACCATTTGTGTTTTGGGACAAATGTTAAAGATTTGATCATACTAGAACGCTGAATGCACTGTATTTTGGTTGCATAGTATCATGTTTCAGGTTGTTGTGGGTGTGGGTGCTGTCTTTAGGTCTGTTAAACTTCACGCTTGGGTTTGAGTTTTCACAGGTTTTGCTGGCTTACTGGCTACTCCCTGCACAGTAACGCCATTCCTTTTGATCCCTTCTTCTACCCCTTTTTATCACACTGATTATGATGTGCATGTAACTCCGCTATGGTGTTTCCACCTTCCTAAAAAAAAAATTTTGAAAATTAACCAAGGGACCCATCTAATATTTATCAGATGTGGTCACAAAAAGAAACCCATTATGTTGTTGATGCTTTTTAGTGTCAGAGAGATGTTTATTGTAACACCAGTCCAGGAGTTCCATCCAAAACATGGAGGTTGGAAAGTGTCTATGTTTTGTTAAGTGAAGTGTATGTTTCTGTGTATGTTTCTCTAATGTTTTATATTATGGGATATCCTAAACACACTATCCCATGAAAGTTCTATAGACTATAACAATACTTGAACTTGCCAAACTAGTATATATCTCTCTCAGCATTTCAATTGCTTTTGAGATGCTTAAATGACAATTCTGTTCATACTTAACTATGAAGCAACATGCAGTGTTGCTGTGTGGTGAAGTTATGCCTTCGCTCAGCCTATTAGAAAACATGTTTGTTTCATCTATAGTCCTAGCAAAACACCAAATGATCTTTGAAAACATTACATGGCAAATCCACGTATTGTTGAATTGTACTAGATTACATGCTTTCTGAGAATTAAAATCACAAATACAACAAGTACTGATAATGGCATTGCAAAACCAGTTAGTGCTTGGTTAGTTGTTAATGAATAGGTTGTTTGTGGCAAACTGAATGACTCTAATTGTTGTCTAAAGAGCGATGAACGGTAAAGTTGTTAAACAAATTGCCCAGGGTATACGGAAAATTGCCCATGTTCCTGTTCAGACTTGGGAAGGCCTAGACTCTGATCTTTTCTCCTGGCTTCCGGGTGGCCCATGGGTGAAACGTATTCTGTTTTATCTGTTGTGTGTTGTTGCAACTCTTTTGTTTATTCCTTGCATGATTCCATGTTTTATTCAACTTATACAACGTGTTGTATCTTCTATGCACATTGTAACAACTTCAACTGATCATGGACAAGTCCAACAGATCAGAGCAACAATTGTAACTAAGCCCAAAAAATCCTTTATAGCAATTGTATAACGTTTAACTCCCCCTTACTCCCCCACCCCCTTTTTCCCTACTGCTTCTTTTTTTTTCTTTCCTTCCCCTCACCACCGTGGACGGATGTTTGCACATCAGTTTCAGGCAATCTTTGAGCCACCGGGTGGTGTGAAAGACAGAAACTGTTTTCTTTTATTAATTGTCTCAAAGCTTGCTTCGTGAGGCCTTTTTGGTGATAAGACTCTAAGTGAGAACTGCAGGTTATCTGGGTGGGTGTCACCGTGCCACAGTGCCTCTGCTTATTGTTGTAAAGATAAGCAGAAGTGGGGCCAAGCCTGTCTTTTTCGGGGTTCGGCTTGGAGAAGCTGATCACTGCAAAAGGCGATAATGCTTGTGCATGGCAATGAAGGTACCACTCCCTGCTGGCTTATCTGTTGGGCCAGGTATGTCACACTAACAGAGAAAAAAAAGAAAAAAACCTGAGAAATGGAGGATAAAAGGCCTTCACTAAACTAGCAACTTTGGAGAAGAACTCCCAAAGAAAAAATCTTTGACGGAGAACTCCCGAAGAGGAAACGGAGAATTCCCTGAGGGGGGAAACTCTGCAGACGGACCCTGAGGCCTGCTTGCTGTCATCTCCCATCCCCCGCGGTGACCAGACGAGTTCTCGAGACTACGAACTTCGCTGGATCCACGGTGGTGATTATATCTCTCTTGCTTTCTATCAAGACTCCTTGCTTTTTATCCCTTTTCTATCGCTCACCTTCCCTTCCCCATATCCCTAAGCAACTAGTAATTGTAATAAACTGGTTGGGCTAACATTTGACCCGTTGTGTCTTAATCTCGCCATCGGGTATACACATAATCAAAGAACCTCGTCTCCCTCCTTTATATTGGAGCGTGACAAATGCTCAAGAGGATGGGGAGAGAACACAGTTGGAACAGGTGACCCAAAATGACCAAAGTAATGTTCTAGAATATATGACATCATGCTCAGTAATAAAACTTTGAGAGACATGGAGAGCAATTCTGCAGTAGCTGCTGCTCAGGAACTGGATGAGTATTGGTCTGTTGATAGTATTACTTATTTTTTGCATTACTTGTTGGTTTGGTTTCTAATTTTTTTTTAATTTGAAAAACAAGTTTTCTCACTCTAATACTTACAATTCTCTTTTCCAAACCCATCCTACTGAGGAGGATGGGAAGAAGTGAGAAAATTCTCCATAGTGCTTAAGTGCCTACTGGGCTTAACTCATCACAGTTCATCCACTCAGCAAGTCATTTTGTTGTAGAAAGACACCAATTTGATCATGCATGATTTCTCTTTGTCAGTGCTGACTACTCCCAATTACTGTCTTGCCCTTGATATGCTTGGAAACTTTCTCAGGAATGTTTGCTTCACAGTGAGTCAAGTGGGACTGATCCTAGATCTTTTTTCTTAACTTCAAGCTTTGTCAGTAGCTGCTGATTTCTAATCAATATTAAATAAAAAAAGGAAAAAAGGGGAGAAAAAAAAAAAAGATAAAAGATAAAAAGGAAATACTCGAGTGATTCCAGCAATAAATTGACTCCAGCTGCTGCTCTGTCCTGCCTTATTAGTTTGAGAATATGCTGTTTTAACAGTGAATCAGTACTGACTAGAAGATTGTTCATAAATCACACTTTCCGTAGCTTCTTTGCATATCTTAAGGTTGGAATATTGCTTGATTCTTCTTGCTAAGTGGTAAGGTTAAGAGGATGAGGGGAGAAAAAAAAAAAGAAAGAAAAAAGAGTGCTTTTCTTTTGGTTGTTTTGGTTGATTGGTTTAAGTTTATTTTATCTCCTAAGCAGGTGGGGAATCTTCTCTGTATGCAGTAGAAAATTATTCTGAAATGTCTGGGATGTCTTGACATATGACAACATATGACAACGGTTTTCAGACCAGTTTTAACTACATATGGAGGGGGCAGATAGAAGTGAGAAGTGATGAGTATGTAATACTTAGAATTCAGAACTGTAAAGACTTGTGAGAGGAGGATGCAATTAGTGTAATCAGGTTTGAGAGATTATGACTGAGTATTCCCATGGCAAAAAGAATCACAGAAAGATAAGACTGGAAGAATTTTAATGAACTCACTTGTCCCAGTAATGCACAAAATATTAGATATAGTCATGTTGATCTTAATGTTTTTGTCTTACCCGTTTTAAAAGACCTTTAATGATACACATTTACAGAAATAAACAGTCAGCAGATAGTCAGGAATGGGATACACTAGTTTACCTGATATATAGGCCTCATTAGCAGGAATTGTAGGAATGTTGTAGTGACTGTAATTTAGCTCCTTGACTAAAAACACACCGTAGAAATGTCTTCTAAATATACAGTTTAAAGAACTACAAGAAATTCAGCTCATGTAAATCAATATTCTTTCATTGACTTCAAGAGAACTAAGTCAATTTACCCTAGCTGAGAGTCTAGCTCCAAATTTCATGGTTCAAACTCACCATAAACCAGTGAGGAGAAGTTTAAGAAGGCAAACAGCCCACAAAATTAAATTGATCTGCAAATATGAAGTACTTCTTACCATAAATTAATTTGTCAGTAGATACTGGTTTCTATCATATACTGTCAAGAATCTCATTTAGCAGCAAAGGAGCTGAAGTGACAGTTGTAGTTTGAACATTTTACCTTTTAACATCTGTACAAATGGCTGAAAATAGATTTTCTAATGGAAAGCCTGCAAAATCCCCATAACAACGGAAGTAAAAAGATATTCAACTGCAATAAAACAGCATAAAGCAAATTTACTAGAATAATATGTGGGCAATTCATCATCACAACTGTAACATTTTAAATAACGGGATGTCTGCTCCCTGGGCACACTGCAATTAGAATGAGTTTGCAATAAATGTGTTCATTAAGTTGAATCACTAGGTTGTAAAAAGAGTCATCAGACAGATGACTTCAATGTAGTTAGTTTGTTTCTTTGTTTCTCTTCTATTATTTTTTTTCCCTTATATTTGAAGGGAAAAGAATTTTCACTTATAGACACGCACTTGATATGCTAAATCATGGTCATTTCATTGTTTTTTCCTACATAAGTTTTACATGGGAATCTGCATTTCTCCTATTAAAGTTCAGATTTCTTATTCACTGGACTAGATAATATAAAGAGCATAAGAGTAAAATCTAAGTATCTCATATTAGTTGTTTTATGCTAGTAGCATTTTTACCAGATATGTGTGATGTTTTCTGCGGGATGTATGATAGAATTTCATTACTCTGAGAATGAAAAATGTATCACAGGCATTTCAAATCTGTTTAGAGGATCTGATTAATCTAACAAGGAAGCAAAGGAGATATCCTACCTTTCTTTCTTTCTCTCTCTCTTCCTCTGCTTTATCCTCTCACTCACTATTGGATTTTATTATGGTAATTTATCTAGATAGCAGAGCTGAAGGGGAATATGGAGGAAGTGCCTCTGTATAGTTAATAGTTACACTATGGTATGAATAGCTGTTTCACATTCTGGAAAGACTGATGAAACTGATACAGTATGTAGTAAACGAACTCATTTGACCTGATTCTATTCTCACTGATAAATGATGTTAATCAGGAATAGCTCTGAGCACACATATAAAACTAGTGAAGGTTTGCTGAAAATCAGAAGCATATGCTATGCAAATAATAAGGCATAAAATGAAGTGGCTCTTTTTTCACACTCACCAAAGGAATCTAGTCATTTGTTACAAGTCTGTGGAAGCTATAATTCTTTAATATTAGTTATTTTGGAGGTCCAACAACCATTAATAATGGAACAGACATTTGACAAGAAATATGAGGTACAAAGTTTCTGAAAAAATACAGATGGAAATTAATTTTCTACATCGTAAGTTTTAAAAGTGACTGACAACATAGTCATTTTTGGATACTTAAATTGGGATGAATTTAGAGATACATTACACTTTCTCAATAGTTTGATCAAATGTATCTGGATACCTTCATTTGACTATCAAAGACAGATCTGAGTGAATGTGCTCACAAATGTACTTCCTAGTCCTAATTTTTATTGCCAGGGAAGTAAAAAGCTAAAAGGCACAAAAGAAGCCGTACAATAAGGTTAGTGCACTTTGATCAAATTGTAAGTGGAGTTGTTGTTTGGAATTCACAAATTAATATGTTACAGGGAAGAAAAGTACTTGTAGAGTGTTACAAGGTCTCCCTACATCCTTCTTATCTCTAGGCTAAATAACTCCAAAATACCTAAATAACTTTCAGTTTCTCTTCATAGGAGAATTGTTCCAGCCCTCTGATAATTCTAGTAGCTTATTTCAGTTGGGATAGAGTTAATTTTCTTCCTAGTACCTAGTATGGTGTTGTGCTATGGATTTAGGATGACAACAATGTTGGTAATACACCAGTGTTATAGTTAATGTTATAGCTCTTGCTGAGTCATGCTTACACAGTCAAGAACTTTTCACCTTCTTGTGCTGGAAGAAACAGAATGAGGACAGTTGACCCAAACTGGCCAAAGGGATATCCCATATCATATGGCATTATGCTGATCAATAAAGCTGGGGGGGAGTTTGCAGGCAGGCGGTGGAGGGAGGGGGGATGGGGGGGTGCTGGAAGGGGGGGGGATACCAATGCTCTGGGATTGGCTGAGCATCAATTTTACTGTGCATTACTTGTTCTGTATACTTTCTCATTATTTTTCCTTCCTTTTCTTAAACTGTCTATATCTCAACCCATGAGTTTTACCATTTTCCCGTTCTCTTGACCATCCTACTGGGGATCGGAGAGTGGGTGAAACACTATGCAGTGGTTATCAGCCTGTCTGGATAAACTACAAGAGTGGCCCTCCCCTGGACAGCTCCAGCAGACTGCCCTTTTTCTTTTTCTGTCTTGAGCGTCTTGTCTCCAGACCTGGGTACAATATTCCAGGTGGGACCTCATGAGAACAGAATCATCTCCCTTGTCCTGCTGATCACCCTTATTTTGATCTAGCCTAGGATAAAATCAGCCTTTACGATACCAAAGAACAGTTTAGCACGCTGCAGCCAAAAGTCTGAGTTCTATCTTCTATCTTCTGAGCTCAATGAAGTGGAACTTAGCATTAAAAGATTATTTGTTTGCTGAATTATAGATAGAGCATTACAAATAAATAAATACATAGATCACTAGACGTGGTATAGAGTTCAGGTAGTTAAAACATATATGCATATATATACATACGTGTGTGTGTGTGTGCCAAAAATCATAAAACCATGACAGTATGTATATATTCAGAGAGGGAAAGATTTTTGTTTTAGACTGGATCTCTGGTGACAGCTGAATATTAAATGGAAGTAGATGCAATAGAACACTGTTAAGACAAAGCATAGTATATGGTGGTGCACATAGCTGACAAGTTCATCTACTTAAGAATTCAGACTAGAATAATAGAATTATCACGGTTAGAAAAGACCTTGAAGTTCATTAAGTTCAACCATCAGGTTTTTATGACTTGAGTGCAGAACCAAGTACTTACATTTTTGAATGTAATTTGATTGGACTTGATCCACCAAGGCTATCCAGATTTGTCTGCAGAGCCTTCCCATTCTCAAGTATATTGGCAGACCTGCCTAACTTGATATCACTAGTGAACTTACTGAGGGGACATTCAATCTCCTCATCAAGCTCACTGATAAAAATTTTAAAATTTGGCTTCAGCAATGAGCCCTGGGAATTTCCACTGCTGAATAACAACCAGCTGTACTGAACTCTATTTGCTATGACCCTTTGACCCCAGTCATCCAGACAGTTCTTTTCCCAGCAAAATGTATACCTGATGAAGCCATGAGAAGTTAGTTTATCCAGGAGAAGGCTGTGTGAGAGGGTATCAAAAGATTTACTAAAATCCAGGTGAACAACATCCACATGCTTCAAAATATCTTGCTTAAGTGGATTACTTTTTTTTTTCCTTGTCCTTAGATATCCTGAAGCTTCTTAAGCTAGTAAACATGCCTCGATGTTCGACTTATTTGAGTGTGACTGGCAACTGTTCTCCATATCATATGCATATAAAAGACACTTCTCCACTACATGTATTTGCTTCTCTGTGTTTGGTTCCCTTGGCAAGGTTTGGTAGTGTGAATGCGATAGTGGTGGCATCTCTAAGAGGAGCCCAGAACCTGCCAAGATCAAGGCCAGTTCTAGCAAGATCCAAAAGGGACAATTGTCCAGAGCTGAGCCATGATCAATGCTGATTGTGACTCTGGGAAACTAGATATAGGAAAGGAAAGATCTGCTGCACAACAGTAGATGAGAGAGAGGAGTGAGAAAGTGTGAGACTAACAACCCCACAGACATCATGGTTAGTATAGAAGTAGGGCATGAGATGCTCCAGGCATGGAGCAGAAATTCCCTGCAGCCCAGGAGAAGCTCATGGAGGAGCAACTGTCCCCCTGCATGGGCAGCACACATAGCAGATCTCCACAGGCAGCAACAAAGGAGTCCACGTACAGCAGTGCATGTGGCCCAAAGGAGGTGCAGCCCATGGAGATCCCCCACAGGAGCAGCCCCGGGCCGGAGCTGCAGACCATGCAGAGGAGACTGTGGTGTGTCAGTACAGCTGGGGGAAATGTGACTTTTGTGGAGCAGTTCCTGAAGGATGGGCCCCATTGTATGAAGCCATGTTGGCTCAGTGTTTGAAGAGCTGAAGCCCATGTAAGATCATTCCAGGAAGGAAAACATCTTGTGGAAGGGACCAATAGTGTTTTCACTCTTCTGTGCTCCTAGGTGGTTTTTATTTGCTTTTAGTTCCTCACTGCTCTGGTCTGTTAGTAATAGGCCATACATTACATTAATCTTCCTATGTTGAGGCTCTTTTGTCCATGACTTGGTGAGTCATGACTTTTGCCCATACTTTGTGAGTGATCTTCTTGTCCTTATCTCAGTTCTTGACTCCTTTCATGCTGCATTTTCTCCCCCAGTTCCTTTGAGGAGGTGAAAAGTAGTATGGTGAGGTTTAGTTGTCCATCAAAATGAAACCAACACAAACTCCCATACTTTACACACTGTCTTAGCATGTTCCCCAGGGACATGTCCTGTGAAGAAAATTGGAAAGACAGGAATAGGAAAGTAGGTTTCAGAAACAGAATATATAAAAATAAAGATGACAGCCTGAGGATAAGGCTTGAAGACAGAGATCAGGTTACAGCATAATGAAAACACTGATGTTATGAGTACCTTCTTTAACATAGTCTTTATCAGAAAGACTAGCTTTCAGGATTCCCAGGCCCCAGAGATTATGCTGAAACTCTGAAACAGTAACAATGTACTTTTGGTGGAAGATGACTAGGTCAGGGAGCATTTCAGCAAAGTAAACACGGAAAAGACCATGGATCCTGAATAGATGTATGCATAAGTGCTGAAGGAGTTAAGAGATGTAATTGCAACTTCACTCCATATAATCTTTGATCGGTCACTGCAAGTTTCCAAAGACTGGAGGAAATTAAAAATGTCACATGTATCTTCAATAAAGGCAAGAAGGAGAACCTGGAGAACTACAGGCCAGCATGCCTCACTTCAATCCCTGGAAGTGTGATGAAACTAGAAACTACTTTTGGGGTCTAAAGGAAGAAGAAACCATCAGGAGCAGTCACTATGAATTCAAAGGGAAGTTATCCTTTTTCTAGACTGCCCCATAATCAAAGAACCCAAAATTCTTGTGTTTGCACCAGCCTCTCAGCCATGTGTTTATAAAAAGTGTTTTCCTGGTTGTCTCAGTGCCTTTCCTGCCACTGTGAATATAAGCAAATACTAATTGTATGCCTGCTCCATCAACTAACCTCCCCAGTTCCCTGAAATCATTTCATAGTCCTCAGGCTTCTGTCAGAGACCTCATCACTGCCAACCTGAACTATCAATAAAGGATAATAATCAAAGGGGTGGATCAGACTCAGAGGTTTTCTAGAAATATCCCTGAGCTGGGCCCCAGGGAGGCAGCATACCTCCCTATGGGTAGGGTCAGGCCAACACTATGAAGATCAGTGGTGTCCCTTTCGGATTCTTTGTTTCTTAAATAATATTTATGTATCCATGGCTTAAGAGGCTATGAAACAATTGACAAATGGAAAGTTTATTCACCCAGTGGAGTGAAATTTTGGAACAACATTTCAAAAGAAGCTGTACATTCTCTGAAGAGAAAAATTAAAAGATCTGACTTCCTATGGAATTGTAAATGATTCCCACAGAAGCCCCTCTGGTACATAACTGTACAGTAAGAGGGAATTAGATAATATATGCAGTTTCTTTCCAATATCTTATTATTCACCAATATCTTCATCTCCTTACGTTGACCCCTCCTTACTGAGTAACAAGGAGCAATGCTACAGCTACGTTCAAATTATTGTCATGGTTTTATGATTTTTGGTACTGGTATTCCACATCCGATCCAGCCCGGTAAACCGTTGACAATTATACATGGGCTGACATGATTTCCAGAACTGTGTTGTGCTGTTGATAGACATTCTAGAAAGAAAGATAATTGTCACAGTCACATTACAGTTCTTCTGTCACAAAAGAAACTTAAAGGACTTCTGTTTCCTTCCCTTCCCTTCCCTTCCCTTCCCTTCCCTTCCCTTCCCTTCCCTTCCCTTCCCTTCCCTTCCCTTCCCTTCCCTTCCCTTCCCTTCCCCTTTCCTTTCCACCTGCCCTTGCCATTCCCTTGCCCCTTCTCCTTCCTTTGCCCCTTATTTTCCCCATTTCCTTTTTTTTTCTCTTCCCTTACTCTTCCCCTTTCCCATTCCTTTTTCCTTTCCCTTACATTTGCTTTGTTTTTAAGGTGAACTAATAATTTCTTCTGGTATGTTAGTTTGATGTCAGTACTTTTCTTATTAACAAAATCCTAAGTACTGACATTTGTTGATAAAGTCTAAAAATATTTTCCTCAAAAATACAGAATTTTGTTTTTGTAAGTTTTTGGTTTGCTAGACTACACCTGAAATAATATATATATCTGGATAAGGGTTTCTCTCTCTGTTATCCCTTCTCATGTCAAAGGACTTGATCTCCTTCCTCTCCTTACTAAAGAATTTGAAACATAATTGCCTCTACCAAACTAAAGAAATAAAAAGATATACTATCTTCTTTGTATTCCTATGTTATTACAACTTTCTTGAGAATTTTAAAGATATAGATGTGATATATAGTACCAATTATGCAACACCACAACTGTGCACTGCACAATAAAAAGACTCAAAACAAAACTCAGAACAAAAGCCATTCTGTTGCTCTTCTTTTCTTAAATAATCTCCAATCACAAGACAAAATTTGTATCCAAAGATTCAGTAATCCCTTGGACATTTCCACTGTGTAGAAAAGCACCTTGAAGAGTTTGCAAGCATCCATTTTATTAGACTTTGTTTATAGTTCATGGAATTTTCTATGCAAATATGCATTTCATTTTAGGTGGTCCAGATTTTTAGAATAAGGTATAATTTAAAAGTACAGTCTATCTGAGAACCCTCACATTGCCTGTATGCTTAACTATATTATTTTTTTGTTAGAGATTCTCTTTTTACAAATCAAACACAACTACTGCCCAACCTGCTGCCAACAGGCAGTCTTAGCTCACCTAGAAGTGGAAGGAATTCCAAGTGAGTTTGTAATTACCTGATACACGTTAAGAAAAAAATTCATTCATTTGTTCAGAATCAAGGTCTGAAAAAGTATACTTTGGGTCTCTTTCCAATAACTGCTTGACAGATTATTCATTTTGCTTTGTTACTTTGACAGAATATCATGCTCAAAATGAAAATTATTAGTCCTGCTACTTCTCTCAAAATAAAGTTGCAATCCATGTAATGAAGTCAATGAATTACAGTAAATTAAGTCTATAGAAGATTATAAGACACAGTAGTCCTGGGAAGTAATGTTCACTAAAGTACAAATAATGAAATAATAAAAATAATGAAGAATATAGAAAACATTTTGAATTATGAAGAATATAGAGATCATTTTGTATCTCCAAAATACTTTTTGCTTCTTAGAATAGTAATTGTTGTTTGTTTGCTTGTTTCTTTGTTTTGCGTTTGGAAACAGGTAACAAGAGCCTGTATTTATTTAATTTTGTTCTCCTCTCCTCTCCTCTCCTCTCCTCTCCTCTCCTCTCCTCTCCTCTCCTCTCCTCTCCTCTCCTCTCCTCTCCTCTCCTCTCCTCTCCTCTCCTCTCCTCTCCTCTCCTCTCCTCTCCTCTCCTCTCCTCTCCTCTCCTCTCCTCTCCTCTCCTCTCCTCTCCTCTCCTCTCCTCTCCTCTCCTCTCCTCTCCTCTCCTCTCCTCTCCTCTCCTCTCCTCTCCTCTCCTCTCCTCTCCTCTCCTCTCCTCTCCTCTCCTCTCCTCTCCTCTCCTCTCCTCTCCTCTCCTCTCCTCTCCTCTCCTCTCCTCTCCTCTCTCTCTTCGCCAAAAAACACTTTTATAGACACTGTTAACATAGAATTGATACTTTTATTCCTGAATGATATGTACAGGAAGAACCCAATATGGCCTAAGTTATGTTTGGGGTGAAAGTAGAAGTGCCTTTCTGAAGAACACATTTATAATGCAAATGCTTAATGTGTCTTTATTTTTTTTCCAGCATAACTGTGAAAAGATGCTACACTTCAATGCCTTTATTGGATCCTTAGGGAATTTATCTTCCCTTAAGAATATCACTTAGTCACTTACCAGATTTACTCTCTGTGGCAGGGAGACCACACGGATGCCAGGGTTCAGTCAAGGAGTTAGAGAGAAATAATTTTTTATTATTATTATTGTGAACATGGTCTCTTCTTATACCTTTGTGCTTACTGACAGCACTTTTCCACTAACAGCTGATTGGTTAATGATCCTAAACAACAGCGTTTTGTGAATTCTTACCAATCTGCACATAGCAAAGCAGTGCCCGACCACGAGGCACACAGTAATCCTTCACGACATCCCTTGTTTCTTTCTTACTTGATCATTTCCCCAAGGTTTCATGATCAGGAGTCCAATGTTTTCACCAGCCTCGGAACTTGCTGAGTCCCAAGGCAACATTCCCACAACTCCCTAATATTGTGTAGTTTCTTTAAGACATTTAAAATGAAGTTTCTTCTAATGGATATAATTTACAAAAATTTAAACAACAGATTTACAACATAGTATGTTCATATTTAATTTCTGTACAGGAGTAGCTGGAATACTTCATTAGATATGCTACTTAAGAAGCAACACATTTAATTACAGTTACCAGTAGAATCACGGAGAATAGAAAATATTTTGAAGTAGTGGAAAAGGAGAACTATTGTATGTGCATTCTAAAAATATTCTTATAAAGTTTAAACAACGTTAAATGTAGTCCTGCTAAGACTGGTCATTTCAGGTTGTCTGAAAGTATTCTCACAAAATTTAGTACACCTTCAATGATATTTGCCTTTGTTCACTGTTATTCTGATGTTGTTTGTGAGGATCACAACATTGCTAGATTTTCATCATACTAGATTTGTAGATTCTGTTTCATGGCCATAAATATACAGTGCAATATATATATATATATATATATATTCTGTACATGTTATATAAACAATCATGAAAAGCTAAACATCTAAACTGGTTATGGGCTAATTCTCTATTTCAGAATGACAAATATTTTGTAAATATTTTAGGATTTCTTTGCTAGAATAGTACACTTAACCCTGAATCAGGTAACTCTTAGTTGTAATTTGGATGCCTTGAAAAATTTTGGCCTTTGTACGTTTTCTTTAGATTTATTTTAAGCAAATAGTAACTTAAAGTAAAACCAAAATAAAATAAAACTTTTTATGACTTTTTTTTTTTTTTTTTTGCCAAAGAAATGTGGATTTCTTTTTAGTATTAAAAAATGATTGAAAATGAATATATTTTCAAAAAATAGCACTCATCAAAGATAAGTCTAGTTTTTAATTAAGGATATGCATATCAAATTCTTTATTTCAGTCAGTCTTCATGTTTTGTGCTTAAGGGCATTGCTGATTGAACTTGTCGACCTCTGCAGCACATAAACATTTGCTTCCTGAACTTGTGTATTTCACATCCATTTTTACATCCATTTATTGAGATTTGAAGAGGCTGTATGTATGAAGGACAGGGAATTCACTTTGATTGTTTGGCATTTGCAGTTCTTTGATCTGTGTCCTCTCTCTTAAGAGTTCGAGTGCAGGTAATACGTGATCTGTATTCCTGCAGGTTATTATGTAACTAGTTATGATTTTTTAACAGTCTGTATTAGCAACACAAAACTTTTCCTCACCCGTACCCTATTTATTAATCCCATTTACTAGAGATTATCATAATGTGTTTTTACCTTTCTGTTTGCATTTTCATTTTGAAGAAAGTAAATTGTGTTAAGTAGAAAACAAAGATTCTTATCCAACTGTTGGAAGTGTGTATCTTTAGAATGACAAAATTGTTTTCATCAAAAGCTCTGATGCAAAGACTACTGAAGTTAATGAATATTAGAATCAAGGGAATCTATTCAAACAGCATAGACTTGTCAATAAACAAAAAAATGCTTCCAGTAACAGTGCAATGTTAACAACGCAATGTTACACAATATTAGCTATATTCCAGTGTTACGTCTTCCCAGTCCAACCCCACGTTTCAATATGATACTCATTTTCTTATAGAGTTGTACTGTATTTCTTAAAATCACTTTTTCCAGTGCTCACAGATAATAAAATGGCTAACATATGTCCATTATTTCCTTCACAGTCTTCAAGCCAGATTGCTCCCTTTGAACTACTGTTGAAAAAAAATAATGCTGAAATAGTTTATGAAGTTTGCCTGGGTGCTATTTGGATACAAAAAAACTTTGTTATATCAACTGCTATTACAGCATTTTATTTTCTATATAGTGTAAAAAAATCAGAGAGAAAAGATCATTCAGCTAAATATTTTATTTATGCTTTACTTACGTTTTTTTTTTTTCCCCAACAGATAGTAGCTACCATGTTTGCTGCTTGAAATTCTGCTTAATTACTTCTTATTAGGATTCATACTTATTTACTCAATTAAAACAGGTTATTTCCTCATAAAAAGCTGCCATGATTAGTACAAAATGTATCACTGATACAGCATATCTTAATTTGTTCAAATTTCAGCCTGTGGTAGAAAATATTCAAATAATTTGTGCATCTAGCAAAATTTCATCTGTCTGAGAGGTATGGTCTAAGACAGACATTTTAGTTTTCCTTATAGTCAATAAAGACAGATATCACTAATGTGCAATTAATTTTTAAGATGTTATGAAGGACCATCTGGATGTGATTATCTTCTACTATTGACTACTGGAAGTACAGACACTTCTGTACTGGAAGTATAGACATTTCTGCTGCCAAATGTATAAAATCACACAAGATGAATCCCATCCATAGAGTTGTTTATAAAATACAAAAACTTGAAACATTAACAATATAAAACCTTCTGATATTCATAAAACATTCTGATATTCCAGTCTCACTTTTTCACATTCTTCATCTGTGCAGGTTTATTAAATGATTTAAACAGATCATCTAATAAGTTAAATAATGTAGCTATTCTTATGCATAAGACATTATGCATCTGACTTTGAATGAGTAACATATATGCACATGTATGTTTAAATGTGAGTGCATAAAAGCATGTGTAAGTACATACAATTGCATATATAAATTTAAATATAAAAATAAAATACTATCACAGAATCACATGATTGTTGAACTAGAAATGGAATACTGGTGATAATTTAATTCAACCCCACTGCTCAGAACAAGGTCAGATGGGTAGGTTGCTCAGCACAATATCCACTCAGATTTGTAATCTCTAAAGATGGAAAAGCCTAGGCAACCTGATCAACTGCTCGACCATGCATGAAGTAGTAAGGCTTTTCATGTTCAAGTGGTCCTTTCTGAATTTCAGTCTGTGCCCACTGCTTTTCATCTTGCAGCTGTATACCACTGAAAAGAGTCTGGCTCCATCATCTTTATTGCTTTCCAAAAGATGCAACTTTGGAGCCTGGTGTCATGGGTGGAACTATACACTTGTGAGAGAAAAACAGTAATATACTTAGTAACATAAAATATTGATATAACAAATCTGAATCGTGAATAAGACAGCAACTTAACAAGTTAACAAGAAGACAAGGTACACTTGATCACTTACTACAGAGGACAGGAATAAACACACTCATTCGGGAGGCCTTCACACTGAATCACAAAATTCAGTGGACCGCTTTGAGGTCTGAACTCCTTGAATCACAATGTTAAGGAGCCTAGGTGTGGCTGAATCTGCTCCTAATCCCAGACTTGGTCAATGGTTTATGTCTAAAGGATTATGTGTACAATCAAACTAAGATATAAACTTACCGACGTTCCAAAAGTTTAACAAACCATTTGTCACTTACAGAGGATCTCCATTGGCATGGTGTCTTGACATCAAGGAGTAAGGAATTTCTGCAGCAGGGGCAACCTAAGAGGCATTCCTCCTTAAAGGGAGAATATACTGTACAGCCCACTGGTGTACAGGAGATCTCGAAGGGTCTTAGGCTGCTTAATATTTATAGGGTAACATGATTTACTCATACACATATTGGATGTCAATTGAGATTTTTATCTAAGTGCTAGTTCCTGAATGATAATCTAGAGAGTGTTCAACACTGTGGTTACGTTAGTGTGGGCTCACCTAGTCCTCAGCTGTGAATCAAGATGCTGGTTTCTCTATCATCTAGCCTGGGCTGGAAATTAACTATTATTTTGGTCATGCCCAACCTGAGAAAGGTTGATGGTGAAACAGGCTGGAAAGAGGAGGGTAAAAGGGAAACATATTGTCACACCCAGAACTAGCAGCCCCAGTATGTCCATGTCTCTACACTGCTGAGGATCCCAGAAATGCATACAGCACTTGAGACACCAGTGCTGAATAAAGAAAAAGGATCACCTTCCTCACCTTACTACCAACACTCTACCTAAAAAAGAGCCCAGTAGGCTGTTGGTGCTCTTTTCCATGAAAGTCCACTGGTAGCTCATAGGAGAATTGGTAGATGCAGGATCTCAGGGTCTTCTTTCAGTAAGTGAAAGCTGTTTTCCATCCAGTTCATTTCTTGTACCAGTGCATAGGATTGTTCTTCTCCCCTGGCAGGACTCTGAATTGCAACACACATGAGGTGTATCAACCCCTACTCTTGAGTTTTTTATGGTCTGAGAATTTGCCGAGGATAAAGTTTGTCCTGTCATCCAGGTTACTAATGAAGATATTAAACAATGCTGAATCCAGTACTGGTGCCTGGGACTAATCACTAGTGACTGGTGTCCAGTGGACTTGATGATGCTGATCATAATTCTCTAAGCTTAGCAGTTTGGGCAGTATATAGTCCATCTCATTGTTCATTTTTGTAGTGTCAAATCACTTGTGACTTCCTAGCTGGAATCATTTAACACTGGTAATGATTAGGGACAACAGAACAGTTGCTAGAAACTGCTCCTGGCGTCTTGGGAATACAATTCAGTTGGAGCTAATTTGCCTAGTGAAAAATATAATGAAAATAGAAAGAAGATAAATATGTATCAGAAATGTTAAAATTATTTCTTTTTGGTCCTTTGCAAGGATATTATCAAGATTTAAAAATTGCTGTCAGTTACTTAGACAGTAAGCTTTTAAGGTCATCTCATGAAGATTTTCCAGAGAAAAAAAATACTGATAAACACAGCTTCCTGACTTTTCTTTTGAATGACATGAAATGACTAAGCCAAGTAAAACTGTCTAACAGTAATTGCATCTAATTTTAAAATATTTGTGCATCAGCTTTTGTATGTGGCTCCCTGCCCATTTTGTTCTCATTAAAATGCCCCAGGGAATAAGTTTTGAATAACATTAACCAAATAACAAAGCCATACTTGATATTAATCCTCTTTTTTTGAAGAAACATTTAATAAGCCTGCATATATGAAATCTATTTAGTCTGCCCACAATAACTGTGATCCTTGTTAAGAATAAGAGAACAGAAATGTATGAAACTTAGTTTGCATTTTACATTCCATAAATTATCCTGAAGTATAATGAGCTACGAAACTACCTCAAAGACAAGTTTGAATACAGCTTCACTGCTGGCACTAAAACAATTTGAAAGTTCATTCAGTACTTTCAGAAATTCTACACTTATCCGTTATTGTGGATTTGATTTCAGCCTCATAGGTATTCATTTGCCTCTTATTTTATTGATAAAACATACTTATTCTTGTATTTGAGTGTCCTCGTATTAGTTTAAAAATATGTTTAAAATACATAGTTTTATTCAAAAGTGGCATATATGTATATATATATATTCACATATATACATATAATACATATACATGCACACACGTGCAAACATGCACCCTTTTGATAAACCCTGACTTCCCATCAACTATGAAGCTTGCACTGCCTAGCCATGCTGCTGAAATCTATGCTGCTGTTTGGTCAAATCTAGTGATAATGATCCATTGTCAGACTTAGCAAAGTAAGCCCTTGCCATGGTAGAAAATTAGTTGTATGGATGGATTTGCATTCTGGATGATTAGTGAAATGTGGGATGTAATGAGGAAAACTTAGCACAAATGCACCAAAATCAGTGGAGTACCATGATTTAGTTTCTTACCACAGAATTGCAGAATTGTTTGGGTTAATGGGGACATTTGAGATCACGTAGGTCCAGCTCTCCTGCTATTGGAAGGGTCACCTCCCTCCATATGAGGTTGCTTGAAGCCCCATCCAGCCTGGTTTTGAATGCTTCCAGGAGGGTGCATCCATAACCCTTCTGGACAACCTGTTCCAGTGTCTCACCAACATCACAGTAAAGAATTTCTTTCTAATATCTAGTCTGAATCTACCCTCTTCCAGTTTAAAACCATTTCTATTCATCCTGCTGCTACATGCCCTTGTAAAAAGTCCCTCCTCAGCTTTTCTGTAGGCCCACTTCAGGTACTGGAAGAGCTTTATAAGATCCTCCCAGAGCCTTCTCTTCTCCAGGTTGAAGAATTTCAGCTCTCTCAATCTGTCCTCATAAGGGAGGTGCTCCAGCCCTCTGATAATCTTTGTGGACCTCCTCTGGACCTGCTCCAACAGCTCCATGTCATTCTTGTATTTGGGAGCCCCAGAACTGTACAGAGTACTCCAGGTGGGGTCTCAGGAGAACGAAGTAGAGGGGCAGAATCACCTCCCTCTACCTGCTGGCCACACTTCTTTTGATACAACCCAGGATACAGTTGGCCTTCTGGGTTGCAAGCACACATTGCTGGCTCAAGTTGAATCTTTCATCAACTGACACTCCCAAATCCTTCTCCTCAGGGCTGCTCTCAATCCATTCTCTGCCCAGCCTGTACCTGTGCTTTGGACTGCCCTGATCCAGTTCATATAGATCTTGTAAACACATGGTATATACCTTTTAGGACTCCAGCGGCCTGTCTTCTGATAATTCTGACAATAAACTTGGACACAATAAACAGCTAAAGTGAAAATCTTGCCTCTTATGTTAAAATCTATAGTTAAATTTGCAGAAATCTTAAAGTACACTTAAGTTATCAGAGTTTGGGAAGGGAAGTTTATTTGCCATAAAAATATACAGTGATTATGCAACATTTCATTGTGGTTGTTTCAATAGGAGATAAATCTAGTCTGTACTGAACTCTTACTTGTGATATTTTCCTAGACAGGCAAACTAGACATCTAGTATTGGATCTTCAAAAAAGATTTGTTTTGAAGCACACGTTCCTTTATATCACAGCTGGTTTCAACCTTGATTTCTGTTGCAGAGAAGAGATGCTTTACAATTCATTGCTCTTTTGAGAGAACCCAAAAGTTAAAAGAACAGGTTCAGCATTCATGCAGATCATTTTTAAGAGAAATGATAAATTAACTTTGGCACTTTACTTCCAATTCCAAGTGAACCTTTTTTATGAACTGAAACGTTTAAGAAGTCTGTTAAAAACAGAAAAAAAAAAAAATTATTGTGTTCTGACTTTACCTCTTTGATATATACAAGGATCTAAATTGAAAGGTGGATTTAAATACCATTCTTGGACATTAGATTCTTACATTTAGGTAAAATTTAACCTGAAGACCCCAAACTGTATACCAGTTAGTAAAGATTTAGCATTACAGGACAGCTAACATTGCTTGACTGAGGATATCCTGACATTCACAGAAAGTCTTTGAATTGTGGGATTTTTGGTTATTTTATGTGAGTGGGAGATGGGAGGAAGGGATGGGTGTTCATACCAAGTTATTTGTGAAAATTAAACTGACACAATTATAAAGAAGGAAGTCATACAGAAGATACTATAGAATGGTGCAAAAGTTCTGCAGAAACCAGTGGACTGAGATGGAGGCATCTTTCTGTACAGCAGTAATGCTCACACTGCGTTATCACTGATCAAATACTGGCATAAATGCCATCAGGTCATTGAGAAGCTTTTATCAAAAAGTAAATCTGCAAGTCTTACCTGAAAACATAATTTTAGCTGTTTCTGAGATTGTTTCTTTACTACGTAAATTTTACTTTGCCTTTTGTAATAGAGAGGTAATAAAGAGGTATTACAAGCTGTGCATTGTCCAACTAATACCTTTAAGCACATTTAGCAGTTTAGTCAAGATCAAAATTCTAGAAAACCACACAAACAGCAAAAGAGAAGCAAGAATGAGGGCCAAGATTATTTAATCTTGGTCTCATACCCTTTACTGTTTGACATCTCTAAATCTGTGTCACTTTCCTCATCCACACACAAAGTACCTACAATAGTTAGAAAAAATCCTTATTAGCTTTGTTTGCTCAGACACCTAAGCACCACTCTGTGAAGGTAATCTTGTTTAAAAACATTTTTACTTCACCCAAAACCACTGGCTCTTTTCTGTGATCTCTTCAAAGTTGCATTCACATTTGGTTTCCTCTAAAAACTGAGGCTTGTTGAGTGACATAAATACAGTCTCTTGCTCATCTTACAGTTTGCTAGCCTAAGCTGAAGAAAATCAGTGTGACAACTGCTGCTTAAAACTGATGTGATAGATCTGCGAATTTGTGAAAATGCTTACCAGGATGGTTACAGAGACTTGTGTGATCAGATCTTAAAAAAGCAAACTAACGAGGGACAAAAATTTCCAACAGTAATTACTTTCTCTCTTTCATTTTTCTTCCCTCCTTCCACCTCTTCCCCTCTCCTCAAATATAAAGGAAATCTGGATTGGTAAACTCAGACCCAGACATGTAATTATTATAAACTGAAAGGGTTTTTTTGTTTGTTTGTTTAAATAAGCAACTGAATCTTACCATTATTGAACCGACCCTTACATCTCTCTATGCCCAAAATGTTATAACAGAATCACAGAATCATTTGAGTTGGAAAAGAATACTAAGATCATCTAGTACAACCATGAGCCCATCCCCTCCATGCACACTAACCATGTCCCTCAGTGCCACATAGTCACAATTCTTGTACATCTCAAGGTACAGTGTCTTCCCAACCTCCCTGGGCAGCCTGTTCCAGTGCATTACCACACCTTCTAAGAAGAAATTTTTCCTAATATCCAACCTGAACCTCTCCTGGCACAACTTCTAGTCCTATTATGTTCTGTTGTATTACTATTGAGAAATAGATGGACCTTATGGATTAAAAATTGTCTCTCCTCTTCCTCTACTCCAGGAGGCCTTGGATAACAGTAAGCTGTGACATTTGGGAAAAATACCTCCTTGCTCTCAAGCAGCATCAGTGTCTGTAATCATTCTGACTACTATACTCTAAGAACATGGGTAGGGTCTCCAAATCTCCAAGTAACGCTTTCTGATTGCCCTATGTGTATTCAAAAATAACTTTCTGAGAAGATCTAATTTCTCTGCTTTCTGGAAGAGTAATATCACCATATTGCACATAACAGAATGAAAATGAAGTTTTATTATCTATTTCATCATTTTTAACAGACTTTATTAATTATTTCAACAAATAACTAGAAATAATAACTACTGACATCTCATAAAAGAGGGGAGGGAGAACTGCAGAGAAAATGTGTCCTGAAGAAAGCCCGTACTGCAGCCTGTGGAGAATACCTACACTGGAGCAGGATAAAAGCATGAAGAGGAAGTAGCAGCAGAGCTGATCTGCTAGGTACTGACCACAAACCCCCATCCCCTGTCTCCCCTGTGATGCTTAGGGGTCATGGAGAACAGGTGGAGAATGAAGGAGTAAAGCTGAGCCTGGGGAACTTACAAACAAAAAAACAAACAAAAATGTGAAGTGGGGAAGATTACTTGGGGCTTTGTGTGTGTGTGTTTGTTCCTCACTTTCCAAATCTACTTTACTTGACAATAAATGAACACTCCCCAAGTCAAGTCTGTTTTGTCACTGACACTAAATAGTATATGATCTCCTTGTCTTTATTTGGACATACAATCATTTTTATCTGCTTTTTTAAGAGAAACTCCATGTCCTGTTGAGGACAGAGAGTGAGAGTTGCTGGGTGGGGCTCTGTAGCCAATGTTAATCCATGCACACCCTTGTAATCAGAAGGTACTCAGCCTACCAAATGTATTCCCAAGGATTTGTTTATTATTATTAACAAATAGGAAATAGTGACAATATTTATTTATACAGTTATTTACATTGCTGCTTACTGGTCTGGACATGGCACACACTGAAAATACTGTGCTCTCAGTGAATTCTTTTTATAAGCATAAGTATTTATGTAGCAAAGTCTGTGAATAAATTCATTTCAGAATTTATTTATAAGCTGTCTTAAATACAAAAGAAAATGATGGTTGCTTCTTGTAGTCACATACACTTTTTCATAAGTTATGACTGAATCAGAACTACTTTAATACTTGGTTCTAACACTTGTCAGGAGAGCATGTTTAAGGAAATCACTAGGAACAGAAAAAGAAAAATAATCTGCAAAGTCAGCTGAAATCTACATAATAACCTGGAATAGAAAATAACATAAAATACTAGAATTCTGGATCCGTCCTCAAGAAGTGAAGAGCCATTACCTGAAATTCTTTTACAGTTTCCCTTATCTTTCAGCTCACACTCTCGTACAACACTGAACAGCTAACATAGTGTGAGAACTGTCTGAGCTAGAAATTGCACATTGAATAAAGTCTAGGATGTTCCTCGGTGAATCAAAGAGGACATAGCCTTTGTGAAACCCAGACAGATTGTTCAGCGAGAAGAGAAAAATAAGCTAGGCAGTTCAAACTTCATTCATCTTTCCTTAACTGAGCATCAGTTGATGGGCTTAATTTACCAGCCTAGCTCATTAATACTTTTCTATACTCTCAAAAAAGAGGTATCTCCAGAGAAACATTAGAATTTTAAATTTGAATCCCTTTCTGTAAAATATATATATATAGAGAGAGAGAAAGAGAATCACTATTCCTTACTTAGATATTTTGCTTAAGACTTTTTAAATTTTATTTTTCTGAAGTATCTTTAAAAGACATAATGAGTATCTTATAAGCACTAAAATTATCGGTTTTTTACAGTAAAAAAGTATAGACAAGTAACTTCTCTTAATTATATCTTAAATTAGTTCTCATTTTGTATCAAAACAATACATAAATAGAAACACAAAACTTATGTAATTTCAACACTTTCAGTATTCATACACATATGGTCTGCTCCCATTCTTGATCACATAGATATATTTACATGTCCTTGCACATGTATATTCATTTCTGGAGTTGAGTTATAAATACCTGTTAAGAAAAAAATGTTGCCACTCATAGAAAGTAGGTAGTGTTCATGTCCAACCCACTAGTTATATATTAGGAGTTTTGTAATTTATATGTTAAAGATTTTATATATTTTATATGCAGCTCAAGACAATTCCTTTTTACGCAGTACAGCCCAGGCAACCCTAAACATTGAACATCCAACATTTCAGGTTGGGTTCAGATTTGGCTCTATATTTACCAGTGCTGAGCAATGATTTGCATGCTAATGTGTAACTCTGAAAAGTTACTATCAAATCCTACTAGGTTAAGTGCTTGCACACACAGAGCGTGAAATATATTGTAATTAATCTGCTAATGTATGTCTGTGAATCAATGATTATGCCAATAAAGTTATTATTTGCATTTGAGAATATATTTTGTGTGCTTTGCTGAAACTGTATTCTGCTTCATTTGCAACCTCAAGTTTCACTTGAACCCAGCTATTCATCAGCCATAGACATCCTGAAATGAAATATACACAGCTACTTCTCATGTTCTCATCTCACTTTGTAGATTGCAGCAGGACAGCAGTGTCTCCTCTGACATTATCTTCTCAGGATGCTATTTGTACCAAGTGATAAGCCAATGAGGAAGTGAGATTGTAAACCCAGTATTCCTCCTAATACATATTTTACAATCACTCTCTTGATCGAGTAAAGGAAGTTAACATTGCTAACGCTTGCTTTGGAGCTGTGTCCAAATTTATTTTCCTCTGCTGCTGGCACTGCTACATATTTGTAGTGGGAGTTGTGAAAATACAATTTAAAATAGGGAAGATAAACTTCCATAAAATATTCACTCAGATAACATCTAGACCAGTAATAAAAGATGCAGTGTTTTCATATGGATGGGCAACTAAAATCCACCACAGCCACTCTCACTCCCCCTCAAAGGATCTGTGGGAGAAAATACACTGAAAAAGGGCTCAAGAGTTGAGATAAGGACAGGGAGATCAATCATCAATTACTGTCACAGGCAAAACAGACTAAATGTCAGGAGATTAATATAGTGCATTCCCTATTTCTAATGTGACACTAAAAGCAAATGAAAAATACCTCCTCCAAATTCACCTTTTTCTACGTTCTCCCAAGCAGCACAGGGGAATAGAGAGTGGGCACTGCAGTCAGTCCGTAACACTTTGTCCCTGCTCTCCTCTCTTTCCCTGCTCCAGCATAGGGCCCCTCTTGCAGGATGGAGTCATTCCCAAACTGATCCAACATGGGTTTCCCACAGTGCTCTTCAAGAACTGCTCCAGTGTGGCCCTGTACCATGGGGCCAAACCTTCACGATGACTTCACTATTCCACTACGGGCTTCTCTCTACAGGTTGCAGCTCCAATCAAGAGCAGTCCTGCAGGGCTCTCCATGGGATGTGCCTCCTTCAAATCTCATCCACTGCTGCCCCGTGGGCTCCTCCATTACTTCACAGGGAGATCTGCTCTGTGTGGTGCCATGGGTTGCAGGGGGACAGCCTGCTCCTCCCTGGGCCTCTCTTGGGCTGCAGGGAGCTTTTGCTCTGCACCTGGAACACCTCCTGCAAAGGATTGCACTGAGCTGGGTGTTCGTGGGGCTATTTGTCTCACTCCTCTCCCAGATGCTCTTGCACAAGTTTTTTCTTTACTCAAACTTACACTCAGATTTGATCTCAGCGTTATTCACTGCTTCACTGGTTGCTTACTTAGTCCATGCCTGCAGCTCCCCCTGCTACAAAAATCTTGTCACATAAACCCTGTAAAAATGTGAAAAAAATCACTTAGGGTCAATATCTAGATGATCACTTCCCCGTAAGATTTCTTGTCAAATTCATGAGGATTACTGCACTTTTTTTTTCCTGTTTAAAATGTTTTGATAATGTAGTTATGCATCATGCAGACTATGTATTGTAGTTCTCCTGCTTTGTTTTCTTTTAATTAGCTTTCCAGCAGTCGTTTCAGGACTGACAATTTTCAGGCCAAGCCTGTTTCTAAATTAGCTGATGAAGTAAACTATGAAAAATTGTATTTACAGTAAAATTATGACAAAATTATAGTAAGACAGAAAGGACACTTTGAAGATAAGAATATCCAGCAGCTCCTTTTCTTTCTTTTTTTTTTCGTTACCACCCATTTTAGCTGTTAGCCCTTTAGAAGCTTAAGCAAGAAATCAGAATACAAAACCAACAAATTCAGCTTTCTCTCTAGAAAAAAAAGAAGAGTTTGTTGTCAGCGGAATGGTTTCAAATACTGACTCAGCATATTCCAAAAGATGGCTATGATCAGTGGATTAGTTAACTCTGCATAAACATATCATCCTTTGTTTAAAATAAAATTTTGATTTAGGGTGAAAAAAGAAGTAACACATGAATGTTTTAGTTGTTGCTGAGCAACAGCTAAACAAGGAATTTTCACCTTCTCTGTAGTGTGTGGTGATAGGACAAGGGGAAATATGCACAACCTTATGCATAGGAAGTTCCACACAAATGTGCGTGGGAACTTCTTCACAGTGCAGTGACAGAGCACTGGCACAGGCTGCACAGAGAGGTGGTGGAGTCTCCTTCTCTGGAGACATTCAAGACCCACCTGGACACCTACCTGTGCAACCTGGTCTAGGAACCTGCTTTGGCAGGGGGGTTGGACTCGATAATCTCCAGAGGTCCCTTCCAACCTCTACAATTCTGTGATTCTGTGATTCTTGCGCTACACTGCCAGCTAGGAGCTATGATCAGTGAGAACCAGGACAGCTGACCCAACTGGCAAAACAGATGTCCCATACCATAAGGTATCATGGTGAACAACAAAAATGGGGGAAGTTGGACAAGGGGATGATGCTACTACTAAGAAACTGGATGGGCATTAGTCAACAGGTGTCACACAGTTACACTGTGCATCACCTGTTCCATATATTTTTATCATTATTACTATTTTCCCTTTCCTATCTTATTAAATTGCTTTTATCTCAACCCATATTTGCCCTTTTTTCCAATTATCTCCCTGATCCAGCTAGAAAATAGTGAGTGAATGGCTTTGTGGGGCTTAGCTGCCTGCTTATTTGAACAAAAATATGCCACTTGAAAATCTGGACATTTTCCAGTTCTGTCACTTTCATTGTAAAGAAGTTCTTCCTCATATTTGTGTGTAACTTTCTATGTTGCAGTTTCTTGATCACTGTTCTTTGTCCTATCACTACACATCACTGAAAAGACTCAGGTTGCTCAGCCTTTCCTTGAGTAGCAGATGCTCCAAGCCTTTTATCAGTTTTGTTAAGTTTCATTGATCATTTTCTAGGAATCCCTGTCTTTTTTGAAATGAGGACCCTGGAACTGGACACAGTATTCCAGATGTACCCTCATACAGGCAGAGAAGATGGAGAGAATCATCTCCCTTGACGTGCTGGCCACACACTTTTTAATGCTCCCCAAGATATCATTGGCCATCTTGGTCACCATGGAACACTGCTGGTTCATGGCCAACCAACATGTTATCCACCAGGACCACTATGTATTTCTCTGCAGAGCTCCTCTCTATCAGATCATCCTCTGAACTGTACTGATGCATGTGGTGGGCCACCATTCCTCAGTGCTGATGAGACACACCACCAGAAGTCCTCAATATCCAGTGAGCAGTGAATGATGTCCTTGCAGACTGTGTGACAAGCTACCCAAAGATATTGCTTGTACACACAGAGTGCACACTGGAGCTTAAACTGCTCTTGCAGAGGGGACACTTGGGCTTGCTCTTAGTCTACTACTGGATGCATCCAGTTTGGAAATTGGAGAAAAGACATCACATAGCTGATATCTCCAGAGCTGTCAAGACATTTAGCAATGACTGTGCAGTTTTATGGCCATACTGGTGACAGCAGGCCAGTAGAGTGTCCATCCTGGTGTTACAGCTGACCCTGGTGGTGGTAGGTTCAAAAGACATCCCTTCATATCCTTACTACCTTGGCCATGTTTGTAATAGTTTTGAGACAAATACACATCATGTATCAGGATGTGCAAGGTCAGTGACAGAAAGCAAATACATTTAGTTACAGATGCAGAGTTGTTTTTCACAAACAAGTTAATTCTAGAGAAGGAACACAGAGAACTCTAGACAGAACAAAGAGGCAGTTAACTTGTATTACAAAGCTAACACAGTCCCTTTCTCATGAGCTACTTTCCTGTTCAGACTGTGATTTGTATTTTTCCACATAGATGTAGGGTGGTTGGGGCCACCACAAAGATTACCAATGCTCATCTGTGCTGGATTCTTTCTGCAGAGCTCTGGACCACTGACTAGTGCCAAGGCTTGTGCAAGGCTTGCACAACATGAAAATGCCCTGAAATCATTTGTCCGCTGCATAAGGATGAAGAAAACAAAGCATCTGACTTCCAGAAATCCTTTCTCCTGTGTACATGGAGGAGATAACCATGACTGTGTAAATATTCAGTCACATTTGGAGTGAATAGGGAAAAAGAAAAAAAACCCTCAAAATGCAATCAGTTTCACTGAAGGACTAATAAATTTTCATAATCTTTTCTAGAAACTGAGACAAGTGCTCACTGAATTTATTTGTATGGACAAATTCTATGGTAACAGGGGATGTAGTTTTGTGTGTTTTTTGTTTGTTTTTTTTTCTTTTTTCTTTTTTTACTTTTTTGAGTCCAGTTATGCAATACCTAGACTCCCTTGGTATTTTACATTGTTGTGTTCCATTGATTTCCTGATCCTCTAGACTTGACAATTTATAAAATAAATCACTCTTCCCAATCTGAGGGCTAATAGTTTGATAATACATTTAGGAATATTTAGCTGTGTGCTTAGTTAAGTATGAGTAATAGAGTTGAATTACATATTTTATTTAATGTGTTCATCTTTAAAATATATATTATTAATATATAATACTGTAAATAAATCAGAAGTTTTTATGAAATTATTAGCGTAATTTAATTGATCATGCATATTTCAAGAGTTTTAAATTTCATTTCAATCCTAAAAAAATGAGGATCCTTCACTGATGTATTTTTCCTGAACTTTACTATTGTTCTAAGGATCTGTGAATATATGTATTTTCATCTTGTCAAGTTGATGGAGTCCATAGTAATTGTAAAACTAAGAAATGAAAGGGAAAAATAAAACCCAGAAACAACCTCACAACAACAAACACATTTCTTAAAACTGCAGTGGTTTGAACAGAAAAAAAAAGGCAGTGAAAGGAAATAAGAAGGAGATATATGTCTTCATACTATTATAAAACTTCCTCAATGTAACAAAAGACTTTTTTTCTTTAAAATAATATGGACACATAATACAGACACAATATGTCTGTAAGCAGACTGGACTTTCAGGACTTTATTTTTCTAAGCTCTATCTATTTTAAATAAAAAATTGCAAATGCTTCAGAAGAATGACTGAAATATTTAATTTTTTTAGCAAAATTTAGGACTGATGATGGAATGCTTCTTCATACTTGACACAATGTTGGAAATATAATATATTAGTGAATGCTTAACTTGCTTACAAATGATGTCTTAAATTGACTGAAAAGGTCTTGCTAATATCAAATTAAATGTAGTATAAAATTTTTCTAATAAGAATTAAAGAAGAACTGAATCTGCATTATTTGGTTAAATACACCATTTTAATTCTGTTCTAAAAATTAGATACTATGCTGACATATTCTGTGTGTGGATTAAGCAGTTTGTGTTAGCCACTTTCTCACAGAATTGAGACCTAAGACTTACTTGTGAAGACTTTCTGTAGAGAAAAGGGATTATAAATTAGAAAAAAGAAAATAGCAATAATGATGTATTCTGAAATTCACAGTCTGCATAATCCACTTATAATAATGCAATATCTTGCTATATAATTACTTTTCAATAATTAAGATCATTATTACGGTGATGCATACCAAATTCTAAGTTTAACACCTCTATTTTGTAGAGTGCAGATACATTATGCACTTCTGTCAATGGTTTACAGACTGGTTCAGCTCAGTTCCATGATGACTAGGGTGGGGGACCCATGGACCCATGACCCATGGAAGGAGAAGTGGGAAAGTGAAAAAAGAGAAGGGGGATGGACCTAAAAATAAAACAGCGGCAGCGATCTGAGGAGGAAAGCTAATTTACCAAATAAGATATTGGAATGCAAAATAACAAAATATAATACAATATATTTGGAATTGAAGCTAATACATCAAATAAAATGAGCAAGAGAGAATGTCTGATAAAACCAAAGGCTTTACACTAAACACTGAAGGAGAGATGGCAGCAAGCACCCACTACTGGGTCGGTCCCAAAGGAAAGAGAGTAGTGTCTCGTGACACACAAACAGTTTTTATCTTTCCCACGAAGCAGAAAAATGCACAGCAACACAAAGTCCTCTGGGATACGTAGTTCTTCTCTTCTGAGACAGGTATATTCAGAACTATTGATGATCCATGGAGCTGGAGCATTAACTCTTTTACTCTCAATGCACTACATGATGTTATGATGCGGAATGCCAATAACAAAAAATCATAAACCGTTACAACTTCAAAGAAGAAGGGCAACAAGGCTTGTGAAAGACTTGGAGATTATGCCCTATGAGGAGAGACTGAAGGAACTGGGTCTGTTTAGTCTGGGGAAAAGGAGGCTGAGGGGAGACCTTATTGCTCTCTTCCAATATCTGAAAGGTGCTTACAGTGAGAGCACGGTTGGTCTCTTCTCACTGGTGTCAGGTGACAGGATGAGGGGAAATGGCCTTAAGTTTAGGCTGGACATCAGGAAACATTCTTTACAGAAAGGGTTGTTAGGCACTGGAATAGGCTCCCCAGGGAGGTGGTTGACTCATCACCCCTGGATGTGTTTAAAAACCATGTGGGTGTGGTGCTCAGGGACATGATTTAGCAGAGAGTTGTTAGAATTAGGGTAGTATGGTTAGATCATGGTTGGACTCGAAGATCTTTTAGGTCTTTTTCGATCTGAGTGATTCTATGATTCTATGATTAGTTTCTTATATTATGGAGCTTATTAACAGTAAGATTATTAACAAGAAAAAAGGAATTCAAGAGTGCTTGAAACATTTTGTTCAGGGTGTGTTATAAATCACAATGTAGTTCCCTTTTTTTGGTCAGAGGTGCAACAGCACTGTAAGAACACATATCTGATGTCTAGCAACAAGACACAATAGTCTCCTCTGAACATTTAACTGTTAAGCTCCTGTACGCTATCTTTGAAATTATTTTACTTCACTGTGGTGAGTATGCCCAGTCCTCACCAAAACTTTAGATTCAGACACTAAGTAATTTGGCAAAGCTGTTGAACGCTGCCAAAATAAGAACTACTTTTGGCAGTAGATAGTGACATTTTATCTCAGAGGATCACTACTACATGATTTAAAAAATCCTATCTTTTACTCTGATTATATTCACATCTCTATCAAGAATCAACCCATAAATTTCCATTAACTCTTTTAGAGCTTTTCACGACAGTGATGAAGGAAATAAAAACTGACAAATTTAGAAGATCTCATGGAGAAAAAAAAACAAAAAACAAAACAAAAACAAAAAACAGAAACAAAAAACAAGAGTCACTGAACCACGTGACAGTGGAACCTGCAGTAAACTAACTTGTGCAGTACCGTGACTAGCATCCTTATTGTCAAAATATTTCCAGCCCATGTTATTACTTGAGTCATATTTTTATTTCATTTCAAGAGAGCAAAATGATGCCAAAGCCTTATCATGTAGCAAGTAAACAGTTAAACATTGAGATGAACTGGGGGCGCTTGCTTGAATTGTGTCAGAAATGACACAGGATCTTATCAGTGACCCACTTGACATTTTTTTAAGTACCATGTTGTCAACCCTAGAGGAAAGGGAAGTCCCTTCTGAACTTTAAATATCTTTGTGCTTTCATATTTGAATGTCTTGAAATCTTCACATTATTCCAAACTTTGCAAGGAACTCAGGCTATTCTCTGTGTCAGGCTCTCATATCACACCTCTTTTTTATCCCTCTTCTTTATTCTGGAGGAAGAAAGAGAAGGTAGGTATAAAAGGATGTTAAAGGGCTGGTCAAAAGTAAAACTGAATTGATTAGTACATTTGTGTGGCTGATTCTTGATCACTATAATCTGTCCCAAATCTTATGCTTCCTCATTAACTCTTTCCTTAATTTTCTAGGTATTCACACTCTCTCTCCAGTGTGTATGCGTGCTGTAAGAACAGCATACTGGCTTCAGTGAAGGCCTGTGTATGTGGAATAAGACCAAGATTATAAGCCCGTGGAGTGTGTTGCCAACTACTGGATCAAGTGAGGGCCTACTGTCGGTGACTGGAAGGACTATACCTCTCTGGAGCTGAATGTGGCCTATAAACTTTGGGCCCAGTGTTTCAGCTACTGGAGCACTAAGCTGGGCCCCAGCATGTGAACAGGAGCAGTCCTGGGCCATTTTTTAAGTGTGATTTCTCACCTAACACTAACTGGAATGTATTAATATTCATAGGATCTCTTCTGGAAATGTTGCTTCATATTCTAAAATGCAGAATTATGACGGTGTGTTAGCATACTTTATGATATATAGTGTTGCGCTGAATGATTATAGTTTTGCACTTGGACAAATATAGATCTTTAGCTCCCCTATGTAAACTAGAAAATGATTATCCTCAAATAATGAACAGTCACTAATGTATTGATGCTCTGGACAATTAGTTTCACTGGTACTGTAGAACACAGTCAAGGTCATGTTTAAAAAGAGATTGATGATACAGTAATGTCAGCAACAGTCACTCTTCTGCCTAAGTGGGAAATTTCATTAGTATATAGATCAAACAAAACAGTAGAGGCTGACAAGATTCAGTAATTTCCTTATCACTAATTTGGAAGGGATTAGAAATGAATAACACAAAATTACCTAATTATTCAGAACTGCCTCTTTGCATGTGAATTGTAGTTTGACAACAGAATAATGACTTCAATTATATTTATGTGTATATATAGGACTTTATATAGTAAATGAGCATTTTGAAAAACCACTTGTTTTGATTTAAATTGAAATTTCTGTTGCTGTGCACTACAGCTGTTTTTCAAATTCTCCCCTATTTATTTCAGTTACCTCCTCCTCATATTTGCTATTTAAAGTATAAAATTTCCATGTTTCAAACAACATACACTAATTAAGTTTGTATTACATATTTCTTCAAACTCATTGTGTTGGTGTTACTGAAAATATGCCTCCCTTTTTATGTAACACAATAGGAATATGGAGTGCTTTAAGAATAGAACTGGAAGTAATGTCCCTACTCAGAGAGTCTTACTATCTAAATTAGATAACAAACATAATGAGAAATGGCAGCAGACCATGGAATCAATGCAAAAACAAAACTGAAGGAAGAAAACTGAAAGGGTAAATTACCCTTGGGAGTTTTATTTATGAAATGTGAAGTAGTTCTTCATTTTTGCCCTTCATTTTAACATATTTTATATGTTATATATTTTTTTTGTTTCATCTGATCTTGTAAACAAGAGGACATAATAATTCAGGTGAAGAAAGGTCTCACCCCATCACTACACTGCTTCTTCCCCACCTTTAGTAATCTAAGCTTTAGAGTGATGTATTGCAGAAGTTTAGACTAATGCAGATAGAGCTACAGCTCTCCATGAAAGAGAAAATATTACATATATTTGGACTTCAAGATAAAAATTGAAATAAGGCACAAGAGGAAGGAAGCAAAACTGCCTTAATGCCTTAAGTAGAAATGTTTACATGTATGTATATATACACACCAAATAAAGCAGTTGTATTTTAAGATGAATTACTTCAGCCATTTTCAGTACTCATTTTTCAAAATGATTAACTAAATATTTAAAATGAAAAAAAATGAACTGAAAAAATGGATCAAAGAAAGTGCAGTTGATCTAGACATATATATCACAAGAAAAAAGGTATAAAATATGTTGTTTCTACATCCCATACAGTAAAAACAAACAAACTAACTAACAAAAATAACTAGTCACTTCAGGTTAGAGAAATGAAAGAAAACTTCCTATATGTACAATTGAGAACACATCTTACTGAGTGAAGTCAACAACTAACCTCCTGTGTGGTTGCTGTACTGTTTATACCTCACTTTTATTCACTTTTCCTTTAATGTTCATCTGGATAGCTGTAGAATACTACATCAACAAAACAGACCCATTGAATTTAATATAGATGTATGCAGCATTTATACAATTTATAATTTTGAAGTAATTAACTGCTCACCTATGTATGATATTCTCCATTAAACTAAAATTTTTGGTATGAGCAATAGGGAAAACACATTATTTATTCAGAATTCATTGGTAGTCCAATTAATGTCTTATCAGTGGAATCAGAATACATCACTTATTATTGGTAAATTTAAAATAATATTAATATTCCTGGTCAAAACTGACCACTCATTACATAGAAAAACTTTTCAACAATACTTTGAAATTATTACATATACACAGTCTTCCTAGTGTTATCTGCAGAGTTATCTTTGTGATGGTTTACCAAGATTATTAGTGTTTTAGAATTTATTTGCATTTAACACTAGCAATTCTGCTTCTAGCGGCGTATTTCTTGAGCCAGCACGAAAGTATGTCAGCAAAATAGGCATGGGCACATCAATAATACTCCCTTTTTCTTCTGGTACTCTCAAATCCAGCAGCAGTTGTCAGGTATTTCTATTTGGCTTTTAGGCAACCATGAAATTCATCATATAATTTATAGTTGGGTTTTTTTGTTTGTTTTTGTTTTTGTTTTTAACACATTATTACAAAGCTGCTAGCACAACATAACTAGGGCAAAAGCCTGGATTATGGGAAGAACACTGTTTAAGCCCTGTTTAAGCCCAACTTTTAAATCAGGCAGAACAATATATGTGTATAATTTAATCTTCTTCATAACTTGAAGGAACACTAATTAATCTGACTTCTATATTTCAGTGATTGCCATTTAACTGAAAATCACCTTTCAATGCATTATAATTTATTATCCTCAGATCATTTGGAATCATTATTTTGTACCCAAGAGTACTTCTCTGATACCAAATAATTAGGTGTCCAGTTTGTCGCTGGGTTGTGGTTTTCTGTCACCTTCATTTTGAAAGAACAAATAAACAAACAAAAATGTCAGCTTTTGATATCATCTTGTCCAGGAATTGTTCTCAAAATGCAAAGTGAGTAGGACTGCACTGATTTCCTCAGTCCTTCAGAGTTCCCCAGCTCTCTCTGAAATCTTCCTCAAGACATCCCTATAAAATTATTTTCAGATCAGAATTTTCAAGAAAATGTTTTAAGCCATTATTATCTTACCAGCTATTTCCAAGATGTGATCATGCTAAAAATTAAAACTTTCTTTTTTGGACAATTTTTTTTTTTTTTTGCAGAAGTTCCTTTTGTAAAACACATATACTTGAACATTTTAAATCATCATCTGACAAGGAGCATTCAGAAACAGCAGATTAACTATGGAAACTCTATGTCTGAGGTACTGTGTGGATCTCTTGGCTGACTGGCAAAGTGAGTACTTATAGTACCCTCAGTTACTTCACTGAAAAAAAGCATTGCTTGATGTTGTTTTGTTTTTTTTTTTTAAATTAAAGTTGAGAGAAACAATGCTTCAGGTGCTAACGTGCTAATAAATGTTTTAATACCCTAGATTGCTTCAGAATAAACTCTTAGTGAGGAGCCATTAATCACAGGTTCCCATGGGCCTACTTCTCCAGCCTGTCAGCTAACTAAGCAATTACAATACTTTTTTTGAAAAAATTCATATTATTTTAGTTAAAAAATAAACAGGCCAGGTTGTCATTTGATGTAAACTGTTTTAACTCGATTGACTTCATTGTACTGAACCGAGGACTTGGTCTGATGATTGATTTGTGGAATCAAACTGTATAACCCGGGGTTAGGTTATAAAGCAGATGTGTTTATTCAGCACTGTGCACACACACCGGGTGCACAAGGGGTAGCCCCACCTAACTTACACGAAGTGGAGGGTAAAGTAGTTATATATTTAAGAGCACAAAGCATACATATTCACTGCCTTCCCAAGAGTGGGACAGATTTTTTACAATCAGGTCCAGTAAATTATTTCCATAGGTACTGCCTTGAATTCCTTTAGGTTGAGCATGCAAGAAGTCTACTGGTGGTTGTGGGTGGCGGTCTTGAAGATGAAGGCTTATGTCTTCCTCACTGTGTTTTGACGCAGAGAAGACTGGGTGTGCTTCCTCTGCAGTCTTCTAGCGTAAGACCTCTTATTGTTCAGACTCTGTCTTGCCTCTATCATTTTGTTTGATTTTGTTGGATTTAGTAAATTACTGTTCCTCCTCAGATAATTGCTGTTGTTTGGTTTTTTTTTAGATCCATCTGCTATCTCCATTAGCCTCCCCCTCTCCTGATCTGCACAACTCTGCTCAGAGCCTGCCACGCTGCAAATGGAAGGGCAGTTTTTCTTTCCCTGTCCCTCCCTTGCTTTTTTAATCTCTTTCTTTTTTATTTATTTTTTATTGTCCCTGTCATGGACTCATATCTAGAGATAACTCCGTGACACCCTGTTAGTGCGAATAAATAAATAAATAAATAAGAAAAGAGAAACCAGAAGAAAGGAAAAGGAAATGCTTCTTTTTTTTTTTTTTTGTCCAAAATGTAACATGCATGCTGCAATGAATAACAAAAATATGGATGCATTCTAATTACTTATTACTCTGTTTTTACTATGCAATTGTGAATTATGTGTTCTTGGTTTTTTCATCATAATTATAGGACACAACAGATGGTAAAGTTTTACTCTGTATTGAAACCTCAGCTGCCCACAGTCTATAAATTTTAAGCAAAAGGCATTTCATAATAACAGAGCTAATTGTTCAGCCAAATGTTTAAGATGTTCTGTAGAAATTCATAGAATCATAAAATGGTTTAGATTGGAAGGGACCTTAAAGATCATCTAATTTCAGTACCCCTGCCTTTGGCTGGGACACTCTTTCCACTATGTCATATTGCTCAACACTCCATTTAAAGTGGTCTTGAACATCTCCAGGGATGGATCATCCACAGCTTCTCTGTGCCGCTCGTTTCAGTCTCTCACAGTCATACATTTTAAGTAAGAAAGTCATTGCAAGCCATGTAGCTTCTTCGTATTTTTTCCCTCTAGTTTCATCTCATTAGTTCATTCAATATTTTACCCAGTGGGTGAAAAACAAAAAACAAAACAAAACAAAACATTATATTGTTGAGTTCAAATTGAAGGGAAAGACGTTTTGTTTCTTGAGTATATGTAAAAATGAGATGATCTTGCAAAGGAAACCTACCATTCCTTTCAAAGTCAGAAGCTGCTATGAGATTCCTCTCTTGTACACATACACTAATTCAACAAAAATTAAATACCTTACATTTTTGTCAGCTATAGGGCTGTACTGGAGCAGTAGAGAAAGAAATGTACATCTCCTAACCACAGTTTCCTGTAAAGTCTTCTACTAAGACAATGTTTAATATTTCTTCCTCTGACTGCATGCTTCCTAAGATAGTGAGAGGTGTATGTGGAATGCGGAACAGTAGAAAATAGCAATTAAAAAAATATATGTCATGCTATCACTTTAATGTTCTCTGTATTCTTCAGCATTTGCCTGCTTCTCCTGGATGTTTGAGATGGCCATTTCACAGTTCCATATGTTCTCAGGCTAGAAGAACTCATCATGTTAATCTGGTGTAACAAAACAAGATTTAGACTATCCTCATAATCTTTAGGGTATAGTTTATTATTCTGTGCAGTGAACATTCATAATTATGTGCAGTTACCCATGCAAAATCCATGATCTTATGCAAAAATTATTGGATGACAGTTTTCTTTCTGTGTTAGTGGATGTACTGGATGGCTTAGATATCAGGTTCCAATTTGAAAAAAAAAAAAAAGGATAAATCTATAAACCAAAAACTTTGGGGCAAAATAAAAAGCAAACAAAACCAACCATCTAACCAATAAAATAACCAAACATCCAGTCAGCTATCACCATCACAAAGGTCCACAGGAAGTCCACTGGAATGCTAAGAAGAAACAGTCTGGTGCGCCTTGATCAGGCTTGGAGAGAGATGCGTTCTTGCTCCCAGACCTCAGTGAATCTATTAGCTGTGTCACAACTTTTAATAGGCAATATATGAAACTGTATTGGTAACATAGTGTAGCAGGTTTCATTTGGAAGAAAATCTTTTTATATGGACTAGGGGGAATTGCAGCGTATCCTGATGTCCCAGTCCAGATGACTGAAAGACACACTATGACACTCTCTCTCTTCAACATTATGAGACTTGATTTTAAACTAATTTAAATGCATTTCACAACTGTTTTTCTAATATCTTAATGTCGTTATGATGCTATATTTCAGCAACGCTTGAGTTATTCCTATGTGAAAGTAATAACACAGTAGTTCGCACCGAAGACTTCTTTACTGTAATTGTTCACACCCACCATGAAATTGAACACGCAAATAAGCCAAAACTTGTCTTTAACTTCTACATTCAACAGTATGTTCTTCAGTATGGGATTATGTCTCCCATTAAAAGCTCCTCAATTCTTAGGAGTGTGCTTATCAGGATAAAAACTATGCAGTAATTCTATTCACAAAATGCATACAAATTAGCTGGTATAAATAGAAAAAAATCTGTTCCTTTAAAGTAGTGATCACCCTCTCTTAAATTTATATTTGATCATTCTGTTGCATCTGGCTTTGTTTACCATTTTATTGTCTGTAACAAAATGACTCTAATAGTTACGTGGCTTTGAGTGATATAAAAATGCAGAAGTCAGTTATGAGAAAGAACGACGTCAGCAGTTTACAGGCTGGTGCAGTCCAGTTCTATGACAACTGGGGTGGGCAGGCCAACAGACCCACACTGAAGGAAAGGGGAAGGGGGAAAGGGAAAAGGAAAAGGGAGATGGGCCTAAAAACAAAATAGAGGCAATAATCTGTGAAGGAAGGCTAACTTGCTAAATAAGATATCAGAATGCAAAATAACACAATATAATACAATAGGAATTGAAGCTAATTAATCAAATAACATGAGTGAGAGTGTGTCCAAAACCTGAAGGCCTTGCACCAACGCTGAAGGTGAGATGGCTAGCAAGCACCCACCCACTGCTGGGTCAATCCGAAAAGGAAATAGCCCGTGTCTCATGACATGTGAACAGTTTTTATCTTTCCCTCTGAGTGGAAAATGGAAAAAATGCAAAGCAAAGCAAAGTCCTCTGGAGTGCATAGTTCTTCTTTTCTGAGACAGGTATACCAAGAGTCGATGATTCACTGAACTGGAGATGTTAACTCTTTAACTCCCAATGCACTACATGATGTTATGGTGTGGAATAACAATAACAAAAATCATAAAACCATGACAAATGATTTTTAATTCCTTTTTAAAAGTGTGAGTAGCAGTAACTATACATGACATCTGCATTATCATTATCTTAACTGTATATGGTTGTGTGGCACTGCTGCTTAATCATCAATAAAATGTACACTGGAATACCAGAGAAGATTAAAGTGCTTGTAGGCCATCATTTCAGACATCAGTACAGTGATAGAAACAGTAATTCAACATGTATGTCAAGCGATACATGTGTCATTAACATATGTTGCATATTACCCTGAAATAGAGATTGTAAAGGGGAGAATAAAAATGTGGTTTTATTTCTCCATCTTGAGAATTTCTGAGAGACAAATGTGAAAACTTTAAAAATGCTTTCAGTGGAACAACAGAGAAAATAGGTTGTGTTTGTTTGTCTGTTTTGAATACTAAATTGGTCTTGTCTTGTAAAATTGTCCAGGCTTCTGTTATTATAATGGTGGATACAATGAAACATTCAGCTCTGTGGTGAAAGGAGGGGCTGAATCCTCTGCTTTTCTCTTAAAAAACACAAAAGCACAAAATTTGTAGCTAAAGAGAGAAGTAGATAATGAAAATCAATCAATAGAGATCAAGCCCCCAAACCCATAAAACTGTTATTCTTTACGTTAAGCAAGCAAAAGTTATTGATGTGTTTTCTGCACGCTTCGTATATACTAGAGCTTTTGGAAAGCTTGTTCTGATTTTCCTAACTGACAAATATCATTTTTCAAATATACTTCGGAGAACAATATTCCATGCTTTGTTTTCTGAAGAAAATGAGGTTGCAAATGCAAATTCAGAACAAAAACATCCATATACCAGCATTTGTCACTCAGCAGTTAGAATTGATTCAAATATGCTAATACACTCTAATATTTCCCTACAGAGCAGTAGAAAAATGCTTTTACAAATTACTTCCCCCCCCACTCACACACCCTGCTTTTTCATATTGGAGCTAGAGACTATTTTCACTACCATAATTTGCTTGTTTTCCTCATCTAGAGGAAATGTTATTGCCCAGACTCTCTGCAAGTACAAAGAAATGTAGCAATGTTGAACTCAGTGGGGCACTGGAAAAAAAGCAGCAGTATTGAATATGCAAACCTCCTGAGATCTCATCTTAAACCAGCTGATTCATTATTCTTATCTTTACCTCATTAGCACCTAGTGATGTGAAGCACGACTGGTGTTGTGTGAGCAGTTAGCTGCAGGTGTGTACATCCAATTTGTGACAGCAGTTCCCCAGTGAGATAGGATTCCTGTTGTTTATAACTGTGATCATGAGCTAGAGAAATTAAATTACAGAAATAGGGATTATAACTGAAAAGAGAGCATGAGTCTGTATGAAATCTAGAGAGCAGCACAAATGGTAAAATCTGAAAATCACTGATATGGAGGGAAGATTATACTAGCTCAATGAAAATTGCAGGGTGGTGTTCCACTGCTTCCAGAGACACCTCTGAAAGAAAAGCTGATGCATTACCTGCTTTAAATATTGGCAAAGTTAAACATATTGCTTGGGTGATTATTTAAAGCAGTGGTCTACATTCAGACAGGGCTGCTACTCTATGGATTGCTGACTATTTAGCAAATGTTTATATATGGAGTTACCAGCTTCTTAAATGATTAAGCAAAGAGCCTCTCTGCAAGCCTATAATTGTCCCACCTTAAGCAAGCAACTGTTATTTAATGTAGAAATAGCACGGGTTTCTTGCAGAATCCAGTTTTCCATACTTGCACTACAACAGTGTATAACTGTTGTCACTGATTTCTGAGACTGATACAAAAAATAGCTAACAGCTCTGCCTCCTGTTAGGAATTAAAGTTTATCAAGAAGCTATGCTCCTGAGGCATACACTACTACATTAGAACAGAAAGCATCTAGACAGGACAAGGATGCACTTTAATAGGAAGACAGCTGAGTTGTGATCCTAAATTCATTTTTGACATGTTGGTTAATATGTAAAATTTTCTCAGCATTCATAGAATATAGGCACCATGACCTTGTCAAAAACATTGCAATTATTTGGTATAACACAGTTTATTACAAAGAGATGGTGATGAACAAACTGTAAATGCAGCTTTTGCTGCTTTTATGTAAATAATTATAGTCTGCAGATCTCTAGACCAGAAACTTTCACAGCTTTTTTTTTATTCTCACATTTAGATGTGCACTCAATTACAGAAGTTGGGTCCTATTTTTTTGGCTATACTGTTTACTTTTCACAATGAAGATGTACATACAGTATAGCATTCAGGATCTAGTAATCTGGAAACCATACTAAGCTGTGTAAAAATCTTGGTATGTGGGTGGATGGGCAGAGAGACAGAGAGTGACAAAGACAGAAATAGAGATACACCTACAACTTCGTTAGTACTGGAGCAGTGTAAATTTTATTAATGTTCCTGTCTGACACCAGAGCTCTAAAACCATCACTGACTTACAATTTTCATTATAAGTACCTTATTATCATAGAATCATGGAATTGTAGACTGGTTTGGGTTGGAAGGGATCTTGAAGATCATCTACCTCCAGCCTCCCACGGTGCCATGAGCAGGGCTGCCATCCACTAGATCATGCTGCTCAGGGCCCATCCATCCTGCCCTTCAGCGCCTCCAGGGATGAGGCATCTACAACTTTTCCGGGCAACCTGTAGTATTATATAATGTGTAAAATTATTGTACCTACTTACTCTTCTTACTATCTTTATAATATTAAATTTCTGTAACTCAACCTGTATTCTCCTGTCTCCTTGAAGCATCTGCATTTCCTTCTCTAACCTTTGTGATTCTAGTTAAAAAACCATAAACATTCATATAATCATTTGAAAGAATTTGAAAATATCTTTAATAGAAGGCAAATTTAAAATTTCTACTCAAAATATCTGACATGACATAACTTCTCTCAAGTACATCAAGTACTAACTCTTCACACAAGTTTGTATACTTAGCTAGCCTTACTCTTTCCCATTTGTACATTAACGGTATATAACTGATAACAAAGGTACATATAAAGCCTTGGTGCAAAAGTGAAATATTTTGCTGAGACTTTGTAAAGAATTTTTTTATTTTGTCTGGAATGGAATCTTACCTGCCAGTGTATGGTTGTTGTATTGGAATGTTGCATTTTATACAAAGATTGTTGGAATACAGAGCATGGCTTTTAAAGAAGGAATAAGCCTACATTAACAATAAATCATTCAGAGCAGATCCTCTGAATAAATAAGTAGGATAACTTCAGTGAAGTTGAGAAAGATTGTATTTCTGACATTCCTATTTACTTCTGTTAATTGCAGTATGCATACTTGATCAGATTCAGTTAATGTCATTGCAAAGGTTTCTATTGATTTCAAAAGAAACAAGGTAGTTTAATAGATTTTTTGTGCTAAGTGAAATTAAGCCTTTTGAGCAGAACATGAAAAAAATCACAGAGTGGGATATTACAAATCACAGAGAAATAAGTGTTACATCGATTTCAGTGGCGAATTGTGAGCATTTTTATGACAGACGTGAACTACATTAATATAGACATGAGACTTTTTGTGCCACCAGATTCACATGACAATAATTAAATATGAGGATATCATAATCTAATATTGCTGCATAGATATAAAATTTTAATAAAAATATAGCTTTCCTATATTAGTAGAAAATAAATGTAAAATATATTTTTCTGTTAAAAGTAAGAAGATTGGGCTTAAAATCACAACAAAATACACTAAGGTATATATTTTTTCTTGCTAAAATACATTTCAGCTATGTTGGTTGGTTGACCTGTATTGAATTTGAATTTGGTAAGCATGGAAGTATTTATTTATGTACCTGTCTATTTTCTATACTTTATTAAACCATATCATCTATGATATTAGAATGTAAACTCAGTACTCCTTTAAGAGACATTTTAAGTACCTACTGTCTTAGGATGGGCTAATTTTCCTGGTTGCATGATGCTGCTGTGGTATCTTTGCATACAGATTATTAATATTATTATTATTTTATTTGTGTCATTCAATTTAAGGCAATATTGTAGTATTTTTCAATTTCTATAAAATTTTCATTACCTGTTCTCCAAAACAGAAGAAAATCAATGATGAAACACATTCCTTCAATTGGCTCTTTATTTTATAGCTACCATTTTTATTCATCTAGTATATAACTAATGAAAAAGTAGTGATTGTAAAATCCTGTAATATTTTATGGTCTTCCTTTCTATTATTTTATCTAGGGCATAACAGTCCTGTTTGCATCTTTCTGGCAGACCACTGTTCAGAAAGATTAGTCAGTACACAGAACTGCCAACTTTACTGTATAATATTTCATATTGTTCTCTAATCCACCTGCTACAGTCATTTATAATTCAGTTCATAGCATCTGGACAGAGTCCCATGTTCTATATTTTGTCCTTGTATCTCCATTATTTTGTATTTTTTTCATATACCTCACATAAATGAGATGATCTTGATTCCATAAATTAGGTTTATTTTCTTCACAACCATTCCTAGACAAAATACAGTTAAGTTACTACCATTTAGTGAATTTCAAAAAAAAAAAAAAAAAAAAAGTTGTTTATTTTGTGTTTCGTTTCTTTCACAGTTTGCTATCACCATCTGTCCACAGAATCCTCAAATTCTCAGAGCTCTTCTCTGTCACTTCCTTCCTTGAAGACTTCCTGTTCAGCTCTCTATGAGCATTTTTAAAACAGTTTTCAACTGCAGCAGAATATTTGACAACAAAACAATAAAAGAGAAGTATATATACCAAATATATTTGTTCAGTGAATTTTGTTAAGAGATTTGTTAAATTCTGAAGTTTTAATATCAGTTCTTTCCCTTACCATAGGCACTCTTGTCTCCTCTGTTCTAGTTAGCAACACCTTTGTCATCTTTCAACAGTAAAGCTGCGAAAACTAACAAAGTAACTTGACATGCCAATGAGTTATGTCAGTCAGGTATTCCCTTTATCACAATGCTGGGTGTGTGGGGGATCACTCCACCAAACATGAACCAAGGAGAGAAACGACTACATACTTAGAGGCATAGCATACACACATTCATTACATTCCAAGAAAACAAACCAGAATTCCAAGAAATAATTAATACTGTCCCACCCTTCTGTGAATATATGGTGGGGATCTCTGGTGGTTGTGGTATGAAGGCTAGTACTCATTCTTGCTGAGAATTTTTGACCTTTTAAGGGGGGGCAGCCCAAACTAGTTCCTACTGGTCTTATCTTTAACAACAGGACATCTGTTCTACTTTCTTATCTTTACTTGACAAGTTTCACAGCCTCCACATTTTGTTTTTGATTTATGCAGTCCTTCTGTCCTTCAGCTTGTTTCTGCCCAAGTTTCGCAAAAGGCTGTTCTCACAATATAGAAAAGCTGCTCTCATGAGCCAACAGGATATATGAACATCTATATGTATAGTATGCATGAATTAGAAAAGTTCTTCACTGTTAGAATTATCAGGTACTAAAAGAAGCTCTACAAGGGCTGTACCTCCTTCAGGCCTCATTCACTGCTGCCCCTGGGGTCCTCCATGGCTTCACAGGGAGATCTGCTCTGTGTGGTGTCATGGGCTGCATGGGGAGAGCCTGCCCCTCCATGAGCCTCTTCTCAGCTGCAGGGAGCTTCTGCTTCCTGCCTAGGGCACCTCTTACCCTCCTTCAGCACTGACTTGGGAGGAGGCAGGGCTGTTTTTATCACGTTTCTCATTCCTCTTTCCCAGATGCTGCTGTGCAGTAATTTTTTCCTTTCTTAAATCTGGTCTTCCAGAGGCACACCCAGTATTGTTCACTTGCTCAGCTGCATTTTGGTTGATGCCTAACTTTGTTGTAAAAATATAAAAAATTGATGATACATGAATGGCACATCCAGTGATCAGTCATACAAATTCGTTTTTTTTTTACTGTCTTCAGACAAGCAAACTAAAAGATTGAGTGATATCCTACACCATTCCTTTACATCTTCTTTTATCATACATTCCTTTGAGTGTTTCTGCATTCTGTTGTCATCTTTGTGACTGTGCCGGGTTTGCATGGAAAAGAGTAAAGGGGAATTTGTAAATGTGGATTCAGTGAGATCAGGAGATGACTCTATGTCAGGCATAGACAATTCCAGACAGCCCCCAGATGGACCTAGTACTGGCCAGAGCTGAGCCAATCAACTACACTGATGATGCCTCTGTGATAATGTATTCAGAAAGAATAAAGAAGGCTGCTAAAAATACATGCTGCAACAGCTGTGAGAGAAAGGAGCGAGAAAAATGTGTGAAAAACAACCCTGCAGACACCAAGGTCAAAGAAGAAAGAAAGAAGGGGAGGAGGCCCAGGTGTGGGAGTAGAGATTCTCCAGCAGCCTGTGGAGATCACTGTGAAGTGGGTTGAAACCCTGCAGCTCATAGAGAAATACATAATTGCAGATATCTACAATACAGTCCATAGACACACCACACTGCAGTAAGCTCATGGCAGGAATTGCAGCCCATGGAGAGACACTTACAATGGAATAGATTTTCTGGCCTAAACTGTGGTCTGTAAGGGGTTGATGCTGAAGCACTCTTTTCCTGAGGTCTGCACCCCATGGAAAAAACTCCTCATAAGGGAGGTGCTCCACACCCTTTATCATCTTCGTGGCCCTCCACTGGACTCTTTCTGGTAAATCACTGTCTTCTTTGTACTGGGGAGACCAGAACTGAACACAATGCTCTAGTATACAATATACATACTGTGTATATATATATAAATATATTGTACACATGCATAATGAATATGTATATATGTAAATACATTTGTAATAGTTACACATATGTTATGTATGTGCAATATATACTCATATAATATATGCACATGTATATATGAACATGTATATATATATATTCCAATATACAATAGACAATACTTTTCATTGTGTTTTCTCCTTTCTTACTGAGCAAGGAGAATGAGTGAGGGGTTTAGTGGGAATAGGCAGTCAGACAAGATTAATGCACCACAGCCATGTAGCTTGTTCTGTATGTCAACAAAGACAGCTTTAAGAGTTCCTAAAAGTTGTTACAATGCTTAGTATAGACAGAAATGCCTGACCTAATTATTAATTTTGAAAGCATGCAGAACTTTGAAGTCTGCACTTGCCTGAGCAATTTTGTAGCATTGCCTTTCTGTCATAATGTCCTAGTGTAGACATTGTAAACCCTTTTGCTAGGAGCCTAAACAATTTTCTCCTGTCTAGTTCCCTTTATGTTTTTAATATTTTTATCATGAGAATCGTGAAGATAGACCTCAAATAGTCAAGTGAATTTGTTTTCATTCCAGCCACAGGTGACTTTGACTTCAATGATAGGCCAAATCTCAGATACAGATGGAGAGGAATAGAAGAATTAGTTTCAATACATGAAAAGTCCCATAAAATTTGTTTTTATTATGGTGAACAGAAAGAAAAGGACATAAAGGAGGGAAAAAGAAAGAGAAACATCTTATCTAAGATATGAATTTGCAAATGACACAAAACTGGAAGAAGTGGTTGATGAACTACATAATGTCAGTACCTTCAGAGGTACCTTGACGCTTCAGAACTGTGCTGGCAGATATCTCCCCAAGTTCTTAAAAGGAAAATTCCAAATTGTGCATCTGGAAATGCAGAAAATAACTTCATGCACCAGCACAAGCAGGGGGCCTACCTGCTGGAAAGCAACTTGACATAAAAGGCATTGAGATATGATTATGAGCCAGCAACGCACCCCTGCAATGAAAGAGGCCAATGGCTTCTTGGGCTGTGTTATAAAGAGTGTTGCTAACTCTTCAAGGAAGGTGATTCTATTCTTTAGCTGCCTTTTATTTACCAGAATGGATATTTCTCTCTCTAAAACTATAGCATTTTTGAGAAGCAGAACATATTTAAAGGTAAATAAAAAGTGTTTCTCTGCCCTTCTCTCATCAAAAAATGAAACCATGAATGCTGTTTAGGTAGGTAATTTTTGTTATCACTTCCCCCTTTTCTCTATATTCCCCTTCAGTATACAAAACTCTTAACTCTTCATTAAACGCATTGAGCTAATTGTTAAATTTCCCATGCACAGAGTTGTTTTTCACTTTTGCTAATGTTAACTGTATTTCTTTTGGGGTCCCAGTATAAGTACTCTTTTGTTAAAAATTTGACTTTTCTTATATATTCTATAATTTTATGTCCTGTATTTACTATCCCTTTTCTGATTCCATTGTATCACAACCCCTTGCATGTGACCAGCCAACAAATTCTTAATCCATCAAACAGTCCATCTTTCAAATCCATACATCTCTGGTTTAGAGAGGCTGTGGTGAGGGACCACGTCAAAGGCTTTGCAGAGGTCCAAGGAGATGACATCCATCGCCCTTCCCTTGTTCACCGATGCCATCCACTCCATCATAGAAGACCACCAGATTGATCAGGCAAGATCATCATCCTGATGACCTTCTGCTGAACTTGCTCCAGTTTGCAGGCGTCTTTCCTTTACTGGACTGGATGCAGTAGTATTGGTGTAGTTTAATAATTGTTGAGCATCCTTGTAACAAAGCTGATGAAGCGTGGAATAGATGAGTGGATGGTGAGGTGGGTTGAGAACTGGCTGAATGGCAGAGCTCAGAGGGTTGTGAACAGTGGTGTAGAGTCCAGTTGGAGGCCTGTACTTAGTGGTGTTCCTCAGGAACCAGTGCTGGGTCCGGTCCTGTTCAGCAACTTCATCAGTAACCTTGATGAGGGGATGGAGTCCACCCTCATCAAGTCTGCAGATGATACAAAGCTGGGAGCAATGGCTGACACACTGGAAGGCTGTGCTGCCATTCAACGAGACCCAGACAGGCTGGAGAGTTGAGCAGAAAGGAACAAGATGAGATTTAACAAGAGCAAGTGTGGAGTTCTGCACCAAGTGTGGAGTAACCACGTGCACTGGTACAGGTTGGGGGATGAGCTGCTGGAGAGGAACTCTGAGGATAGCCACAGGTTAGCCATGAGCCAACAGTGCATCCTGTTGACCATGAAGGCCAGTAGTATCCTGGGATACATTAAAAAGAGCATAGCCAACAGGTTGAGGGAGGTGATCCTAACCCTCTACTCTGCCCTTCTGAGGCCTCACCTGGAGTGTTGTGTCCAGTTCTGGGCTCCCCAGTACAAAAAAGGACAGGGATCCCTGGAAACAGAGTACTGCAGGGCTATGAAGATGATAAAGGGCCTGGAACACCTCCATTATGAGGAAAGGCTGAGAGACCTGGGTCTGTTCAGCCTCGAAAAAAGAAGACTCAGAGGGGATCTTATCCATATCTATAAATTTCTAAGGAGCGGAAGGCAAACGGACAAGGACAGACTCTTTTCAGCAATATGTCATGATAGGACAAGGGGAAATGGGCACAGACTGATAGGAACAAAACATAGGAAGTTCACAAATGTGTTTGGGAACTTCTACACAGTAAGGGTGATGGAGCACTGTCACAGGCTGCACAGAGAGGTTGTGAATATCTTCTCTGAAGATATTCAAGGCCCACCTGGACACCTACCTGTATAACCTGGTCTAGGGAGCTGCTCTGGCAGGGGGTTTGGGCTAGATGATCTCTAGAGGTCCTTTCCAACCCCTAAAATTCTGTGATTAAGAGGGAGGATAATAACTTCCCTGAACCTGCTTCTTGCAATCTGGTAACACATACTATCTTTGCTGTCAGGAGACACTTGAGTTTGCTGTCCCCAGCAACTTCTCCCCAAAGCTGCTCATCAGCCTGTCAATTTTTGTCACTCCTTGGGAGTTTTTGTCAAGACTTTGTATTTTACTTTGTTGTATATCCTACGGTTACTAGTGGATCATTCTACCTTTTGTCAGCCTTGCTCATGTACTGACTCTTTACCTCATTGTATTGTGAGTGTGATGGAAGTGAATTCTATTATTTTCTCCAGATCTTGAATAACAATTTAAAACAAGACACTGCATATCTGTGATTCTGTGATATCTTTAGAAGTCCTCTGCTGTAGTTAAGTGTTAATTTTCTAAAATATTTAGTAACTAGGCAAAGCTACTATGTCTAGGGAGAAATGACTAAAGTTTTTGAATATTCACATAAATTGTAAAAGAAAATTCATAATATTGTTTCATAAATCATAGCATTTTGATTTGAAGAATTAAAATTTAAGTAGTTTAATTCAAACTAAGAAAGGTATGGAAAATATACTGAGAATAGTTAACAGATGTTCACAATGTAATGATGCATCATTCAGATAAGTCAGAATTAAAGCTACTAACATCTTTGAGACAGACATCTAGAAAAATACCTTAGGTAATTTTTAAATATTCTTCACACAATATACAGCTGTTATTTCCAGGTCTTGTGGACAGTCAGCACTGATGAAATGGAGATTATTTTTGAGATAATTGAACAGAAGGAATAAAAATAAACCTAAATAAAATAGTGCTGTAGTTTAATCGAAGAATTTACTTATATTTCTCCTACTCACAGCCCTCTGAACTCACTCTGGAACTGGCAGCCTGAGCTGCTCAGGTAGGTAGGTAATCATCTCTCACCATGAGAACGCAGTGGGTTAGTAATAGACCATTAAATCATAATGATTTTGGAAGGTTGTTGCTTTTTTTTTTTTTTGATTGGAAATTATCCTTCACTGGATATTTTTTCATTATGTATATCTGAAACTTGAGGAACTGTAACCTACACTTCAAGAAGCTGCACATGTTTTTATTGATGTAGCTACTGCCACTGACCAAAAAATATTCTATTATATTCTGAACTCCCTAAATACCAGAGATATGAAAACTGTCTGAATAGATTTAAATTGGACACAAAGCTCCTAAATCATTGAATTTCAGACATAGAATAATGATTTTAAACATCTCTCATACAAATTAGAAAGTACAATGTATTTATTTTTTCATATAGAAAAAAAATGTTCCTTTATGTTAACGAGTGTTATAGAAATATTCATTGAGACTGTACAGGTTGGCAAGAATTTTTCAAAATTACTTTGAATTTTTGAATTATTTTCCTATTAAGAACAACAAAAAAATTGCTTAATAAATTTTTTTCTTCTCTATGAAGAATAAACTATTTTAGCTTTCTGAAACATTACTGTATTCAAATAATATTTTGCATGCTGGTGCACAGATAAATCAGTGACTACAGGACTCAAGCATTTGTTTAAAATTAAGTAATCACAGAATGGTTGAAGTTGGAATCATTTTCTGGAGTTCATCTGGTCCACACCCCACTACTCAAACAGGGACACCCAGCACAAGTTGCACAGAACCATGTCCAAGCTTATGAAGTTCTGTAAGGAGAGAGACTCTACAACCTCTCAGGTCAATCAATGCCAGTGCTACATCACCCACACAATAAAGAAATTATTCTTGAAGTTTAGATGAAACTTCTTGTGTTACAGTATGTGCTCATTGCCTCTTGTTCTTGCACTGTGAACCACTGAAAAGAACCCACCTCTATTCTCTTTGCACTTTCTCTTTCCATATTCATTTATGGTGATGAGATCCTCCCTGAGCCTCTTTTCTATACTTAGTAGTCTGAACTCTTGCAGCCCTTCCTCATAGGAGAGAGGATCTAATTCCATAGTCATCTTGGTGACCCTAAAATGAACTCTGAAGAATCTCCATGTCTCTCTTGAACTGGGAAAGCTCAGAAGCAGACACAGTACTGCAGGTGCAGCCTTCCAGAGCAGAGTAGCGAGGAAGGATCATCTCTCTTGACATACCGCCAATATTTTGTCTAATTAAACCAAAAATACTGTTAGCCATTTTAATAAAAAGGACAGATTGGTTTCTCATGTTCAACCCAATGTCCTCTTGGACACCAAAAAGTACTTTTCTGCAAAGCTGCTTATCAGCTAAAATGTCAGTGACGGTTTTAATGTAGCCCTTGTTTCTGTCCTTTTGACCCTGCAATAGGAACCACTAGTAATAACTTAGTTAAAAATTTAAGTAATTATACTAACACAACTTACATTCAGTATTTGAAGGAAAAAAAATTTCCTACAATATCTCCTGAAGCTTTCTGTAACAGGGCTGAAAAACTAGTGCTCATCATCACTTTGATTGTGCATTGCTCATAGGTGGCAGTCAACAAGGAGTCAGACCTTGTAGCTATGACATACATAATGCAAGTGCAAATATTTCAGCAACAAAAAATAAAATGGAGTACATGGGAACATAATGGCTTTATGGGTCAGCCTACTGATATAAGGTTTTCATAGTGTACAGTAATTGGATCAACCCAGAAACTGATGCATTTTCAAATGGGACAGTTGTCCTTGCATACACTTCTCAGTTTATCTGACTGCAGGTGTTATCTTTTTCTTAAACAGATAGTACTCTAAATCACTATGATATCTTCTACCAAAATGAAACAAAAGTTTGAAAATATTAAATTATTTTTTAGCAACTTTTGGAAACCAGTACTATCAGTTAATTAAAGTTTGTCCTCTTCATAGGCTTTAGCTTCCATTGTATTTGAAGGCTTTATTCTGTTTAATTCATATTCTTGAATTATTGTCTATTTCACAAATAATTTAAAAATCAAACTGTTGTTCAAAATTAACATACTTCAAAAGTGGAACTCTTTAGCTTAAATTAAGTCCTTCACTTCCATATCATTTATTCACATCGTAAGATACAAATCCAAAACACCTGGAAGAGAATTGGTGTAAAACTTCTTCCACTTAATTATTTATTATCTAGATGTTAAATATTGGTAGTTTATCATAGTAATTTCACAAATTATGCATACATAAAATATAACAGAAATAAGGGGGAGAAAAAAGTTCTAGTCTCTATATAATGTGACTTAAGACTTGCCTTGATGATTGCAAGCAAACTGCACATAAAACTTCCCAGTTTCTTTTCACCTTGATATTTTCATCTGAAAGATGTAATAAAACAGAATATACTTAAGAAGGGCAAAATCTGTCATCTGTTAGGCAGCTAGGAAATGTAATTATTTCTGACTTTAAGCTACTAATATAAGATGCAGAGTTTTTAGAATGAATGTAGTCAGGCAAAAGTGTTCATAAACACCATGAAAAATATATATATATATATTTATTACTGTATTACATGGAAAATTTTCCATTATATATTGTCAACGTTTTATGGGCCAGATTGGCTCAGCTCTGTGATGACTGAGGTTGGGGGACCCATAGTCTCATGCTTTGGGAAAGGGGAATGGGAAAAAGGAAAATGGAGATGGGCCTGAAAACAAAACAGTGGCAATGATCTGAGGAGGAAAGCTAGTTTACTAAATAAGATATCTAAATAAGATATTGGAACACAAAATAACACAACAATACAATAAATTGGAATTGAAGCTAATAAATCAAATAAAATGAGAGAGAGAGAGAGAGAGAGAGAGAGAGAGTCTGAAAACTAAAGGCCTCATGTTAAATGAGGAAGGCGAGATGGGTACGGAGCACCTGCTGCTGAGTTTGAAAGAGTTTGTGTCTCATGACATGTGAACAGTTTTTATCGTTTCCACTGAGTGGAAAACAAAAAGATGCAAAGCAGTGCAAAGTCTTCTGGGATATGTAGTTCTTCTCTTCTGAGACAGGTATACTCAGAACTATCGATGATCCACAGAGCTGAAGTACTCTTTAACTCCCAATACACTACATGATGTTATGATGTAGAATACCAATAACAAAAAATCATAAAACCATGACACGGATATACATTAATTATATGAATTTTGAATTTCATATTTCAAAGAAATAAAGTTCTCTACTACAAAGAAAAAGAGCTTTTAAAGATATTTCCAAGTATTCTATTCACATCTTAAATATAATTGTATTAAAAAATATGTTTTCCCATAACCAGTGCTTAAGATATGCTTTATATTCTATTTACTTGGTTTAAAAGCTTACTGAAACACAAAAAAGACAACACATTGTGATCTAGAAGCTAGAGAACATCAGCTTAACTAAGTTATCTACAAAATTATCTACAAAAAGACAGTGTTTAATGTGACTCTCTGGTGCGTACCTACTGTCTCCAGTTACTCTTGCAGGAGTATATATGTACCCCAATGGTCCTATGTCATATCTGCCAGTTCCAAGCAGATAGCAGAAATATGCTGAGGAGTTTTAGGTGACACTGGATGTCAGTATCAAGTCAGATAAATTTATCCCTAGTTATGTGAATTCCCATTTGTTGAGAGTAGCTAATTATCAGATTGATCAGAAGCAGGTATGTAGTGAAATTTGGTACAGTATCCAAGATACCAGCCTAGGGCTGACCGATAAGATCTATACAAACTGAAACCTTTCAGAAGACAAAAGTTGAATGCTAAATAGGGCTTTTCTGATAACACTAAATAGCTGTGTCTAGGTAACTGAGTAAGCTCCTTACACCATATAAAACCCAATTTGTTTATGTGAAATCCATGTTAAACCCTGTTATCTCCAGGATTAACTGTTATAATTATGTTGTTTTGATGTCTAAATTTATATATATATATATATATATGTGTGTGTGTGTGTGTGTGCATATATATATGTATATAAAAGTTGTATAAAATGAACAGTGATAATATTTTGTCGACGTTTCTAAATGTGAACTAATGAGCTATGCCCTTGATTCTATGGCTGCTAAAAGATACTAAGAAAATGTCCCTAAAATCATTCTGTTAACTTTTTCTTTAGTACTTAACAATCCCATTGCATCATATAGTGACACTGTAAAAGCATTAGCTGCAGAGGATGCCTGTATCCATCTTCTCTGCATATAGTTTATTTTATTTTTCTGATCATCTGGCAATCTCTGACAGGGAGAAAAATAGCTTTTTCTGCACAAGTATATTTGATTTATTTTTGATACAGCAAGTGAAGATGGACTGCCCAGGTGAGAAGATCAAGGTTCAGCAGGAGATTGAGTTTTCAAAAAGAGTAAGCATTATTTCCCTCTAGAGTGCAGAGAAGAGCAGAGAAATATAGCTAGTTTAGCTGTATCTGAAGTATTCCTCATACAGCAAGGAAACCTTAATCTAATCTAAACCCAGCTGCTCCATTTAATCCAGACACTGATTTTTTGCCATAAGTTTAACCAATCTCAAGTGCAGAATACAAAATTGATGCTCATTAATAGCACCAGCGCTATAAATCATAAGTTATTCTGCATTTATTACAAAATATTTTGAGGCCTTTTTCTTTCCAAAAAAAGCATTCTGACTTTAGTTCGCATTACTTTTGTTCTCTTTATGAGTTGCTTTTTCCAACGATTTTCATGATTATTGCAATAGTCTTCGTTGTTGCTTAGTCAAGGCCTGCTCAATATATTCACTTTCACACAGTACTGTTAATGACAGTACTATTTTAAATACGACAAATCAGAATTGTAGAAAGCAGAACATGTTTTTACTGGATAAATATGTGTCATGCTGTGTTTCAATAGCACTTTCAAGAGAGTATGTGTAGGACAAATAACCCCCCAAGAATAGCACCCAAAAGAAATAGTGCCAAAGTTGGAATATTTTAGATGGGCTTGACTAGATGGTATACAGATAGTTAATAAGGAAAGAGTGGCTCACCTTTGAAGATGGTCAAGGCTTGCCAATAACTCCACTAGGGAGGGATCTCCAACCAAAGATCCTTCCCTGGTGGTGGTCAGCCCTTAAATGGGGTCTTGGGAGAGGTGGAGTCAAATTCCACCCCTTCCAATCACAGTCACTTGTGCCCCTGCAGCTAACTCAGTGCTCGCCTCAGGTGGTCAATCAGTGGTTCAGGCAGCGATTCAACAGTTCCCATACAGTATGACTATATGCTTTAGAATAAAAAATGTTGAGAATGTGTTTTTTGTTTTTTTTCTTGTGAGTAACAGAACTCAAGTTGGTCACTTAATAATGTCCTTGTATGGTTTTAGGATCCCCATGACAAACAAAGGCAACTTTTTTTTTTTTTTTTAATGAGTCAGATATAATAAATTTATTTATTTATTTTTAAACTTTTGTTTCACACACACACAAAAAAATTGATCTCTTTATTTATGAGAGTTCTATAAGAAATCAAAGAAGCCATGTATCACTCAATGCTTTTCTTTCATCCTCCTGTAATAAAGCAAGCAAATTTAACTTCAATCAGAGAGCAGCACTGCCCTTCTGCAACCTGAGTGTCATTTGTCAAACACATCTGGTGGGCCCAGAGACCACCTGGGTATGGCGCACCAGCTCTGGAGACAAGACAGGCTTTGTGGCTCATTGGGTATACTGAAGCCTCTGCCAGCTGTTGAGTTCATACTGCAACAGAATGGTCTGACATGGAGTTGTGCCTCCTCGTGGTTATGAGCTGCACTTACACCACTGCATTGAACACCAAGGCACAACCCACCATTCAAGTTTTCTGTCTTTTGTAATCATTTTGTAATTAAATGTTTGAAGCTAACACGTAAAAATTGCTTGAGAGGAGCAGTATTGCCCTCAAAATGTAACTAAAGAAAATTTGCTTGCCATTACTCCAGTTGCTTATTCTACTTCCACTTAATACATTTTAAATGCATTTAAAAAATCTATTGAAGTCTTCCTCTCAGCTCTCGAGATAAATATCCCTTAAACTGTAAGCTTTTCAGGACAGAGACTATGTCATTTTAATGTATGTGATTGTGAAGTTTTAAACATTATGAGCCTCCTTTGAAAATTATGACTTCAATAGGTAATGATAATGCTGTCCAAATGCTTAAAAATGAGCTTTACTGGAAAGGTATTTTTGCAAAGAAAATGACAGGTGAAACTTTCTCTGATGAATAACATCAACACAGAAAAGCGTCAGAATAATTGTATTAGCTAAGTTCTGCTGGCGCCTGCGTTATGAAATGAAGTCAGTGCCTGCTATGGACAGATAAATCAAGTATTGCTTCATAAAATGCAGCTGGACTTATTCAGTCATATTATCCATAAAAGTGTTATTCCCATCATGGCCATTTTGAAGAGCACACTCAATGAATAAATAAATACACAATATGCTAATGTAATTTTTGGATGATTTAGTAATGGCATGCAAAATATGCTCAGTTGCTGTTATACTAGGCAGAGGAACACTTTATGCTTGCCAGAAAGCTTTGATTTATCAATATTTATATTTCTCTTATGCAAGGTCAAAAGAAGACATCAGAATTGTTTCTTCCTTGTGTACTTTTTGAACTCCATACCCAGAGGTAGAAAATCTTTGCCCATCATTTATCTGAATCAGTGTTGCAAGTGCAGTAGGATCACCTCTTATTTTAGGACACCTGAAGGCTTTGGTCCCATTCAGAATATGTGAACCTATACTAAACACTTCACAGCTCATTGTTTTCACTAACCAAGGCAAATACCCTAATGTATGACAGATACAGACTTCATATCTACTTGTTATCATTTGGGTCTAGAATTCTTTTAGTATTACAACAGTATAACAGGCCCAACATGTTGTGAAGCAGTTATCGTACTTAGCGAGAATGTAAAGATATTTTCTCTATCAATATTTAAAAATGCAAATTGAAGTAATATATTGATTGTAAAAGCCTAAAGTGAGATGTTTAAATGTAGATGCCAGTATGAAAATTAGGTATCTGTATTACTGTAATGGTAAGTGAAGGAACAACTCAATTAACATAAGTTTTTAAAGCATTAAGATAGCTGAGATCTTGAAGATATATAGATGAAGTTAACAGGCGTGTAGCATGCCAAAACCCTTCTGTAATACTGGAGGCAGTGATATTCCAGGTGACATAAAACATCCATGCTGAAGCAACTGAAGCAGATTTATATTGATTATAACATTCTCATTTAAGGACACATCTATATTTATAACAGTGTTTTTATATAGCTACATTTTAGAACTGGAAATTTTGGTTTTAAATACATGACATGCCCTTTTTTTCTTGAGTAACTGGCTGTGAGGTATGCTGATTTATACTTTCATAGGTTTGTATTTCCTCTTTGTTTCTTGGATGAGTAACTAGATCATAAACAGAAAGCTTCCTCTTAAGGAAAACATTTATTTAGTTTTTTAAATAAACATTCATTAGTATATGTTTATTATTTTGTGTTTGTATATATGTGTGTACAAACACATTTTTGTCTTTCTGTTGGATTTACTGAGATGTTGTTTTCTGGTGGTTTTTTTTTTTTTTTTTTTCTGTTGTTTTCCAGTAATTTATTTATTTTCTGGTAAATACACATAGGTGTGAAAAGACTAGATAAAAAGCGTTACATTTGGTAACTGAGGAAAAAAGTTTTCTCATTCAGAAAAAAATTAGTATTAAGTGATTCCCTCCATGGAGTTCAGAATGAGGGTTAATTGTCTGGCATCTAAAATGGCTTCAAATATATGGAAATCTCAAGGAAATCTCATACACAATCAGAAAAGAAAAAGAAAAAAAAAAAAAGATATCTATCTGATCTGTCTGTCATTAATAGTAGGTAATTTAGTACAATTATAGCCAGCAAAGTAGAATATTCTCAAAAAACACCCCAAACAAACAAACAAACAAAAAACTCAAGACCCTCATTTAGGTATGTATGGGAATTGTTGAATCACGACCTAAACCGCTGATTGATCACCTGAGATGAGCACTCAATCAGCTGCAGGAGCACAGGTGAAGGCAATTCACCGTGTGACCAGAAGGGGTGGAGTCTGGCTCCACCTCTCCCAGACCCCATTTAAAGGCTGACCACCGCTAGGTAAGGATCTTCTGTTAGAGATCCCTCCCCTGTGGAGTACTGCATGAACCTTTCTTTATTTACTGGTTGTCTGTATAACATCTGGATAAGCCATATGCAATACTATCCACCGCTGTTATTTTCTGTGGGTACTATTCTTTTGGGTTATTCACCCTGCAAGGTACAAACATATAATTTAATAAGTTTAAGTTTCCAATTGAGAATCTTCCATGACTTTAATTCAATCTAATTTAGTATGTGTTTCTTTATACAATTTATTCCTGGCTGCCCTATATCCAACAATATTTGCTTACAAACCATTTATAATGATATAAATAAATCATATAATGCATACATACATAAAGCCTTCAATAAAGTATGTGGAAGAGTAATGGTAATTTAAAAATGAGCAAACTAAATGTCTGGGATTCAGGTAGAATCTGATTTGACAAAAGATGTGCTGGTAGTTGAAAGTGTACTTTGGATTTGAATTAGATCTAATTTTTAATTGCTTCAGGTACAGTTCAGCTAGGTCTTACTTCTTGGTTTGGGACTTGCTTATGGTGTCTATGAGTACCTATCAATAAGTCTGATAGTGAAAACCTGAGCTTGTCTAATGCTGCATCAATGCCCAGAAAAGAAACCTAAGGACATCATATAAAAAAACCCCAAAACACTAAGTGTCTTATTTCCAATATCGAAATTCTGTCTCCAAAACACACAACAAAAATACAATTAACTAAATATCCTTTACTGTTTTTGAAATATCATAGTACATTGATCTTTTGAGATTATTATCATTTTTTGGATGCAATTGTGTTTGAGTAGATTATTTTCTTAACAGTTAATAAGAAAGATTCCAGTTTCTTTATTTTTACTATATAACGCAAATTGTTAACACAGATTTCTTTAGTATTACATAATCAGTGCAGTTGTATAATTCCAGACAATCAAAAACGCCTATTAGCCATAAAGTAAGTGTTTTACCTGGAGGATTAAGTTATAAAGAAAATAATTTAAGGAGTTATTAATATTGCAGTACATGCTTGCTGTTTCATTTTTTGATGGAAGATTTTTTTCTATGTAAAAATTATCACTGGAACTGGCTAACTTTAGAAAACATATTTGTAACTCAGGGTGAAAAGTCTCACTGTTGATGTTTGCCATAGCTGACAGTGCAAAGAGCACTTTAAATACTCATATGTTGTTTATATACCCATGTGAAAAAACTCAAATGTTTCTGACACAGCTGTAAGGAAAGGTTCATAATTTTTCAGTACTGGTTAAGTCTGCTCATAGTGCCTGTTTCTCACAGCAAGACATGACATATTGCATGTCATGATGACCAATCTGCTTGTCTTTTCAAAACAGAAGCACCTACTGTCTGAGAGGAGAGGATTTAGATATTTCCAAATTTCTTTGTATGTACAGAAAAATACGATGTGGATAAGGTTTATAAAAGTGTCTAGAAAAACATCTACAAATAAATTTCTACAAATACACCCTGAAGGCATTGTTTTAGGAATTGATAACATATGACACAGAAAATAACAATAATAGTTACAAAGATAAATACATTAAAGCTGTATGAAAATGATGATTTACATATGATTGGATAACAAACCTCTTCTCATTTGATGTCACTATGAGAGAAAACTGATAATTTATAAAACAATGTAGAAAAAAAAAAATGCTGGAAGATCTCCAGATCACTAAAAGTCACACACACAAAAAAAGGGTGATGCAGTTAAAGGATGAGATTAAGGCTGCTTTGACCAGTATGACATCTAGTCTAGAAAAAGGATAATACTAATTTTATACCTTTTCCTTTTTCTTATTTTTTTTTTCAAAATGACAGATACTTTTTCAAATGAGCTCACTGGAATAATTAAAATTAATTAAATAAATGTAATTATATTCTGCATGGTATTTGCTTTCAAAATATATTAAAAAAAAATCTTTCTGTGAAAATGAAACAACTGCAACTTCTAGACAAACATAAAACACCATTTTATGCTGTTATAGCAAAATTTATATAAGTAACCTAGTTGTTTTTTTTTGTTTGTTTGTTTGTTTTTATAAACAATGTATTGAAAAGAGACTTACTGCATCAGTTTTTAAAACAATGATCCATTTTAGCCAAGATTTGGAGATAAATAGCAAATGCATTGTATGGGAACTGCTGAACCACTGAATGAACATCTGAAGGAAAGATCTGGTCAGCCCTGGGAACACAGGTGAAGGTGATTCACTTGCATGACCAGAAGGGGTGGAGCCAGGCTCTGCCTGTCTTAGACCTCATTTAAGGGTTGACTGACACTGAGGATTAATCTCTTGTTGGAGATCCTTCCTTTGTGGAGTTACTTCCTGGCAAACCTGGTTCTTCAGAGATGGGTGAGCACTCATTTTCCTTCTTTTGTATTATCTCTTTGTTTATGCTGGTTTCTTTGCTTTTAGAACCTTTACATGCATTTAGACTGCTTACTTTAAAAAAATATAAGTAAGATTTCATAGTGAAGAAGGTAGTTATTCATCAAAGCTGTAAAGAAGTATATTTCATAATGGCTCTATTTACTATCCTTCAAATCATCTTCACGCTTTCATAAAAGAAACACAAGTGTAAAATTCCTCTACTGTGAAGACCTCATTCAGATATTATTCCTATTTTGTACTAGATCTCTTTAAGTAAATGCATTTACATTAGGTTTAAGTCCTGTGCTAGATTTAACTAAACAAGCAATAAAGTAAATGTCATGAATGCCTTAACACATATGGCAATTCATCCATGAGACAAATTGTCACTCCCTCTCTGTTGCATTTACATTTGCAATTGGCCTTCTTTTGATTTTTAATAGACTGGCTGTAGTTCTGGAAGATTCTACTTGAGTTAGTGCCTTTTGTGGGCACAAGGTCTGCTTTTTATTTGTTTATTGTAAACTCAGGCTACACCTAAAAAAGGTTGAGGGACAGTGTAATTTCATAAGCCTTGTCTATCTATGACTTGTGAGCCCATCAGTCAATTGCAACTGAGTTTTAACAAGAGGTCTGTAAGCTTAAAAAATATGACATTCCTACAAATTTTGTGACACTGATAGCTGAAACTGTGTACTTTCAGTGCATCCAATATAAAGGTATTTCTGACTAATCTTAACAGAGAAGTAGCATTCAATGCTTACCTCTGTAGTTTAGGCTGGTACCCATACCAAATATTGTTTGAAAAGGGAATGTGAAAAAAATATATTTTTTCCTATGTGAAGGAAAGCAAAATGAGAATTGCTTGTACTAGAAGAAAAATATGTATTTATATAGCGTTGGTATTTGTTAGTTTTGCTACTACTCAGTTTTGTTAAAAGTGGGTTATATCTTGACATCTAAGAAGGAATCAGTGTTTCTTGATTCCTCCCAGGCTCCTTCTCCTTTATTCTCACTGTACGCTTTCTCTTTGGGTTAAGTTTGGCCCAGAGCAACTTATTCATCCATGCTGGACTCGTGGCATTTTTGCCTGACTTCCTATTGGTTAGGAAGGACCACTCTAGACCTTGGAGGAAGTGATCCTTGAATATTAACCAGCTGCATGGACTGCTGCATCTGTTAGCTGATTGTTAGTTGTGCTCTCAGAAGTTTTCTTTCACCTCAGTGTTTCTTTTTCCCAGTTTACCTTCACACCTACAGGATCTCTATTTTAATATTTTTCTCTAAGTTAACAGACTTCAGTAGTCATATAAAACTTTGAAAACATCTAGAACATATTAATTAATTCCTTAGGTACCCTTAATAGACCATACTTGCAAGCGCTGTGTCTGTATGAAAATAATGAATAGTTTGATGGGAGTACAAGAGAGCATTGAATAGAAAAATCCAGCCAAGGTTGTGCTTGTGCAGATAAGTCAGCTACTTGCTCTAGCTGATAAATCATTCTTAGAGGGAAGCTTTTCTTTCTGCAGTTTGACTCTAGTTTAGTATCTGCAAAATGCTGATATACATGAATACCCCTTGCTGTTTTGTACAAAGTGCTTTTCTCAGTGCAGTCTTGAACTGCTGCTACATTTCACAGTATACTTTTTATCTGCAAGCATTCCTTATGCATCACCAGAAGATTCAATTCCCTCTATGCTTGTCAGGTTTAGGGCTGACTTCCATGTGCCTCACTCAGACGTAGTGCACCTCAGTAGAAGTATCATATCAGTAGAGTTCATTCAGGTCTGTCATTTACCTGTGAATTTTTGTTATCAAGGGTTCAATACTGAGTATGGATTATATTTTGTCAGGATCAAGCTAATCTTTTGAAGGCTAAAGATAGGTCAGTTCAGTGGTAAGAATTGTCAAAAGCTAAGAAGTGGCAAAGAAATGTAGCGAAACAGATGCTACACCATGAAGAAGGTGTCAAGGACTTTTATTAGTTGGTGAAAGAAGTAGAGAGTGTCCTCTGAACTGAGCAACTTTTACTGACTAGAGAGTACCTGAATTTTTATCGTGCAAGTGCTTCTCTCAAATCCTAAAAGGAGGAGAAATGTTAAGGCTCAGAGTCCATTGTCCTAGCTTTCCAGAAGTCAGTTTTATGAGGTGTCAAGATTCTTTGGAAATAATTTTTCTAAGTAGTACAAAAAGTACTGCTTTCTGCAGTGAATTCAAGGTACTTTTCTTTGACTTTATCCCTACAATTTACTTTGCATCTCCATTACATAAAGCAATAAACAGTCAACTAAGTGCATATGTGCCTATAAAATTCTGAAAATAATAGCTGTGAACAAATGCGTTGCAAATATATCTGCAATGAATGACAGAACTCTCACAGCATAAGTGTTACTCCTGCCTTTAAAACACTGTTGCTTAGATGCAACTACAATAAGCACCATGTAGAACTCTGTGTGGGATGGAATTGGAGTATTTTCAGGTGTGGAAATGTAAAAGAAAAAACATGCTCCACTTACCTTCCAGTAACACCCTTGGTATACAGCTGGAATTGAGTTTGAATGATGTACAAAGAAGTGTATGGTGGCTCTCTGGTAGACTTAATTTCACCCATAGTAAATCATTTCCTTCATAGAGAAGGAACTCAAATTCTTCATAGCTTTTCCATTTCTAAATTGAAGTGCCACTAACTCAGAACTAGCAAATCATAGTCAAGTCATGTGCTTCCAGACAAAAAACAAACGCATCTACTCAGCTATTTTCCACTTATGGCTGTAAAGAATAGCATCATAAAAATACACAGTATTGCTACAACTATTTAATATATTTTCATTCATTCCAGTGTTGATTTCCATTGCTTTTATTCTCTCCCACTGCTTTGTAAAATTGACATTTAAAAAAAAAAGCCAAAAACCAAAGAGAAGAAAAACAAGAAAATCTCAAGTTTTGGTATAAAATATCACAATGATATGAAGTATATTGAACTGTCATGCTGAAGTTTGCATAAGGAATAAAATTTAACAGAGGATGGGACTACTCATTCATAGAACAAAACTAACGTTCACCCACAAAAATGAGTGTTTAAAATATTTTCTTAGTGATGATTTATGCATGACTAAATTCTGTACTTAATTTTCTCACTCATTCGTACACTTCTAGCTAATGGAAGTGTTTATAAACAGAACCAGGAGCATGTAAAAGACCAACTGAACCTTAAGTTATTGTACTGTGTCAGGGGTTTGTGAGCCGGTTCGGCCCGGCCCCGCAACAACCAAGGAAGGAGACCCACAGGCCCACACCCCGGGCAAGGGGAAGGGGGAAAGGGAAAAAGGGAGATAAGCCCCAAAACAAAACAGCGGCAACGATCTGAGGGGGAAAAGCTACATCAGGAAGTAAATTACACAATATAATGCAATACAATTTGGAATTAAGCCCAATGAATCAAACAAAATGAGGGAGGGGGGGGAGGGGGAGGGGGAGAGGGAGAGGGAGAGAGAGAGAGAGAAGTAAGGCCCTCTACTGCCTTTAAATATTTTTCTCCTATTATTTTTTAGCACTAGGCCAAGGAATGTCCTCAATTTTCCTTTGGTTGTAGGAAAGTGTAAGCCAAACAATAATTTAAACACTCTTCTGCCTTTTCAGTTTCCGATATTATTTGGCATTCATCAACTCTCCTTATATTTATATAAAACTACTTCTCCAATATTTTTGTATACTGTTATATAAAAAATACAGATAAAAATATATTAAAACTCATCAACAACTGATTACTTTTGCTGGTATAATAAAAAGTACTTTTGAATAATTCATGATTATTTCAGGATGATATAGGCTAATGATTATATTTGCTTTTCTAAAGTAACTGTGTTGTATTAGAATGAGCCAATAGATGAAAAAATGCTATTAAGAAATGAATATATTACTAAAATTGGAAGTAGAGACACAAATGCAATTACTATGTCCTAAGGCAGCATGTAATAATGAAAATTACAATTTTATCTAGAAGTGAGGACTTGAAATTAAACTGTAATCTTAGAATGAAAAGTAATTTTGTTGCAATTTCAACAGAAAAAAGTTATCTTTTAAACTTAAACCACTTTAAAGCATACATTCAATAGCCTTTGACTTTCTTTTAGTATTAGTTTTCCTTAAAATGCTTCAAGGAAACCTTGTAATTTATTTTTTTGAATATATAGAGTATATATCATCTTTATATGAATGTCTGGGAATTAGAAGACATGTAAAGAATGCACTAATGTTTCTAACTATGTAGTTAACTTTCTGTGCATGAACTAATATTTTCATACAATCCAGTCTCTGTTCAGAAGACAATCTGTAACCTGCAAGATTTTTGAATACTACGAAGTGGTATAAGAAATGGAGGCAGTTTCCTTTCTTCCTTTTGCTCTAGTTTATGCTTGCTTCTGAAGATTTATTTACTTCACAATTTGAAAAACAAAATATAATAAAAATAAATACCTTGGAAAAAGAGCTTCAGTAGTCCTTGCTCTCCTCATGTTCTTGACGTTGATCATGAGATTGTTCATTGAGGCTTATTTTTATGGCTAAAAATATAAATAACATATACATTAACTATGCTCATGAAGATAAATGTAAGAATTGTCAGTAATACTTCTTTCTAAGAAACAAGAATGAATGTCTTCGCTGGTTGGGTATGCTGAAATAATTTTCTGTTGAAATAATCAATTCTGTGATCAATACAATTGAATACAAAATAGCAGTAACAAACGAACAATGCAAAACAAAACAAAAGTTTCAACATCACTTTTTTGTTAGTGTAGGAATACAACTACTGCTACAATTATTAAAATAAATACTGCCAACTGTATTGCTTGCACTTCTTACAAGAAGACAGGCAGTTAAAAGAAAACAATGATTGATATGGTTCCATTTCAGTGATATGCTTTTTTTTTTTTTTTTTGTGTTCCATATCCGTTATGTCCCAAGTTGTTACTGAAACAGTCACTGTTTGATTACTTATTATTTACTTCTGACATGGATTTAATATGCATTTTGGAAGTAAAAACCTGCTTTCTATTATTTATAATGGTTTTAATAGCAACATATTCTAAATATTCTTCAACATGTCAGAGTTCTTCTATCTCTTCATGAAAATGCTTACTTTCTTTGACTAGTATCTTTGAGATATCATCTGGAGGACTGTGTTCAGCTCTGGGGACATCAACATCTCCACGTCTTTCTCATGTTGGAGTGGGTCCACAGGAGTGCCGTAAAGATGGTCAGAGGGCTGGAGCATCTCTCCTACAAAGACAGGCTGAGAAAGTTGGCCTTGTTCAGCCTAGAGGAGGCTCCTGGGAGACATTGTTTGAGGTCTTCCAGTACCTAAAGGGAGATATAAGCAGGAAAGAGACCAACTTTCTTACACAGTATGATAGTGATAGGGAAAGGCAGGATGGTTTTATACTGAAAAAGGAGATCTACATAGATTGCTCTGAAAATAGTTTATTCTATTTATTTCCATGGAAACTAGAACAGCTACAAAGAGTACAATAATTCATGATGAGCCAATTCTCAATTACAAAATACAACTATTTTTAACATAGTCACCACCATTAGGTATGTATTTTTGTCACTGGTGAACCGGAGTCTGTATGCTGTCCTTGTGAAAATCTGCACCAATGGAAGTGACCCACTGTCAACACTGCCTATGGGTTACAACTGGCTCTAATAATGTGGAAGAATTTTTTTTTCCCCAATTATTTCTCTTTCCTTCTCTTCCTCCTCCATAATATTTAATATGAATGGAAATTATCTGAGTATATGTGACATATAGAGAGATCTTTTACATTTCAAAAAAGTAGCCAATCATTACTCATATGTTAGTTCAGGTGTGTATAACTCTGCTTCTTATTGGAGTTTTACTGAACATAATTTCACAATTTAGGGATAGCTCCAAGAATGGCCTGGAAGAGATCAAATTTGGCTCTCTTGAAGTCCAGTGTAGCAATGCTACTTTATGCTTTGCTTATTCCACTCAAGATCTTGAACTATACCATCTTGTGATCCTGATATCCCAATCTGCCCCCAACCTTCACTTCACTAACAAGACCATCCTTATTAGGAAGAACAAGCTCCAGTAACACCCCACTCCTTGTCAGCTCCTCCACCACCTGCATCTTCAGCACATTTCAGGAACCAACTAGAGAATACATGTGTGGCCATGTTGCTTTCCCAACAAGTATGTAGGTAACTGAAGTCCCCCATAAGAACCAACACCTGAGATCATGAGGCTACTTCCAGCTGCTTGTAGAAGGCCCCCTCAACTTTCTCCTTCTTATCCAGAGGCTGATAATACAACTCCACAACAATGTCACCTACACTACCCTGTCTCTTAATTCACACCCTCAAGCTCTCCACTGCTACATCATCCTCCCCCAGGTGAAATTCAATATATTCTAGCTGCTTTCTCACAGAAAGAGGAACTCCACCATCCTGTCTTTCCTGAAGAGCATATGGCCATCCATGACAGCATTCCAGTCATGTGAGCCATCCCACCACGTCTCTGTGATCAGTATGAGGTTGTGTCCTTGTGACTGCATGCAGGCCTCTAACTCTTCCTGTTTTCCATTTTCCCTTGCTGTGTGCATTAGTATACAGACACTTCAGTGAAGCAGCAGGTGCGGGCTGCAAGAAGATTTTAGGCAGGGAATTCTCAGTGTTAACTACTCTGAGGAGTCCTCGCAAGATCAGACCAGGATGATCCAGAGATATTTCCCTGCAATTTCCTAACATCCCCAAGCCTTTCTCTGTCCTGTTTACCTCCACCCTCTTCCCCCATCAGATCTAGCTGACGACTCTGAACTACTTGCTCTGCCCTAGCGAGCAACATTTTCTCCCCCATAATCAGAGAACCTGAAGTTCCTGTGGCAGCACCAGACTTTCAGCCACTTATTCAGAGCCTGAGTTTTCCTAGACTGTTCCATATCCCTCACCATCCCAAAAGGCAGAGAGGAAAACACCACTTGGGCTCCTACTTCTGCTTTGCTCTTGCGAGGTTCCACCTGCAGTACTGTGTTCAAGCCCTTACTACATTAAGGATGCAGAGCTGATGTAGCAAGTCCAGAGGAGGGCTATGAAAATGATCAATGGGCTGGAAAATCTCTCCTATGAAGAAATTTGAGGGAGTTGGGCTCCTTCAGCCTGGAGAAGGCACTGGGAAGACCTCATGGCAGCCTTCCAGTACTTGTAGTGAGCTTATAATCATGAGGGAGACTGAATTTTTATATGGTCTGATAGTCACAGACAAGTGGGAATAGCTTGAAACTAAAAGAGAGTAGATTTAGATTTCATGTTAGGAAGAAATCTTTTACTCGAAGAGTGGTGAGGCAGAAGGACGTATTGCCCAGAGAAGCTATGGTTGCCTGATCTCTAAAGGGATTCAAGGCCTGGTTAGTGGGAGCTTGGACAGCCTGATCTAGTGGTTGGCAATCCTGCCATGTCACAGGATGTTGGAGCTCAAGATCTCAAAGCTAAGTCCAAGTCCCCTCCAACCTAAGCCATTCGATGATCCTATGGTGCTGTGATTGTTCTTGTCTAAAACTGTACTAAAATAGTTCAAATTACAGTTATATAGAAGTTGATACAGAACTGAACTCAGAACTCTTTCACTGTGTAATGTCACATTGTGTTATGTCAGCAGTGTCACGTTGCATTACATCATGTTTTTGATATGATCATAATCAATACAGCATGAAATAATGTGCACGTCTGGCAAGAGGGTTTTCAAATCCCAGTCCTACCTCACTAGTAGCATAATCTCCACACAGATAAGTTTTACCTGTTCAAATAATATTCAAAGACTTTGGGAAATTTATTATTATGTTCCTCTACTAGAAGACAGACTGATTTATTGGAATCACTGATGGAAGGTGTTTTTAGAAAGGTTGGTATTGGAGTCCTCTGAGTGGTCTAAAATCCTTATTGGATTCTGAAGTAAAAGTTCAGTGCTTTGTTGTAGTAGGACTGTCAACTCTTTATTGCAGCTTGACTGTTACTAGGAAAAGAAGGTAACAAAAGTATCAGCTCAGTCCAGAGTCTGCATTCTTCTAAATGGGAGAAGTAGAAATAGAAAAAAAAAAAAAAAAAAAAAAAGAGTAAAATAACTAGAACTAAAACATAATAAAAGTAACAATAAGAACCACAGATACAATTCATGTCAATATATAATACTTGAAAAGCTGACCTTTGATAGAAGGAATAATAGTTTTGTAGAAAAAAAAAATAATATGTTGACATTTCTAGGATATTTCTTTCTTCTATAATAGTTTTTGATGAAAAGCAAATTGCAACGATTATTTCATTCTGGATGAAGTCAGTCATCATATTGACTTGTAATTGTCAAGGCTTCATTTAGGAAAATATTCAAGGCATCTTTCATATTCTGAAAGTATCAGTTTAAGTGATTGATTTTTTAATTAATTTCTATTGGGGTGGTGTGGAAGGCTTTGAATACTGAAAAGAAGCTGAACAAGTAATACATTCTCCTAAAAATTCCATCCTGCTCTTTTCTTTATCCTCTGTGCACTTTAATAAGGCAAGTAGCATGAGTTGATGATGGGTGTTACTCTCCTGGCAACTCTTTGAGAGAAGTGTATGTGGTTTCAATAAATCGTTTCATGTGCAGATCACTCAGAAATGAATATTCTTATTGCAACCTTGAATGAAATAAAGCAGAACAATGCACAAAGAGTTCACAGTGCAGTTTTGATTGGGAAAAAAAAAAAAAAGATAGAATTTATGATACCTGTGCATGAAAAATAATTTAAATCTTTAAATATATTTGTTTTCTGGAAATTTGTATAACAGTGTAATGCTTACATACTACTCAATTCAATCTTAAATGACTCTTAAAAGTTTGCTCTGTTTTATTAGCTAGAATTTACTATTTTATATTCAAGTTCAAATGGACATAGATTAATGAATGTATTTTTTTTTTCAGTTAGGAAAAATAATTAAAAAAATGATTTCCAAATGCAGGGAAAATACATACTTTTCTGGCAGATGTATCAACATTGTTAGCAGATAAATATAATTGAGGAGAGGAGAGGAGCTGATTGTTCTTATGATGGAGGAGATACACAAAGGAAATATTCAGTAAACAGCTGAAGTATAAAATTAATACTTTGAATAAACGCTCTATGTCAGCTATCGGCAGAGCTACTTGTCCTCAGACAACAGATATTTGAAGAATAGAAAGATTGGAATTTTTATGTTAAAAAAGTAGATCTCTAGAGTCCTGAACTTGTATAAAATTTCTGCGCCAGCATTCATTGAAGGACTTCCTATTTTTGGAACGAAGAAAATGTCAAAAAGAGTCATGCTTGAGAGAGTAGAAGGACATATCACTAATAGATGAAAAGCAAAGAAAATGGATAGGTATTATAAGTGAAATCACTTTCTAAACATTCAAAACAACTTTAAAAGGATTAATGGGATTAGTGCAACGTAACATTTAATATCTTTACAATATCTAAATTAAAGTATTTATAGATTTTTAATAGAATGTACATTATTGCTTTTATTGACGTTTCTAGCTTCATAATATATTCTAGATACCCTAAATATGAGAGATCATTTCATTCCTCAGAAGACTTTGCACTAATAAAGAAAATAGAGATTTTCTAAGTTCAGCCTTCAGTCCTCAAATACTTCTATATATAATATGAAATTGAAGTGTTGGAGTAAACATAATAAGCTGGAGCACTACTGAAAACAAGTAATATGTATTTTTAAAGTATTTTTATTTCTCAGAGTTGTATCAGTAACATAATAATTACACATAGAATAGCTGTGTTTTTCTTCTTCATGTATAATAATGAACAATCATGTTTGTTATGATTGAATATAGCTATGGTTTGTGATGTACATTTCACTTTACCACTGTAGGCATTAGCTTGCATGCCATTTTACATTGCTAATTGAAGAGCCTGTCTTTGGAAAGAAGATTTTGAACTTATCTTTTTAATGAGTGATTGTAACTAGGAGTAAAATGTTGCCATTGTTTCCGTAGGAATTTAAACGCATACTTTAAAAGTCATGTATGTCTAAAATACAGAAGAGTTCCTGAGGTTAACAGTTTAAGTATCAGCATGTCCCAGATGATCATGTATTTTTACCATTCCTATCTCGGTCACAAAGCTCTATACATATCCAGTCCTACTTTTCTGGAGATATATGTCAAGGTTAGTTAAAATGACTACTAAGCAGTTACTTTAAACGTCCTTTGTATGTTTTTTCCTAGTTTCTCTGCATCGTGATAAACTCTCTTATGTCTTTTTTTACAGTTTACTTTATGGGAAGAGCGTGATCTGAAGAAGGCAAATGTTTATATTAAACTGTTCCTTCCTGCTGTAATCTCTGAAATTATTTTTATATGAAATATCTTTTAAAATTTTATTTTAATTAGAGACATTTTAGTTTATTTCTTTACATGCATTTTTGACTAAACTGCTCCAAAACTGTACTTTCATCTTTAAGATTTTTCTTCCAAATGTAATTTTAATAAGGCAGTTATATAACAGCAATGCTGTAAAAATACACACTGCAGAAATGGGCAAAGCGTATCAGACAGCAAAATCATTTTTTCCTTATGCTACTTTCTCTTCATTAATTATAACAGAAGAGGCAACAAAGTTGGTTGGTGGTTAATAAGCCACTCTCAGAAGTCTTTAGTGAAATGAGAAGTGAGGGTAACTTAAGATGATGCTCTCTGCTGACAGCACTGCCAACTAAAAATCCACTAAAAGGAGACGCAATCAATTTCGTATTTTATGATGTTACAAAGAAAGTTGAAAGTCTTGTTTTGTCATTAAGCAAAATTATGTATTTTTATTATAATTCTTTCATTTATGCAGCAAAAATTTAGTTTGATTTGTGGATATTGTTTGAAAGCAGCTTCATCTGTGGTTTGTTTTTTTTTTAATCTTTTGGTTACGTAAGATATCCTAATGTCCACAATACTGCAGCAAGGACTTGGAATTTTTTGTCTTTTTCTAAAAGCTGAAATCATTCTTACTAGTTGAAATTCATATTGATAGTTCAAAACAAATCATGTGTTTAATGTAAATTTCTGACATACTGTATGAAGTCATGTTGCTTTTTGGTCAGAATATGTCACATTCTGTTATGTCACAAACTGTCCTAAATACTGTTATGGTAACATGCCATGACAAACCAATGAGACATACTAAAAGAAATGAAGTATTTTTAAGACTATTTCCCAATTGCTGGAATAATGAGTATCCAGTCTGAATATTGTATATGAAGAGGATGAATGTGGCTTCAGCTGTGTTTGTGCTTCGCTGTCAAATTAAATCTCCTTTTACACAGAATTGTTTTTTACATTTCTGTAGGTATAGGGATTTAAACACACATCTAGATTATTTAGCACCCTATGCACGATTTTACATAATGAATCTAAAGTTGGCAGCATGGTGTTGTGACTGTAACAGTTTATTTGCATGAAAAAACAAAACAAAACAAAAACCCAGACATGCAAATCTACTGATAATTAGTTAATTCTAGTGGATGTATCAATATCCATAGCAGATTGCCTATGTGAAGGTTTCTTTAAACCACAGTTTGAAGTACTCATTCTTGTCTTATGATGCAAGATGGATAAAAGAACCTGTTTAAAAGCTTCAGTTCAAATCCAAGTGACTACTGCTGCACTATACTTCCCTGAAGGAAACGTATTAAAAGTAATGCGTGTCAGACTAAGAACAACTTATCTAAAAAGACTGGACAAGGGATCCTGCTCACCCTATCACCAGAGTTTCTATGGACATAAGCAGAAATGACATGAAAATGTATATGTACCTATTTATATATATTTATACATATAATTCTTAAGATAAACTTTCACAGATGTCCAAGTATTTATTTTTTTTCCTTCAGAAGCAATAATAAAAATTCTGAAAGACATGAAAATTTGAACTTCTCTAGAGGGCGTTACATCAGAAAAGGGAATTTTTATATTGCCTTCTCTCAGTTAACGTGGTACCATATTCTAAAGTGAAGCAAACAACTACTTCCATCTTTTCAGAAGCAAGTGCAGTAGCTATGTCCAGTATAAATATTTCTCTCCTACAGAAATCTGCTGTAGAAGGAGCTATCTAGAAGCCCTGGAGACATGAACACAAACAGTCTTTCATACCTTTAGTGGAGTAGACATATCCACTGGAGTGTTGTGGTTATTTTTGATTAGTTATCGTTTTCCAGAGTTAAATCTGCTGTCAATTGCTCCCTTTTTAATTCCCTATTGTCTACAGTTCACAGGTTGGTTTGGCTTGGTTCCATGACTAATGGGGTAAGAGGGCCGCAGACCCACAACCTAGGAAAGGGGGAAAAGGGGAAAGGGTAGGAGATAGGACTAAAAACAAAACAGCACCAATGATCTGAGGAGAGCTAATTTATTAAATAAGATATCAGAATGCAAGATAATATAATACAGTGTGATTGGAACTGATGCTAATAAATCACATCAAATAAAATGAGAGAGTGTCCAAAAAATGAAGGACTTAATCTAATGCTGAAGGTGGCTAGAGAGCTCACATATGGCAGAGACAAGCAGAAAGGGAAAGGAGAGGTGTCTCATGATCTGTGGTTCGATCTTTCCCTCTGAATGGAAAACAGAAACAGAATAGTGAACCATCCTCTGTGATACATAGTTCTTTTCTCTTCTGAGATAGCCATACCTGGAAATACCAGTGATGATCCACAGAACTGAAGCATTAACTCTTTAATTCCCAGTGCACTATCTGATGTTATGATGTGGAATATCAATATCTAAAAATTAAAACCATGACACCTGTAAAGATATTTTCACAGAAAAAATTCAGTACTAATATTTATACAATTAACAATAAATCAACAGTTTTTGAAATATACTGTAGTGGGTTTGATTCTGAAAATTGTTAATTATAATTGATTAATTTAAAAGTTATATTTCATACAAATATACAACATATGTGAGCTCAAGAATACTTAGTCTAGTTTTAGGGATTTATACTTTCTGCAGACACAGAACCAGATCTCTGGAAATCTTGACTTTACCCAGTCTAGTACAGCATTCAGTCCTCAAATACAAAAAGTCCCACCAAATGTATGTTGCACCACCACTGGGCAAATATCTTTTTGTAGATAAACGCTGGCTAATAAAATGCATAGAGCCTCAGGAATATTGATATTTGAATCAGAAGTTCATAACATAACCAAGTTCATAACATATCCAACATCATTTATTCTCTTCAGTGCCTATAAAAGGACATTGGGGATTCACTGACTTTAATGGAAGAAGATTTTTATAACTTATTACCTATTCTAGAAGGCTTTTTTGTGCTTCCTGTAAAATTTAATTGATAATAGAACTGCTATAAAATTCTACGGGACATGCAAAACCTTACAGAAGAAAAGCAATTCTCGTTCAGTTTCATAAATATTGTTTCCACCAAATTCAACTCTAATATTCTTATCCTAAAATGAATATGCTTGTATTGTAAATATCTTTACATATACTAACAGTTATTATACAATCAAATTATAACAATTCTTGATGAGTAATTTCCAGCTCATTTATATTTTCAGCTTTATGGTTCAAATAATTTGCTTATAATATTGCTGAGATATAAAGAATATCTTACATTTTATTCACATATAAAAGTAATCATTACTGTATGGACTTCTTAATCCACTTTTATTGTCATTGTTGTTTAAAAACTATGTACATATAGAAAAGCCACATTCCATAAACTAGGAATAGAATTTCAATTCATGGACAAAAGTGCTATTAACAAAACTATTTTTTTTTATCTATATCTGCTACAGTGAATTTTATAACATCCTGTTAAAAATTTAGCTCACTAGCATATTTGCACATCAACTTCTAAAACTTTTAATAAAAAATTATGCTGCCCCAGCTAGTACCTGTGATAATGTACTCCTCTCTGTCCTCAATTTCCTCCTTTGTCTTGGTCATGATGCCCAAGGCCTTCCTCAAGACTGATAGCACTGTCTTGCTAAAACTGATAATTACCATAGATCTATGTCAAAATGGAGGGCTGAAAGAACTGGTAGCGGACACTGGTTTCAGAAATGGAGGACCAATTGAGCATGTGCTAAATAGTCTGACTACAAATCAATCATTTTACCACAGAAATACTGAGCAGCCCAAGAGCCCCTTGGGCTCTCCCACGTGGCAGCTGGTTGCACAAAAGGATCTCCCCTTGAGTAGGAACACCTTTGGAGATTATGCCTACCGCAAAGATCCTTAACGTGTAGACATCAAGCTGCCTTGTCAATACAGATCCTCAAGAACTGACTAATAAACTGTGTTAGTTTCACTAGGATTGTATCTTAGATTGACTGTGCACATGTAATCGTCAGACATAAATCATTGACCAAATGTGGGATTAGGAGTGGATTCAGACACATTGACGGTCCTCTGAGAAGGCATTTAGAAAGCAAGACAGACCAGTCTGAACCTCATGTCTCAATAGCAGTGTCTCTTGGAAGAGTGTGATTAACCCTACCCTCTCTGCACTAAATAATAAAGTGCATACTGCTTCAATGCGGTATTTATAAGCTGATTATACACTGATAAGGACAGTGTTTTATTAAAAAAAAAAACAACAAAAAAAACTACTGGTTGGTTGTTCTAATGCATTATTTAACAATTTAATCAATTTACATTGCAGTAAATTGAATGTAACTTGTCAAGTACAGTCATCAAAATTCACACATGAATCACTTGGTGTCTCAGGCACACCAGTGGAAGGTGGTTGTTTTCTAACAAATTCATGAAAACTAGGAAGCCGAGGGGAAGATAGAAATATCCATTACAAATGCTTATTGTAAGAGAATGTATTTGAACGCTACCAATAAACAGATTATTTCTAAAATGATTATGAAGCCTAAAACTGAAGCCTGGGTACTGGAAAAAGGCCAAAGGTAAAAATTAACAGTATATAAACATTTCAGAACAAATGATTACTAGATAACTTCAGAAATGTTATTTTTTATCATAGAAATCTTTTTAAGTTTCATTTAGAATTGCACTTTCATGTCAGATAAAAATATGAGGTGTTGCAAACTAATCTTGTCAAAGCCATTCCAAATAAAAGTTAGAGAAAGGATTTTCAGTACTTGCTGTGGGCATGTACTGTTCTGCACACTTCCTATGTTCTGCTTCTGTGTGAAAATCCTTGGATCATGACCATTTAACCTGATAAAGTATGAATGACATTATCCTATGTACTTCAGTTTCTTTTTAGGATACATACAGGGAGTCTTTGCAGTAAGGGGATGTTTAGGGACTGGGCCTGTAACTCAAGTCAGTCATTAGTTATGAAGGATCAGAAAAGGAGCTTTCTGTAGGTTATATGATAAGCTTGAAAGTAAAGCCTGCTGTTCCTTGCTTTGAGCAACATAAGAAATAAAAAGGTTCAGAAATAATGGATGCATCTTTGAGAAAAGCATAGAATCAAATAGAATCATAGTTGTTATCTCTCATGGCATCATTATGGACAAAATGTCAAACATGCAGCTAGATGAATATGCAGATGAACAACTGGCTGATGGGTTGGGTTCAAAGGGTTTAAGTAAGTGGAGTCATACCAGTCTTGTGACCGGTCACTAGTGGGGTTCACCAGGGCTTCATTTTAAGGCCAGTTCTCTTCAGTGCTTTTACAAATTATCTACAAACTAATTTAATGTGAGAGTGATGCTACATTAGGAGGAGCTATTGACTCCCTTAAGAGTGCAGAGGTCTTGCAGAGAGATCATGACAAATTAGAGAGCTGGGAAATCACCAGCCACATAAAGTTCAGCAAGAGCAAGTGTTGATTCTGCACATGGGATGGTGCAAACCTGAAGAGGCTGGAGAGCAGTTCAGTGAAAAAGAATCTATCTTGGGGTTCTGGTTTATAACAAGTGGAATCTGAGCCAGAAGTGTGACTTGGCAGCCAAAAGGGTCAATTGTATTCTGGGGCGCACCAGAACCAGTACTGCCACCAGGCAAGGGAAGGGACTGTACTGCTCTGCATGACCTCACCTCCAACACTTTGTTTAGTTTTAGGTGCTGCAATATAAGAAGGGTATAGAACTATAAGAGAGGATCCAAAGGAGAGCAACAAAGGTGGTGAAGGGTCTGGAGGTCAAGATGAATCAGGATTGGCTGATGTCCATTAGGTTGAGCCTAGAGAAGAGGAGACTGAGGGGAGTCTTCAGCTTCCTCATGGGAAGAGTGGAGAGGCAGGCACAGATCTCTCCTCTCTGATGACAGGACAGGACTCAAGAGAATGGCATGGAGCTTTGTCAGGAGAGGGTCAGGTTAATATTAGGAAAAAGTTCTTCACTGATGTGGTGGTTGAGCATAGAAGATATAGCGGTCACAGCCCCAAGTCTGCCAGAATTCAAGAAATACTTGGACAACACTCTCAAGCATTTAATTTTTAGGTATTCCTGTGTGGAGCCAAGAGTTGTACTCAATTAACCTTGTGGGTTTCTTCCAACTTGGGATATTCTAGATTTCTCTGATTCTGCATGTTTGGAATGAAAATGTATGCCTAAAAGACTATTATGTGGATGTTATTATTAGGGAATGACAGAAAAGTGCTTAAAGATTCTAAACTGAAATATTCTACATACAGAGTTCTGTAAATAATGTAATATGCTTTCATAGCTTCTTATACCCTTGATAAGGCTCTACATACTACATAGTATATGTATAACCTTATTTTTTCACTACTGATTTACAGAGGTGCATAGAAGGAAACACGGGATAGTTTTACAGTCCACAACCATAGCAAGCAAACGTTGCCAGTTTTAGCTAATATGAGTTGAAGTTACTATCACATTCTATTTTGTCTATTTCGTTTTGCTCCTCTAGAAAAATTGAAGTTTCATTACAAAAGTAATGTTGAAACATATTAAGATATACAATACCGATAACAAGTATTTCACATATATAACAAGAAACAAGCAAACACACACCTTGCGCATGGAATAATGCATTTTCTTTGTGTATTCCCTTATATATTGTATAGACAATGTAAAATAGCAAAATTTTCAGCAAAGCAGAAATAATTTTAATTATTATTTTATTTTTCTCAAGGGAGCTTTGCTGTTCTGGAAACTTAATTGTCATTCCTACAAAAACTGAGATGATGTACGTAGAATCCATTTCTTTATGTACCTTATAAATCTTTTTATCCCGTGGGTAACATCCTCGCTGAAAAAAATATAAATATATATATATATATATAATCCAACTCATCCCCATCAAATAGAAAATACCATTCTCCCAAAATATAGCGTTCTGCAAACAGAATTATAAAGAGGAGTAATCAGTAAGGCAGATTGTGAAAGCACAAAAGACTACACAGTTTTGTAGTTGTTTAAATGACACTATAATTTCATGATCAGATTCTGCGGAGTCATTAAGTTGGAATCGAGTCAGAAAGAACCACTTAATTGCATACATGAGACAGGAAGAGAAATCTCTATGAACACAAAGGCTAGCAGAAAATTTTCTTCAGGGAAAACATATCCACTTCTCATATCTCCCATTTTAGAATTTAGATTAACGTACATCATGTATTTGGCTTCTCACTATGCTTTTCTTTCCCAGCATAATTTTTGCAACAGATTTACCCTGCAGCATTTACTACCCTTGATAGTTTTCTCTCTTACTGTCTGATTACTTGCTTAGCATAATGACTTCTCTGCTTTTTTAAATTAGTGTGGTGTCACAGGAATTACTGACTAGAAAGTTGACTTAAACACAGTATGATAACATCAGTAATGGGAAAAACATACACAAAGTTAATGTAATTATATTTCAGATGTCCTTAGTAACCTTTCAGAATCTTCATGGTATTTTTTTGGATGATTAAAGTTTAAAAAGACAGTTAAAGTATCCAGAACTGTGTTATGAAAATAACAAAGCACATTTGAACAAAATTTCCCAGCAGAACTTTATTTCAGATTAGGAATGGAATTGAAAAAATCACTGACTCATTAAATATTTGTTATCTTTGTTCTGCTGTTACTAGCTTGACTTACCATGGTAAGATATCGGCTTAAAATCATATAAACCATACACTCATGTAGTTTTTCAGTAACGTAAGTTCTTCTGTAATCTTCATTATATTCTATTTGCATGAATTGCAAATTATGCATAAGTTCTTTTTACATATTTTCAAAATACAATCAAATGCATTTTTTTTTTCCAATAAATGTCTGTATGGAGTATACAACCTACTTTTAATTGTAAATTTAGTATTTTTTATATTTCATTCAAATAGATGCATTTTTTTAATTGGAATTTGCAATGGACACAATTCTATTTTCAGATCCTGCCTATGATTTAGTCAGCCAATAATGCTGAGCGCCGTTCAATCACTGTTCCGTTTGTTTTTATTCAAATGTAAAAAAAAAAAAAAAAAAAAAAAAAAGAATTGTCACATACAGATCATTTCTGATTCAACAACCACCACTGACAGTGAAGGATTTCTACTGTCAGGTTTTTACTGCTGCTGTCAGTGATAAGTTTAAGCAACATTACAGTAGAGACAAACCAACATAACATCTCCAGAAGAGTAAAGTTTTCTTTTTTTCCACATTTATGTGAAAAACAGTACTATGAGAACTTCTAAAGGGTATAAGATGTAGTTTATTTTTAAGACATTAGATGGTTAAATTTTATAACTTCACTCATTATTTTGCAGGAATCTTCACACCAAAATGGGGATTAACTGTTAAGGAGGAACCAATGACTATTTTTGTTTTATTCTCTTCTGAGAAGAAAAAATTTCCTGTACCATATGCTATACAAGAAGAGAAATAAGCATTTCTCATAAATAAGCCATGGAAATTCTGCTTTTTGGCATACTAAGACTAGATTAGTTCTGTTCTGCTTAGTCTCAGCCCTGGGAAATGCAGATACATATGTGGAAGATTTGGTATTAAGGAAAATTTTATTGAAGAGGTCAAATAAATGTTACGTTAAAAAATCATCACTTTTCACAATTGGAAAGCCACACTGGGCATATAAATACTGATACACTCACTTAAATGTTTACCTAATATAAGAAAATGCAAATGTTTTTATATAAATTTAACAACAGTTCTGTATAAAAGTAGCTAATGTAGTACATCTGCAAAGAAATTATCATTAACTTTCAACACAGTAATAATAAGGGAGATCTTGAAATAAACAGCTTGAAGAAAATTAAAATGGACTCTTAAAATAGCTAACCTGAACAAGCTTTTAACTACTAATAAGAATAATGTAGTTCTCAGTGTATTTACTATCTGCTCTACTAATTACTTTAATGATTTCTTTCAAAATCCCACTTCACTGTGATGTAATAAAAAATATAATAATGGAAAACAAATATTAATCCTCCTGGAATAATAAGATTAATAATGCTGGTATGATTTAACTATTACGTGAGACATATTGTTGCATTTTTCCCATATAGTTTTGCCACTGGTCATCAGTTTCTGAATTAAGTCTGCTTCAGTTAGCTGGTAAGCAGTATAATCATTTGAACAGATTAAATACATTTTAATTAAAGGAATTAAGCAAATTTTATCAAACATCAAAATTTAGTGGAAGACTTGATCCAGGAATTTTGAAGTAATGACACAGGGCCTCGATGGGCTGCTCACTCCACCCCTTATCGACCAGTTCATTGCCATCCATTATCTTATCTTTTGGTCTGGATGATACACACAACTACATTCCTATATTTTCCACATCTTCCTTTCTGTCAGTTTGAATATTTTTCTTTTCTTTTTCTGTATATGGATCTTAGTGTTGAAATATTGGTGCTTTAAGGCTTTTCCACACTTTGTAAAATTCTTCAATTATTTTTCACACTGTAACATCCAAAAATCTCAAGCACACCCTGAGGCTCAAACTACATTTCAGTACATCCTACTGTAGGCAGATTGAATTTGCTGGCCTCATTTCATTTGCAAAGATAAGCTTTAGTTATCTTCATGAAGAGGCCTGCTAGAATGTATCTTTGTTTCCTCCATCTGAAAGGATATATGCATGTGCATTAGGTTTGAGCTAACATGGCTCCTCACAATGTGCAGATGAGACAGAAGCAGACTGCACTTTGCACCAGAAATTAAGGATGTACTGGAGGGGACACTCCCCTCACAGGAAGAGCTTTTAACTGTAGAATATGTACTAGATAGCTACATGGAACCATCTTGCCACTTCTATCATGTGCCAGGGACTTGTGTGTTACACCATCACTAATTAATTTTGTTTGGTAAACAGACACAAAATGTTAAAAAACATATAATCCCCACACCAGTAGGAACAATTGTTCTAAATCATGGAAATATCTAGCATGAATCAAATCTCATCAGTGGTAATGCCCAAAAAATCCTTGGGAAATTTCTGGGATTAAACTAAATAGCACAGACTAAACTGTGCCAGAGATCATTACAACATTGGTAACAGCATGGCTGATTTAATTGCAATGTCTGGGACCTTGCTCTTTTTATGTATACTTTTCTGACTGAGTCATAGGTGATAAATGTTTTCATTAATATCGTTTTTAAGGCGAATTCTGAACTTGCCTTAAAATTTAGGATTTGTCCAAATTTTCTCCTTAAGCTTACTTGTGGCATGTCCAAGAAATGTTTTCAGGAGTCAGGCGAACAATGATTCTGAAATTGCAAGCTCAGCAAGTGCTGGAAAATGACTCACATAAATCAAAATGATCCCATGTTTTCAGTATGTCAGGCAGATCATTTAACTCACCATCCAAGACATACTGCTGAGAAGCTGTCCACAGAAGACATGTGGGGGGACACAGAATGGAGACAGAGAACAAGTGAACAATAATCGTACATCAGGAGGACTCTTCTCATGTTCAGTATCTGTTTCTGAGCACTGAATGATCCATAGACAGCAGTTTTACTTCCCATTTTGTTAAAACATGGACAAGTAAGCAGATTGTTCTTAGGATCTCTCCAAATTCTCCATGGAGATTTAAGTGAAATAAAGACATTTCATTTACCAAATTAAAATTATTTATCTGATGAATCACACAAGTACAGATAGGGTCTTCCATTTATGAGTATTTCAAGTAGCACTTTTCCCATTGAATAAGGAAGTCATGTCATTTCTAAAACTACATACAACTGTGTTTAAAAAATAAAAATAAAAAAGATGTGATAGCTTTAATTTAAAAGAGGGGAGATTTAGATTAGAGGTTAGGAGGAAATTTACTCATTGGATGGTAAGGTACTGACAGAAGTTCCTTGGAGAAGTTGTGGATACTCCATTTCTGGAAGTGTTCAAGGCCAGGTTGCATGGAGCTTTGAGCAACCTGATCTAGTGAAGGGATGCCTCTGCCTTTGGCAGGGGGTGGGGGATGGAACTAGACCATCCTTAAGGTACCTACCTTAAAAAGCTTTATAATTACCTTCATTGTTAAGTGCTTTTTGTATTGTTTGTTTTCTCTCTATGAGCTGTCACAGACTCATTTCTTTCAACCTCCACCGGTTCTTGGTCCTTTGCTGTGCAGTGTGTAAAAAAAAACAACTCCACTTTCTACATAAGCAGCCACTTGAGCCCAGAATAATAGAATTAGTTATCTCCCTAGATTTCTAACCTGTAAGATCCTCTACTCTAGGATAAATTAACTTCAGCCTTCCAGGTTCTCCTCCACATAATGTTTTCTGTTCTGTGTTCAGTCAGCAGCCATTAGTTAAACTTACACGTACACAGAAATAATTAAATGAACTGGAAGAACTGTGGAATCCTTCATCCAGTCTGGGGCAGAATATTTGAAGCTAAATTTAATACTTGATTTTTATTTACACTTAGAAAAAGTAAAATACAATCTCTGTATTGGATATGCATTATCATAGCTTTTTGTATCCGAAATGCTGCCATTTCAGACAGTAGCATTTCAGTTCTCACTATGATAGTGGCTGTGAGAAAAGGAGAAAAGGATGAGATGATAAATGCAAAGCTCCAGGCACTAAATGTTGTTTAAGTTAAATATGACTGCATAATTACTGCAATAAATCCCTAGTCATTGCAGAGAAAAATAAGAAAACCCTTTAGGTTCCTTCTGGATTGATGTGGAGTAACAACCTGTTTGTCCCCTCATCTGGACTGTGATTGCTTTTCTTAGCCTCACCTATCTTAAGATACATAACTAAGCATCATAAATTAGGAATGTAGTGAAATTAGGATCCCTGTACAAGAAATTAAAATGAACATTCCTAGATTATGACTAAAGTCTCAGTTGAGATGATCTGGCCATAACTATACTGAAACATGTCAACCTCCTTCACAATATCCCAGATAAATAAGATAATTTAGTTACCTATACTACCTGTAGTATTCTTAAAAAACAAAAACAAACAAACAGAAGCTGTTTATCACAGAAAAATATTAAATTCCCACAACTTTTTAAAATATATATCCAAAAAACTATTATAGTTCTCTTGTGCAATGGTATTGCTTGGAAACTCCTATGTATTTGATTAGATACAATGATTTCCAAATCAAATAACATTTTTAACAATAAACCTATCACCAGAAAGCATTTAAATTTATTAAAAGCATGTGTTTAAAGTACTTATCAGAAATTACTCTTTCCCAAAGAAGCATATTCAACTTTTACCAAGAGATAAATATAACCTAAAATAAATTTAGTATCTTTTTTTAAGTACTCAGTCGTTGCAGTATACAACTGAGTATTTGAAAATCAGTCTGATGGAATTGTTTTGTGTCTAGCTGTAACTTTTGAGACATAGGTCTTTGTAATGAACTTAGAGATGGATTACATTTTAAGAGTATCATCACTGTTAGTTTATTTGGCTAACTAAGATAAACCGCTGATCTTCACTTTGTCAGTGTAAGAATGGTTCAAAAATGAATTTTAAAAATTACTGAAAAAAAATATCTAAGGGCTTCTCAACCTAACCCACCTACCCTAATTTTGGAAGTTAGACTTGGTGTCTTAATCCCTCACATACTCTACGTGGAAAGATTTGAAATAACTTCTCAATTTTATTTCAATTTTGAAAGAAGGGGAAAATGAAAAAAGAGTGATTCCATGACAATACTCTGTAACAGGGAGTCAGGGATCATGCCCATTTTTATAAAATATCATGAACAAATGATATGCAGTTCCATTATTCTGAATAATGGAGATAATCTGAAGTAATGCTCTAAAAGTATTTTGAAATCATACAAAGAAATAAACTATCTGTAGATTACATTAAAGCTTTGCGGAGAAAAGAAAATGGTGCGTAGTATGATAAGAAGTGATATCCAATCCAGTGAGCCTTAACTCTCTTGTAAAGGAATCTTATCTGGTCACTGAAAATTATATACATAAGTAGGGAAACATGAAGGAAATAAATTTCTTGATCCTACAGATCTCATTCCATTGGGATTGAGAGCGTCTGAACAGTCAATTGAAAGACTATTGAAGGATTGTTCTCATATTAAATGGATATATTCAAAAGTTACATGAAATTTTGCCTATCAGAGTGTATTAAAATAACAAGGCTAAGTTTTAGATAAATCTCTCTAAACAACTACTATGAAATTATTGTAAATCTTAGGCTTATTTCACTAGATACTCAGACGTGCAACTACACTAACCAAATCAACTAGAAGCTTTTAAAGCAGTGTTTGCTGACCTGGTGTGAGCTTGGCTGAGGCAACCGCGACTGCACTCACAACCTTTACAAAGAGCCTCAGGGAGGGCAGGATGCATCACCAGGCATGGAGAAGACTGTGGGGTGACTGGGCAGGGTTTTGGGAGCACAAGTCATGTTCTCTTTCTCTCCAGTTATAGGGAATGGTGAGGAACTGAACACAATGGGCCAACAGATTAATACTTGGCTCTGAGCATGGAATGCTCGACAGAGGTTTGGGTTTTTTGACCTCAGCTTGATTTACATGAGACCAGGCCTGTTACATGAGACCAGACCTGTTGGCAACCAATGGGAATAGCTTATCCCACCAGTGGAAAGGGGTTTTATGATGGGGGTTGGCAAGGTTCATTGATAGAGCTTTAAACTAGGTATGAAGGAGGATGAGGCTGAAACTGGGGCCACTAGAAAGGAACAAGTATGTAACATACCAGTGCTTGTGGGAGGGGGACGTGCTGGTAAGATCCCGCTGACTTGTGTTTTGATGAATGAGGTTGGCACACCTTTATGTAGAAAGAACACAAGGTTTGGTGTGAGGTTGGTTACTACAGAAACACTTGAGTATGGTCAAGAGGATACTAGGGCTTCTCCCACTCAACAGGTGACCCAGGTCATGTGAATTTACACAAATGCACACAGCATAGATAGCAAACAGGAGGAGCAGGAGGCCATTGTGCTGATGGAAAACTGTAATGGAGTTGCCATTATAGAACCATGGTTGGATGACTCACACAGGCATAGTACTATGATGGATGAATGCCAGCTTTTTAAGAGATAGGAAAGGCAGTGATGCGGACCTCTATGTTAAGAAAAACTGCAGAAGTCTGGAAATCAGTGATGGTGATGATAGGGTTGAGAGAGAGCTTATGGGTCAGAATCAAAACAAAGTCCAATAAGAATGACATTACTGTGGGAGTCTTCTACAGGCTGCCCAACGAGGATGAAGAGGTAGATAAGAAACTTTAGAGACAGTTGGATCAAGTCTCGTGGTCTATACTCCTTGTTCCCCTGGGGAACTTCAACTTCCCAGACATCTTCTGGAATTATAACATAGCAGAAAGGGAACAGTCCCAGAGGTTCCTAGAGTGTGTGTGAGTTAACTTCCTGACACAGTTGGTAAAGGATCCAACAAGGGGAAGCAAAATCCTGGATCTGTTGTTTGTTAACGAGAAGGTCTTGTGGGGGATGTAAAGGTTGGAGGCTGTCTGGGGCAAATTGATCATGAAATGATAGATTTTTCAGTCCTTGTTGAGGCGCTGAGTGGAATCAGCCACCTTGGACTTCCGGAAGGCAGCTTTTGGTGTCTTTTGGACCATGGTTGAGAGAGTCCCTTGGAAACTAGTTCAGGTGGGCATGGGAGCCCAGGAAAGCCTGGAATATTTTAAGGAAGTTATTCTAAAGGTGCAGGAGCACCTTTCATCCTCAAGTCTTGGAAGACAATGGGGAAGGAGATCAGTCTGGCTGAACAGAGACCTTTGGCTGGAACTGAGGCACAAAAGGGAAGTCTATGGTCTTTGGAAGAGGGGGTAAGCTGTGTATGAGGAAAAGATATGTTGTGAAGCTGTGTCAGAAGAAAATTAGAAAGGCCAAAGCCCAGCTGGAACTGAACTTGGCCACTAAGGTGAAAGACAACAATAAATATTTCTATAAATGCACCAGCAGTAAGAGGAAGGCTAGGGAGAATCTCCATGCCTTGTTGGATGCAGAAGGGAACACAGTAACCAAGGATCAAGACAAATGCATTCTTTGCCTCGGTCTTTAATAGTAAGACTAGTTGCTCCTGGGCACACAACTCCTTGCACTGGAAGATAAGGATGTGGAACAGAATAGGCCCTGTATAATCCATGACAGGATGGTTTTGGATCTGCTCTGAAAGCTGCATGCTCAAAACTCTATGGGATCTGATGGATTGCATCCTAGAGTACTGAGGGAGTTGGCAAATGTGGTTGCCAAGCCACTCTCCATCAAAATGTATGACTGTGTTCCTTATTCTATTTTGAAGTTAACAATAGCATTTTATGAATAATAACAATGCCATCTCTAAGATTTTCACAGTTTAATGAACTTTTTGCCTCTTGCCAGGGAACAATTAGCACACAGCAAACAGTTAATATTCTTATCAATTTCTTTCTCATTTCAACGATGCCATGTTAAACAATAGCAACAAATTCTTTTGCTTGTTGAATATCCTCTACTTTTAGAATGTTAGGGAAGTATTAAACTGCTATCAATAAATGAAGCCAATTTCAATACTTCAGGTGGCCAGCTCTACCATTAACTTGAATAAGTTTTATTTCATAGTTTTAGAAATACTTATACTATTTATAAATATTGAATTATACTTTTTTTTTGCTAATTTTTAATTTGATTTTTAGAAAGAAAGTAATACCTATAAATTACAAACTGTATGTGTGGACAGATAGGATGCATCATCTCCTTGTTTTGTTTTGTTTTACAAGTTGATTTTACTAAGTATGCTAATTAATTCTTTTGGTTGGCTCCCCTTGGGCTTGGAGAGGAACTTTTCTACCCCACAGAGGTGACACTGTGATGCAGAATTGAAAAGAAGTGCTAAACTCTTATAAAAGAGAGTAGATGGGAATAGAGGATAACATGCCTTCTGTATTTTTTGGGCAATGTTCTGTGCACAACACTTTGTTCAGGATGAGGAAATGTCCTGCACTCATAATTTACATCCTTCAAATCCTTCTTGGACTAAAAAAGACACAGTCATTATTCTATGATTAGGTCTATCAGAGATCCACCTAGATCTTCAGAACAACCTTGAACACTGTTCTCAGTGCAAAGCACACTTGAAAGTAGATGTTTTGGGGCTAATTTTCTTAACAACCTTTAAAGCTGAAAATTTTGTTACCTACTTATTTTCTCCACTAATTTTAATATGTATATATATATATATATATATATATTAATGAGAAGAGTTTGCATTTCCAATTTCTTAAACAAGCATCTTCTTTTTCACTGTTCAATTAAACATTCTCTTTAATTAAACAAGCTATTTTTTTTCTCAAAAAAAAAAAAAAAGAAAAAAAAAAGGAAGTTATAAAGAGTATTGACAAGATGTTTTAATAAGTGGTTCTATTTGCATATCAACTAGGAAAAATAACTGGGTCAAGGAGAATGAGATTATCCAAAGACATAGGAAAAAGAAGTATGCTGATCACAGTCAGTTTTTCATCCTTGAAAAACTTTTATTCTTAAAATGCATATGCTGTAGGTTGCCATATGTATCCATCTAAGGCTACTAAAAGCAGAAAGACATATAAAATTTAATCGATCTTATTGATTTTAGGGACACACTCTATTTTTTTCTTTCCCTGTGTCCATTTTTCAAATTAAATTCATTACATTTTGTCCTTGTTAATATTGGCAACAGTATTTAATTCCTGGTTTTTATAAATTCTGCAATCAATATGTTTAGCCTCACACAGACATCTAAATATAGGTTAGCTAATAGCTTGCATGTGTTTTTGTGCATCCATGTGTATATTCAATTGTGTAAACATACTAAGAGCATACGGAGGGATACAGAGGATATCCATCCTCCTTGCTGGCAGAGTGGAGTGAGACATCTGAACAGTCCTTGACTTACAGTGTAAGCACTGCTCATCAACAGCTAAAACACTGGCTTGTTGTCAACACTGTTTTTACCCTAGATCCATAACACAGCAACGTACCTGCTACTAGGAAGAAAACTGCTTGTATCTCACATTAAAGGAGGATGTGCGTGTGGCTTGAAAATCTTCTATAAACTTGGAAATCACCAGTGTTCAGTGCATGTAAAACAAGAGTGAAAAAAAAACAGAGAACAACAACAACAAAAAAAAGCAAGCTGATAGCTTTGCCTTTGCCACTGGATTACTCATGTGTAAATTAAACACATTCGTAAAGGCAAATTTTCATGTCCTGGACTCTAGGCTACCATTTGTGTTGTCTGATTTGCAATAAAATTATTTTCTTCATTGTGCCAATTACTTTCTGAACCACTTGCAATTGCTTCCAAATAGATCATTATCCAAATAACAATTACCTCAGGCAAAGAATACCTCTTAACAATCCCCAAACTCTTTGGCTAATGGAAGCAGTGATACTTGTTAACTGAAATTGCAGATTAGAGACAGATCTTTAACAAGACACTTGTAATTTAAAATGTAATTTCACATATATATTTTTTTCAAGTGTAATTTTTTGTTCCAGGTATGTTACAATTTCAGTATTAGTGAAATGAGATTAGCATTAGTACTGAATCATTTGTTTTATAATATTTGATATCCTGTAAACTGAATACCTCAGGTACTGGTTACCTGCAGTTTTATTTTAAGATCATTTATTTTTATATAAGGACAGTAATTATAAGTCTAAGCAAATGTTAAAAGCCCACAATCTTAAATAGAACAAGTAGTCTATTGACCTATCATTTGTAAATATTTTACTATATGATTATAGGCAGTTATTATATGCAATAATACTACTAAAGATTCAGTGGATTCATGTTTAATGAACCAGATGTAGTAGCAAGAAGTTGGAACTTAAGACTCTGTTTCTGTGTCTGTTAATGGATATATATATATATAAAGTGCTTGATTTGTTGGTTTTCCATAAACAGGATTCTAAGTGTGACAATAGTAAAAATAAAACTTCCTTGAATACAAGACCTGGAAAAATATATAAACAATAGAGTAATAATTCCTTTGTAATCTCTACTAATTTCTTCTATCTTACATTTTTAAATAATCCACTTTTTAAACAATATAGAGACCATACACTAAGAATTAAATAGGAACAGGGCCTGAGACTTTGTAATCCCTATGAGTTTTAGCACTCTTCCTATCTTATTTTAGACATAATTACTCCATATCCACTTCCATTTCCATTTTGTCTGAGAAAAGAAGCAAATCAGCTTGTCATCTGCCAAATTACAATTAAGAAGGAAAAGTCACACACTAGTCTACACATCTCTTCTGAGTGCATTGATAGGGAATCCAGAAAAGATGACCCTGAACTCTGTATTTTGCCTAGGTATTCTGGAAGCCAGGGGAAAATTTCCTCCCAAGATTATTACTGGGCTATGTAGCTCCTGGCTCTTCTGCTGTACAGATTATACTGTAATATTATGGTACCACGCTATGGAGTTCCACCCTTAAGCAAGGAAAGAAAAGCATATGCATTCCACTCCTGAGGACCTGGTGGCCTTCAGTTCTTTCAGTGTAGTGCATTAGCAGAAATATCTACTCATCCCCTCATTTAGGGCATGGATGGGGTCGCAGAGACAGCACTTTGTTGACTCTGTTATGAAGTCCACAGTTTCTGAGGAAAAAAGGCTGCTCAATCTAGCTGCAGCACTTTAAGATTCAGATTTCTTTTATTCATATCCTGGGAGAAATTGAGACACTTTGGCATTACTGTAATGTTATTTTGAATATGTTTGGAATTTTTAAAATTTGCCTAATTACCAGATGTAATATTAAAAATTCAGATAGAAACTGGGTCCAAAAATGGATTTAGAAAAGAGTTTCTAACTTCTTCTTTGCTGTTCCCATTAATTTCCAGGCCAAGCCTTGAAATTTGTTGATTAAGAAATGTCAGCCAGTGATTTATTTTTAGAGTATAATATAATACAGTATAATATTAAGATAGCATAATATAGTATAATATAAAGAATTATAACTAATAAACTCTTCTGGCATAAAGAACATGATGTTCTTAATATCACTGAGAAAACTTAGTATGTTGCCAATAGATTAACGGTGAATCCTATCATCTACCATGCAAATTGGATGGAAAAATCTAAATATAATACTTCAAATATTTCTTCGTATTCAGTTTAGCCCAATCTGGTAAGTTTAGTGTAGTTGCATTTGAATAATTGCCTTTCAAGCAATGTTGTTTGATCCTTTGTCAGTGTTTTTCCAAGTTTGCTGGAACTTCTGTCTACATATTACTAGAATTACTACCTGTATATCTAAAAATTATGGAAGAGAGAATGACACATTATTGTGTCAACAAATTGCTGTAAAAATTTTATAGAAAGAAGAGCAGTAAAAGAATATCCTGTAATTAATTAGAGATGCACAGAAGAAACATTCCTCTCATGGAATACAGCTACATATATATTACCTTTTGTCTCTTCTCCAAGTCTTTGATTTTAATTTCTGTCTAAGGTTTCAAATAATAAATAAGATGCAAAGAATAAAATGAAAGAATTTGAAGTCATGTAGATGTCACTTTGATGGTTATATTTAATTTTTTAGGTACTTCCACTCTTGGTTCAATAAGGAGATCATGAACACACAAAGCAAAGCAACTGAGATAAATTATATTTTTATAAAATATATATTTTTGTAGTAATTCAAAAGTTTGTTGAACTTACAAAGAAGATATTAAATCTATTAGAAATTCAGATATCTGTGAGTATTATTTATGTAAGAATTGGATAAAAGTATTATCTTCAAGACAGATAATTTCAAAATAAAGTGGTAAGTTAGAAGGTTAGTTCAAGTTTTCCAGGTTGATTTCAGAACATTAAGATAGCATACATATTTGTACACACATAAATATTATATATTAATATATTATCATCATCTAATATAAAATATGCATTTTTAATAAATGTTTGCTATGTAACTTACGCCATTAAATGTAATGATATATATTGATATCATGATATATAAATAATATATATTACATAATTCCCAAATATATGTGCTAACAGCCAGGCTTTATTCAGAGAAGCTGTCTGATTTTGAAAAGTAAAGGAAATAAATCCATTATAAATTGACAGGCATATATAACAGAACTGCAATATTTAAGGAATAAGTTAAGAGGAGGTTTGTCACACACATTAGTTCTTAAATATCTTATACTTCTTTGAGTAAAAAAAGAAAATAAGGTACTTTTATACATCATGAGATTTTTCAGTTTTTCGATTTGGCAAATAGTTACAAGTAAGAGAAAAATTATAAATATTATATCTTTTTGTTCACCTCCCCCTCAAGAACAATTGTCATCTACATTCTCCTTTTCCTTGTTTCTGTTCCACCTCAGTGGAGTCCGTCTGTATCACAGCATGCTTTTCTTTGTAATCTTATTCTACCTACTCACTCACTCACATCAGTTTGCCTTTGGATTTCACCCTTAGGCAGAACAGCATCACTGCTGAAAACACAGGAATGCTTTTGTAAATGGGTAGATTAAAATAAATATTCCAATCAGTAATGAGGACAGAACTGTTATAGATATCTCATCTCGGTCTCTATGCCTGACTGCCAGCATTTTCCTGTCTGCAGCTTAAGGCAAAACTTAATATCTTGGAATAAAACCTAAATACAGTGGACTTTCAAGGCCACTATCTCATTCTCTTAAGAATGTGAGAAGAAAAACTTAAAAAAATGTGAAAATTGTTAAAAAAGTCTCAGGATTCTCCATAGTTGTTTCCAGAAGGAGAAAGGAAGATTTACCATCACAAGGCTCCTACAAAACTACAAGGAAATGTTTTTAGATGAAAGCAATTGAATACAGCACTAAAATTTTCTCTTTAAATTTAACAAAACTTTTAAGATGTTCCCATCAGCAGGAGTATCAGTAATTGTGTAACACGTAGGATATATGTGCATAATGTTAGACAGGCTTCTCTGCGGAACAAGTCAGTGGGAATGTTATCAAGTCTAACTGGTACTCCAACCATTTTAGTTTATGGAACCAGCTAGTCAGTCCTATCAGACTTTAAACATAAGCATTACTGACATAAGTTATGAGACACTTATTAGACAAGGTAATAAGGAACAGTCCAAGAAGAGACTCACAGAAAGAGCCGTAAGCAAACAGATGAAATTTAGTCAAGTCTCACAGTAATTTAAAGGTTGATTCAGCTCATCCTACATTAGGCATCTACCTCCAATTGACCTTGAATTTATTTTGAGATTCTATTAAGACTGTTTGCAATGCACTGGAAAGTTGCAGGTGCATAGCAGGAAATTTTTCCAGTTTTTATGAGAAATTATGCCTGTGATTTACTGTGTGAAAAGGCAGTGTGAAACATTTGTGAAAATGCCAGAATTAAACAAATTTTCTCGTTACCCTAATCCCTGATCACTGAAAAACACTGGAAAACATCTATTGATCAGGTAGGTGGTATCTTGAAATAAATATTCAAATTACTACGTGTTTTATTCTAAGCTGTGAAATCTTATATAAAGACTAGTAATGGAAAAACATTAATTTTCTGTTGCTTTGCTAAAAATATACCTACAAAAATAAAATCAAACATTGAAATGTTAACAGATTATGATGTTATCTTTTCAGTGATTATATTAATAAACCACATTTATAATTATTTTAAAATCATTTAGAATTTATTTAACAATCTGAGACAGAGATACAATATAATAGTTTTAAGATATTTTATTCTATTTACATCTTTCTGAGTCTTGTTACCCTTAGATTTCCATGCATAGAATCTGTGTAGTACTTCTTGGACCATGTTTCTGTCATTTTCTTTCTGAACTGTAGTTTGATTGCTGTCTTAGTACATTGGGTAATGATGGACTTCTTGCTACATTTCAGATCTTTTTTTTTAATTTTTTTTTGTCTCTGTCTGTCTGAGGCGTTTAACAAGGTCTTCTTTGCCTTTCAGGTTCAACGAGCATGTGAAAGTTGCAGCAATGTCAGTTTCCAATCTTATGTCTTGAGAAGCAAAGGAAATTGAGGTGGTTAGGGGCTGCCGGGCAGCAGAGAGCTATTACAGTAAAAAAAGTAATAATAACCTTGGCTCTCTAAAGAAGGTAGCAAGAGAATATAGAACTCAGCTCACAGCTGAGCAAAGAAATATTGACTTCAAAAAGTAAATAGTACATGCAAAATACAGAAGCTTTTACAAAGTAGTTCAGAGACTGAATCAGATTTACAAACTTACTAGGTGCCAACTAAGTTAATGATATGAGATTACTTTGTTACTGTAACATTGCAGGATTTCTGATTGCAGAAAGACAACCTGACAGAACAGTTTTCTTTGTCTCTCTTCCTCTGTGTTCCTCTATGTTTGGTAACTGAATTAAACATGTAATCATAGGATAGAGGATCAAAAAATGTAAGAAAAACGTGTATATATTTGTGGACTGTGCAGTGCTCTTTATCAAAAAATGAAATACGTGTGGTTACTTATGCTATCAGCTGTTAGAAATCACCACAGCAGCAAAATTTGGACAGATCACTTCTTATAAATTCCTGCAATCATACTGTGCAGAACAGTAGTTTCATCCTGTAGAAATATGACACAGCTCTACACTTCAATGTTGTTTTTCTACTGGCAAAAATGACTCTCATGAAGAACAATGTCACTCAGTTACTTAAAATGAAAGCTGATAATATTACTGTGACAATGAAAAGATTTCAGTTGTAATGACAAAAATGACTGCTTATGATGGACATGGCACAAGCAGACCACTGCATAGCATACTCCACTCTGTTTCATACAGAGAAACCCTTTAATGTGACACAGTGTACTGCAGTTGTCAAGATTCCAATTTCTATCTTGTGACATCACTTTATTTCCAAGGTTGTAGAGCAGCTACTAAATGTAACTGTAAACAAATAAACAAAGGAAAGAAGAATACTATATTTTAAATCTGAGATAAATTGAAAGATCTGGAGTCTGTTTAAATTGTAAGAACATTGTTTATCCCTAACATTTTTAGTACAGAATACCTATTTCATTAAGGCATTAAGGCACTGAGAAACAAACTGTTTTATGCCATTCTTCACCCACTAAGAATTCTATGACTGATGTTTTCTTAACATCCTACGTCTTATTTAATGTGTGTTTGACATTTGGGTAAATTTTGCCAGGGGAATTTTTGGTTGCCAGTGCCTTTAGCCATTCAGTGCTGGCTTTCCAGTTCACACATTTCACAAGAAATACCAAAGGACAAAAAAAGACATTTTGACTGCTGTAAATGGGAACCTAAATGACCTAATAAGTAAATATCTCTCCTTATAAGAACATGGCTTATTTCTGAGTTTGGAGGCAATGTTCCCATAGCCACATACTGAATGCTTGTGGTAATGCTTCTTTTATGGTAATGCTATACATGGTGTATGATTTAATTTGTTCTGAATGTTGAAGTAAAAAAGATCTATTCCTCTGATTCTGAGGTGAATCGTGAGGATATTGCCTCTGAATAGGAAAGTAGTAATTTTAAAGCGAGTGATTTATTTATTTATTCTAAAGTTTTAAACTTCCAATTAATAATGAAGGATTTTGTCACCTATCTTTAAATTTACTTGGTCCAGATCTTTGACATAGGAAGACTCTAGACATAAGGTTTAAGAAATTTATACAAAAGGTGATTTTTCTTCCTTAGAAAAAATGAGTAACTGTATCTTCTTCTCAAGTAACTTAAGTTGAATATATCAGTTTTATTTTATTGTTGTAGGTTTCCAATGTTGAAATGTCACACTTAATAAATGTTAAGGCTAAGCACGTATATTGGTGAGATTTTTCCATATATATATTTCCACTGACTTTCTTTTTCTTACACCTCCACTCTTGCCATGCATTTTTTTCCCTTTGTCTTTGAGCCAGCTGATCTGCAAAATCTATATTACACAGAAAACCTTATTCCTCTAACATACTTCTGTAGTGTACAGCATACTATCTTAACTATCTGAATGCTTCCTCTCACTGAAATTATTGTGATGCTAAGCCCAATTGTGAGTGAACCTTAGATGAATGTCAATTTCTTCAGTGAATGTTTTGCTCAAAGTTAAATTTACAGCAATAAAGGCTATTCTAGTTCCACATATACAACTGAAGCAGTCATGGTATCTACATAATAGTATATACTTGTTTTGTGTTCTTTTTTTTTTTTTCTTTCTTTTTCTTTTTTCAGATAATTGGTCTATCCTGCATTTATGTAGTTGTTAAAAATTATTTGTTGTTATCATTATTTTCATTTCTTATTCAGTAATTTATGATGAGTAATATATTCACTTTTAAGTTTTCATATTACATCACTGGATTAGAAAAACATACCGTATATTGCAACCATTAACAAGAAAACAGAGATCCAATACGATACTGATAAATGTGGAGTGAAATGTTATCTAAGCTACAAAGCATGTAGCTTTCTCCGAAGGGGTAAGACAACACAGTGAGTTATTTTTTGCTTCCAAATGCTCTTTCTGCCCTTTTTCTGAGTTATACTGAGTTTGTTCTGCCTATCTAACAAGTTCAGTTAACCAAACTTTGGATGCCTAGTCACAGTTTATCTAAGCCTCTTGATTTGGAAATCTGACATCAATTGCATGCATCTTGCTTACCTCGTTAACATTTTGTTTTGGGGAAAGATAGTTGTTTTATGTTTCTTTCTTTTTTCCTTTTTTTTTTTTTTTTTTGGTCATGCTGTGTTTTTGTTGTTGCTCTTGTTTTCTTTTTTTTTTGTAATGTTGAGCAAATACTTAGGACAAAAATATATTAAGAGAACACTTGAAAAACAAGAAGTGCTTCTGATCTTATTTATATTTAAGGGAAGAGAATAAGAATTTGTCTTCAAAAGCTCTAATATAATGATCAGATGAAGATAAGATATTGAGTATAATGAGAACACTGTAGAATCTTAAGACAACAACTTCATTTCTGCAGTGATTTTTATTCCATATTATTGTTGTTTTGGAACATATACATGTTTTGTTTGTTTGTTTGCTTGTTTTTAATATATCATCTTCTGCTCTCATGTATCCTAATGCTTCTTTATATGCTTAAAATTTGATATGTGACGTAAACAGATTTCATTCTTAATACATAATGTATGCTGCAATTAGGTATGGCCTAGACAAGCATCGGAAGGATAGTGTTCTTTCAGATTCAGCTCACTCCTCCTTCCCATTGTTGCTTCTCAGAAGAAATATCAAAATTTCAAATCATGAAGCTATTTATTTGGTTGTTTCTCCACCTCCCTCCATACGCTTATATTTGAAGAGGAAATAACTTCAACTTATGACAAATTAATCCGCATTTTTTTGCTTCTTTATTGGAATATCTTTAAATAAATGTTATTACTACTGTTAAATTCATCAAGCATATAATATGACTAGAAGATTCTTCATCATAATATCACAGCCAGTATAACTGATAAATGACTTAGACATCATGTGAACAATGAAGTAGTATTCTCTGTACATGCATTGCTTCTTCCAAAAATGTATCTGCTCTGTGGAGTAAAAAAAGAAAACATATGAAAGGTGACATATACAACATTCAGTGTATCATTATAAATTAATCTAAGTCATTAGGGTAAGCTCACTAGATCACTCTGCGTGAACAAAACTCTCTATTTTCATATTATAAACTAATCCAGTAACAGGTAGCAAGTAGAAGAGCAGTCAGGATTGTGCAGTGGAGCTTTTCCATGGCAGTCACAATTCATTGTTTCAAATCATCAATCAACACGAAACTATGAGAAAAAGAAAGTGGAAATAATATATATACATATAGTAATAATATATATAATAATATATAATGTATTATATATATGTAAATATTAGATATGTACATAATATATAATATAATATATAAATAATATATAGTGTGTATATATATTTTTTTTAAATAATCAAAGGTGAAGAGGAAGAATCAGTTAATAACAAATTGATCACATTTTTATTTTGAATTAATTCTTTTCTTCATCTTTCAAATATGAAAGGTTTAACTTTGTATGATACCAGCTAAGTTTATATTTCCATGTCAAGTGATGATCCTGTCTTTACAACAATGTTTGCATCTATTTATACTTGAGATGCCAGATAGGTCTTTGCTACTAGTATATAAAAAAACACTGTAAGAAATTTTCAGATGAAAGGTTATATATATCTGTGCTTTGTTGTGCTGTTTTAGTGGTATGGCAAAACTCACAGAAAAGGTGAAAACGCAGGAAGAAAGAAAAGAAACAATTATTCTACTCCACAAAATAAAAATTAACAGGTACTTTATATTATTTTTGGCTTTCTGAATGTTTTTCATATAATCTTAAACATGTTTAATGCTTTTTCTTTCTTCTCCTTTTTCTTTCTTCTCTTTTTGATATTTATACTTCTGTATAATGCATAAATAACAGACATTTTAAACAACATTTATGCAACTGTATGACAGAATGACAAACGATATCCTCTATGAATTTAAGACGAAAGTCATAATAATTGGTGAGCACATAATGCTTTTATAAAACATTCATAATTAAAATAAATGTCATATTTTTTTCTTTATCTTTTTAAAATAGCACATTTGGACTCTGCTTTTAGCTCCTCACTGATCAGCATCTAAACAGAATGCTTCTGAGCAGATTGTCTTTTCTCATACTAAGCAGTGTGCTCTCTTTTACACTTTCATTATTATTTTTTAATATTTTTGTGTTTTTTTTTATAACATGTCAAAATTTATTTTCTGTTATCATTGCATTCGTGCTTTAGTCTATTTTGTTCTAACTTATGTCCTCCTGTCCTATCATCTTTTCTTTCTTTTTTTATACAATATGTCTTGACTGCTGCTTGCCTACCCTATTATCCATCTCCTGTCACCTCAGATCTTTGTTTCATCATTTAGTTTTCTACTCCTCATATTTCTAGTTTTATTTCTCATTTTCCCTTTCTAAAGAAATATCTTTCCACTTGGTACTGTTGTCTGCATTTTTCCTCAAATAAATAACCTTTTATTCTGGCTATACATTCATCAGAGCTTTGTCACTTGTATTTCTCTTCTACTGCTGAATGTCAGTTTTCTGTTTTTTTTGTTTTGTTTTGTTTTGTTTTGTTTGTTTGTTTGTTTGTTTCCCTACTCTACCATTTAATTAATATTTGTAAATGTATGATGATTTACTTTCTGCACTTTGTAAAGCAAGGACATTCATGAATATCCATTCATCTCACCTATTTTGCAGTGTAAATTTTTACAATTTTTTTTTTTACAATCACTTAATTCTCCTTTTACAGATAAAAGCAGAACCCATGGTACAAATATATGGTAGACAATTCAGATGCAAATACCCACAATGAGTTTTCCTTCTTTATAGGTGAGATTCCTTGATTTCAAAGATTTCTGCTTTCAGAATTGTGCACTTTGAATGAAGAGAAATATCCAACATTTGTTGCCTGTCAAGGGAGATTTCTGCATAGGACTACTCATAATTAAAACAGTATTTGTAAAATATTTCTCATGAAATTAAGTAGTACCAGCAAAGACACCTCTGCACAGCATAACAGATCCTTAGTCTTTGTTTTTTGTCTGCTTTTTGTTTGTACAGAGTAGACATGATCCTGTGTTTGGGAAATGACTGGTGAGGCCACTACATTTCTGTAGGCTGCTGAAGTTTTCTTTCTCTCAAAAAAGATTATTAAAAGAGATTGTGAGCTGGTATGTTTCTGTATGTTGTAGTTATATTCTCACAAAAAAAAAATCAAGTTGTGATCACATATTCTGGAAATTTAGAAGCTCTCTCAAGTCTGTTAATGTAGGCATTGTTCATACAGAGTGCAAAGTTTGATCTAAAGTTTTGTACGCATTTCTAGATAAGAAACAATTTAATTTCTTCTTGGACCTGGTTTACAATGGATTGTAGTCTGCAATTAGCTACAACAGAATTATGTATGATTCAGGAAGCTTATAGGCAATGTTACTCGATTCATGGATTAAGTTTTCGGAATCTCTTTCTTACACCTATATCCTGCTTCACTCTTTTCATAGATGCCAAACTGTAAGAATAGTGCTGCAATGGTTCAAGGAGCTATCTTAATTTCTGTTTCTGAGTTTACCTCAATGTGCTTAGATGCTAGCTCAAATTGAACTTGCATTTCTCTATAATTATTCATGCTGTATAACTATGAATTTATGCAAAAAGGATTAGGAGATATCTCATTTGCTGCATAGTTGCAAGGATATATTTTCTCGCTTATTATTTATATATAACACTATTTAAAATAATTTTAAAAAGTACTCTTCCTCTGTAGGACTGAGGCAATTCTTTTCTATTTTCTTCAGCTGTTCAGAAAATTACGTTTGGACATTTGTGTGTAAATGTCATATGTGTATGAATACGTAAGCATGAATTAATAACATGTAACCTCAGACTTTTAACTGAAGTGTCTGATTTAGAAAGCAAGGAGGCTGATTTATCCTGTAGTACTATGCTTCAGGAAAGAAATACATAAATATTTACAGTATAGTTTGAACAATAGAAGATCTTAGTATTTTCTGTTTTTTAGTGTATCAATGGGAATGAGTTGCAGTAAATGATTATTTGAATACACCCAATCCACTGTAATTAATTAGTTATTTAAATCATTCTAATTTTGTAATAGTCAGTTACCATATCTTCCTTAAACCAATGTGAAAAAAAGTGTTTCATGACTGAAGTCATAAACCGAAGTCAGACAATCTAGTAAGCACTTGATTCTGTATCCCTGTTGGTAGACCATTATGGATCCTAATTGTCACAGACAGGAAAACAGATAGGAAATGATATTTAGTAGTGATTTTACGCATCCAAAGTTGAAATGTATCTCAACATTTGTAATAAAATCAAGAAGACCATTAGGAATACTTTGACTTAATGCTAGTCAACAGGTCTAGTTATAATTTGTACTGATAAAGATGCTTGAGTTTTGGGTTATAATGAAACACAAAATAACTCAGACCAGCTAATTGCTCCAGAAAATCAAAATGAAAACAAAAACAGACAAACAAAATTCCCTTAAAATTAGAAGCTGCCAGAAATCTAGGTTCACATAAACCTTTACTTCTACCAGTTCATGACTCATTCAGGAAATTCAGTCGCTGGAGCAAGACACATTTTGCTCAGTACCAACAGAAACTTCCTTTGTAATAGGCAAAGCAGTGATGAAAATAAATAACATTCACTGTCCATGCTGTATGGTACTTTCTGACAGTTTTTCAAGATTGTGTAACTTCTCTTGTCATTTATTTGAAAGCTTAAGGAACTGTTGTTGAATAAGCTGCCAGTCTGTTCCATGTCACAAGGAGCCCTAAATTTACATATCCGAAAGGAAGAAATTCAGATAGCACTGAAGGCTGAAATTAATGGTTACACAGTGCATGCGTAGGGAATATACAATAGAGAAGAAAGTGTTTTCTTTCTTGCTGGTAAATTAAACCATTTCTTTAAGAAGTCATCTAAAAATATTATTTCTTATCACCTAGTTTCTGCGAGTTTTTATAGAACAGTGTTACTAGTTGTAGCTTCTTTGGACAAGTTCTTAGATCTAGTTATTTGGATGAGTTATAGCTTCTTTGGACTAGTACACAGTCATTAATATACAAACATAAGCTGGGTAAGGAATGGCTTGAGATCAGCCCTGAGGAAAAGAATTTGAGGGTGTTAGTAGTTTAAAGTCTCAACATTAAATGGTAATGTGCACTTACACCCCAGAAGGCCAGCTCTGTCTTGGGTTGCGTCAAGAAAAGTGTGACCAGCAAGTTGAGGGAGGTGATTTTGCTGCTCTACTCTATTCCAGTGAGAACCCATCTAGAGTACTGAATTAAGTTCTGGAGCTGCCAACACAAGCAGAACCTCATGCTGTTGACGAGAGTCCAGAGGAGGGCCACGAAGGTAACAGAGGGCTGGAGCACCACCCTCATGAGAACAGACAAACAGAAGGCCCCAGTGGAATCCTGTAGCAACCATCCAATACCTGAAGGGGGCCTACAGGAAAGCTGAAAAGGGACTTTTTATAAGGGCATGTAGAGACAGGACAAGGGGAAATGGCTTTAAACTGGAAGAGGGTAGATTGAGACTAGATATTAGGAAGAAATTATATATTGTGAGGGTGTTGAGACACTGGAACAGTTTGCCCAGTGAGGCTGTGGATGCCTCCTCCTTGGAAGCATTAAAAGCCAGGCTAGATGGGATTGTGAGCAAGCTGGTCTACTGGGAGGTATCCCTGCCTATAGCAGGGGGGATGGTCTTAAAAGTCCCTTAGAAACCAATCAGTTATATAACTCTATGATTACTAAAATGCATTTTAATCAGATTTTTCAAAATTATTAAATAAGATTTTGAATTGCACATTATAAAAATCTTACTTACATTAAAAAATCTACTTTTAGTTTCTCTGCCAACTTGTGCTGAACCTGTTATTGTTAATGACATTCAGAAGTTATATTTTGAGATTGTAGCTTGAAGGGTGATTTCAACAGAAAAACTAGGACATACAGCACTAACTTGCAATATACCCAATCATTAGATACCTTCCTATTATAACTCATATAGATTCATAATAATCAGTCAAAAATTTAAGTAGTTGCTAAGATGTCAATAAAAATTTTGATAAAGTTATAAAAGGATCCCCACACAATAAATGACTTTTAATGGCTTCAAACAAGGGGAAGTGAAAAAGCCAAGCTTGCCGGATTTCAGTTAGCTAGTGAGACTATCTGGCGTGATTTCATCTTCAGTTATGCTTAAATAAACGTGTTAACATATATGCAGGAAATATAATTATATTTTAAAATGATAAGTTATTTATTTTCATGTTAGAGACCCATTAGTCTGACAAATCTCAGAGCACTGCATTATGGTACACAATATCAATTATATTAGTTATGACTATACCAAGGAACAGAACTACAGTAACAGAGTGACAAGAGCTGAATTAAGCAGGATTAGTCTTAAAGGAAAAGTTTTCAGGAAAAAAATATTATCCTGATGATATCTTGTAACTCTTATTTGTAACTTGAAATGAACAGAGAAAACTCACATATTCTTAACTAGCAAATTGGCAGGTGTGCTGCTTTACAACCTTTTTATGACACACCAATATGTTAGTACTACTGTCAGAGACAGATGGATGAAAATGCCAAGCATATGTAAAGAAGGTCAACGGCAAAGATTCTTAGAGAAAGAAAATGCAATGTTCTTGCTAACATTTCTCTAGCACTCTGTACTGTACAGGCATTTGGCTTCTTAAGATGGCTTGAAGAAAAACCTGAATACATTGTCAGTGCTGTTATGCAGCATTAAGAAAAGTTGACTGTATATTAGGTTTTCCGCTTTTGCATTGTTTCAATTTCTTTTCCTGCTTCTCTGAGTTATTCTGAACAAGTCTACAGGAGGAAGTTTCTTTATTACTCTCTATTTTACAAGTGTCAAATGATACTATTAACATACATTTCTGAAAGACATAGCATAGAATTTTAAGTTCTGTCTGTTGGTGGAATTTTAATATCTAATTTGAAGTACAGTTATGAAGAGACATCTTACCACAGTGTGCTTTTATTTTCCATTTTACCAACCACATTTATGCATGTAAATTTTGGAGAAGTGTTTATGTCCTATAAAAAATAAAAATATACACACATGCATATCAATATATGTTTAGTTCAAATAATTACACTGTACTTTGTAAAGATTTCTGCACAGTAGAAATCTTATTGCTTGATGATTTTATTTTCTCAATAGGAAGTTTCTGGGTAAGGATTGCCTATCCTGCCTGTTATCAGCAGTTAGAGATTGAAAATTATCTAAGCATTTCAAGAGCAGAGACTTAATATTATTTAGACAGATTTACAAATTTCTCTTCATCTCTCTTTTTTTTTTGTTTCCTTGATTTTAGCCATGATAGATCCATTAAGAGGACATTTGGTCAAATCTGGTTATATTCTGAGTTTCCCTAATAGCTAGCACGAATGTATCGTGGTTATTTTTGCTTAATCAATTGCTGTTGTACAACTTTAACTTTTTTTTTTTTTTCATTTATAATGAAGATTTTATGGCTTAAGTTTATTTTCAGCAGCAAGATTATTATTTTCACATGAAGTTAGCTATTAGGTTTGTCCAGTATAATTGGTGGTCTGCAACACCAGCAAGTTAATGTACTACATGGCATGTAGTGTGGCCTGCTACATACATTAAAAAAATTTTAATAAACTCTTCCAGTTCCTATTCAGCTCTATTATTCAGATTTCTTTACAATGATCAAATGTGTGGGGCACACTTGTGCGGTGAGGCATACATTCCCCTATTGCTTTTTTTTGCTTATTATTCTGATGATAATATCTTGTTCCTCTACCTAAACCAGGGATCTCAGGAGCACTTCAATTTTGTCAGCTATAAATCTTTTGCCAAGATCCCCAAAATTTCTTGTTCTAGTCATATGTATAGCCTTGATATGTGAATAGATTTGAGAAATACTTCAATGGCATAAGTGTTTGCTTAGTGATCATGAAGGGTTCTATCTTACTGGTTGGTTCGATACATGAGTTATACTGAGACAAAGAGTAGACTGGCAGTGATCTGAGGGAACTACAACCTGTTTGAATTACAAAGGCCCACTTGGAATTAAGTCTGCTGAGGGAGGTCACAGGGACCAAGAAAAGCTTCTTTAAGTATGTCAACATAAAAAGGAAGACTGAAGAAAAAGAGAGCATGCTGTTGAATGAGGTGTTTGCCTTGGCAATGGGGGACACTGAGAAGGCAGAGTTACTGAATGCCTTCTTTGCTTCTTAGGTATCCAAGACCCTGGAGGTAACAGAGAGAGTATGGAGAAAGGAATACTTCCCCTTGATTTAGGAGGATCTTGTCAGAGATCATCTAGGCAAACTGGATGCATAAAAATACACTGGCCTCAATGTGATGCATGCATGAGTGCTAAAGGATTAGAAGTGATTGCCAAACTGTTCCCTGTCATCTTTGAGAGGTTACAGAGACTGTGGAAGCATGTCACTCCAGTCTTCAAAAAACTGAGGAGAGCCTGGGAAACAACATGCCAGTCAGCATCAACTCCATCCCTGGGAAGGTGATGGAATAACTTATTCTGGATCTCATTTCCAAGCAAGTGGATGAGAGGAGGTTAACAGGATTAGTCAACATGGATTCACCAAGGAGAAATCATGATTAACAAACCTGATAGCCTTGTATGATGTCATCACTGGCTGAGTAGGTGAGAAGAGAGTAATGGATATTGTGTAATGTAGTAATGGATACTGTGTGGTGTGACTTCAGCAAAGCTTCTGACACTGTCTTCTATGACATTCTTTCAGGTAAGCATAGGAGACATGGGATAGAAGAATGGATAGTGAGGTGGACTGAGAACTGGCTGGCAGGCAGAGCCCAGAGGATTGTGGTCAGTGGTGCAGAGTCTAATTGGAGGCCTATAGCTAGCAGTGTTCCCCAGCGGCTGGTAAGGGGTCTGGTCTTGTTCAGTATCTTCATCAGTAATTTCTAATAAAGGATAGAACACACCTCCAGCAAATTTGCTGATGATACAAGCTGGAAGGAGTGTCTGACCCACCTGGAGGCTGGACAGGTTGGAAAACTGGGTGGAAAGGAACACTGTAAGGTTCAACAAGGGCAACTGTAGAGCCCTGCTTCTGGGAAAGAATAATCATATACACCATTACAGGTTAAGAACTAGCCTTCTGGAAAGGTTCCCTGAGGAGAAAGACTTGGGGTGTCCTGGTGGATAAGAGGTTGGCCATGAGCCAGCCCTTGTGGCCAAGAATGCCAATGATATCTTGAGGTGCATTAAAAAGAGCATGGCCAGCAGATTGAGTGAGATTCCCCTCCCCATATGCTTTGACCTGGTCAGACCACAACTGGACTGCTGGTCCAGTTCTGGGCTCTTCAGTTTAAGAAAGACATGGAACTTTTTACAGAGTCCATTGGAAAGCCACAAAGATTATTATGGGCCTGGAGCCCAGCATTTTATTATGAGGAATGGATGAGAAAGCAGGGTCTCTTCAGTCAGGAGAAGACTGAGAGGGTATATCATGAATGATTATCGAAACTGAATGGATATCTTATCAATACTTGTAAATCTCTAATGGGTAGTAGTCATGAGGATGAGGCCAGGCTGTTTTCATTAGTGTCCAATAGCAGAACAAAAAGCAATGGGAAGTAACTGGTACATGGGAATTTCTGTATGATCAGAAGGAAAAACTTTTTTGAGAGTTACAGAGCACTGAACAAGCTTCCCAGACAGGTTGTGGAGTCTTCTTCTCTGGAGACAGTCAAAACCTTTCTGGATGCTTTCATGTGTAACCTAATATGGGGAACCCACTTTAGCAGAAGGGATGGACTAGGTGATTTCTAGAGGTCCCCCCTTACGATTCTGACATTCTAAGCTCCCCCAGATGAACAGGGGACTAATCTCTAAAACCTGACTGTTGATTTTGTAGATTTATGGAATCATTAAGGTTGGAAAAGATCATCGAATTCAACCATAACACAATTTCAAACATAAATTGAATAAAATTACAATCTACTATGCAACTTCAATGGTTAGCACTGTTTGTCCATTCTTGCTGCCGACGAAGAATATGAAAATTCCAATCACATATTTAAGATATTTCTTTAGGATGTTTTAAACAGTATGAAGCACTATATGTTGCATGCAGAGTAAAGGTGCAGCAGTAATCATTGGCTAAAATTTATAATCATTGGGTAATTCATCTACTAAATAACTGGATGATGCATTCTAATCTCAACAACTGAGAATTTATAAGACCTTATGCTAATGTAATTTTCTCTAAAATTTTGAGGTAAAAGAAGGTGATGAATTCTGCCTAATAATTTTTAGGTTGTTAATATAGTTTTATTATTCATTACAGTGCTTCATAATAAATTTATATAGTGCCCTAAAGGAGTCTTTGTGTCAGTTCAAGCAAAGAAGTACCTCTCACCAAACCTTTTTAAGTTGCCTTATAAAATGAAGTTCCTTGAGGCACCAATTTATAGAAGTAGTTCCTAATTCTAAAAATACTATAAAGTAGAACATTTTCCGTAATATGCTGGAGTACTTTTTTTCAGTCCAGAACAGTTCTTATAAAATATGTTCTGCCAATGACCATCTGTTCTTAATAAAAACATTCAAATAAAATCATTCTTTTGAAGTATGACTTCAGGCTTAGAACTTATTAGCTTTCACATCTACATAGAGACATTTATGTCAGAGATCACTAAACCAGCATTCCAGAGTTTGTCGTACTGGTCATTCAGTGAACACAACTTCTTTATATCAGTAACAAACTTTATTTGCATAGATATACCTACTTCTATTTTTTGTTTCTCAATTTTTCTCAATATAGAGTTACAAAAATCTCATGAATACCTGTGCACTTTTTTATAGTTTAATAGTGTCCATCAGATATCAAGCTTAATTACCTATTTTATATTTTCTTTCCTCCTTTCTGAATATCTTTCTGTTTCCCACTGGTTGTCTAGAATTAATTCTCAGTTATAGTTCAAAACCTTTCTAATGTGTAAAAGTAAAAATACTTAGGATCTGTGTACCTTCAGTTCTCAGCTACAGACTTTCTGTTATTAATCTATGAAAAAGCAACTATTTCTCTATGGCTCTTGTTTCCCTTTCTAATATGGGCCTTATAGCATAGCCTAGTCAGCTAATAGTGTTTAATTCATCTGATCTACTATAGGTAACAGAATCACAGAAATGCAGAATGTTTGAGGTTGAAGGGAACCACATGACATCATGTGGTCATCTGCTGAAAGCATGGAAACCTACAACAGTTTGCCCATGTTTCTATTGCTTTTAAGGGTATCCAGAGAGGAAGACTCCACAACTTTCCTGGACAACCTTTACCAGTACTTCCTGATATTCACATGAAACCTCCTGTGTTCCAGCTTGTGCCTATTGCATTTTGCCCTGACACTGCACATCACTGAAAGGAGGTTGGTTCCATCTTCAGTGCAACCTCCCTTAACATATTTATGCACATAGATTCGACTCCTCTTCACCTTCTCCTTTCTAAACAGCCTCAACATTCTCAGGTTTTCCTCATATGAGTCATAGGAGAGGTGCTCCAGTCACTTATCTTGGTAGCCCTTGGTTGGACAGTTTCCAGTGTGTTACTACCTCTATTGTGCTGGCAGGGGCAAAACTGGACACACTACTCCAAGTGTGATCTCATCAGTGCTGACTGGAAGTATCCCTTGAACTGCTGGCAATACTTATGCCTTAGAGAGCCCGGGATATCTATGGTCTTCCTTGCATCAAAACCTCTGTATTAAGGGCTAAATTCGTAGAATCATAGAACCATAGAATATTCTGAATTGGAACACCTCTGATTGGTAGGCCAACTGAATCCCAATAGGATTTAAGATATAAGAAGAGTAAAATGTAAACTTGAGAATATTAAGAATACACTGAAGATGAAGACTTTTAGAACAAACCTGCAACAGGCAAGATTCACTGAAGAATAAATGTATCTTAAATACCTGAGATATATGTCGAGTGATTCCTTGGAAAAGAAGGGATAAGGAATGAGGATCTCTAGACAATTTATATCTAGAGATAATCTAGATAATTAAACTATCTAGAGAAAATCTGTCTAAAATCTCTAGAGTGAGGTATTATTACACTGAAAGCAAGTACATTTTACTCTTTCTGAAGTTTCTATGAATTATTTAAACCCCTGATTCTACAACGCTTTTTTTTTTTTCTAGAAATCAACAGATTTTATAAGCAGAAACTGTCTCAAGTGAAATACTGTGTTATTGTCGACACATAAGTTCTTAACTCAGCCTTACTCACACTTAGCAAATGAACTAAGAGATATTGCATATTTGCATTCTTCTGTACATAAATGTATTTGACAACTTTGTAGTCTTTCCTGGATCTTACAAGTACAAATATAACTAATACTGAAGGTAATAGAAAAGATGTTGGTACTTATATATCAGGCTTTCTTTAATGTATTTGCATGGAAATATTTGATTGCGTACATTAGTGAATGCATTTGAGAGACTTCTCTGTTTCAGTAATACTTATAAAACTCATTTTTTTTCCTTTTTTTTTTTTTTAATTCCATAATGTTAAGAAATAATTTATTCTACTTGGTTATTGCTTATCCTACATTTAATGTAGTTGGTGGTAAAGTTAACAGAGGGTGATAAGGATTAAGATATTTAGAATGAGGGAAACACTTTGTGAGACAAACAGAATGATTAAAGAGTTACACAGAGTTGAGCCAAACATCACGTGATCAAAGTAGTGCTTCAAGCAAAAATTAAAATCTAGAGCTGCATTTTATTTCAATTGCAGTTCAGTTGGAGGTATTTAGATCTCGTGATTCCAACTTGCTTTCTTTAATTCAACAAAAGTTATACCTATAGAGCTTACTTGAAATGCTTTTATCCTGGTATGACTAAAGAACTTGATCTACAAATAACTGTACAATTTTTAATTAAAAAAAAAATGAAAATATCCTGAAATTATTTTGTCTGTGTGGATTCAGTATTTCAGACATTTTCTTCCAATAGTCATCATATTTCTGAAGACCACGCTCCACAGAAAATCTAAAGAAAGCTACTTTCTTTCCAGTCTTGCAGATGCTGTCATGAAGAAGTTTATTTTCAGAGTCTGTCTAATCCCAGTGGTGAGAAGTTAATAGCTACTTGTTTCCAAGAGGATTTGTGGGTAAAACCTAATTTCATATCTAGAGAATGAAAAATATCCAATAAGGCATTCAAAATTGGATCCTTCATAGAAAGAAAGTTAAACTACCTGAAGAGAGTGAAAGGGATGTTTGAAATCTCTCCATGAATTAGCTAATTAGTTTCTGATCAAATTTTAATGGGCTGAAACTTCTACCTGGATTTAGTGCTCAGTAATTTAAAGTTCACATAACTGCCCTTCACTTTCCCCTGCCTCAGCAATTGAGAAAGAAAAGAAGAAAGTTATGAAGTCTTGTTGTCCTACATACTATACATAATTATTAACTATTAAATAGAAAATATATCACAGAGAATATAAATGTAGGAACTAGACAATAAGAGAATTACATGCCAGATTGCAGGTGGAGAGATGAGACACTTGTTTTTGTTTGTTTGTTTGATTTGGTTTGGTTTCCTTTTTGGTTTCCTTTTTTTTTTTTTTTTTTTTTTTTTTGTTAGAAATAATTGCTGTTTTTTGGGGCACTGCATTTCAAGTGAAGCACATCTGAGTAAATTACATACACGTAAAGAACAGAAGGAAAATTTCTATCATCCACTCTTCCCCACTTGCTAGCTTTGGACAGCATCACAATGCAGATTGCTGTTGTTATATCCCAACAAATATTCTGCTGGTCCTGGAGATAATTTCAAAGCCTGATGGGGGCAAAGTATAAAGGGAGTGCTTCTCTCTAAGCTTTCTATCAGTAATGTATACTTCTAATATGTGGTTATGGATCTCACTCTAGGGAAAATAATAATGCACAGTTCATCAATCCTTATATGATTTTAATACCCATTACATAAATAAAAACAGATTTGTAGGTGGAGTTGAAAATCTCACCTAATATTCATTAGTTTTATGCATTCAACATAATGAAGCTATGGTGCAATGCTTTTGTACGGGTTTTCTTCATATTTCATGTTCCTGCAATGATATCCTCAAAAACTCCCCAGATATGGCAAAGGGAGACATACCTTATTTAGTACTTCTGAAAATAGTTGGTAGTCTAATTACAATTTTAACACTAATTAAAATTCAGTGAATTTTTACAAGTCTAGTTAAAATGACACTGACAATCTGAACTGTCTCTTTAATACAGTTAAACTGCTAAACTTGTTAGAAAATCTTCTTAATAATTGCCTCTTCTCTCTGGTGATGTGTTCATCTTCACATTACTCCTCTAAGTCCAAAGTATTTCAGTACTGCTCAAGAGGAATGGATAAGGGACACTGGTTAGAATGAGCTAAAATGTGAAAACCTCTGCAGTGTAAATCAACTGAAAAGAACACATTGTTTTGACAGTGCAATTCAGCTCTTTACCTTCTATAAGATATTCTTTTGTCTTCTATGCTGTAAGTGGATAAAATAAGACATAGCTTTAGTTGCCTGGTTTAACTACATATACAATGGAATGGTGAACAAGTACTGCTCTGAAAGTTATTGCTGCTGCTGTTGTTGATTTTTTTTTTTAGTAATAAATAGAGAAATAAAAAATCTACGAAGGTTTGATTAGGGCATGAAAAAATAATGGCAAAAAATGTAAATATTTCGAAGTACATTACCCTTAGATTACCTTTCTGGACAGGAAGATATTATGAAAACACTGCTGGTTTTGTTGCCCAGAAGAGGGAGCTCGTGAACTACATCACAATGCTTCTGGTAGATTCTAAAGATTACATCCTTATTCCTTCCATTATTATGATTAAACTGTGGAATACTTAAAATATCTGAAAGTAGTCTACTCAGTCAAAATGCTGTGTACAAGGTGTTAACACTGCATTTTAAATACATGTAAACAAGGCTGTAACAAAAAGAGGCAAGAATTGCACAACCTGAAAGCAACAATTAAAGCAGAGATTGCTTTCTCTACTATTAAATAGAAGCCAAATATTGCATGTAATCTAGAGAAAGTATTAATATACTTAATTAAGACTCTTAAGACATTGGTGAGAAAGAGTATTCTACTTACTTAATAATATTTAAAAAAAGCTTTTTTTTTTTTTTTGCCATTTTTCTTAAATAAAGAAATAGGCAAATAACATGGATCTCAGTAACCTATTTAACTAGACCAAAACTCAGAACGTGAATGCACCCACTCATATCTTATTCTCAGTTCTCAAGATTTTTCAAGCTAATAGATGGGAAATAAATTAATACTACTGACACATGTAGCATTTATGATACTTAAAACGGATTTATTTTATCTGTGTTAGATATTTCGTAGTTGGGTATGTAGTTGTCGAAGCCCTTCCTATTGGCAGTGCAATGAAAGAGAAAGGAATGGTTGACTTGTTCTGATACAGGTATCCCAGATACTGGGAATGAGTCATTCTCTTTTTGAACTCATTTCTTTTACTTGTCCAGATATTTCAGAAAGCTTCAGCTTCACACTGCTAAATAGGCTGTATACAGTGCCTTCTTGTTATTGATTAGACAGTAAATCGTCCTTAGGTTATCCAGGTAATGTAAACAGAACAGTAATACATTGTTAAGAGCTATTCAAGGTATCTTTCTGGTAGCTGGAGCTAGTCCTCTCATCTAGGGTGCATGAATTGGGGGTTGGACTCGATGATCTCTAGAGGTCTCTTCCAACCCTTATGATTCTGTAAATAACAGATGCTGATATTTTATGGTTTTACATTTATATTTAGAATTTGATTGTTGATTCTGAATCCATCAGGAAACTCACGGTGTATATAAAAGTGGGTGGATTCTCGACTTTTTACTAGTATAAACAGGAGAGAATGGAGTAAGCATCTGTACTCTATAAGAACTTGTAGTTGAGAGCATGTGAAACACAGGTATTTGATTATTTGTGTCCATGCACTTACAAATAAGTGGGCAGGTATGAAAGCAACTTATGATAACAGCTAATTATTTCTCACTCAGTTCAAGTCACAGTGCCATACTTCTGCAGGATCTATATACATTGCAGCTTTTGTGTGTGTGTGTGACAGGGAAAGAATCAGAAACAGGCACATCTGTACCTCTTCAAGTCTGTCAGTAAAAGATTTTATTTATTACTAGATGTGCATCAGTCATAGGTTTTCCTGAAGCAGTGAATGTAAAGCAGATCTCCCAAATGAAGAAAAATATAACATGAAAGGAATCAGACAAACATTACAATAGCTGGTGAAGTGGGTGAGTAATGGATAGCCAGTCTCCTGAACTATCATGTCATTTGTGTTACGTATAAAATCTTAAAACGTGATCTGTCAATCTGTCTACCTAACAATCTGTCTATCTCTATATGAAAACTTGATCAGTCAAGAAATAAAACTTAAGGAGGAAATTCTTTGCTATGGTTCAGAAAGATATCCAAAGAATAAACCTGTGAAGAAATGTGATGTGAATTATACACAGTTAGAAAATATAAGTGAAGTTACCAGAGGGAAAATCATCAGTGGGTTTTCTGCCTTGTTGGCTTGTTAAAAAAATATTAAAAAATATTTTATAAATATGAATATATCTGTCCAATCAGTATTCTGTCAGATTTCCTGAAATTAAAAAACCCCTGACAGCTTTTGTACCAAGAGCTACAAAATTTTGCACCAGATGGCTTTCCGCCATTCATATGTGCTAAAATGACATTTATATAATTCATTATGATATGACATCTCTGGATTAATTACAGGCGCTGCTTAGTGGTAAAACATTTTTTTAGCAATTAAAGCAATCTAGGAAAACTGAAGGGGCAAGCTAGCAAATCTGATCTGCAGTGTTTCCAGTGATCATGAAGCACAGCATGAGAACCACTATGCTAAACTGCATTAACATTTTTTTCTGACCTTTTTGGTTATTTTCTGCAATATAAATATATATATACACTAACAACCTTTTGATGTTAGGGGGATGAGTAACTTCTAGCATTTATCAAATAAAAATTATCTATCTCAGAAATGTCTACTAGTCTCTTGAAAAGTTCAAGGATGCCTTATAGTACACTGTATGGAATTTACTGTCAAGGTCAAATTTTCATTTTTTCATTTTCCTTCAGTAGTTACATCCTGATAGGTATGAATTTAACCAGTTATGAAATCTAAAAAACTCTTTTTTAAAATGCATACAGTGTCTGGATAAATTATTCTGAAAAGAACTAAATTTGTCATTTTCATAGCTATTTTTATTCCTTTTTTTTTTAACTAAACAAAATAAAACGAATCAAAACAACATAATCTTTTCCAAAAGTAGTTCATATGCTCTTCCAAAACACTTACATTATGGTAGCCCAGACATTTCAAAACATGCCAATATTTGAGGATATTTCTTCATGTGATTACCTCCTAATTGTGTATTCACCTGAATTTATCTGCAGTGAGCTATTACTCTAGATATTATAATTTCTGTAAATCACAAATAATTAAAAAAAAAAGTAGTTTATGTTTACACAAGTTAGGTCATACAACACGAGTATTTAAATATCTGAAAATCTGAAAGCTTTCAGCAAACATGGAATCATGAACTGAAAATACAAGAATAGGAAATGATGTAATGAGCTACATATGAATTTAAAATTTAATTCAGAATAATACATCTTTTCAATTTTTCTTCAAATGAAGTTGACGAGTAGTTCCTAATAAAATCACATAAAATACTACAATGATCTTCATAGTATCTTGATAGATTTGATGATTTTATATATATTTTAAACGTGTATAAATACAAATGCATGTTATCAAAATTTGTATTTCAGTTGTGCTTTTTCAGTTTGTTTCTGTCCGTAGACATAGGAAAGTTTTAGGAAGGCATAGTAGGAAAAAAATAGAAGTGCAGCCAATTCACAGAGCTGGATATTTCAACATGTATAGTGTTATTATTTGTGAAGTGAAAGTCTTCAAGTGTGTCAGAACTTATTCTCACATGTAGTATGTGTGAACTTTGAAAGAAAGACTGTCTTCGAAAGAAGTGACTAAAAATATTGACAGTGCATTTTCCATGAGCAGGAAACTACAGCAGAAACATCAGGAGCATTTCTTAATTTAACAAGCACGTTTAAAATGTCTTAAAAAATTATTCTTCAAAATAGCCCTCCAAGTAATAAATTTAATGATCAAACTGAAAGCTCCTTTAACAAAGAAGGGCACTGTCCCAACTGTTAACAGTTTTAGATGGTGACACTTGCAATTTTACAGGAAAAAAATAATGAATGCATATGGAACATTGGAAAAATTATCAATAATAGGTATAAAAATATGCAATCATTTTCATTCAGTAAGTTTTGACTGCGTGGTTTTGGTAAGATTTGTCTTTTTAGACTAATATTACACAGCCACTGTGTGACTAACTGCTAGATTATTCCCCCTAAAGCTGGCCATTGTAAATAAGGTGAGAAATGGTTGCAGGTACTTAAGTCAACCAGACATTCTTTGTCATACAAGATTTCGGAATTATTCATGAGAATTACAAAACAAAAACAAAAACAAAACAACAACAGCAAAAAATAGGCAAAATCATTTTAAAATTTAAACTGAGCTTCACTGGAGTTGTATTTTAGGCGATTAGATTAAGTGTATATGGTTCATTATTCTTTTGAAATAATAGGAGGAATAAATAAAATACTCCTAACATAAATCAAATAAGGTAGTCATGAAAAATAGGAGACCAGAAAGTAATAACAGAATAAAGACACCTTTCTTTATCTAGCAGGCAATTCCCTGGGGTAAAAATGTTTTTGGAAGGAAATTTGAATAATGATAAAACTACTCTTGCAGCAAGATTTTCAGCTTAATGGTTGACATCAGTCATTTAGATGTTTTACTTAATCTTGTAAAAAGTATACTTCAAGAGGTACTCTGGCAGCCAACCTAATATTTTTCTTCCTGAGTGGAAGGAAAAAAGCAAAAAAACCAAACCAAACTAAAACACAAAGAAAAACTTGCCAGAGCTAACAATAAAAATTGCTCCATATAGTAAGGATTTACACCATGGTAAGGTTTATTAGACTGGGATTATGAGCTCTGGGTGTCCTCTGCTGGGAATATCCAAATACTTAAGGATAGCATGCAGCCTAAAATGTACTCTTCTCCCTTTGACGTGACCAACATTTTTATTTACCTTGCATTAAACATCCATTCAAGCTTTTCGAAAAGCATTTTAGTAACTGAATTTAAGAATCATGGAAATAACCATCTGTGTAGTTCTGTTCTTGTTATTGTTTGCTTACTTGCTTCACTGAGTAGTGTATGAGAATACAGTCCCTCTAACTTTGTGGGTTTGAGTGCAATATCAAATATTAGCAAGTTTTTGTAGACATAAATGACAAAGAGCATAACAAAGTAAAGGCAGAAGCAAATTAGAAGAAAACTGAGGGAGGCTGGTGTCTTTTTATAAAACAGATTAGAGTACATACACAAATTTAGAGGAATTACTTTATTATGACAAAGTGTAAACAGTCATAAATAATACATTAAAAGTAACTGGAAATAAAAACTTTGAGTTTTCTTTCTTGGTGGTTTGTAAGACAGTTTGACAAGGTTTGTACTATAGTGCTGAGCACAGGAGACTGGAAAGACAGCTTCCTGGCCTTTAAATTTCTTCCCACCTTTTGTTTTTGGTTCCTGTGATGATAAGAGGATGGAAGGTACATATGCAGACCAATCTTAGAAAGAGTTTCCTTTTGACTATTTAAACTGAAACTTGACAATGTAACCCATTTCAGCTTCGTCTTAAGTCCAGTGCTTGCATAATTATTACATTTCACAAGGATAGAGAAGATGTATTATCTGGCCTGGTAATGATACTTGAAGTAAGGCAAATGGGTTTTGGATCACTATGAACTCGATTTCTGTCTGGTCAGCATTGATCAAAGGAGACTGCTTTGTATTTTTGTATATTTCTTCTTATATAATGAAATTAATCATACTAAAACAATATTTCTGTGAAACTACTTTCAAATCAGGCAGCCATCGTCTTTAGAAAAGAACTGGAATTTAAATCTTTACTTTTAATTATGTGTACCACCACTATTTCAAGTTAGTTTGTAGAGTAGTATTTCACCAAAAAATATGGAATATTTTTAAGGCACTTTTTCACAAATGCATTTATATGCTAATTAGAACAGTATTTGATTTAAAGATTATATCTACTGAGTTTTAGTGACAAGTACTGATTATTTTAATTAAAGGGTCAGTTGTTCTTTTCAGGATTCTCTCCTGCTTGTCTGTGTACTGTGTTACTGTTTCAAGCTGTTCAACCTTTGTTGCGTACATGAAGCACGATCAAGGCTTGTTTTGGAATTAGGTTCAGGAATTATGTATAAAATCTTGACTAAAACAGGAAATGGTATCAATACTTGTTAGTCAAAAAAATTGATCTCTTCTCTTAAACTGCACAGTACTTTAGAATAATGCAGGAATTTGGAATGTCATATGTACAGTTTTTTCAGGTTATATAACAGCTTCTTATCTCTACAGACACTTGAGCATTTTCTACTTCACTAATGCATACCTTGTGGCTGGACTGAGCACATACTTTTACCACAGATATTTAGCACTTCAATATCCAGAGGCCATTTCTTCTGTGGTTTGTGTGTGTGTGTATTATGTTAAAAGAAGACTTTATATGTGAACTATTTTGAAACACTTCAAATAGCTTTAAGAAAGGGATAGTGTAATCCCACACTTTAGATTCCACCTACAGTCCTTTGAAATAAATAAATAAATAAATTGCTAGCCCATTTCTCTCCTATTCTGCCTGCCTATCTTTTTTCTTATGTACATCTTTATGTACATAAGCTCACCACAGTTGGTGTTCTGAGTAGATGAATGGGTTTGGAAGAATGTTTGTATGTGCAAATCAAGGTTTAGATCCAAATTTACTCTAAATATCAACTAAAAATCTAACCACTCAGATTTTATCATGTTCGGTAAAGCTTATTCAAAAGTAGAAATTAAAGCAGTTGAAACAGACAGAAATGTAGGCATCAATATTTTTATAGGATTACATGTCAGTCAAAAGTTAAGTACATTGATACATGCATATATCTCTCTATGTGAGAGATAATACAGAGAGATAAAAAAATTAAATTCTATTAATCTGTTCTTCAGTTAGCATGTCTTGATTGAAATGTGTAAAGTAGATCTTTTAATTCATAAAATATCTGAAATATTCCCACTGATAAAATCAATTAACAAACATGTTATTAATGATGTGATTATTATTTCATTACATTTCACTAAAAAGTTGTTCAACTAAAAGTACTTTCCATCACATCTCTTCTAAGCACAGCCTGTGAAAGGTTTTCCTAGTTATGAACCTTAATGTACTTACACACATTTCGCCTCACACCATATTTAATAGTTTGTCAGCAATACTGTCAACACATTTACTCATCTTTATCTAGGAGAATTTTTTTAGATTTTGAAATAAAACTATGTTTTAAAATAAATGTATCTAATCTTTCATTTTATCTGATACTGCAATAAACATTTTTTCCTTTTTGCTTAGATTATCATGATAGTGTTACAATTATTAAATACCTTGATATGAAATTGTAGCAATTATAGACCAAGACTAGAAAAGTAGGTGCAAGACTGAGTTAAACAGAACTATTCAAATGTACTAACTGCTAAGAAGAAAAAAAATCATTCTAAATCCAAAACTGAACTCAAGGACAGTTATGGGACATTGAGAAGAGAGGGCAGAGGGAGCTAACATAGCCAAATAGCTGAACTTCAGATGTACTTAACTGCAAGAACTAGATTACCTTCTGATAATGAGCATTCACATATGAGTTAGGATACTTGAATACAAAGCTATAATGTTTTCTTTCTAATAACTTCCAACAATCAAAAATCCATTTGCTGGTGGATTGTGAGAGGTTCTTCTTGTTGTTTGTATTAATTTTGCATTTTTTATTGAGGATATAATAATGACATAGGGGGCATGTTCTAGTGTTTCTTACAGATGTATCTCACTGTTGGTATCGAATGCTGTAAATACTTAATCATGCTGGCTATTTTTCTCCCACTGAGGATGAGTCATAAATCTAGTCTTCCAGTATCTAATTCAAATAATCTAACGTGAGAATATTTGACGCAACATTAATATAGAAAAATGGCAAACTTTTGATTCCTTTGACATGGTCTGAAACTGCTCGTACCCTTAATACCATAAATTTCATTTACTTTATTTAGAAACATCATAAACATATTTACTCATTTAAATTATTACAGAGAAAGACATGAGCTTAGTAACACAGTGACCTTGAAGTCACTGATATGGAGGTACAACTAAAACCAACCAATCAAGCAAATAAAAAACAGTCTAAAAAGTCTTCCTACAGTCTCATCTGCAAACTGAAAAAACATTTTGTTTGTTTTTACATATATGGTTCAAAAACACTTGGTATGTAGTATGCAGTTTATTTGAAAGGGTCTATTTAAAAATATGAAAGGGGAGAAAATAAAGGGTTCTTTTGACAAGATATACTGGAAAGATGGTAACCAGAACAAAATGTTTAAAGTAGAAAGATGTGACATAAATTGTACAGAGCAAAAGATGAATGTTTTATTTATCTGTAATGTTGAGGAATAGATATTAAATGAATCTACCTATTCATTGATTATGTTTACTAAGAGATTATGCATGCAGCTGAAGAAATGACCAGCTATAATTGGTCAGTACCTCAAGGGAGCCAGGAATGATTCTCATTAGACTGGAATGACATAAATCTGGATCATGACCAGCTGGAGCAGATTTCCTTTTCCAATATGTCCATATTTTCCTGCTGAGAACCCTTCTGCCAGAACTGGCTCCTGTCAAAGTTCTCAGTGTGTCTTGTCCATCACCATGATGAATCAGCATTTTATTCTGTAACAGGTTTGTAATGAGAATTAGTTATTTAGCTGTTTCCATCTTTAATGAAGAATTATATGTATAATTATTCAAAAGCAAGTTAAATTCTAATTAGTTTACTTAAGGAATTTCAAAACAAAATTCTATGTGTCTTTCTCTTCTGTGTACATCACATGTTTATCTTAAAGAGAAACCTCAAACCAGATTCTGAAATAAGTTGACTGCACATTTGTTATGCATAAAATATATATATGTCAACAGAAAACTGGTATTTAAATATCGGAAGAAAACAATTATACAATAGCCAGTACACGCATAAACTAAATGTTATCATTCTTAACAGAGAACCTAATTTCTAACTCTTTATAATTTTGAACATGTGTATCATTGAAATCACAACTTCCCATTTAAACATTTTTTTTACAATAACTTATTTACATTTTCAGTTGCCCTGTATCTGTGGCTAGACTCGTGTAATTAATTTATCATTAGCATCTACATATGACAATTATAAAATAATTTCTTTCTCTCTTCTATTTTTATTTAGAAAAATATGTAAAACATACAGAGCTAGTGATCATTGTCATCCCTTATTAGACACCAAGAAGTTCTAATTAAATTCTACGATTTTTTTTTTTTTTTGGACAGAACTTAATTTCTCTTCCAAAATTAAAAATACCTTTGTGTTCTTTCCTCATTTATTCTTTCAAAACTGTTTAGATGTGATGGATATTGCAGTTCCCAATGCTGTACATGGTTTGCCTATTTTGACATCAGCAAATTAATTTCTTCTTTCATTTATTTTCTCCTTCAGGTTGTACCGTTCATTTAAATAATCAGTTGGTGTATGTGATTTTTTTTTCTTATTTTCCCCCAGAATTGAGCTTAATTACATAGGAGTGTGAAATAAACTGCCTGATCAAGGATCTTGCCTATGCAATTATTTATGGCAAAGGAATATCTCTTTAGAGATATATTTTTATAAGATATTAAGATATTTTCCTCTTATGCTTTTTTTGTATATATACGCTATAACACAGTTTTCCAGTCATTGTATACCATCTAAGAACTCCAGCTGATCTCGTCTGGAACTACACCATTAATCCAAGGGACTCTCTCTGATTAGGTCCCAGTCTCAAGATGGATTTTACCCCATAAGGAGTTCTTGTCTTCACTTTTTGTCAGTCATGGCTTTCTCCGTGATGGAGTTTATTTTCCTCTTAAAGAATTGTATGATGGCATGTTTTGGATTTTTGATGAAAATAATGGTGATAGCAAACATTTTAACTGTTGCAGAGCAATTACTTAAAGGGAGGCAAGTACTTTTCTATTTCTTGTGTTGGCCTGCTAGCTGGGGTGAATAACATCTGGTTTCTGAATTATATTTCCAGCGTGATTTTGGGAAGTTGCAAAGTGCTAGGACAACTTTGCTTTTTCCCCACACCTAAGATCAATTAAGGGTTCTTACAGAAATTCCTGTTACTATCTGATTTCCAAATGTCCAACAAGGGTGTGAAGATGATGAGTTAAATAACAAAGTTCATTCATGCCTCTCTGTTTGAGATCAGATGCTGGATTAATCTAGTCAGTTAGATCTGGGCAGATTTCCAGTTACCATTTGCCCCAGTGGTGTTTTCAGATATGCATCACCCCAGGATTCCTAAGTGTTAAATTCTTTCCTTATTCTACTTGACAGATCCTTCTTAATTTCTCAGCTTTCCTCCACTGCAACATACAGGCCTCTGCTAGACAAAGGGATAAAATGTGTATACAAGTAATCTGATTGAACCTGTTCCCATCCATTGTTTTGAATAATCCTACACAGAGACATATCTTCCATCATATTGTGAATCTCACATTATATGCTTTGATTATAAATATTCAATTTTCATTTTGAATGGCTTTGCATCCTCTTCTCATTCTTACTGGCAAATATTTATGAAAGATAATGTTTTTTCACCTGAGAGACCAGATAAATACCAAACCTATATCTGGAATTCATTCAATTGAACTCATACATTTCAGATAGAAAAATTTATTGAATTACACAGCTGGAAGATCTGCTCTTGTATATTGAAGAGCAGCTGTTGGCTAGCAATATATTTGGATTACTAATTTTGTGTTTGGTTTTGTTCTTCCACATAAGGCATTTGTCTGGTAAAGACAAACATATTTTAAAACAATAGCTTCAAAGCAGAAACAGAAATTCTGGCAGCAGAAATGGGAGAAAATTTTAAAAAGTGATTGTATGCAAGATTTTTTTCCTAGATGAATCTATTACCTAATGATACTGAGTTGAAAAACAGAACAAAATTATAAGCCTAAGTCAATAAATATTTAAGATGCCCTCACATTAAAATATATATATATATCTTTTACTTTCTTATATATTTATTTGTCTTTAATTATTTCTTTCTCTTTAATTAGAGAATTAAAGAGAAATCATAGATTTACCTGCAAGGAAGATTTTTGAAAATTCAGGGGAGCATCAAAAATGCAATAGGATGGTAGAGAGGTTTAAAAAATCAAATAACTTTGTAACTCTCTACCTTTATCCTTTTTCTTCTGAAAGAAAAGAAAAACAAAAATAAGAAGAAACAACAACAGCAACAAAAAAAAACCCAAATACCTTTTATTAAATATATACATATATATATATTTCAGTAGATTATTTCAGTTGCTGTAACATTGTTAGAGAATAGATTAATTAACTGGAGCTCAAAAAAAATAACAATGGTGATGAAAAATGTTTTAGAAGTTTATAAATCATAAAATTCCTCAGATTCAAAGGGAACCTAGGAGATATCTAAAGTAAAATCACCTCTCAAAGCATGGTGACCCCAAATTGAAATGATTCACTCAGGGCTTTGTTCACCACTTTTACGTCAATGAACAACCAAAGGCCTGGAATATAAGTAACTTCACAAGCTGAGGAAGTTTCTCTAAATATTTATGTCTTTTTCTTTATATATAAATTAAGTTTCAAATATTTATTGTTAAATATTGCCCAAACATAGTCTATTTTGAATAAAAATGCCTCTGATTTTTCAAAGAGAGGTTGAAGACATGTCAGTGAATATATCCTGTAAAGTTCTAAGAAGGAAAACAGTGTGGTCATAAGGAATGATCAGTATCTGTGACAGTATAAAAATTAATGAAGGAGGATATAAATATTTCAAATTATGCAGAGTAATATGAACACAGTAAGACAAATATTCTTTGCCTATCTTTACCACTGGCCTGCAGTTGGATGCTCTTGTGTATGTATCACATACAGATATTTTGCTGTGTGCTGCATTTATTTTAGTGAGATTTATTTCAGTATATTACTCCTTAGTATTTTGACGTGATAAGTGGTTGACTAAGCTTTTAGGAAGATGTAGAAATCAAAAATATTCACTGTCTGAAGACAAATGGCTTACTTAAAGGAAACAAATTTGATGATAGAGTAAGGATTTTTTGAGTGTGTGTCTTAAATTGTACATTAAATCTTAAAGACAAATCCTGCTGTTTCTTATTTGCACACTGTAAAGTACAAGGCAAATACCTTCTGCTGTGCATTAAAGAGCCAACATCCTACTGTTTTCTTCTGTACCTGTTAAAAGTGCAAGTGCTAGAAATTTATATACCTGTAAGGCTCGCATGATACCTTCAGTCTGAATGTATGAATTGATAGCAACTTTTCTGAGTTGCTAACAGCTTTTAGCTGAATATATTTTGTTAGAGTACTAGCATTTTTTTTTCATGTAGCTGTGTCATGCCCTATTGCACTATACAATATGATATCATAGAAAACAAAAACAAAAACAAAAAACAAACAAAAACGCTCGCATGAAATTCTACTTTCCTTCTGAAATGAGCTAATAATAAAGATGAAATCCGAGCACTGGACCCTCAACACATCAGATCTCCCATGTTCTTATGGGCATATGTTCAAAGCTTCTTGACACATCACATTCAGATGATTAAGAGAAGAGCTGTAGAAGAAACAGCTGCAGGAAACCTTTCTGGTACCTTCTCTGCTTTGCATAGGAGCAGCATTTCCTTTACATATTGGGGTTATGGTGAGAATAATTCTCACAAATCCTGATTCTAGGGTACTGGCACAACTCCCTGCATAGTTGCAGGGTTCTCTCATCACTGAAGACTTGCCTAGGCATCAGGTAACCTGGTCATCATCTCCATGCTGTTCCCGACTACTTCTTGTCAAGTCACCACCCTGCAAGCCACTCCATCATCAACTTCTGGCTTCTTCTCCTTGCAGGTAGTTCAGCCTCACCACTAAGATAATTCCAAGGTTTCATCTCTAAAGATGAAAAAAAAAAATATTTCTAACATTTTTGATCTGTGCTGTTGAAGAAGAGAACTGACAAATAGGATAATGATTTTGCATTTCCATGGGACAGAAATCTCTAGTAATAATATCATTTTAGCTTATGAGAAAAGTACTTTTATAATTAGAAAATACTGATGCAGAACCATTCAACTAATATCCCAAAATAACTTTATCTTGCTACATTAAGTAAGCCAAGTTTGCTCACTGAATAATGAAGAACAAAGAAGACTGAAAATTATGTGCTGGGTCTTAGTCCTATGGAGACACATTTTTATAGTTAACTTAAATTGGTCCACTGGGTACAAAGGGCATATGTGACACTAAGGAGGTTTGTAAAGGAAAAGTCATCAGTAGCACTTGCATTTTGTATCTCTGAAAAGTGCTTCATTACATATCAGAAGTTCATTCATTATAATAATATAGCTGAATAGTGTATTAGACAGGCAATAATAAAGTTAGATTTTCTTTTGAAATTATCAGCTCAAGAGGAAAAAATTAAAAAGAATTAATACACCATAATCTCTGGATTCTGAATGATGTTTAATTATTTGTAAAATATTTGTCAAGTTCCCAAGTTAAGGAAGGTAAAGTAATCTAGATACACAGTAGAAAATTCTTTTCTACTGATAATTTAAAGTGTAAGTAAGATAGTTCAAGTAATTAAGTTTTTGAAATTAGTATTGATTCCTGGAGAGAAAGAAAGCAACAAGCATATATAGAGTTCCAATACTGAACTTGTCAATAACAAAAATAAAAAATAAGTACTGGATGTATATCTAGTGACAATCAATAGGACCTATGATAAATTAGACCAATATAGAGGCCTTCTATTGTTGAATGACTACATCAGTAGACAAGGGAATATCAGCTGATGTCACCTACCTGAACTAGCACAAGACTTTTGACAAAGGCCTGTACAATATCCTTGTTACTAAATTTCATATGTATATGAAATTTATATATATATATATATATATAATGGATTCAGTGAATAAGAAATTGTATACATAGCTGCATACAGAAAGTTACAGTCAATGGCTCAGTGTCCAGATGGAGATCAGTGATGAGGGGTATCCTTTAGAACCCTGTATTTCAACTGATGATGTTTAATAGCTTTACTGGTGGCATAGACGGTGGAGCCCTCAGTAACTCTGCAAATGACTCCAATGCTTCTCATTCCATTGTCTATACACATATCCAGGATTGCTTTGTCCCATACATATAGCCTGGCACTTGCTTTTGTTAAATATTATATGGTTTGTATTGCTTAGATATCTAATTTAACAAGGTCTCTCTTCAGGGCCTCTCCACCCTCAATGGAGTCAACTGTTCCTTCCAATTTAGTGTCATCTACAAACGTACTTGTTTTACATTTGAGTCCTTCATCCAAGTAATTTATGAAAACATTAAATAGAACTGATCCTGAAAGGATCCCTGCTGAACCCCACTAGTGACTGTTTTCTATAATGCTTTGAGCCCAATCTATTAGCTAATTGTTCACCCATCATGTGATGCATTTTTCTGGCTATATGCTAGGCATTTCATCCATAAGGGAACTGTGAGAAACAGTTCCCGATGTGTGGAAGTTTTCAAAGTCATTCATGTCCCATCACTGAAACTGTTCAAAGTCAGATTGGACATGACACTGGGTGATAAAATCTACAGAAAGATATCTGTGCCCATGGTGAGTTGGATGGACTAGATGATTCTTAAGAGTCTCATCCAACCTAAAATGTTCTATTATTCTGTAAATAGCTCTGATTACACTAACCTAGTGTCATTTTCTTATTAGACTAACAATACAATTAATAAAAGCAATGATGATGGTTTAATAAACTTCTGCAGAATACTAGAAACATTTCTTTACATAGATTTAACTTAAAAAAGAAAAAACATTACTTTAAATCAATACAGTACACACTGTATAAATTAAAATATTGAATAGAATAGCCCAGACTCCAAAAAGCTTTGCCAGAAAAATAAACAAACAAATAAATAAATAAATAATTCCATACAATTACTTTTTAATATATAGCTATAGAGATATCATTAATTTATATTTTTAAAGAACATATCTGATGATAGGAATATTGAATAGATGGTTCATAGTGAAAACATCCTGTCAATTCAGAACATGCTATCAAGGTTTGCTACACTGTCCATACAATTGTGACCTTCCAAAGGACACAGAACAGAAGACAAATAAAGGATGTTGGATACTGCTGTAAGAAGTCTCTGAAAATCTCACAGTTATAGTAGTAAACTGAAAATCAGTGCAGTCACTAGTGAAAGCAAAGATAATCTGACCCTTTTGACTTGATGAGCACATGGTATTATACAACTAATACTGTTTTGGAATTCTTACTAACATAATTTTTGTATTATTTCAGTTTTTTACATCACGGATATGATACTGGGAGTTGAAAATATACCTCAGAAAATACCTAAGGAAGAAAGAGTTTTTTCTCTCTCTCTCTTTGCAGCATTTTGTATTATATATCATCACATATTTCACAGTGACTTTTTCCATGTTCCACCACCAATAAACAATACAATTATGGAGATAAACAACAGCAGACAAAGAGAAATGTTTGGAGGCACCTTAATAGAAAAATGCATTCTACCAGGATCTGAAATGAATTGGAAATTCACTGAGGTAGAAAGATACAGAGAAAGTGTTCCAGAAAATCAGAGTGGCAGAAAGCTTTCCTTTTGTGCTAACCACATCAATATTGTATGGAGAAAAATAAAGGAAACTAGGGGTTGATGAACAAGGTATGCAAAATCATCTATGTAGCTCCTCTGGCACACTAAAATTTTGCTTTTGTTTGTGACATTCAGGGGAATATAAAGTCTTATCATAGCATCACTTATGTTGGAACTCAATGTAGAACTGCAAACAGAAGAAAACTGTTATTACTAACTTCACGGAATTTCTAATGAAAGCTGAAAGATTATGAATAAAATACAACTGATCTGAAAATTAAACATATTAGGGTGGCTTGTGTAAACTGACAAGTGGCTAACAGTAAGAGTCCATTTGCAACTTTGGAAGTAGCTGGGAGCATGATTTATTGCAGTAAAGTGATGTCTCCTTCTCCATCCATGGGCCTGCAAATACAGGTTTTGCGACTTTGTGCTACAGACACTGTCCCTTGATGCTCTCACAAGGAGAGGCACCACAGCAAGCCAAGCCTGAGCTGTTCATCTGTGACTGGAAGAAGTGGTGGGTGATAATTATGGGAGACTCCCAAAGACAGTGGAGAAGGCTGAAACCTTCCAATCTGACTTCTTGTCTGAAGTTTGTTCCTTTCTTGAGACTCTAATCAGAGATTCCGTGGAGAGACCGTTGAGGTTTTTCCAGCCCTTAGACTGTTTCACTGTGCTGCATGTCTATACAGGCACCATTTAAATGGTCAGGAGAGAGCCTGAGATTAACCAAAGTCAGTCTTAAACTGCAATGATCACGAGAACTGGGACCCAGATGGTGTTTTGCCAATCCTGCAAGTGAAAGGGTGAAATTATATGAAACAAAAAACAAAAACAAAAAAAAAAGCATAGTTATACTACCAGCATTCATAGTAGTAACTTGCAAATACTCAGGAATATAGACACTTGAAAACCTGGAATAAGTGAATTCCTGTCCCATGCAGTTTGTCAGTATTGTGACAGGTCAATGAATAATATAGCTGTAATATCTATCATGAGGCCAGGGAAAGAAACAGGCATTTAAAGTTACTAAATCATCTTTTGCAGTTCCTTAATTGACTAAATGTTCTTAAAAAAGTCTACTGGGATTGTTGCAGCTTTGTGGATAATCTCAAACAAGGGAAGGTTTATAGCATAAGGTAGGTAATTTACATGCCTGTTTATATTTTATTTCAGCACTTCTACTTCATCTTGTTTGCCTCTTTCTATCTTTCACCTTAACTACTGGATTTACAAAAGACATATTATGGCACTTTATTTTTTATAACATACCATATTGCATTCTTCTCTTTAGCCACTTCTTGAATTATTCACATGGACTGAAAGTGTATAATCTATCATCACTTTGTGTGAAATATTTGACAGAAAACATATGCTACTGATTTTCTTTCCAGGAAAAAAACATAATCAAAATTTCATCTATGTCAAGATGTGGATTTCTGCCACTGAACATTAAGAAAATAAAGAAGTACAAACAAATAAAAACTAAAAAACTCACACATAAAGGTTATTTATTCATTCGTTCGTTCATTCATTCATTCATTCATTCAGGAATATGTAATGAGATACCAAGGAATGAAGATGTGATGTACCTTCTTTTTTGAAATCTGTGATTTGATAGTTGTACTGGTTTTGGTTAGGATAGCCTTGATTTATTTCATGGTGGACTGTATAGAGTAATTTATTATAAATAGATCTTGCCACAGTAAGCCAGTCCCATTATTCATTGGATTTGCAATACAACTAATAAAAGTCATGGTGTGGTATAATAAACCATTTTATTTGACTGTGAAAATTCAGACAAATAAAATGTCAAATTTTAAACGTAACTTTATCATTACTGATTGTATTTACAGTCACGTAAGCCAAGACTGTGGTATATAAATGACAGACTATCATTTATCTATGTTTGAATACATTGGAATATATTTAATATGCATGCAAACCAGTGCTGTTTTTTGGCGTTGTAAATAAAAATGAAATAAAATGAAAATGAAATAAATATAAATACATGTATTTAATCATTAATTACAGATTAATTATTGAGAATCATTCAGTGAAAAGAGACTATCAATAATCATCAAGTCAAACTGCCTGACCATTTCAGGGCTGATGAAAATAACTCATTTTTACAGAAATATAACACTGTAAGAGTTGGAAGGCACTTCTAGAGATCATCAATTTCAGCTCTCCTGCTAAAGCTGGTTTCTTACAATAGGTAGCAGAATTTATCCTCTTGAACACTGACTGGTATGCAGAAGCAAGCATGTTGCTAGGAAGCCTCTTCCAATGTTTGAACACCCTTAAGGTAAAAAATAATAAATTTCCTAATGTCAATCTCCTCTGGTTCAGTTTTGTGCTGTTCCTGTGAATCCTAGCATCAGTTATCAGGGATAAGAGTCCAGCACATCCCTCTTCATTTCCCCTCTTTGGGAAGCTGTGGAGAAACAATGAGATTTCCTCTTAGCTTACTTTGGATATGGTTTATTAAGCATAGTGGTGATGGACTGCCAGTTGGAAAGGATGATATTTGTGGTCTTTTCCAAACTTAATAATTCTATGATTTTCTCCCCACAGGACATGCCTCCCATCCCTTTTACCAGCTTTATTCCCCTTCTCCAGATTCCTGTAAGAATCTTAAGCACCTTTTTTACAATGTAGAGACTAGAACTGCACACAGTATTCAAGGAGGTTGTGTCAATACTATAGCATGAATTAACCCTTTCAACCAGCTGGCTATGCAGTGTTTAATACACCCCAAAATGTGGTATGCCCTCTTGTCTGCTAGGGCACACTACTGACTAGTGCTGAGCCTGCTGCCAAACAGCATCCCCAGATCCATTTCTGCTGAGCTGCTCTCTGGCAATTCCTAGTCTGTACCTGTGTCCAGCATTACTCCATCCCAGGTGCAGTGCATGGTATTTACCTTCCTTATCCCGAGAGTCTCCCAGTAGCCCTTTGTAGGTGAAACCAAATACCATGTAGTGTTAGGTATGTTCAAATAGGAGCAGAATATTAAATTATTATGGAAAGCACCATAACGCTAAATGTTTTTCAGTCTGAAATTCACAATGTATTAAAAACATATATAGAGAGATTTATTATCAAAAGAACCTAAATATATCTACTCATACCAATGCTTCCTTTTGTAAATAATATAACATAACATATTATATAAAAGGGAATATGCAATATGTCCAAGATTCATCAATATATTTAGTTTTAAACTTGCTGTAAATAATTCAGTTTCAATTTTATATCATAATTTCCATATATTTAAACTTGTTTTTAGTACCTTCATGGGAGAAGAGAACTTAATTGATATTTTCAGGTAACTACCTTATCCAGACAAAACAACAACAAAAAACCCCACCCTTTTTCACTAAATTTTATGGATAGAATTCCTTTCTGAGAAAACTAATAACAGCATTAGAAGCGTGAATTTCAGTTAAAGATATATCACTAAATATAATTACTATTTTTTAATATTTGTTATTAGCTTGTCTAGACTCTTGGTTATGTTTATACTCATGCCTCTCATTTCATTAAATTAGAAATGGCTATTTTTCTTTGATTCCATGTATATATTGTATGCTTTGTACTGACCATGTGATACCAAGTACTGGCTCAAATCAAAACAAATTACTACATTCCTTCAGTACTTTATTTTGTACCGTGTGTATTTACCCTGTGTTCTGAGGGAAGGGAAAAAGAGCTAGTGTTTAAATATTGTTTTATTGTCTTTAAATTCCCTTACCAGGATAGAGAAAAAGTGACTAATCCCTTTATCTAGAGCTGCCATTTTTTTTTAATTTTTTTTTTCAGGGATATTTCTTCCTTTCTCTTTGAAAGCCTTTGCTTTTGAATATAAGATAGTAACACAGAGGTATATAGAGCTAGTCTGTTACTTTTCGACTATTTTCTTTATAAATTATTAACTGTGTCTCAAAGCAATCATGTTTATTATCTGCCACTCTTCTTCAGTAAACTACATTATTCTTTTAATTGTATGAAATGCTGAAAAAAATCCTATAACAAATTCAAAAACAAATCCAGGTTCAGAAATAAGGAATATAACTTCTCTCAGAACAATTTGTGATGCACCATTTTGTGAATTTTTTTTAAATAAATTGTACTCCTTAAACTTTTGTATACTGTGACTTGTATGTTTGTTTGTCTGTGGGAAGGACTGGGAAAAAGGGGGAAATTACACAAATGGAGAAAAAGTAGAAAAATATAACAAACACATCCTATGAGAGATACTATTTCCTGCTGAAACAAGCATACAAACACAAGATACCACAGACACATGTAAGTTCATTTTGTGCTTAAGACCTAATGAAAGCCTTTTATTTCCAATGAGAAATATGCTTCATAAACATAACATCTGATGAGAATTATTTGTTCTGGGAGAGTACAAAAATACAGTAATTTTTCAGCATAAAACAGTATATTGCATCCTAGCTCAAGGGCTTGGAATCAGTCTTCAATCACATACACACAGATCTCAGATAGTGAGAATACACAGACAGTTAAGAAAGGATTTAATAAGATGTAAAAGGTGGGAAAGCTACTGGTGATTTTGTGCAGAGCTCACAAAGACAGACTCACCATCCCAGTTTAACATGCACTTAGCCCCTTTTGTGTCCATTTCTGTCTACTCTCTTAGATCTTGTTGCCACTAGCTCCCTTTTTCCTGCACACTGCTTCATCAGTTGCTATGGTTCCTCCCTCACTCCCCACATCATCCTAGATCCTAAGGTTTGCATCATTATCAGCTGCAAAGTCCTGGTTTACCTGTAGGTTCTTGAGAGCCCATAAATTAGCATTACTGACCAGGCTTGCTTCAGGTTGTTGTGCTTGTTAAGGCTAATTGGCCAGGTTTTATGAATCTGTGCACTTTTCTCCTTCACTTTCCTTTTTCTTTCAGCTGACAAAATAAACATTTTCACACTCTGTGTGGTTTGGTGCCAATTAGTACCACTGACCAGGTCTGTCTCTGAATGTTTTCGTTTATGGCTCATTTGACCAGCTACCTTTAGAGCAGCAGACATTCTCCTTCTACATACCCTTACAACCTTTATTAAATTATATGCTAAACAACTAAAGATACTGTTCCATAGAAGTTTGTGCTCTTTCATCCAGCAAAACAACTATCTATACCTTTATTTTTTCACATATAGTTTGCATTTCCATAGCAGACTAGTTATTTCCCTGTTGTTCCATCTTCACTGTTCTGAAGTACATGCTTATGAAACATATCCCTTAAGTTGTATACTGTACAGATCAAAATTTATTAATAAAATACATATATTTCAATTTTCATGTCACTATTTATTGAAAAAAAAACCAACACAGCGTTAACATACATGAAGAGTTCATTGCAGATAATGAAATTATGATCTTAATGGATGCTTTGGGACAGCGGATATAGTGATATAAGAAGGTATTGTTCTATTAGCATTATTACCGTGGGCTGTTAGATCTAGGTCTTGTCCCCTGCTTAGATATCCTTGTCTTGCTTTGTTGTCTTTGTAATTTGAAAAGGTGCATTAATACAACACAGTTATGCCCATAAGTGTTTAGTCTTCTGAGCTTGTATTGAAAAGAAGTGATTCATTCATTTTGGAGTGTACTGATGGCATCAAATGAAGAGATATTTCTATCGGTGCTTCACTACTTTGGAGATTTATTTCTTAAATAAAAATATATTCACAGCAATAAATGCTCTGAATAAACATAAAACATTAGTATTTTTTTATATTCTATAACTTTTTAATGGTTTAAAAAAGAGGATAACCTTTTATACCTACCAGTATACCCTTTAATTTTTGTTTTTGTGGCTGTTGTAGAGAATATATACATTTCCTAGTTTTTTGGTTTTCTTAATTTATATTTATTTGATCTTGAAGATGAAAACCATGCGTCTTCCTTGCTGTGTACTTTTCACCCCACTGCAGTTCAAGGAAGTAATCCAGTTCTATCCGGTTCTAAGCTAACCATGGTTTAGCAGTTTATTGTCTTTGCTCGATCGCTATATTGTTTTTACTCAACCTTCATTAGTCTTGTCCTCCCTATCCCAGATGGTACCTTCATCAATTTTGCCTTTATTAATCTCTCTTCTCTTACTCTGAACCATCCTTAAATCCCTTAACCCACTGTCACCCCAAATCATATTTTACAAATTATCTTTGAAATAGTAAGCTTAGAAGAGTATTGAAATCTAGCAGCATAAAAGATCTTGAACTTTAAGGATAGCATAACTGAATTTCATTTGAACAAGACTAAGTTTTTCACAGCTTTATATATATCAAGGAAAGCCTGCCATGTACCAACCCTTTGAGATTTTTTTTCATATTCTGGGGGGAAGTTAAAAATTATGACTCAGTAGTCTGACTGAGATCAAGTAACAGCACTATCAATATCCAAAATCAAAATTCAAACTCCCAGCACACATACAACAGTGATCCTGGAGGTACTGCCCAGCTCCTTTCTACTCCCACCTTTTACTGAGACTTTGAAGAATTTATTATAGCTCTGACAGCCTAATATAGAAACCCTTATGAGACCTAAAAGGTGAAATGGTTTTAATTAGTGAAATTCTTCTTCTATCTCTAGATAAATCTGATGAGGAGTGTGATCTGAATCTCTGTAGATTTCATAGCCCCTTAAGATTTTACTAAGAAGTACTTGAAAGCACTTCTTTCTTCATAAGTTCTATTATACCATATTAACCCTGCCACTTGCTAGTCCTTATTTTTGACTGCATTTTTTATGTTTTGTGTGAGTTTAAATAAGAAGAATTTATATATCTAACAGCATTTTTGCCATTTGGATTTCTTAGAGATATAGGGATCTAACAAAATGTCAATGGCCTGACAGATGAATGAGCCCTTGGCAAAGGTTTTCCCATTTCTTTCCTCTCATTCCCTTTTTTTTTCTCTCTTTCTCTGTCACAATCATCTTCCAACAGCCCATACCTAATTATTTTTGCTCCACTAAAGACAAGTTTAGTTATCTTCTGTTAGATTTTTTCTGCATTCCCAATTATTGCCAGTGTATTTGCCAGGGAACTGCTGGCCTATGCTCTTCAGAGATCCCTCAGTAATCCTTTCTGGATGACTATAGTATTTGACTGTTTACAGCATGATTTCCTTCTGCCTACTCTAAACTCTTCATGGTGTGATTGGTAGTTTTATCAGCTCCTCACATTGTTAAGATCACTGACTTTTTTTTTCTGTCACAGTGCATGTTATTCTTTGGACCATATCCTGGGATGACAACGTGGCACAGATACATGAAAGAAAAGTAGCAGGTGAAACCACAAACACGCTGAACAGGTTTGTTTCACTTGATCATAGGTAGAAAGTGTACCTTGTACTGTAGCTCTCTTCAGGCTCATAGAAATTTGTATAGTGCTGGACTGTGTCAGAGCCCCTCCAACTTTTTTGGTTTTTTGTTTGTTTAAATAAAGCATCAAAGGATTAATCTGCTTTTCCAGCTGATGAATGTATTTTTGTATGAGGTATTCCAAATTAAGTTCTTTTGCACACTGTCATATTTTAGACATGATAGTTATAACCCACTGTTTTGAAATAAAATGAAGCACAGGAGATTTCCTCCAAGCAGCAGAAAACTATTTTTTACTTAGTGGATTGCAGAGCACTGCAACAGATTGCACAGAGAAGCTGCGAGGTCTCTGCACTTACAGGTATTTAAAAGCCATCCAGATGCAGTCCTGGACAGGTGGCATGCCCTTTGTGAGCAGGGAAGTTGAACCAGATGCCTCCAGAAATCCCTTCCAACCTCAGTCATTCTGTGATTCTGTCACAGAATGTTCTGTCTTACATTTGTTTATTTACAGTGCTTGTAATCTACTTGTTTACCTGAGTACCTTTATTGCTCCACCATCTTCCTGACTGGATGTCTTCCCTACCTTTGAATTTCACTGCATTCAGTAGAGAATATCTTAGGATTGCTTACTGACTACAGCAAATATTTTCCTTGCTTCTACATGGATAGATTAGAAATTATATTACACTTTCAAATCTCTTAGAAAATCTATACATATAACTGGAATTTCTGGCCTACAGAGTTATTGTGTGTACAAACTATGACTTTGAGAACAGGCAACAAACAACCTGCAGCTTTTCTGGCTTTTGGACTACTGCCTTTTTTATCTGTGAGTCACTGTAACACAAACAGGTCAGAATACTGCTCTAAAATTGCCTGTATCTCCTCACTGCCTAAAAAAACCCAACAACTATGTAGACAAGGTCAGATATAGACTTATGCATTTGAGTTATCTACAGTGAGGTTAGGTGAACTCCGTACACAGTTTCTCTACAGCACACTGAGTCTCACAATAGGACACAATCAAACCATGATAATATGAATCAAAATATGATATGCCTTTTACTGTGAATACAAAACCTGTGTTACCTTTGAGTAACAATAGAGTCTAGAAAGTCAAAACATGATTTCCTAACCTCTGAAATTTTTATCTTTCTATTTTTTACTTCAGTACAGCAGATAATTTTAAATTAAGCAAATCAGAACTATCAGTAGTGAAAGTGCAGTTATAATGAACTCCACAAATGTTGTTTTCAGATAATTTTTAAATGGTATAAGGGAAGGGAAGAAAAAACTAAATAGCTGGATGAAGGGCACTATTATTATTTTCCATAAAAATTATCCGTCAGTTTTAGCCAAATAACCATTTCCAGTGTGTGTAATATTTATGATAGTCATGAGTCATACTTGAATGAGATTATATAGATGTAAGACTTTACTGATAATTTCAATCTTCTAACATTTTATGTAAGCACTCATGCACAGCCACTGAATAATTGCTAGTATTTCTGAGGGCTGTAATGTACATGAAGATTTATTAATTCTTATCAGAATTCTGACTCACCTTCTTTTATTCTCTGTGCTCTTTATAGATATATTTATACAGGATTTTATAAACATTCCCATCCACTGTTGTATATAAAAATAGTAGGTAGGAATCAAAGACTTAAAAATCAATGACCCATTATTAACATTGGTAAGATTTTTTTTAGTGTCTAGCAAATGTGGGTAGAATGAAACCTGGTTTTATGAGATGAACAATTATGGAGATAATTTCACACTTTTCATTAAAATTTATGATCATACTTTGATTCAGTTTGATGCATATACATGAAATTAGGATATGAATTATTAAAATGTATTGGAACGTAGCTTCATTTTAGAAGTCAGTAATTGTATCCCAGGTTAAAAAACATGTCCAAGGGATAAATATTTTGTCCCTCTAAGATATCTGAATTATTGATGAAAAAGTGGAGTTTATTCCTATTAATTATTGTACAAGTAATATAATTTGCACTTACATTAATGAAGAAATAATGATTGATAAACTAATAAAAAACTCCCTTCTGTATGCCAACTCAGCGCACCATTCATGTCTTTTTTTCCCTTGGAATTCATAAACATTTCAAATTCATTCCTGCAATGTAATTTCTTTTCTGTCTGTCACCCTCTGTCCAACAAATGTTAGCAACCAATAAACCTAATTTATTATACCAAATATTACATGAAATTTAGTTATTTTTCAGTTTTTTCTTCATTAATTGAATGTAATTCACTTTACTATTGTAAAAACAACTTGAATTTTAAATTTATTCAAAATAAAAATAACAATTATTTCCTTATTCTATATTGTTTTACTTCCTTATTTGAGAAAAATAATAAAAAGTTAAAAAAAGAATTCATTTTTTAATTAAAAAAATAAAACGTCTAATAAGAAGTTAATATACATCCTTTAATTTTCAAATAATTTTGTCCTGTACTCTATGTTTGGTTTGAAAATAATTGTATCTATAACAAAAAAGCATTCATAGAACTTAACAAATACAATTTTTTTACTGCCTCTTCAGAATTGTACGGTTGCTATGTGTTTAAAGCAGTAACTGTCTGTACATAAAATGTACTAATTAAGTATTTGTGTTAAATATAATATTAAATGCACAGAATCATAGTATCATAGAATGGCTTTGGTTGGAAGGGACCCCAAAGGGATCATCAAGTTCAAACCCTCCTCCCACAGGCATAGCCACAAAACTCTAGATCTTGTACTAGACTAGATTGCCAAGAGCCCCAACCAACCTGCTCTCTAACACTTCCAGGGACAGAATATCCACACCATCTCTGGGCAGCCTGTTCCAGCACCTCACCACTCTCTCAGTGAAGAACTTCCTCCTGACATATAATCTAAACTTTCCTTCCTTGAGCTTAAAACCATTCCCCCTTGTCCTATCACTATCTACCCGAGTAAAAAGTTGATTCCCCTCCTTTTTAAAAACTTCTTCTATATGTCAGAGGTCTGCAATGAGGCTTACTTGCAGCCTTCTCTTCTCCAGGCTGAACAATCCCAGCTCCCTCAGCCTGTCTTTGTAGGGGAGGTGCTCCAGACCTCTGAACATCTTCATGCCCCTCCTCTGGACCCTCACCACTCAGCTTGGTGCTGAGGGTGAACTTGACCCCATCATCAGTGTCACTGATAAAGAACTTGAAGAGTGCTGGTTGCAAGACAGACAAGTGGTGAACACCAGATACATGGCATCATTCAATACAACCCTCTTTCTATGACCTCCCCATCAATTCCTTATTCACCAAATAGTCTACCCCTCAAATCTGTATATCTCCAATTTAGAGATAAGTATGTGAAGGGAGACTTGCACAAGTCCAAGTAGGTGATATTGATTGCCTTCCCTTTGTCAACCAATGTAATAATAATAATTTGTTTCACCCACACTTCCTTAGAGGAATTTTTTTTTAATCTTTTGTGTGGTTGTAAATTAGATACCATATTAGATAGACTAATGGATAGGTCCATTTCTATCTTCAAAACTATTCCTGATGAGAAAGTTGCTAAAACTGGATAGTGAGAATCAATATTCTTTGTAAAAATTGTAACTTGCCTTCTGATTTTAAAAATGTTTTCGATCATCACATAGTTAGAATTTAAGTTCATTTTTCTTCAAACTAAATAAATACAGGAGCTCTCAGATTCTTCAATTTTGTCTATGGAGGTAGACAAAAAAAGACAGGAAGCTGAAAATTTTCATTTTTCCTCAATTTTATGAAAAAAAACAAAACCAAACCAGATGTATGCGTTATTACAGTGAAAAAAATATCTACCGCCATCAGACAATTTTTATTAACAGCAATTTCTGGCTTTGAAAAATATGGTTTTGAAAAGCTCACTGTGAGTTGCTACAGCCTCCATCTTACTCAGCTTTCTAGTTTAGCAAATCTGGAGATCTGTTTCTTTTGTCTGACTTTACCAAAGTTTCTGACGCAGTCTTCACATCACAATAGCTATGTCTAGTTCTTTGATTTGTTTCCTGCATAATGAAGGAATGTCTAATTACAGAACAAGATTCTTGCAGAAATACTTCTTTATGGTCTGCAATCAAAGCCTATACATAAACATAGAGGTATAATAAATAACACTCATTTCCTACCTTACAACTTTTTTTTTTCCACTTCTTAGTTTTCCTTTGGTTGTCTCTTTTGAGTAAGCTAAATTGCCCTAATCAAAGAAGTAAATTTACTGTGTATCCAAATCTCTATATTATTTAACTTTTCACTCTTCTTTTTTTCTTGTATATCTATCTTTATACTAGGTTGATCCTTCCTTCCTTCCTTCCTTCCTTCCTTCCTTCCTTCCTTCCTTCCTTCCTTCCTTCCTTCCTTCCTTCCTTCCTTCCTTCCTTCCTTCCTTCCTTCCTTCCTTCCTTCCTTCCTTCCTTCCTTCCTTCCTTCCTTCCTTCCTTCCTTCCTTCCTTCCTTCCTTCCTTCCTTCCTTCCTTCCTTCCTTCCTTCCTTTTCCTTCCTTCCTTCCTTCCTTCCTTCCTTCCTTCCTTCCTTCCTTCCTTCCTTCCTAATTCCTTCCTTCCTAATTCCTTCCTTCCTTCCAGACTCCTTCCTTCTAAATAGTCTGGAAATGTGAATATCATCACTGTTACACAGCTATAAATTGCAAGGATTTTTTTATTACCACTTTTCTTTGGTTGTAGACCTCATTTCTTACATTTCCTATTCACTATTGATGTTTAATAAAAATAGTACAGCACAGTATTAAAAATTACAAAGCTGTTACAACTATGTGTCATGAAACTATTAGGACCCAAGGAAATGACATGAATCTGCATCAGGAGAAGTTCAGATTGCACATTAGGAAAAGGTTTCTTCAATGAGATGGTGTTTGGACAATGCCACAGGCTCCCCAAGGAAGGGATCATGGTACTAAGTCTGCTGGAGTTCAAGAAGCTTTTGAACAAAGCTGTCAGACACAGGGCTTGATTTTTTGTTTGTCCTGTGTGGAGACAGGAGTTGGACTCAATGATTCCTGTGGAAGGCTTTGCCCATTGAAAGGCTTCTCACTCCTCCAGAAAATCAACAGCAGTTCCCTGCTTAGTGTCCTCAGGAAGTTTACTGAAGAAAAATGAACTCCACTGCTGCATGAAGATCACTGACAGAAATGTTGAACAAGACTGGCTCTAGAAGGGAGCCCTGGTGACGAGCACACCAGTCAAACTTGCTATAACTCTTTGAGCTCTGTGACTGATCCAGTTCATCATTCAGTATAGTGTGAGCCTCTATATCTCACAGTTAGACAGCTTGCCCAGAAGGGTGCTGTGAGGGACAGCATCAAGCATCTTACTAAGATTCAGAAAGATTATGTCTATTTCTTTCATCCACCAAACAAGTAACTTGTCACAGACAGTGATTAAATTACTAAATTACTACTTTCCATTAATGAACTATGCCTGATCATTGCTCATTAAATGCCTTTCAATACCTCCTAGATCTAAATTCTCCATAACTTTTCCTAAGACTAAGGTTAAACTAATAGATTTGCAGTTTTCTGGGCTTCTCTCGTGCCCTTTTAGTAGATGGCTATAACATTGGGCAGCTTCCAATCAGTGGAGCCCTCTTAGGTCTCTAAATATATTTGATAAATTGTTTAGAGGAGTCCAGCTATAACACCTGCCAATTTCTTCAGAAATCTGGGATGAAGTTGAAGTCTTCCATAAGGATGAAGGCAAGTGATCCAGATTTTCCAATAACTGCCTATGAAATAGCTCATCCATGCCATCATTCTGATGTGGCTATCAATCTGCTTTGCTTTCCATCCCCTTTGTCCTCACCCAGAGGCCCTCTACCATATTATTTTAATGGCAAAGTCTGTACAGTCTGATCTCTCTGCTACATACAACACAACACTTCCACCTCACTTGTTTTCCTTATACCCCCTGACCTGCTATACCTGCTGCATTCTAGCATTTATCCTACCAAGTCTGACTAGTAACAAGAACATAACTATGGGAAATGATCAAAGCATCCAGTTCATTCTGTTCTTCATACTGTCTGTGTAGGTAGACAAACTTCCGTATGTGCCCCTGAACACTCAACACTCCCTAGAGCATCATGGATGCTCCCATTAACCTTTGATCTTTTTCTGTCACTGAGCAACACTAAAATCACCTTGTCTCTGTCCACTCTGTGCTTTCTCAAGTATTTATGTGCATTTATGAGATTGCCCCTGAGTTCTCTCCAGGCTGAATAGTCCCAGATCTCTCATCTGTTTGTAGAAGAGGTGCTACTGTTTCCTAAACACCTTGGTCTTCCTCCACGGGTGCAGAGTATGTCCATGTTCCCCTTGTACTGGAAGGAACAAAACTGGAACAGTTATGCATTCCTTCTCAAATTAATCAAAGAACCAGATTGTCACAGTAATTTTTTCATTTCTGTTTTCCTAGTTGTTGTTACTAATTTTTATATAGGAGAGGAATGAATGTAGAATGTAAACTTTATAGATGTAATAGAAATTATTTAACTAGAATGAACACATGCATCATTTTATCTCTCCCAGTAAAATCTTGTTTGGAGGACTTTTGCTGGAAACAGTAATGTGGTCATGATCATCTGAAACATTTTTATTTACCAAAAGCTGTGACAATTATTTTCTTTATTTATTTTCTTTGGCATCATTTTAATAAATTTCTTTTCTTTTGACATATTTTGTTATGAATTTAGCAATGAAAAACTTTATGCCTTTGGAGATGGTTAGGTCTTGGATATAGGAAGGTCTCAAGCTATCCCCTGCCTCACTTTCTCCCTTTTTTCCTTCTGTTTGTTCATTCTGAAAGTTTGCAAAGGATTATATTGAGCTTGCATGCAGCACAAGCTCTCATGAGATTTCAAAAAATGTAATTCTTCCTGTTCAGAAAGCATACAATACCATTAAGGATGTTGCTGAAGTGGTTTGGTGTTGTATGAAATGCAGTTCATCATGTGTTGATGACAACCAATTCAGTATGTGCATCTTATCTAAGCCGTTTAGTGTAACAGTGAAGTTATTAAAAGAGACAGGGCATGCAAGACAGCTGTTCTGAATAACTTTAAACTTGGATAGATCTGAAAGGAATATATCTCAGTTGTTCCAAACTTCTTTTGGCATCAAGGATTTTCATTTTTCTTTTCCACAAAATCTTGAATATATGCAGAGCTCTGTTCATATTGAGGAGAGCACAATAATTTTTTTATGTTTTATTTTTCTGTACTATTGCCAGGCAGTCTTTCTTCCTTGGGAATTACTTTGCTTTTTGCTTTGTTGAGCTTAATGAAGTTTCTGTCAGTCAGTTTCTCTGGCCTCTGGATGGCAGCCTTGACCTCAACTGTGTTGGCAGGTTCCATCCTCTATCAAAGCTAGTGTCATCTCCAGAAAATTGAATCCAAGTTTCTATTTTTCGTTGTCCTTTTTTTGTGTGTGTGTGTGTGTGTGTGTGTGTGTGTGTGTGTGTGTGTGTGTGTGTGTGTGTGTATTCATCTAATAGTCTTTATTAAACATAAGGGTTGTTCCGAAATAATGCCTCCTATTTTATAATGTTAGTCCATGATATCAGGGGCGGACGGTGGTGGTATGGAAGCAGAGATTGAACATTTAAACCAGTATTGTACTGTTTTCTTGCCATGTGACAGTCGGGAGTTTGACAAAATGATGCCTGACATGTAAGTGAATATGAAGCAAAGGCGTGTCACTGAATTCCCCCATGCAGAAAAAAATTGCACCCATCAACATTCATCAGCACTGGCTGAACATTTATGGAAATCAAATAGTAAATGTGAGCACAGTGAAATGGTGGGCGGTGTGTTTCAACAGTGATGTGGTGACTGCCACAGTAGAATCACAGAATCACATATTTGTAGGGGTTGGAAGGGACCTCCAGATATCATCGAGTCAACTGCCCTGCCAAAGCTGGCTCCCTAGACCAGGTTGCACAAGTAGGCATCCAGGCAGACTTTGAACGTCACCAGAGAAGGAGACTCCACCACCACTCTGGGCAAAGTGCTCCACTGCCCTTACAATGAATTAGTTCTTATGCACATTTGTGCAGAACTTCCTATGATTCAGTTGGTGGCCATTTCCCCTCGTCCTGTCAGTACATGCTGCTGAGAAGAGTCCAGCCTCATCCCTTTGCCTCACGCTCCTATATTTATAGACATGGATCAGATCCCCTCTGAGTCTCCTTTTCTTAAGGTTGACCAGACCCAGGTCTCTCAGCCTTTCCTCATAATAGAGGTGTTCTACACCCTTTATCACCTCTGTGGCCTTCTGCTGGACTCTTTCAAGGAGATCCTGGCCTTTTTTGTACCAGGGAGCCCAGAACTGGACATGATACTCCAGGTGAGGCCTCACCAGGGCAGAGTTGAGAGGGAGGATCACCTCCCTCGATCTGCTGGCCATACCCCAGGATCCCATTGTCCTTCTTGGCCACCAGGACACACTGCTGGCTCATGGCCAACCTGTCATCCAACAGGTCCCCATCCTCAGCACCTGCTCATCACCAGCAGGTCATCCCCCAGCCTGTACCAGTGCATGCAGTTATTCTTTCCTAGGTGCAAAACTCTACACTTGCTCTTGTTAAACCTCATCTGGTTTCTTTCTAGCCAACCCTCCAGACTGTACAAGACTTGCTGAATGGCAGCACAGCCTTCTGGCATGTCAGCCATTCCTCCCAGCTTTGCATCATCAGCAAACTTGGCGAGAGTGTACTCTATCTATTGAGGTCATTGATAAAGATGCACCACTGATCACAACCCTCTGAGCTCTGTCAGTCATTCAGTTCTCAACCCATCTCACTGTCCACTCATCTATTCAACACTTCCTCAACTTTGTTATAAGGATGCTGAGGGAGACAGTGTCAAATGCCTTGCTGAAATCAAGGTAGACTACATCCACTGCTCTCCCCCCTTCCACCCAGCCAGTAATGACATCATAGAAATTTACCAGGTTGGTCAACCACAACCTTCGTGTGGTAAACACATGCTGACTGCTCCTGATAACGTTCTTCTCTTCCAGTTGCCTGGAGACAGCATCTAGAACAAGCTGTTCCATCACCTTTCCAGGGACTAGGTGAGGTTGACTGGCCTGTAGTTACCCAGATTCTCCTTGCCCTTTTTGAAGCCTAGAGTGACATTTGCTATCCTCCAGTCTTCAGGCACCTCTCCCATTATCTAAGACCTCTCAAAAATGATAGAGAGTGTTTCAGCAAGCATCTCTGCCAACTGCCTCAGCACAAGTGGATTCATCTCATTGGGGCCTATGCACTGACGGTGCATAGACATTCTTGGACCATCTCTTGTCTCACCAAAGGGGAGCCTTCCAGTCTTCAGCCCCTCTCACTTATCCCCATAGTCCAGAAATCCTGGGGGAAAGTTAATACAGTTAAGAAGAAGCTAAGAAGGCATTATCTGACAAGATAATCCAGAGATATTTCCCTGCAATCTCCTACAGCAACAACATCCCCAAGCCCTTCTCTGTCCAATTGACCTCCATCAGATCTAGCTGACAAGTGTGAACTACTCGCTCCACCCTAGTGAGCAACATTTTCTCCCCTTCCCCCCCTTCATACCTAGTTTAAACCTCTCTCGAGCCCTGCTAGCTCCTGGCCTAGAATCTGCTTTCCCCTCAGAGACAGGCAATACCTGTCCACAGCCATCAGTCCAAGTGCTGAGTAAACTTCCCCATGATCAAAGAACTGAATTTCATGTGGCATCACCAGCCTTTCAGCCACTTTTACAAAGCCTGAGTTTTCCTAGACAGCTTCATATCCCTCACCACCCCGGAAGGCAGAGGGGAAAACACCACTTGTGCTCCTACTCCCTCAACTAACCTCCCTAAACCCCTGAAATCCCTTTTGATAGTTCGCAGGCTGCCCTAAGCAATCTCATCACTGCCTGCCTTAACTATAAGTGATGGATAAATGTATGATGATCAGAGGGTCAAACCAGACCTGGGAGTTTTTTGGTGATGTCTTTGACCCAGGCCCCAGGGAGGCAGCACACATCCCTACAGGTTGGGTCTGCATATGGGGCCCTCTGTTTCCCTGAGATGGGAATCACCTATTGCAATTACCCTTCTGTCTTTCCTGGCAGAGGCAGTCTCAAGGTGTGAGTATGACCACCTCATCCTAGTCTTAGGTCACATCTTCAGTTACAGATTTTTATGTGTGGCATAAGGTTCTCATTCACTACTGATGAAAATGCATAATGGTGGTGATACTGTAATTGTGCTTTTCATATCTGGTGTACTTTCTATGAATATAAATAGGAGGCACTACTTTCAGAGCAATCTATTTAATACTCTTTCCTGGAAATGTTCAGAAAAAAAATTAAAAACAACAACAACAAAAAAAAACAACCCAAACACATTAGAAATATAATTGATATTTATATCTCGAGTACTATTGTTTTGCATTCTGCACAAGTTATTGCACTATCTATAGTCACTGATACATTAATTTTAAATGAAATGGGGGAAATGTAATTTGGAACAGCATAGAAATTCCTGCACATTTTATGCACCAGAATTCTTTACAATTGGATTTCTTAAAATCGGCCTTCCGGTAGTTGGAGCTGATAAACTTCCTATTAGCATTCTGCCATAAGCATACAGACAGGAGGATGATTCATGTATACACTGCTGTGAAACACAAAGTCCGTAATATGACACAATCTTCCATAATATGGTTTTATATACACAGAAAAAATACAACCGAGAGAGTATAGATCAGTAAAGCTCTAGGTACTACTTTAGTAATGATAAAGGGTATGTCTTATATTTTTAAGTTAATAGATATTAGTTTCTATGGAAAACTGAATATTATAATAGCAAGGTATTTACAGCAAACATGGGAGAAGAACACTTCATTAAAATTTCAGATTTCATCAGACATATAATAGACATTTAGCACTGGGAGGATTTACAGTTATTCACATAGAAGAGGATTTTTTGTACACAAAGTAACACAATAACCATAAGTTCACAGAAAAAAAAAAAAAAAAAAAAGGAAGGCAAGTACAAAAATTACTTCCATTCATTAGATCGCACTTCAGTTCTTGCAGTTCTGGATTTTGGGATCAGAAATGACAGTACATTTCTCCCTCCACCAATATCTAATGCCCTTGAAAAGGCTTGACTTCCTCACTGAGCCCCTAAAGAAGATTATCACACACAGAGTGCTTAAGCTGCCATTAAACTCCAAGAAAACCAACTGTGTTTTGCCAGGAAAAGAGTGAAGAACAAATGGCATTTTTTCAATGACTAACTTTGTTATGGAAATTTGTGTCTTTTGGAAAGGCACATTCCACAATTTCTACTACTCCATACTATTCACTTATAAGAAAAAAATACGAAAATACAGCTACTGTACTAGTGTCTTTACACATGACTCATGTCTTCTCATTTTGTCTGTGATGAAGATATTGATGGCAAGAAGGAAATGCGGCCACTGCTTATGCAATTTTAAATTAGTTTTTAGTAGGATGTGAATTAGTGCTTATCAGAGTATGAGTATCCTTCCATCTAATAGAGAGCTTATAAAGTCACTATGTGTTAAATTTTAATCAACAAAGATTCCAAATTGGGCTTGAAACAAATGTCAGTCAAAAAAACCACTTATTCAATGGTGCTTGCAGAATGACCTTTGCAGCTCAGAAAGCCAACAGTATGCTGGGCTGCATCAAAAGAAGTGTGGCCAGCACGTCAAGGGAGGTAATCCTGCTGCTCTACTCTGCACTGGTGAGGTCTCACTTGGAGTACTGCATGTGGAGTTCTTAGTACAGGAGAGACAAAGACCTGCTGGATTGCATTCAGAGGAGGGCCACAAAAATGATCCAAGGGATGGAACACCTCTCCTACGAGGACAAGCTGAAAGAGTTGTTCAGCCTTGAGAAGAGAATACTGTGAGATCACCTGATAGCTGCCCTCAGTATCTAAAGAGATGCTACAGGAAAGAAGGGTACAGACTCTTTAGCAGTGTCTGTGGTGACAGAACAATGGGAAATGGTTTCAAACTTAAAGAGGGGAGATTTAAGTTGGATATAAGGAAAAAGTTATTTACAGAGAGGGTGGTAAGGCACTGGAACAGATTGCTCAGAGATGTGGTTGATGCCCCATCCCTTGAGACTTTCAAAGCTAGACTAGACCAGGCTCTGAGTGATGTGATTTAGCCATAGATGTCCCTGTTCACTGTAAGGGAGTTGGAGTAGATGATCTCTCATGGTCCCTTCCAACTCTAGGGATTCTAAGATTCCATGATTCTATGATCCTGTGACTTAGCCTCTTGTTATCACAGACTTGTTCTGAGAATAACCCTCTATTTAGAGATATTTTATGTCTCATTTGGCTGTTTTTAGTCAGAATGCACTCAAGAAAAACAGTTTCACTTTCTCTTGGTCTGCTGAACTAGACTCCCTTGCTAAGGAAAGAGGACTGAGAGGACCATTGAGTACAACTCCTGGCTTCATACAGGACCACCCAAAAAACACATTATACATATGATAAGAGTTGTACAGATGCTTCTTGAACTCTGACAAGCTTTGTGCCATGACCACTGCCCTGGGGAGCCTGCTCCAACGTCTAAGACAGGACCTCAAGTGCTGTTCTTGAATTCTCCATGCCATTAGGTTTTAACCCTTGGTGCCATAAGCTACAACTGTGCTAATTAAATTACTTCATGTGTAAAGATGTAAATACATTAATTATATAATGGTACTGATTTAATCAGAGTGTCTACTACTTACTTCTTCTACCTTTTATTCCAGAGAGTATAATGGTGGCTCTGGAATAATATTAGCAACCAAAGCAGGACTTGTTTTTAATTCTGTTTTTATTATCTACTTGATAGAACATCAATCACAGCAGTTTTATTTACTATTACTGCCTTTTTATGCATGCTATAATCCTTCTACATCTTGCATTTTTTACCAAACTGTCCCAAAAGTAAGATTGTTTTGTAAAAGAAAGCATTGAATGGAAATAAAAATTGTACTAGTGGTGTAACAACAAACTTCTTTGAAACATGTGGACATGAACAAAATGCATAATTTTCAAAGGGATTTTAAATTAAGGATGTCTGGAGGATTCAAATAATAGGGCTTATTCTCTTCAAGGTTCACACTCACATTACATGTAGTGAGTACTTGAGAATAGTCTGCCAGCAACTGTGACCTTAGCCTCAAAAAAGAACTTGTGTCTCAATGAAATAAACATATACCAGTGCTGAATTATTTAAGGAAAGTTTTTTTTTCTTTTTCTTTCCTATTTCAAGGACAAAATATTTTCTCATAAGACATAATACTTGTCTTATTCTGCCCTGTAAGCTCTTTATGCATTTCTGTTTATAAAATGTGTGGGTAAAATGCGTAAGTAGTCCCAGGAGAAAGCACCTAAAAGCCTTCTTTGCAAATCTCTTTTTCTAGGCTATGCAGAACAAAGCTCTATCCCTGTGCCTGGCCACCTGGGTTTTGTACATGGGTACCTCAAAATAGCATTCCTCTGGTCTAAATTCTCCTCTATCCAGACAATTGCAGTATTCTGTCAGAAACGAAAGCCTGTGGCTTTGAAACCACCATGCTATGAAAGACTGAATTCCCAGGTTTCCTGGTTTGAAACACTGTCAGTTCACAAGAGCTAGGAGACAGGTGCATGTTATACTGAAATTTGAGGTAATCAAGAGCTCAGAAATAGAAAAGATCACTTAGAGGTGCCGTGATTCTTGAATTCCTATCAAAGCAGTGAATCTGCTAATTGATGGATTGGCTAACCTTTAATTGAGCACTGTAGGGGGTTTTATGTTCCTCTGACTTTTGCTCAGAGATGCCATAACTATGCCTGTACTGTGAATATAACCTAATACAGACTTCTCCTAAGTCAATTTGAGTGAATGGCTAAATGATATGAAAATTCTGGCTCATATAATCCTTACAGGGCACTCCTAAAACATGATTTATTTATTTATTTTTTAATAATATATATGAAATCAGGCTTAGCAAAGGCAAGGCTTTTCTGCTTCAGTGACTGAGACCATGAATCGTAGCCATGCTGAGCTGTGTGGATTCATCACCTTAACTTGCGCTACCATAGAGATCTTTGTTCAAAAATCCGTACAGAAGATCTAGGGTAGATCAATGTTAAACTCAGATCTCAGTCCCCCATTCCCCTTCAGCAGAAATGTACCCCCATAAATGCATTATACTCTTTGTGCCAAAGTTGTGAGACCCATGATAATGAGCAAAGACATTCCAAAGATTTTGGACAGTGAAAAAGTGTTGGTAAATCATAATAAAAAGTTCATTTAAACAAACAAACAAACAAAAGAGCAAAAATATGACACATATCAAAATATCGAAAACTTTATTATAGAGTCATTTAATGGACCATTTCATACTTGTCAAAGTGGCTTTGATTAATATTCTCAAAGCAGATACAATTAAATAACATTCTGAACAGTGGTGAAATAAGTTACTGATCCTTAACTAGAAACAATTAACTCTTTTTGTTTTTAATCTGATATTGTTTACTTTGAAATCTGTAAACAAAATGGCAGAATCTCTCCTGTAAGGCAAGGAATGTGCTTTACAACGCCTGAAAACTACAAAGCTGAGAAAATTATTTTTAATCCATGGTACAGAAGGCTTTCTGCTTTGGTCTATAAAAGTGCACGTTAATTGCTCTTCTATCAAGAGCCTGAAAAAGCTTACAGCATTTTTAATCTTCCTGTGAAGAAATATAATATTTAAATATTTTTACACAGCAGCTCTCTCAGCTCTCATCATGGCACCTTGCTAGTGAGAGAACCAATAACATTCTGCATATTCTGATAGGAAAGAGTGAGAAGGGTTTACACTTTTTTTCCTCAGTTCTTCCATTTCCCCCACTGAGTTCTGCTGAATTTGTTGAAGATGAGTCCTGAAAATGTCAGGAGTAGGTTCTAAACATTATTTTTAGGAGTGTCCTTGATAAAATATTGCAATTCATGTATATTCAAGATGTTAAGTATACTCCAGTGCTATAATCTTGATTTACATTTGTAACAGATGATAATTAGTGTGCCTGGGGGAAAATAAAAAGGAGAGATGATGATGTGGTGAAGAACTTGATTAGTGACATCTTTGAAGAGGCAGAGACATGAGAGCTAATAAACTCATCAGCTTAAACTTTCTTTTCCCCTTTCCTTCTTTGCCCTCCTCTGCCCTGCCTTTTTCCACTTCATTTTCCCTTACTCATCCCTTTTCCTTTCTTTAGCGTGTTTGAAATGTATCTGACTTTTTCTAGGTCAACAAAAAAATATTTTTTTATATCTATAAAATGACATTTTTTGTAGTTATTTATTGTAAGAGTGTTGAAACCAAAATGTCAGAAGGTTAAATAATGTTTGCAAAGTGGAAGAGGGATCACACAAAGTCCCTGTGCTGTGAAGATCTCATGAATCCCCACACCTGACAGACCTCTGCAGTTCCAAATGATTATTGAAGCCCTTGTTTAAGATAGATATATTCTTTGAGTTCTGTGGAATCACATTCCTCTGATTAGTTTTGAAACTACATGTTCAAAAGGATGTACGAAGAAGAAAATCTAAACATGAAATACCATGGAAACCATGACAAGATTCATACAGGAACATTAAAATATTAAACAAAAGGTATAAGCTTTCACATGCAAGTCAATATTTACACGTTCTTTTTGCTTAAAGGGGTCTGGAAGATAGTTCATTAAATAATGAAGAAAATTGCCAGAGGCACAGCCACAAAAGCAAAATAAAAAGAAAATGGTTGGTTGTGAGAATAAGCGCAAATATTCTGCTCCTGTGAGAATCTACCTTGAGTCCTGTCTTCAGCTCTCGGACCTCCAGCATAATAAATACATGGACTTGGAGTGGGCTCAGAGGAGGGCTATGAAAATAGTCAGAAAGCTGGAGAACCTCTCCTATGAAGACAGGCTGACGGAGCTGGGCTTAGTCAGCTTGAAGAAGACTCTGACCTTATAATGGTGATCTAGCATTTAAAGAAGTCCTGCAGAAAACTGGGGAGGGGTTATTTGACAAGAAATATAGTAATAGGGCAATGGATAATAGATAAAAAGAAGAAATTCTTTACTATGAGGGCAGTGAGACACTAGAACACATTGATCAGAGAAGTTGCCGATGCCTCTTCCCTGAAAACGTTCAGACCAGGTTGAATGGAGCTTTAGGCAATCCAATGTAATGGAAGATGAACCTCTCTGTGGCAAGGAGGCTGGAACTAGGTGAACTAGACTTTACTGCTTTGACTTTTGCTTCTGTGAAGTTGATAGCTCAGTGCTACTTGCATAAATGTTAAGTAATTTCTTGCACATACAATAGAAAATAATGCTTCTGCATACTTTCTACTTTTTGTTAGACATTAAGTTTTATTTGTAACTATAATATTGAGCCAAGAAAAATATCTTGCCTTTGTCTAATCCTATGATTTTTTTGAAATACAAGATAGTCTTTGAAATCTTCTTCTAGATACAGAGCTTCTAAAAGAAAGATCTTTTTTTTTCTTTTCTCTAACTGTAGTGCTTATTAGAAGTAATTTGATGCTTCACAGAGCCTTCTTTTTCTAAATCATTTTTTTGTCCCAATAAAAAAAAAATCATTTTTCAAAGCACTTTATTAATTTATCTCTATACATCAAGCAGTCAATGCCTTTTTTTTTTTTTTGCATGCACTTTTTTATTAGACAAACATTTCCAAAGATAAAGAGAGAACTAAGATATCTTAGATAACTAAGAGAGAGCTAAGATAGCTTTAATTTCTATAACATTTGGAAAACATGGGAATGATGTTTTTGAACTAGCACTAACACTCCCATATCTATTAATTCTTATATTGCTTCTGAGTTAAAATATTTTTGGCATTCCACATGCAACCTACTAATCTCCCATACATTAATTATGATGTAATTCCCTCTGTAGAGGTTATAACATGGCTTCATGGATTCTTAATACTGTATCCACAATTCTTTGTGGCTAATTTAAAAGTGGTGTTCTTGTTTGTTTGTTTGTTTGTTTGTTTATTTGTTTATTTTGTTTGTTTTGTGTAGTGACCAGAAAGACAATAAAAATAAAAATCATCGATAACAGTACAAACTATTTATCTCTCCTTCTCTGTTCATTTATCAAAGAATATTGCTGCTCACAAAATGCTTCACTCAAACAATGAATTATTTAGCATCTTCTACTAGAGGGAGAAAGAAACTGTCCTAAATAAATTAGCCTAGAAGTCATCATGACACTTAAGCCATGTAATGTACTCCCAAATCTTTAAATTCTTTTTTTTTTAACTACTACCACTTTTATTTTGGTCCTTTCCCTTCTGCCTGTTTTCTCCCTTGTCCTCTCCATCCTTGCACCAGGAAAATGTCATGATTATGCGCTTTGCATTCTACTCATGTATCTGTTTTTAACACTTTTTTGTAAACACTGTTAATTTTGTCACTGCATTCTTTTGCACATTTGTGTCCACTTAATTCCCAAAAGAAGGCTGATTCCACTAAGCAAAGGCCAGGGTCAGAGGTATAATAACAGGCAGAAGAATCCCAGTGACATAACCACTGAACTGGGGACACTGAGACAACCATCCAAGGCCATCCAAACACAATTACCAGGCCATAGCTATTAGCTCTCTATTTGTCTACTGCCTGTGAGGGGCATGGGGGCAGCAGTTGCCTGCCTCAGTCAGAGTCAAAGTTGGGCAGGAGGATTCCTGGGTCCTGAAGCTGTCTGAAATTGACAACTTACATCAACTTTGTTATACAAGAATTCCATTTATTCTGAGATAATCACAATGATAACTATAGAAAACTTCTAAGAAAACAGATATCATCGTACATGCTTGTTTGTTTGTTTGTTACATTGTTAAGGTTTACATGCTGTGACCTAAAAAGAGTTTACTTCTGTGAAATACTTTACAATTTTTTACCCTATGTATAGAACCTTAGATGTGGTATCATTCTCTCCTCTTCCCACTGCTTTTTTTTTGTTTTTGTTGTCATGTTTATTTGCTTGTTTATTTGCTCTTCCATACTCAGTGAAATACATCAGAATAATGTCAGATGCATCATAAAAAATGCCCATGTCTCTGCTACTCCATAATAGGAAACCAAAAAGTTTATTAATTTTCTGTAGATCAAATATCAAGGCCTTCCTCATGTGTGTGCTACCAAGATTAGCTCTCTTTGTAGTGGAGTGGATGTGTTTGTCATGCACAGTTCTTCAAGTTCATGGTGATGCTCCTGATGACTTAAATATTGTGGATATTGAGGCTTAATTTATCTTTTTTATTTGTTATTTTTTACGTTGTTAATAAGTTTTGAGTGATCTTTGCACAATATTTTTTTTTTTCACTCAGAATATTTTAAATTGATACTACTAGTACTTCAAGAATCATAGCTGAAGACTGTCTAGGTTCTTCACAGGCTACTGGAGGAGATAGCTTCTGAGTTCTCGAGGGGCAAATTAATCTTCACACACTGATTAAAAATATCTCTGAGTTTTATCTGACTCATCATTCTATAAAGTTTCATGCAACCACTCTCTTGTAATGGACAAAATGATACACTTTTACTAAAACTTTTATTTCCCCCCAAGATAAGTATCTAAAATAGATAACATCAAATCTAAAATTACCAATATATAAAATTAGCCATGACTGCCTCATATACAGATGTGTACTGTAGATTTCTGTGTTAAGTGTGATAGAATCATTCCTCAGTGTCTGTATTCAAACTGAATGAGTTTAACTTGAGCTTCTCCTTGTTACAACTGGGATGTGCTAATCTCTGCTCTCTGGTGACAGCAACAGAACCCAAGGGAACAGCATGGAACTTTGTCAGAGGAGGGTCAGGCTGTGTGTCAGGAAAATTTTCTTCAGCAGGGGCTGGTCTTACACTGGAACAGGTTCCCAGCGCAGTAGTCATGCTACTGAGTTGCCGGAGTTCAAGAAGTATTTTTTTACAAAGCTCTTAGAAACCTGATCTCACTTTTGAGTATTCCTGAGTGGAGTAAGGAGTTGGATTCATCAGTCATTGTGATTCCATATCAGCTCAGGATATTCTATGATTACATGGTGTTTCTAATTAGTTCATACCAAAACCTGTTAAAATTCTGCACTTTTACTATCAATTTTTTTTTTTTTTTTTTTTGAAACAAAAACAACAAGAGTAAAGTTATACTTTTACAGATGCTGAGGAATCTTTGGAGGCCTGTGTCTAAGAGCTGTTTATCTCTCTTAAAATGTGTTGATACCAATCAGCCATATTTTAAGTCAAAAAGGCCTGCAATCTTCAAACAAGTAATGGCAAGTAGATCAACATTCTGGTTGTCTGCAGCAATTAATTTTCTTCTGTGCTACAGAAGCTGCTTTTGCTTCTGTGCTTCAAGAAGTTTACAATTTCTTCCTTTTTATGCATGTAAATGAAAGATCTGAAAGCATGGAGAAATGCTTTTACTAATGTCTACTTAATTGTGGAAGAAGAAAAATACATACATACATACATATCTAATATTTAATATCAAGAGTCTGACAAGTAAAACTATTTCTCACCAATCATAAATTTCTTCAAATTAACTACCAAATCTATCTAAGGCATAGTGCTGTGAATGTTTCAGTCTCTTTCTTCCTTCTCTACCTTCTCATTTTAGCCATTGCCAACTCTGACTAATTCTGTGGTCTGAACTAAAATGCCTGTAAAAATAATAATAAAAAAAAAGGATCTTTTTTCTTTCCAGTTTTGTAAATCTTTTCTTCCTATTTTTCCCTTCACCTTAGCTTTATTATTTTTGATTAACAAGATTATTTAATAAAAACTGTATATATGTATGTGTAACCAGCAGGGTATCATTAATAACAGTAAAAGTCCCTGTTTGAAGTTATATACAGTTCCAAAATACTTTTGAGAGTTGAGTAAATATAAAAACAGGATGTAGTCTACAAATAGATATAGAGTAAGACAAGGATTATATTTATTTTGACAGAATACTCATTTTGTGATTGAATACATATCAGAATTTGTTTTGCTTCATATCCAGTATTAATGCATCCTTAAGAAAAATCCAATTATATAATGTAAAATAAGATTTCATATCCTATTTGTTATTGCTGGACAGAGCTAAAAATTTTAAATGTTTTAAGTAATTACTTGCAAAACATTCCTACTGAACATTTCAGTGCTGACTGCCAAATGAGACTATTATGTATGTAACCCAGAAGCTAGCTCACACGAAAACATGAGAGAGATTGAATCATTAAAACTAAATTTTCTCTTCATGCAAAAAAATAGCCTTTGAAGATTGCATAAAGAGCCTTAGAATCTGACCCTTCAACAACTACTTGCTGCAAAGATACCAGATGAATTGTGCAAGATGAAAACCACATGGCTAAAAAGTCTAATTAAATGTCCTGTCCCTTCCCTTCCCACAAACTTCCTACACCCTTCTTTTCTCCCCTTCTTTATCCTCCTTCCTTCAAGTCTGTTCCTCTCTTGTGTTTTCCCTTCCTCTTCAGTAAGCTGTTTGGAAGCAACAGTTACTCATTTCTGGATGGGTTGCTTTCATGTTTCTGAAGTCATTATGTCTTCTTTTTTTTTTTCTTTTAATTAATCCTAATTTGCATTTTAATTTGTCAGTCATCATGATTAGAAACAGAATACAGGAACTGCACCTGTGTTCCTAGTTCTAGTGGCTTTTAACATTATTTCATATATTTAAATTCATTATGGAAATCTTGCAAAATGTGTGAAGTAAATTGATGTTTCATAGATTGTAGAATATAGTGGATCCAGAAAGGAAAATATAATTTTCATTTTGAAAATTTTCACAGCAGTTTTAGACATGGCTTTATATATGGCACTGTTTGTTACTATCATAGTGAAAAGAAGAACAATAGAGACAGATTGTCTGTGCTTTCTTTTCATAATGTCTAACATTAGATACTATAAAATATGCACTTTCTTTTCTTCCATTTTATTTTTTCATTATCTTGCCCCAAAAATGCAAAACCATAGTCAAAATACTCAAAGCCAGTTATTTACTGATTTGTATCCATTTACTTACTTGACTCATTTAAGAATACGTTTCCTGTTCTAATAGTATTGTTCCATTTTTTTTCCACATTGTTAAAAGCCAAATACCGTAAATAGCAATTAAAAATAATATAAAGAAGACAAAATCTGCCAAAAAACCCCACAATTATGACCTTACTATGATGAACCTTTCACTAAAGGACAGATGAATATGATCCCTGTTTTTGTTTTCCCTCAGTTTTTAGAGAATTTTTTTTATCTTTGTAGTTATTAGTGCTAATGATTGCAATCTGCTATAAGTTGAATCAATAATTAAAATAATAACAATAGGGAAAAAACAATTCCAACTAATTAGAAAGAAAAAAAAACACAAAAACTTTCACTGATTTCCTGTTAATGATGAGTGCCTTAATATCTGAAAGCATGTTAATTATATCTCTGATTAACCAGACTGATTTGTCATCACGGCATTTTTATACTCTTATTCACAAAAGTTTTAATATAATGCTTGTGTTGATAAAGATTCCACAGTAACACTGCCCTATTGCAAAAGATAGTTTAAGACATTATAACAGTCATCTCCCGTACATAGTTTTGTTTTGTTTTTTAAAAAAGAAAGAAATGTGAAGATCATATTAAATGCTAAAATATTCACATTATTAAATGGAGTGATTGATAACATAAATTATCTCCAGATGAGTTCAGATTACAAACTCAGTGAGCATACGTAGAAATGCAAGAAAGAATACGGAACAGATGATAAGAAGTAGCTTTTCAGAAGAAGAATAGCAAGTACACAGACTATCTAGCAGGTACTAAGATGATACATTACAAAAAGGATCAGTCAATTAGAAGTCTTCCAAGAAACAGAAAATTATACGAATGTGCTGTGAAGACCAGCAGCTAATTTTTTTCCTGATATTTCTTCTGGTTTCAGTACTTTTCCTACACCCCACTGTTTCCAGACCTGGCGGCATTTTTTATTTAAACAGTTAAATTCAGATATGGGTTGATTTTGTTCTCAGTGGAAAAAACTGAAAAGGTAAAAAGTAGAAGGAAAAAGAAGTACATCCACAATAAAAATTTGCAATCTAATGAGTTCTTTTATACGGAAGCCAGGAACACACCTATTTAGAATTAATGAGTATGAAATCTGCTCTACTGTGAAATTTATTCCTGTCAAAAAAAGACTATAAGGTTTAAAATCTGGAATTTCGTAATGAGAATATTATATCTATGATGAATTTAATAACCATATGTAGACCTATTAAATGCCTGAACTGTTTAATTTCCTAACTGTTCTCCTTGTTAGATATAGATGAAAAAAAATAGATAAAAAATCCAGTAAAGATTTTTACAGAGTGAACAAAGAAACTAACCAAAAAGATTAGGTAGCTACTGTAGTATTGAATATTGCCAGATGGATTTAGAACAATTTCTGCTGAACACCTTTTTTATGATTCCATATTTTGTAGTTTCACATGGCTTGATACTTCAGGAAAAATTAAAATATGAGTAACGTGTTGGAGTGGGAGGCAAAGCTGAAGCTGAATAAACATGAGCTTCTATTTGATTTTCAAATTACAAGCTGTATTTCTTTCAATTATTTTTGTTCTCTTTTTGTTCTATTAATATCATTCCCATATTAGTTCAAGCAGAAGGTGTTTCACACTGGGGTGAGGAAATCCCAGATAAATGTACAGACTGAGAACTCACTGAGAGCAGCCCTGTGGAGAAAGACTTGGGGGCCCTGGTGTAAGAAAACTTGGACATGAACCAGCACGGTCCACTTGCCGCCCTAAAGACCAAGAGTATCGTGGGCTGCACCAGGGGAGGAGCGTCCAGGAGGAAGAGAGATGTGATTGCCCCCTACACTCTGCCCTCTTGAGTCTTCTTCTGGAGTACTGCATACGGACTTGGGGCCTCCAGCACAGGGAAGAGTTGGAGCTGCTAGAGCTGGCCCAGAGGAGGTCCATGAAGACAATCAAAGGACTGGATCACTTCTATGAAGAAAGGCTAAGGGTGCTGGGCTTGTTCAGCCTGGAGAAGAGAACGTACTGGAAAAAGCTCATTGTAGCCTTGTAGCACTTAAAAGGAGCTCATTAGCAGGAGGGAGGATGACCTTTTGCACAGTATGACAGTGAAAGAACGAGAGGAATGGCTTTAAACTAAAAGATGGGAAATTTTTGGATAAGCTGTTAGGTGGAAATTCTTTACTTTGACTCTGATGAGGCACTGGCACAGGCTGCTCAGGGAGGTTCTGATGCCCCATCCATGGAGGCATTCAGTGACATATTGGATGTGGCACTGGACAGACTGATCTAGTGGATAGCAACTCTGTCCATGAAAGTGCTTGACACTAAATGATCTTTAAGGTCTTTTCCAAATCAAGCCATTATATGACATAAATAAAGAGTGGTTGAATTTCATTATAAATTTAACCAGGGATTTCAGTTGAAACAATATGGAATGGGAAACTTGGAATCTATACAGAAAATGATCTCCACTGAGATTTTAAATTTCAGAAGTGGCTTTGACAGTATGTGCTTTAAAGAGCACACATAAGTGATGTTTCTATATTTACTCAATTTGCATTGAAATCAAGTAAAAAATCTAATCATGTATGTATTCTGAATTAAGATAACTGTGAAAGTGTTCAGTGTTACAAACTACTATAAATATTTACTCAGCTTCCTAAACATAAGCATCCAGTGCCATTTCAGACACTTAAGCATAGTATATCTTTAAAATTTTCATTATTTAATTTGATTTGTATTAAAAGCATGATCAGCTTACCTCTAATGAAGTAAAGAAAAAAAACCATGCAGCTATGTAACTACATTAATTACAGGAAACATAAAGAATATTTTTATCAGCTACTAAGATTAAAACAAAACAAAACAAAAACATTCTAGTGAAAAAATGTCCCACTCCAATTCATTGGAGTGCAAAGAGATTCTTTTGATACGCGTGTACTCGACAGTGAGATTAAGACACAATGGGACAAATGTTAGCCTGACCAATTTATTACAAATTCGAGTTGCTTAGGAAGATGAGGAAGGGAAGATGGGATATAGAAAAGAGGCAGGAAAAAAAAGCAAGTCTTTGTAGAGAGCGAGAGAGATAGTTAACACTGGAATTCCAAAGTAGCAGCAGATAAGAGGGAGCCAAATTGTATCTTGCCTTCACAGGATACAGCGGTATCATCCTCCAACCTCCTCTACCAGTTATTTGGACACAGGACAGATCTTCCACCAGTAAACACTCCTGAGCACTCCCTTTGGAAGGCAAACACCTCCAAAGAAATGCTTTCAAATGTAAAACTGTCCACAAAGTGGTGCCCACCACCACATGGTGACACCAACCACTCGCTTCCTAGACAAGACAGTTTGATAACAAATGCTTCAGAAAGAAAGCTTTGAGCCATGAGAAAAACAATTGTTGTCTTTCACAAAAAAAGAAATCATGTTATGCAATTGAATAAAATTATTGTCACTTCAGCTTTCTGAAAAATGAGTAGGCCCTATAAATATCTAGCTGTTTTATGTAAAATTTAGAACACAGAATTATTAACATTGATAGCAGTTTAGACATATGCCTATTTGTGGCAAGGAAATAGTATTGCATGTAATCACTGATTAAAGGAGTATCAAGGAAAAGAGCAGATATCTGCTGGCTCAGGTAAGAAGCCCTTCTGGTGATTTTTATTTCTTTATTCATGTTTCCATTCAGTGTTATTTTTTGGATACATCATTAACCTTGAATGCTTGCCAACAAATTGCTTATACTGAATCAAGGAGAACTGTATAGACTTGTTAAAACTAGGCCACATCGTTTGCACAAACAGGTAACTTTAGGAGAGTACATGGGAACCATAGAAATGCGTGGTCCCCTGAAGTGAAGTAGAGCTGCTATTTGCAACTCAGAGCGAAAGTGGTCCTATGAAGAGAAGGACAACACAATGGTGAGTAGGGTTGCTGTTTACAACACAGTGAAGGGTCCACCAAAGATAATTAGAGTTCCTGTTTGCAACTCAATGCGGAAGTCCCATGAAGATGAGGAGGCAGAGTTGGTGCTGCGACACAATACAGTCCTGAAAAGGTTATGAAAGGATACCACCAGATTGGCCAAGAGATCCTCCCCACATTCTGGGATGTAACCAATTTCTAGGAGATGTCATGAATATGTTATAGACTACGCCTCTAAAGGTATAGTTACCTCTTTCCCTGGTGTGCATGTGTGGTGAGTGATCCTCATGCATCCAGCACTGTAATAAAGGGAATATCTGCTTGACATAACTCACTGGCATGTCGAGTTACTTTGTCTTATTTCTCAGCTTCAACACTTTGCTTGTTACTCTATTTCACATGTCAGACCCAGGGTGTGAGTATATCCTTCCTGCATCACAGGGCTTTGACAGAGAGTTTCTTCCTCCATTCTCATTTATAAGGATGGTGGTTGTCTTTGGATGGCAATGACAAAGCAAAGAAAAATGTTAATTCTAACTGGCTGGGTGGGCTCTTTTTGCCCTCACAAAAGCCAAAAGAGTGTACATACAGTAATCTGCTTTCTGATGAGGCTGCTTCTGACAGTGGAGCTAACCTTGGGAATAAGCGTGCTGCAGAATTATTCCTGCATAGCAACAGGGCTGCCGTTCAGTTTACAGGATGGTATAGAACTGGCAAGGATAGTGGACTGAGTCATCATGCCATTGCCTTTCCAAATATCCAGTTGCAGTCACATGGTCTTACTAATTCACAGAGACTGTTTGCAGTTCATCCATTTAACTATATGTTCACTGAAAAAACTCAAGGCTGTTCTAGCAGGAGCACATAGATTCAACACTGCTATTTTCTGTATGACAGCCTGAAGACACGTTCCTATTTATTCCTATTTCTTTCTCATCTCTTTACTGAAGATTTTATTTCCTTTTAGAATTTTAATTTGTGCCTTCAGGCAAGAAAAAAATAGGAAGTGAAAGCGAATAATTTTGTATAGTGAAGTAAATAATTTTGTATAGTTTTATTTTAAACTATTTTCCTTTTCCTTATTTTACTTCATCTCATTTCTTGTAAAGAAATATAGCTGGTTAAAATTAAAAAATACATATCACTCGTTAAAATTAAATTTCCAGATTTCCTTTTCTGTATTTTTCATTTTGTCTTATTCTTAGCTATGTCAGAAACATTTGTGGAATAGAATTCTCTACTACGCTTTTTCTTATGTATTTCCTTTTTTTTTTTTTTTTTTTTCATTGCTCTGGATAAAATTTCTTAACTACTTTGACTCACGATAATCTGAATGTGTTCATAAGATCATTTTCAGTTTTATCTCTAATTGAGTACTGAAACTCCCACTAGAAGAAATGAAAATGTGAAGAAAAATAAAACCTACAGATTTTCACAGAAAAGTACATTACAAATGATTTATTTCTATTTATTTACAGAAAGTAAGTCAACACAGATTAACTGAAAAATCTTATGGAATATAATAGTCAACATTTCAACGTAACTGTAGGTTGCTGTTCCAGTGACTGTACAGAGATAGAGAAATCCCTGGAAGCCTGTATTTATCTTATACTCCTCCTCACATATCCTTTCTAACCCTTGCCAGAAATGAGACAATGGCAACTAATGTAGACTAATGAGTCAGAAAAAAAAGGAGGGGAGGGGGAGGAAGAAACAGTACATCTTATATTACCCTTCTAAAAAAGAAGATGTTAAAAATTATGATCATAAATGTTGAAGTGCATAATTAGATATTTTACACAGTTCTTAGTCACTTGATTGAATAAAAATCTTTTTATACAGTGACCTTAATTTTGACACAGACTTCTAGGAAACAAACAATGGAAATCTCCACTCTGCTTACACCTTGCATAAGATATAAAAATGTTTTTGTTTTTTTTTTATCAAATCAGATTAAAGAATCTCCATGTCTCATTTCGGGAACTGTAACTGTGTATTATATGAGCTGTAAAAAAATGAGGTGAATTGAAAACATTATCATCTGTGTTTTCTTTCTAAATCCATTGTCTCTTAGAAAAGATTTACACATTTTAAGCAATTATGTTTAGAAAGTGAAAGTGAGGATACTCCTACCATCTAATTCCTAATATTTTCATATGACTGTAACTGTGTGTAAATCCATAAAAACTGGTTAAAATTTAGATAAAGCAATGGATGTAAACAATTAATCAATTTAGGAAATTTTATCTATAAGAATATAATGATGAAAAATAAAGAAATACTTAACTTCGACTGATGAGGCTTAAGTAAAAACAGTTTTCTGCTCCTTTCCATAAGATGAAAGACATTGAAATTAATCTTCTGCTTAAATTATAATTGGAGTATTCTGAATTTTTCTTCTCTTAATTGTGGCTCTTTGTAAGTGGAACGAGATTTCCTTCTGCTGTGTGAGGGTGGCTCTGAAAGTAATGTCTCCAGTTTTTATAATTGGCTGAGAGTATCATCACTGTTGTTCAGAGTCAGCAAACATGCATAGCTAACATAGTGGTGACAGTGTTGAAAAAAATGAAAAAGTTCTGTAGCTGAAAATATGCTTTATCAACTAGAGATGTTGTGCTCTTTGTAACTTTTGCAGTTTCCATTAAAATAAGCAGGAGGCATTACTTTTGGAACAGCTTACGTACATTGCTGTAGAAGAAAATCTAACCTCCTGAGTGCGGTCCATCTTCCGCCATTTCAGATTTCATAAATTAAAAACCTGTTAGTACTTTCAAGATATATTTATCTACAGTCTTGTCTATTTAGTACTCTGAGCTTCTAACATAGGTATAGCTTATCATTCCTTACAATCAGTTAATTTTGTACTGATATTTTGTAGGAAATAAATAGATCATTTTTATTTTAGAAGAAAACATCACAGACTCCTAGCTAAGTAACTCTAAATGGTACTACTAACACAAAGACTAAGCCTGGAGTCCAGATAAATAGTGGATCACTCATTTTCTGTAACCAGAATTAGATCATTCTCAGGTTCCACATTGAGCCAGTTGACCCTAAACCTGGTCTCGTACAGGCATATCTGCTTGTCTGTCTGTCCCAGAGGAAGGCAGCCCTAAGCAGTCTGAATACCAGATGCTCACATTGCTTAGACTGAGAAATGCATTTACAACCTGAGACTATGATCATAGGGTTGGGCATTTGAGAAACCAAATGAGCTCTTGAGTACAACCAGTTTAAATTTCTTCTACTTTAAAAAACAAAATTAAAATATTCTTAAGTTGTTGTCTTATCCGATTTTTTCCCTTGGAGTGAATATATACTGAAGTCAACAATAAAACTATTTCTATTTTTTTTCTCCAAGACAAAACAAGAATTTATGTCTGTAAAGTGACTTGAGTATGGTATTGGTATTTCTACTCATTAAATCCACAAAAGAGAGTAAATTAGTCTCTCAGGCAGTCTACTTCAGATGTATGGCAAGCTTCTCTAAGGTAGTGGTTAAAATACTCAGTGTTGTTTCAGCTGAGAGGTGCAATTAGGATAAAAAGAGTTATTCAGCTTCTATTTTTGACCTTTAAATGTGCACTCATTCATGGAAGTCTGTGTCCCGGAAAAGAAGGAAATTGATGATAACTATACCTTATTTCACAAAATGTTGCCTATTACAAGATAAGCACTGAGGCTTGAAAAAGTTTATAGCAGATAAACTGAAGCAATTCTGAGGAAAAGAAACTTTGTTGTAGTAGCTCTTAGTACAACCTTTTATTCTCTCAAGACCCATATTTAAATATTGCTTGATATATCAAATTGAGTAGAGATATTTTCTTTGTTTAATAATAGAAAATGCTTTACTGATGCTATATATCTAATTATGTACAACCCATTTTTATTCCACCTCATGTAATACATTACCTGCATTTCCATGTTTCTCATAGAGTAGTTTCATAGACAGTACTTTGATAGAAAAGTGTTCATGTTTCACTGTAGCTTTAAGTATTGGAAATGTCAAGCTTGCAAATAGCATTTTTAGTCACTATTAAAAGTGAACTAATTGTTTAAAGATACTATGACTTTATTAAGCATGCACTTATACAACATTGTATTGATCTAAGATAAATACAGAGCTATTATTCCTTTATGATAATGGAATTGAAATAAAATGATCTGGGGCTTCATCCTAATTTTACTATATTTCTCATCTCATATGGCAAAAGTTTAGGCACATTATTTTACCTTGGGCTTATTACAAAGATCACATATTTTTGCCCATGGTTTTTGTGTCTTATTTATTATTATACAGTAATTTACAAAACGATTTTTCTGGTTTTCTGTTCAGGTGTACTGTCAAGTTGAAGTCCTTAAGTTTGATGGTATGTATAAGAACCCTAATGAAAATTCAGTGGTTCAGTAATGAATCAGGATAGATATGGTTAGATATGAAGAAGTTGAACTTTTCCTATCTACTTCAACAGAAGTAAACAACTTTTTTCCAGTATCGTGTTAAATTATTTATAACTGGATAAAGATATAAATGTTATTTCACCATGCATTTTTAGACCAACATTATAAATAACAGTAATAATAATAAATTCTAGTCTGTTCATACTCCAAGACTGAAGCAGATTTTGGTGTTGGTGTTGGGTTTTCTTGGTTGTTGTTGTTGTTGTTGTTTTTTCTGTAAGGTTGCGATGCTGGGCAAGTTAGAGATTACACTGAAGATTTACAAAGGAAAAAAAAAAAAAAAAAGAGGGAGAGATTGCTACACAGTCTTTGAATAAATATATATAATATATATATATATATATATATATAATACTCTCTCTTCTGTTTGCATACACATTATAAAATTTTACCAGCTCTGTCCAGTACCCTAATTGATACTCAAAATAATGACATAGAGCTATATATATATATATATTTATTTATTATATATATTATATATATAATATATATATTATATATATATATCATTATTTTGAGTATCAAAGCCAACACCGTTATTAAACTTGTTATTAAAAGCTCAGGTTTTATTTAGCACTCAGCTCTGCCCAGATTTTGCTGAAAATTCCTATTGAATTATCACACATCAAGTTTAAAAGAACAAGGAAATCATCCGTACACATGCAAATAATGGTTGGCATCATCACATTCTATATATTCACCTTTTGTCTTAAATGTTTAGCTTGTGATAGGTGAATCTTCACCTTAATTGCACAGTAAAAACTTTAAAATTGGAAACGTATTTACTAATCTGTGCTATTTTTATAATATAAATATCACTATCAGAGCCTTAATGGGTGACAAGATAATACATGTACTATGTATAAAATTCACGAACAATCTTTTCTTAATTCTTCAGTGAGACGTTATAAAACTCAATTTTTAATTAGTGTTTACCTTGAGAAGTGATATTTGCTAATTAATTAATGCACAGATATAACATCGATATTCTGAAGTCTGGCTTTGTATAGATTTCACTACAGTATGTTCTTTAAATTGAATTTTATTTTTAAAATCATGTTAGAAGCTTAGTGATGCTCAAGTTCTATAGCTACATCAGAATTATAAACTGTTCATTCATCTATTAAATAATTTGAATTCCTAGGGACATTAAAAAATTGGGAAGTTCTATGGTAAAAGGTATGTGTGACCAGAATGTATTAGAATTATTTTGAACCATGTATAAAATAACACTGGTGACAGATCATGCCTTCAAAGAATGGTAGTATTCATTGTAATAAAAAAAAAAAAATCCTGTTGGATTCAAATTTGACTATATTTTCTGAGATCAAATGTCTCAAAAGATGCAGAAGTTGTCTACAGAATAGATATAGATAATTGTCAGAAGTTAAAGTACCATTAAATTGAAAACAGAAGTTCTCTTAGGGAAATCCTGTTAGCGCTGATTAAGATTCATGACATTTAACAGGGAGTAGAGGAGCCACAACTTATGATTGTTAACAGCAAGGGAAGAACTGTCTGAAGAGGTGCCCCATGTCTTTAAAACTGGTATTTGGAAGAAATTTTCCAGAATACCTGTGAACCCTCCCCCACTTTAGTGCCAGGCCAGCCTTGTTTGGCGCATCAAGAGTAGATGTTGTTTATGGGGGTGTACCCCTATCCCTCTCCAGGGCGCTGTCTGTGAATGTCTGCGTGTATGTGTGTTTATGCAGGGTGGGAACAATTGGCTGTCTTTCACAGTTCCAGCAGAACCTGCATCAGGAAAGAGTAGGAGAGTGGGGAGGACATTTGGTGTCTCCTCGCTCAAAGCATCATCAAGAGTCAGTCTGTAATTTCTGTACCCCCTGATAAAAGCGATTTAAAAAAAAAAATCTAGCTATTAAAATTTGTTTTGCCTTTATAAACTTGGCATGCAATTGGAGGTTTAATAACTAAGGCTTTACTAGGGGCATAACAAGGATCTGGACTTGAGAGACTTCCTTCCTGTTTAATTTTCAGCTGTTAAATTTCTGGGGCCAACCATGCAGCTTCACCAGTAGTTATTGCTTTCTTCCTTTCCTTGTGCAGTGATGATAGATAGTCCAAATGAATAGGCTTTATCCTCCTCAAGATTCACCTTCTGAAGTTTGGCATGGTAAAATGTCCTCATAATTACTTTGAGACCCTGGTCTATTAAGCAGTACACAGGCATCTGTCTCTTTCTCACACTTCTGGCTACTATGAAAATTTCATTCATGGGCACATATATATAACCTGTTTCAAATTCCTCTTGATTTAGGCACTTAGGTCTTCACTTTTCAACACATCCAACATATGGCCTTTCAGACCTCCACAGAGTTAATAAGATTCATGTCTACATGGCAGGCTCTGACTATTTCGTGGCAGATGCAGCTTCAGCTCTCTATAAACTGATAACACCTCATTGTAGTTAACAGTGGTAGTAAAATACCTCCACATCTCAGTTTTCAACATCTTGTTAAAACACTTTGTAATACAGGCTTTTACTTTATTAATAACAAAATAGTGAACATAATGTTGTTTCAGCAGCTTGTTTAGAGCCTCTTTTTGTTAGTTTGTTTTTCCTAATGGAAAAGTGTGTAATCTCTTATGTGTGTTTCCCTGCTAATAATGGTATTAAAAATCTTGGCATTTTGGGAACCCGTTCTCACTTTTAGGCCAAAGGCTCAGGCATAGTATGTTGATATACAGTGGCGTACATTATATCATGAACTGTGAATCCATCTCTACTGTAATCACCTTATTTCTTAATTGTTTTCTTGACGCCTTGTCTAAGCTGAATACGTCCTTGTTTGCCAAACAAGTTGCCATCAAGCTTCTGTTCAGACTGGCAATTCTCCTTTCAGGGTTTCCAAAAATGGAATTTACATCCTAAGAGCCTCACAACTCTCCAGGAGTGTAGTAATGTCCATGTAGACACTGCAGATGCAGATGTAGATGTCCATGTCTATATGTAAGAGAGGTGATAGTGTATGGGGGTATCGGGTGTGGTGGTGTGTAAATGAGTACACACAAGTGTGTGTGTGTGTATGGCATGAGGCAACAGAATCCTAGCTCAAAAGCAGACAGCTGACAGCATCATGAATGTTACTATATATGAATCACATCCCTTGCTCATATTTGTAAACGTACCTCTCATTAACAAAGTGAAGAGATCATAATCTGTTAGTTTTGAAATATTCCCATGGAGATATTTTGAAAACAGATATGCAACTAAAGATAATGAGGTTCTTAAATACAGAAGTTCAGTAGACATAATAACTACCTTTAAATGTAATATGGATTAAAGGCCGATTATTATTATTATTTTTATTAAGAAAACACATTTTTTGTTATAAAAAAAGCAAATTAAATTTAAAAAGCAAGAACGAAAAAATTCATTTCAAGTTATTGTAAATCACTATGACTTTAGCCTGTATTTAGTCTTTAAGACTGTAATTCCTTCCAGATCTAATTAACAACTTGCTGAATTATATTAAAACTGAAGTAGCTGCTTTGATTTGCAAATACTGCTAAATTTATAGGGGGAGGGATGTAAGCTTAAAGGACTGAACTTCCAGAACAATCTTTAGTGCCCTCAACATTTTTAAGTTCAAATATTTATGAGCTTAAGCCTCATCAGCACTTAAATCATGAAATCTTAAATGCCAACTAAATAAATGAATTGGAGAAATAACAAAAACAACATCAACAACCACAATAATAATAACAATAACAGTGAATATTTTCCAAGCCAGGAAAAGCATCAGAATTAAGAAAAACTGTGCTGTAATTTGATATAGAACAAAATGAGGCAGTAATAAAGTACAAACATCAGGAAAAGATTTTAATCATAGTGTAGATGTTCAGAATCTCACAGTTTTTGGCTGGTTACTTTTGCATAGCAGACAGACTTTATCATTTGTATTTAATTATCTGTGTTCTTGATATAAAAATGAAAAAGTAATATAAAGACTGAGGCCATAGTTATGCTTACAGAAACTGGATGTCTCTTACTGTGTTTCTGCTATTGCAGCAATAGATTATATTTTCCTAGAGGAAATAATTGTACAAATACAGAATGAGGCAGACTGCTCAGGAGATGTCAATCAGAGCATGTAAGATTTTTGATTAAATGGGAATCAAGGACATTTAAGATAGCGAAAATACACACCTGTATTCTTAATGCATTTAAGTGATTTAGTCTATGTGCAATTAGGCTTCCAGTCTTATTTTATTTTCCAAGAATATCTGCCTGCTACAACAGCCTTTGAGATGCTGCTGCCTGGGATGTTTGGACTTTTGGAAACCCATACTCCTCCTGGACCAGAACTGGAGCCTGGATTAGGAAACCTCAGAGTATACAAGATCACTATGTGCAAGCAACGTAATAAAGCTTCAGCTATTACTATAATTCACATTCAAATGCAGAGTATTTACAAATAGCTATCAAACATGAATTTTCTGTTATCTGCTAAATGGCCACAATCACACATGATGATCCCTTCAGTTACACCTCATGTTGCTGTGAACTACTCTGTATTAAACTTTTCTTATCTTTCTGATGTTAAAGAATTGTACCCATGGGACACTTTTGACAGTAGATAAAAAGGTTCTCTCACAGTAAATTACACAAAATCCTTTATAATAGAGGAATGAATCTCACCTGTTACCATCTAAAAGCTGTTTTGTTTTAGTCATCCAGTTTCTTTCCATGGTTAACAAAGAAACAAAGATTCCTTCAAAGGGCCAATGTAAATGTAAAATTAAGCAACTACTTTAAGATAGGAAGAAAAACCTCATGGATGTACTTGTCTCTTATTGTCTTATTATTATAGGCTAAGATTAATTTCTTATATGTTATTACCCTCATCTTTAATTACATCAGAGACAAAAAAATAATTGCAAAATTAAGTCTTTGTTATGGAAGAAATGTAAAGACATCTTTTCTATTGTTGCGTTCAATCCTGAGTACAAATATTTGTTTGTTCTGTTATTTTCACTAACTGTAACTAATCACTGAATTGGTGACTTAGTTCCAGTTCCCCTTTTTTAATTTCTCTAAGAGTGGGCAGTTGTTTTTAGGATTTTTGTAAGATCTTTACGATCCTTGTAGCAAGTTAAACTGAAATCTCAGTTTTGCAGAAGGATTTTATAAAATCTTGGATATTGCCTGTATGGTTGTTGTTTCTCCAGCTGTCTCCCGTGTGACCCTGAGAAACTGTTTTATTGTCAAGATAAAGAAAGCAGAGATTCAAATAAGCTTGCTCGTTGTCCAAACTTTCTCATATGAAAGAAGGAGGATGGAGAGCTAGAGATTGCCAGAAGTGCATCCTCTGGCCATGATAACAAAAATTCTGTATATTTTGGCAAGCACAGTGACCGATTTGAATAACATGAATTCTTTGCTAAGTTTTTGAAAAGAGCAATTTTTTAGTCTCAATATTAAACATGCTGAGATTTAATTGATCAGTAATGCAGCAAATACTGAAAATACCTACATTCAAATATGTCATTTCATTATTTCAAAATGCATACTTATGTGATACTTACTCCCAGAAAAGATCTGAGATGTTTTATGGACCATGTTAATTGGGAATCATGTGATGCTCCTGAGAGTCTGTAAAATAAAATACAATGGGTTTATGACAGCAGTCAGCTGGCCCACTGCACAATAAATGCTTCTCACTTGTAAAGGACATTAGGACATTTCTGTAGTTCCTGTCAGATTAGCATTTGCCATAGGGTAAAATATTTGAGTACCAAAGACAATTCAACTGTTGAATACAGACAGCAAACGGGCTATTTTGAAGGAGAAAAAGCCAGATAATCAGGCAGAACTAACTAGTCCATGGACCAGGTACAGTTAACACAGGTACACAGGGGTGAAGTGTTTTTTAAAAAAGATAGTTGGAAACTTTGGGATAGTTGGGAACTTTGCACGGGCTGTCTAAAACAGGATGTTCAACAGCATTCTGGTTAGTGACAGAAGTCAAGGGTCAGTGTTATTTCCAGCTAGTTAAAGGAAGATTACCAAACCTGTCGATCTGATGAATTTCCATACGCAGGTGGTCTATGCTCCTGAGTGAACAGAATGCTTCATGTGAACAGAAGTTGCATTACTTTTGTTGCTACATACATGACATCTCCTAAATGTGGTATGAACAGAAGACTGTCATGTGTGGCAGCTGCTGTGTCTGAAGACTATTTACATGTGTCTTATCTATGTACAATTTGGTCAGTTTTGGAAGAGTAGCCACTGATTGTGCTTCTGATATAGGTCTGTGAAAGCAAGATTCGTTTCCCATGATGCTTCTCTGCTGTTAAGTAACAGTGAAATCATGAGCATTTATTGCTCCAAGCCCAAGTCAGGACCAGGACATTCTTGACTGTCAGTTACCCATGTTTCAAACTCCCTAGTGAAGCAAGGCACTAAACATGCAGGGCACTTGAGGGTTAAGGTACAGTTCTGGGATGTCTCCCTTACTGTGAAATGGGAAAGTGACTGTCTTCTTTCAGTGGCTCAGAGAGTTGGAGAAGGATATCAAGAGGGAAGCAGTGGTTCTATGTTTCCACATGGGGCAAAGAAAGCCAGATCCTCTTCTTGGCCAGCACTGGTAAGAGAAGAGTTGAAGCAGAAGATATAAAAAATGAGTGACTGACAGACCTTACCTGTACTGCTCCCAAAACTGGGAGACTTTACAGTCACAGTGTGTCAACAAGATGTCATGGGGGATTCCTTATGATTTCAAGATACCACTAATCTCCCATAGATCCAGTGTCAACAATGCTAGGTGTATGCAGACGCCTCAAGAATTCACCTGAAATGACATTAATATCTATATTTAGTTAGTCAAATTGCTTTCCTGTATTTAGACATCTGTATTTATTTGTATGTTCTCTGATTCTGACAGATACCACAAGGTATTCAATTCCGTGCTCTAGTGGTTTTAATTCATTTTTGAACTCTCTGTCAGGATGAAATTAATCTAGTCCTAAAAACTCTCTAGTTTTCTTTAGTACTTTGTTGCTAGAGATGACCCTGAATTTTGACAAACAGAGCATCTCGTATACCAGATTGTATTACATGAAAAGCTGTTGAATTGCTGATGGCAGTGTACATATCCTTTACAGATCCTAGAAAATGTAGAACTATTTCCAGACTGCCCTGAAGAAAATAGCGTTGCAGCACTGTATCTGCAATGCAGCTCAGTACATTGCTGAACCTCATGGGAAGGAAAGATGAATGTACTTTAAAATGTGTGTAATTTCAGTCTCTCATACTCTTAGAACTATGAGACCCAAGGTGTGACTAGCCAGTCTCCAGGCTTTAAGATGTCTGTGGTGGTCTATGCGAGGCTAATTGCAATTAGATGGAGGTCAGGTCAGGTGTAGAACCCCTCCTGCCATGTTTTGGCTTTCACTTAGGAGCATGTTGCTTTTGGATGTGTCTCATCGTGCCATTTAAAAGCTAACATTCTAAATCTCTCTGGGTTGCTCCACCTTTGTGAGTCCCCAGGATTTACTCACTGTCTCTCACTGTTTCAGAGCTGTTTGTCCTGAGCAGTTGCATGTAGCAGTGTGCAAGGATCTTGACCTGCTGTTGTAGTCATCAGCAACAGGTGATAATGTTATAACCCTTCTTCCACTAATATTTTGCCCCTTTGTGTTCACACTAACTCTTCAGTTACACTAGTATAAAACATTTTTTATGTTTTCCACAGTTCTGGAAGATTCTTGGGAACTGATTTTCTGATGTAGGCATTTTGATGCCTGCCAGCATGAAAATGCCTTAAAACATAACAAAGGGAAAAAAAGTAAATAAATAAACACAACAAACAAAATAAATAAAAAATCAAAATAAATAAAAAAAAGGTTTTATCATTTATAGGTTTGATACCTTTAATCAAACAAAGGGAAATTTGCAGCTGATATAGTGTTTGCCTTATACAATTGTTTTGTGCATGCAAATTGCATTGCTTAAGCAATTAATTCTGTGTCTTCTGATATTCTGTCTAGGGATTGCTGTTTTTCTTTGATAAGAAGGACGTCTGGAGCCTAAAAGCAGAGTATCAACATTCTACAAGCTGTGGGAAGGTACACTGTACCCTGCTCAAGCTGATAATGTAGACACTGTAACAAGGTCAATGTGATGATTAGAAACTTAGTAAGCAGTAGATTATTTTTGTAAACAATTTCTTGACCATATATGGGACCTGACCTATTTAGTACACAAACTTTTGACCAGATAGCAGCTCCCAGTGGGACCTTATGACCAACAAAGATCTTTGCAAGAACCCTATAGTACTTCAGTGCATGCTGTGAGAAAAAGGAAAATGAAGGGTGCTCTTCTATGTATATAAGCGTGAGGATGAATCTCTTATGTAGAAGATTTTTTTTCAAATAACATTGTGATGTAAGAAAGTACAAGATCAAAACTGGGTCACTCACCTAAAAAAGAAACTGTCCTTCAGACACTTCAACATTATACATGTCATGCTTGGCTGATTGCTTCTTTTAGGTCTCCTGTCACAGAACAAATGGAAATAGATTCTTTCTGTAACACAGAACAAATGTGGCCTCTGGGTACAATCCTGTGACATTTTGTGAACAGATATATTTTTTTCATGATGTCAAATTCTTAGTGATTTATTACCTGAAGTTTTTATTCCCATGTTCCTTTTTGTATGTAGGTTTGGTTATTGTATGTTGATATATGCTTACTTTCAGCACTGTTTCATTTACTTAAGACAGAGGAACATATGTTTAATAATGGTATAAGGCACTGCAGCACTCTTAAAATGAGAAGGACCTTAATGTTAAGATGCATGTCCAAAATAATCTACTCATACACTCTCATTGACAACATTTGATCTTGGCTTATCACAGTGAGCTCCATTCTAGATTAAAAGCAAGAACTTTGGAAATCTATTTTGTGAAGATACTGTGAACTCTATTGAAAATATCTTTGTCAGTTCCACATAAATTCTTTCATTACCTTAGGGTTTTGAATGTTACAACAACTGTGAAAGAATGATGGAGTCAAAAGCTGTACAGCAAACTGTTTTCCTTGAGGCAAAGTGACTTAGTTCATTCCTTATTTTTGAAGATGCTGAGAATTCTTGGCATGCTCGTGGACACAGAAATAGCAAACGAGAAAGCGGTGTTATGCAGGAATCAAGGTAGTATCTGTATTTCTGTAGAAACGCACAAAATATAGTGCAATGAAAGAAAGAAATTGTGCAATCCCACCTGGAATTCCCTGCAGAAAGCTTGTCAAAGCAATATAGGCCAGGTATTTCCCTTTTTTCATTCTAGGAATAATCTGTACGTTTTAGGACGTTTCTAGTATCTTCCCAGATAGATGGAAGCAACATGAGTAATGGAAAATAAAATAATCTCTTTTTACAAGTTTTTTGTTTGTTTGTTTGTTTGTTTAATTTAATGAGTAATTATCAGAATAGTTGTCCTCAAGCTTTTTTTTTCTTTTAAAATTTTCAGCCAAGTTATCGTTTTCTATTATAACACTTTCCTGCTTTGACTGAAGTAAAGGAAGCTCTGAAGAAAGATAGCTGGGGAAAACGTGCTCATGAAACTCAGGGTGCGATTGACTGCTGGGCTTACACGTAGAGGTTTTGTGAACAGGGTCAGAAGGAGTTCAGGGGTATATTCTCTGAGAATAGAGCAGGATCTGACCCATGTTGGACAAAGCTGGTTCCAACTGTTTCCAAAGCCACTGGCTAAAGCTGATTTAAATAGTGATGCTGGTGTTGTCTCTCTGATAGTACATTTAAGAAAAGATAAGTGAAGCACAGCAGCTGTGTGAGAGGTGAGGGGAGAAAAACAGGAGAGAAAAATCTGTGCAGCCACCAAGGTCAGTGAAGAAGAAGAATGTGCTTAAGGCACCAGAGCAGACATAACCCTGTAGCCTGAGGAGAGCATGGAGAATCTGGTTGCCCCCCAGTAGAGCGTCTACTACCATGTCAGAGCAGACATCTATTCTGCAGCTTGTGGAGGATCCTAAAGGAAGCTGTAGCCTGTAAAGAACGCATGTGGGATCTGGTAAGAGAGTAATAGACACTATATTATATATATATATATATATTTATTTTTTTTTTTTACTTCAGATCTAAAGATCTACCACAGAAGTTTTTCCATTAGGAACACCTTAATACAAAACTTGCTTATATAAACCCTGAAGTATCATGCCTCTCTAGTATTCTGGTGGAGCTGAGCTATAGTTATAGTATACATTCATCCAAAAAGCAAAACCAGAACAAAAATAAATAAATAAATAAATAAACATCCCACAAAATTTCAAGGGGTGAGAAGAGAGGCAAAGCAAATGAAAAAAAAAAAAAAAAAAAGCACATATTTAACTTAATATTTAGACTATGCACAGAACAAAAAGGGATTACTGGATTCAGAATTTCTATTGAGGTGTTTGCTTATACATTTAACTAATGACTATTTAAACTATTATCTTTCTGAAGGGAAAGGATAAGAGGCTATAAGCACAACCATATGAGATAAAATTATCATAATTCCATCTTAAATTAAAAAACTTCACACTGTTTACTCAGTAAATAACTGTATTGTATTCTGGAGAGAATAACAGCCCTGGTTCTTTGTATTTATAAGCTAGGTGTTTCAGCTTTGAAGGACTTGCGGAGATTTCAAAACAGAATTGTCCTTGAAACATCTTCTTTCAAGCAAATTTTGACAGCTTCTTGCTCTCTGTAAATAAGTATAGCTAGTTGTCTATCACTCTTCTGGAGTTATAATGCACTTACCACCATAAAGCAGATACCACTTCCCAGTGCAGAGAGGAGAGAGATTTTCTAATCCATGATGTTTGAGGGCCTAGTTTCTTTATTGGATTTAAGTTCTGAATCATTTTTTTTCCCTTAATATCAAAGCCCAGCAGGGCCAAAATCATTTAGGAAAATAATGCCTTAATCTTCCTTGAAGGCTTTTTTATAGCCAGGAAAACTCTTGGGAAACAGCTAGAATACGCTATTTTGAGCAGAAAATTGTCTTAATAACTCTTCCTAGAGTGATTTTTCCATATCTTTTTAATATGGGATATAGCATATATACTTCAAAGAGTTATTTTTAGCTGTGTTGTGTTACGTTTTCCACTCTGAAGCATATTTTATATGTACTAGTTGTTCCAAGTCCTTGCAGGTCCTTCTTGTATTGCCTCCACTGAACTCTAGAATAGTTTGGATGTTCTTTAAATGAGACACAGTGCCTCTGTTTCCTCTTTGATGATGTTTCTCTTCAAGAGAGTTATTTCATCAACCATTTATTTTGCTCAGTATGAAGAGAACAACTGGACATGAAAAGCTGTGGTCTCTTAGAGTGTAGAATTTAGAAAACGTTCTATGAAGATGTCATAGTTTTATGATTTTTTGTTTGTTTGTTATCAGCACTACACATCATAACATCGTATAGTGCACTGGGAGTTAGAGAGTTGATGCTCCAGTTCTGTGGAGCATCAATAGTTCTGGGTATAACTGCCTCAGAAGAGAACTATGTGCTCCAGAGGACTTTGCATTGCTTTGTGTTTTTCTGTTTTCTGCTCAGAGGGAAAGATAAAACTGTTGGCAAGTCAAGATCCCTTCCTTTCCCCTTTCAGACTGTCTCAGCAGCATATGTGCTCCTAGCCATCTTGCCTTCAGCTTTAGAGTAAGGCCTTTGATTTTTGGACATTCTCATTTTATTTGATTTACTATCTCCAATTCCAATTGTATTGTATTATATTATTTTCGCATTCTGCATACTTATTCAAGTAAGTTAGTTTTCCTCCTCAGATCTCTGCTGATGTTTTGCATTTAAGCCCATCTTCCTGCCCTTTTCCCCTTTCCCAGGGTGTGGGTCTGTGGGTCCCCTCACCCCATTAGTCATGGATCTGGGTGAACTGTCCCATAAATGGGTGACAGTAGGAATTTAAATTTTTTTATTAACATTTAAAACACACAAAAATGCAGCACTTTTCTTTTGAAGTTGTAAAGACCGATAAATTATAGATGACGTATGAAAGAATGTAGTTACATTAAGAGTCTTTCATTTCTTGGTTACTAATTCAAAACCAACCTATAACAATATTGACCATATTGACTGAAGAATATGTAAAATACTTGTTTAAAATATTTTTTTAGTCCTCTTCTTAGCTGCATTCACAAGATCACCATGCCAGTAATTGTTGCACATTATCAGTCATTAATGATTATTTTTAGGATGTATTTAAAGAAGTCAAAATTTTCTAATGACAGAATCACAGAATTTTAGGGGTTGGAAGGGACCTCTAGAGATTATCGAGTCCAACCACCCTGCCAAAGCAGCTCCCTAGCCCAGGTTGCACAGGTAGGCATCCAGGTGGGTCTTTAACATCTCCAGAGAAGGAGACTCTACAACCTCTCTGGGCAGCCTATTCCAGTGCTCCATCACCATCACTCTAAGTTCCCATGCACATTTGTGTGGAACTTCCTATGTTTCAGTTGCTGGGCATTTCTCTCGTCCTATCACCACACACTTCTGAGAGGAGTCCAGCCTCGTCCCTTTACCTTCCATTCCTCCAATATTTATAGATGTAGATCAGATCCCCTCTGAGTCTTCTTGTTTCAAGGCTGACCAGACCCAAGTCTCTCAGCCTTTCCTCATACGAGAGGTGTTTCATGCCCTTTATCATCTTTGTGGCCTTTCCCTGGACTCTTTCAAGGAGATCCTGATCTTATTAGTACAGGGGAGCCCAGAAATGGACACAATACTCCAGAAATCATAACATCTCACTAATTCTCTCAGCAGGCTAATAATAATGACAAAAAACAAAAACAAACAAAGAAAAAAAACATGTAATACAAGGTAAATTTTTTTCTGACATGAAAAATATATGCTGAAGGAAAATATTTTTATTTGAAGAAAGTTAATTAAACAAAATGCTAAAAACAAGACAAATCAACAAAATATACTGTAATAATTAATATTGGATTTGAGAGGAAAAGTCTTCTGGATTATTTACTTAAAAACAAAATTTTGTGTCAGTTGTTTGATGTTATCTTGCGGAGCTGCTGTCAGCTAAAACATGATGATTTATTTGACAGTGTCTAAACAATACTCTTTTTCTGTCCTTGTCTACAGTGCGAGTCTGCTGACCAAAGCAATATTTCTATAATGCTAGAAACAAAGTGACAGAAAATCTTTTGAGAATACAAAAGCAGACTTTCCACCAATATATGGATAAGAGTTATTCAGTAACACAGTTATTTGTACCTGAAGATGTTCAGATGACACAGTGATTTTCTTAGAGTCAGTTTATGTTACTTTACAGAATAAAAATACTACTTTTCCTTCCAGAATGAAAAAGTCATGCATCCGAAAAAGTGGAAGAAAGACAAAAGATGGTAAAACGCCTTCTGGATCTCTATAGATCTCTATAATATGTTTTTTTGTTTTGTTTTTTTGTTTTCCCTGAATTCCTGGAAGTACCTCTGATCTGACTGGTTTACAGGTACCATTCCCAAGAGACAACTTATTGACAACTTAACTATATGTGGCAGCTATGTCTCAGCTTATTTCATAACCACAAAATCTGGTGTGCTGATGCATATAAAACAGTAATCAAAAGAGTAAAAGCAATGCTGTATTTATTCAGAACTGGCTCAGGAAAGCACTGCCTAGCTATGCAGTTATAAAGAAGCTAGCTTCTAACTCTGAGTGGCTGTCATTTTGGGACACATCAAGAGTAGTTGTTTTCTTTTTTAAAAGGCAGGATGTTGGGAAGTATAAATTCCCCCTTCCCCTTAAAGTTTTAATTCTGCATTAAAAAAAAAAATAATCCAGATTTCCTTGGGATAATGAGAAGTAACAAAGGTAAACTGTATTTTCTAAACTGATAAGAAGGTATTTCATGTAAAGGGCAGACATAAGAGATATGGAAAAAATACTGAAGACCAATTTGCTCTAAAATTTACAGAAAGGTCTCAAACACCCATAAATCTTTTCAGCTTTGTGATTTGCTAGCTTTGAGATCCTTTCCAGACTTATTCTCATGAAACAGGTATTTCAGTGGTGGTGAGTTTTTCCATCAAATAAACAAAATAATCGTATTTACCACAGAGACCATTGAAATACTTTAGTTACTTCTTAGTGTCCATCATCTGAGTCACTCTGGTTCTGGTTATGAGACTTCTTAAAATCACCTCAGTTGAACCAGATAATCATTTTGGGAAACATCCCTCTATGACAAATCAGTTTTATGAAAATAATGCAACTTTATCTTGGAGAGAACTGCAAGTGTAAGGTGAATGCATGGTGCATAGACACGTTAACTGTGGAATGCAATCAGAATGCAGGTAGGATAAATCTTGTAATACAAAAGAATGGAAAGGTTTTCCTGTCCTTCAGATTCAGTCAGTGACATCAGTTTCTTTGCTGTGAGTTACGATAATTGCTTCTAATTCTACTTTTATTTGAAATAAGTAATGTAGGGCAAATAACCCCAAGGAAAGCACTTCAAGGAAATGCACCTCAAGGAAATAGTGCAAAAAGTGGTATATTTTTGGTAGGCTTTAAGTAGATGGTATACAAATAAATAGCAAAAGAGATTGGCTCACCTTGATGATGGTTGAGGCTTGCCAATAACTCCACCAGGGAGGGATCTCCAACAAGAGATCCTTCCCTGCTGGTGGTCAGCCCTTAAATGGGGTCTTGGGAGAGGTGGAGTCAAACTCCACCCCTTCCAATCACACTCAGTTGTGCCCCTGCAGCTGACTCAGGGCTTGCCTCAAGTGATCAATCAGTGGTTCAGGCCATGATTCAACAGTTCCCATACAAGTAATAACAGCTTTTATCTGTGATTCTTCACCTTAAGTACAAAAATTGTGACCAAAAAAAAAATAATAAATAAAACAGCCAAAAAGAAAATCAACAAAGACAACTCAGATGAGAATAAGATATACTAGACAGCATTTACTGTCCCATAGGTGTAGCTTACTAAGTGTATAGTTAATATTAACAGAGATATCCTATTACTGAAGGACATTAGATGTTGAGTATGAATGTATTTCCTTCTTTGTCTGTTATAAAAATGTTCTTTTAAAGTACAGAATCTGGATAATTGAATTGTCTCTATCAAAACTCTGTCATGATACAAAAGGGGAGGGAAGTTACCTGGCTATGGTAGTGAAAGTATTTGTGATGTAGTCCTGCATGAGGTCTTAGTTGCCAGATTTGAGAAAAAGAAATTTGATGGACGGACCTCTGGCTGAATAAGGAATTGGCTGGATGGTTGCACTAAGAGAGCTGCATTCAGTGGCTCAGTTCCAAGTGGAGACCAGTGAGTGGCATTCCTTGGGGAATGGTGTTGGGATCAGTGTTGTTTAATGTCATTGTAGGCAACATGGACAGTGGGATCAAGTGTACCTTCAACAAGTTTGCAGATGACACCAAGCTGTAGTGCAGTTGATACACTAGAGGGAAGGGATGCCAACCAGTGGGACCTGGACAGGCCTGAGAGGTTGGCCTATGGCAACCTCATGAAGTTCAACAAAACCAAGTGCAAGGTCCAGCACCTGGGTTGGGACAAACCCAAGCACAGGTACAGATAAGGTGGAGAATGGGTTGAGAGCATCCTTGAGGAGAAGGATTTGGGGGTATCAGTTGATGGAATGTTCAACAGGAGCTGGAAATGTGCACTTGCAATCCAGAAGGCAAACCATATCCTGTGTGCATCAAGGGAAGCTTGGCTAGGTAGTTGAGGGAGGTGATTCTATTCCTCTAATCTGCTGCCATGAGACTTCACCTGGAGTAGTGCTTGTAACTCTTTAAATAAATCACCATATAAAACATAACATTTTAGTGACGTTTAGAAGCAAGTGTTCAGTAGTAAAATGTATCTAATTCCCTTTTTGAAGAAACAACTGTGGGAAACAATAATAGTATTTTGAGGTGATGAAATTGATTAACTTGGAGTGTGAACTGTCTAAATTCTGAGAGAAGTCACAGTGCTATGGAGAAGTCAGTGTAAAGTTAGTCTCTAGTCATTCTACCATATAAATATTATAGAATTTCATACTTGGTAACAAAACAAAAAGTAGTACAGTAATGGAAATTCATGCTAGGTAGAGAATATATTTAACATATAGAAAAGTTTTCTGTATTTTTAACTTTGTAATTTCATGCTTCAGATGACAGTACATTATGGATAACAAAAGGTAAAATGATGCTGGGTTTCAGTGAAATAGAAAAGCATTTGGACAAAAAAATGATAGGGTTATTTTTTTTTCTTATAATAATAATAATAAAAAGAAATTACCAGTATGTTTGATGGTTCAAAAATAATCTGAATAAGATCAAAGAGGATTTACAGTTAACTCCTAGCTTGTCCACTTTTCTGTCTCCTTTCAACTTGCAGATTTCACAAAATGTTAGGAATATATGTTAGATACTTGTTATTGCATATGTTATTTAGTGTGACTAGTGTGATTAGGCTGATATTGGCAGTATCTATCAATGAAATAAACTACATAATATTAGTAGTCAGAATTAAGGTATGAAATTGGTTATCCTCATCTTAATAATAAAAACGATCAGTAATGTTCAGTGCAAAAATAGAAGTGCCAAGAGATTAATGTCCATCATTACAAAACAAAAGATATCTATCAATAAATGTACTTATAAGAATAATTTTACACATTAAATCTCTTTGGATTTGCAGGAGCTAGTTTTTGGGAAGATTGCCGGCTTAAACTGTGGTTTGGATGGAAAGTGTTAATGAATGCTTAATCTCACTGCTAGGCTGTCTCTGATGACATTTAGTTGACATTATGATCAATGGCAATGATATTAGGTCAATGACTGTATCTTAAAAATCTAATCTGTAGTCCTAAATTGTATTAAGATATTAACAAATATCAGCATTAAATACATCGCAAAATAATCCTTGGACACATGCAGACCGACCTTTTAAATGTGAGAATAAAGTAGAATCTTTCCATAAAATGGCAAAGGAGAGGTAATTTGTTATTTCTGGTTGGGTATAAAATGTGCCAATTGGGATTAACTATCTGGAGATTTTCTAATTTTTGGAGAAAATAATAGGAAAGCATCTCACCTCCTTTGATATTTAAGTTTCCATAATATTCAACATATTATTGATTTCCATACTCCTGAACTGTTGTCTGTTCATTTCCAAGGCTTTTTTTTTTTTTTTTTTTTAAGTACAATAAATAAGCAGATAACTCAATATGAATTAAAATATTTAAAGCTAAACTAACTTAATAGTAGATCACCTTGATTTCAGGGATGGGAAAATGAACAGCAAAGACAAAAGATAGCTATCTTTAAGTGAGAAAATCAGATGGGAAAGAATACATATTTCTCTGATGAAATACAAGTGTAAATTTTGGCAAAATTTCTTTGAGATAATCATTTATGAAGATGCATCGACCAATTTTATCAATAAATCCCAATGAATTATGTTAAAATCAAATTACCAACAAGTTGTACACAATGACTAAGCATCTATTTTTCATTCCTGTTTGTATGTGTGTGTGCATCTTTTTCTAGTTGAAGTATTTATTGTAACTTTTGAAGTATGATTACTAGGCTCATTAATTTATTTTTAAACAATTTCATGATATATTACATTTCTGTATTCTATGTTATTATAGCCAAAGTAATAGAAATTTTTAATATGATTTTTCCATGTGCCTCTTTGAACTGAAAAGTTAGCAGTGATTTATTTCAACTTAGCATTCATTTTTTTCCATTCCCTACGTGGATTTATCTTTGTTATATTAAAATATAGGAACATTAATAAAACCATTTTTAAAATCATTTTTCATAGGGAACAGAAGAAACATGAGAAAATCTTAAAGATTTGGAAAGATGAATAATAGTGGTTCTATAATTTCAGAAAAAAATAATGTCAAATAGAAAAGAAATTTAATAACTAACATTTATCTCAGAAGGGAAAAAGAAAAGAGTGTGAGAGAGTGAGATAAAGTAAGCAAATAAGAAATCAATTGAAAAGAAAATTGAATATCTTTTAAGACACGTGAACTTTAACAACAAATTTTACCACTTTGGTGACACTTATGAAATACAAATTTCTGTATTCTGATCTTAAAACTGAAAAGATAAAAAATGTAGTTAGAAACAAAAGTCATCCAGATAAAACAAAAAGTGTATCACCTAATATCTGAAATTAAAACCTGGAAAAAAAACCTCTGCTTACAGAAAGAAATGAAATAATCAGAAGAGAATTTACTAAGCACACATTCTCCTATCTCTGTTAAATGAATGTTTAATCAAAACAGAAAGGAAAAAGTGCTTAGAGTCTCAATACGAAACATTACATTCACAGAGAATTTCTGAAACTTTCTTTGGTGTAGTTAGTAAGCTCGGTATTGTTCATTGTCTCCTTTTCTCTCTGTCTATGGATCTTTTTAAAAGTTCTGTTACATAGGTTTTGACAAATAAAGTGGCACTTTAAATTCTAAAAGGGCCATGACATCTACTCTTTGTATTCCTGAAGTCTACTAAAGTATCAGTGTGTTAATAAAACGAAGAAGATTTTTATGCATGTTTACAAAAACAGATAGCTCCAGTACTTATCCTCCTAATGTCACAAATAACCTCTGTAGAGATTTTGTGGAGCATGTTTTTTTTTGTAAAAAGTCAGCAAAATCTGACTGAAAACACTTATATTTTTTGTCTTCTCTTTGTGTTAGAAGTTAAAATAGTTGAATAATGTAACTCTACTGATGTTTCAAAAAACTTCCAATGGTTTCTTTCTTTTTTAAGGAAACTCAGTCCTGGAAGACAGGTATGATACTTGCTTCCTTCCAGTTCTCAGGAGCCTTTCATAGATAATGATGACTGCTTTAAACCCCCTTTTTTATGGAGATTTTCTTATGTGACTTAAATAATCCTTTGTTGTTGTTGATCTGATATATTTGTAAGTAATAAGAAAGTCACTGGCCTATATTTTTCTAGTCATAATATGAGAAATACATCATGATATTATTTTCCTTTTCTTTGACATTTTCTCTGCTTTCACCAGCAACTTATTGTTCCTTAATGTAGTAAAATATTGCCAGAAATACCATGCTAGTATACTTTTGTCTTCAAATGAGCTTTTCAGCAGCTCTATCATGATGCTGTTTAATACTCACTCAAATGGTACCCCTTCTATTCAGGTATTTATAGTCAGGTTTTTGGCTTAGAGATCAGATATTAGTTATTAGTCTATAAAAGGTACACCTACATTATATAATTCTGTATTTTGTCTTATGTAATTTTTGTTCTTCCTGTGTGATATTCTGCTCTTTTTTCCATAACGTTTTCTTTTCAACCCCATCAGCAAAGCTCTGTGTTTGCATGACAGTAACAAATGAAAAATGTATACCATGACCAGAACTTGAAAACAAAAATGGTATTTTGCTAACATTTTTCATCTTCATACAAACCTTGTTTCTCTTAACATCATAAAATGAATTCCATATTTTTTTCTTTTCTGCACATAGTTTCAATAATTACTTATATTTAATACATTCTCTACTGGTTTTTTTTTTTCTGAAGACTATAATTATGAGTAAATCCTCATTACAAACATCTTCAGTATTAAGAATATCATAGTAAAAATAACAGTATATAAATCTCTGCATATTATTTGTTACATTGTGCCTATATTTAAGCAAAATAAATAAATAAATAAATGCTTGTTTATAAACCTGTATTTGTTATTTATATTGTTACAGACTTTTTGAAAATTACAGTGAAAATAACCATGTATTTTAATGTGATGAAATGTCTTGCTCCAATTTATAGGAGGGAGAGGAAGTGCTTTTGACATATGTGTACCCCACAGCAAGATTAAGACACAAAATGTTAGCCTGACCAGTTTACTGCAAATTCACTCACCTCCTAGATAAATCAGTCTTATTGCAAAAAATGCCTCAAAAAGCAAGCTTTGAGTCAACAAAGAAAAGAAGATTTCAGAAAAATATGTCTAAATAAGACAATGACTGGAGAAAGAAGAATGTCACACCAAAATTCAGGAAAAACAAAAAGGAAGATCCAATGAATTATAGACTGATCAGCTTTGCCTAAGTCAAAAGAGAGGTCATGGAGAAAATCCTCATGGAAAATGTCTCTAAGTACTTGCATGGGGACTGCTGAGTCATGGCCTGAACCACTGATTGAGCACCTGAAGGAAAGCCATGGTCAGCCTTGGGAGTACAGGTGAAGGCAGTTCACCTGCGTGACCAAAAGGTCCACCCCTCTTAGACCACATTTAAGGGCTGACTTCCACTAAAGAAAGGTCTCTTCTTAAAGGTTCTTCTTTTTAGAGTTTTTTCCCTGCAAGCTTAGATCCTTGGAGATGGGTGGGCATTCATTTTTCCATCCTTCTGTAGAATCTGTTTGTTTGCACTGGTCCTTTTGCCGTTATAGTCCTTTAAAAATATTGTACATAAAAAATATTTCTCATTTTTGGAGTGTGAGAACTACTGTTGAACAGCAGTTGACAATGCTATTTTAACAGTTCTCATTTGTTAATTCCTAGGGGTTTAGGTTCTTGTCTGCTCAATTGCTCATGTGTGTAGATGTAGCTATCTTCCACAAGAGCCAAAAGCAGGTTACCTCTCAAAAGCCCATACAAACAAAAGACTGGATGTACCAAATCTAAAGGATGCCATCTTGCCTGTTTAAATTCTTCTCACCCTGGTTGTGACAGATAGAAGAAACAAGAATGATGTGGCTAGCACCAACTTCACTGACACGTAGACTCCAATTGGTGGTCAAATAAATAAATGTAAGTTTTAATGAAAGTTTGCAAAGCTAAAGTGATGACTGAAGCATCTGAAAGACTGCTATCATGTATTGTGTCTGAGAAGTTAATAGCCATTTGCCAGGATTTTTTATTTTTTTATAGTTCTCTCTTTTTTTTTTTTTTTTGTACTGAAACACTCACAGTCTGTAAACACATTGCTGTAATGGATGTGAAAGGATGCTTCAAAACATTAAGAAAAGTACCTCCTCCCTATTAAGAAAATAACAGTAGGTCATGTGGTTGTATAAACAGCAATGGGAATTTGTTTCTAAAGTAAAAATTTGCAAATGAGCTTAAAGTAAGAAGTGAAAACAAAATAGTTTAGTGCAGAAGTCTTTAGCGTCCATTTATATAGAATCGTTTTTCTCCCCCTATTGTTTGCCGAAGCATCAGATCAGCAGATATTTTCACAATTCTGAGTAGCTGTCTCCTCTCCAGAATTTATTTGAAGGAATTAAAAATGTTTCTTTCCTATTCTTGCAAAACAGATATTATTTCATTGAGCATTTCTTCTATGACCAAATTACATCTCCAAGCTTTTTAAGGGAAAGCAATTATCCTGGTGTTGATCTTGCGTTGAAAAGTTTATGAAAGTACGGTGATTTCATGTTGCTGTCTAGCTGGACTACACACTACTCTATCATTCTCACTTCTCAAAGTAATTGGAAAAGAAAATATGACGAAAGAGAGCTCAGTGGCTGAGATTAGTTATCAATTAAATTAAGAGGAAGAACAGACTCAGCACAGGGAGATTAATATTATTTGGTGTCTGTTAATAACAGGCAAGATCAGTGAAAACTAAAAGCAAACTAAAATCACTGTCCTTTTTTACCTTCTTTTTTACTGGAGCTCCAGTCAGTGCATAGCACTTTGTAATCTGCTGTTCATTCATCTTCAGTGTCTTGCACTGCTCAAGTGCAGGGTCCCGCTCATGCACCCTCTCAAATTTGTTCTGCCTGAACTCTCCTCAGGCTGCAGCTTTTCAGGCACCACTCCAACACAGTTCTGTACCATGGGGCCCACTCTCCAGGAGCTGCTCCGCACGCTTCCCCAGAGTCAACAGCTCTCCTAGCCCTCCTGCCCCAAAGGCACCAATGGTGCTACTGCAAGGGCTTTCCATGGGCTGTGCCAACCATGAGCTGTACCTCCTACAGGATTCATCCACTGCTGCCCCATGGGCTCCTATGCGGCTTCATGTAGAGGTCTGCTCCGTGTGTTGCCTGTGGGCTGCAGAGGGACAATCTGCTCCTCCTTGAACCTCTCCTTGGTTCCAGGAAACTGCTGCTCCACACCTGGAGCAGCTCCTGCTCTCCTTCTGTACTGACCTGAGTGTCTGTTGGCATGTTATTTTTTTTTTTTTCACCCACTTTCTCACTCTCCTTTCCTGTTGCTATTGTTTAGCAGTCTTATCTTTCTTAAGTATGCTGTTTGTTTGGCACAGCTGTATCAGTACTGAAGATTTTCTTTAGTAATGTTATTTTGCTTCTGGGACTAATTGTAAATAATTAATAATAATCACTCTGAAGGTGTTAATGTGCAATACGCACCTATTGGACAATCTTTATTTACTTGTGTCAAAAGAAGCAGCGCTTTGGAGGAGTGTGGGCTTTGTTACAATGATATCGTATCCAGAAAGTGTTGTATTGTCCCTTTAAGATAGGAACGTTACATTACACTTACGTCTGCCACATAATATGTGGTGCACCATACATATTTAGTGTTAAAAAAAGCACAGCTGCATAAGTAAGATGCAGTAAATGAACTGTCTAGTTAATTCTACCCTCTAAATAATCAAAACGAAGATATATGAGGGCAATATTGTATACTAGCTAAACTTTCTATTATTATTTATATTGTTTTTTACTACATGAGTGGTTACACATCCTTCATTTGACATGAGCTGAATTTCAGAAATCAGTTTTGTACCATATGATACAAAGGCATACAGATACCTCAGAGTCTGAATAATCTAGTGTCCTGGTGGAGGGAAAAAAAGAAAAACTTCCCAAAGTTTCTCAGCAAATCAATAAGAGCAACAATGGGAGGAAAGTAATAAACACGAAGGAGGCATTCTTTACAGCTCATGGCTATGAGTCTTGTTTGCATATGGGTAAATAATACTGTTCTCATTGATTTATTTATTTATAAGAAATAATTCCACACATTAGGGAAGCATGAAAGTAATTTTTTTTTTTTTAATAATATATATTACCTATGTTATTTTTGTTAGCATAGTTGTTTTTTTTTATAAATTCTTCATAAAGTGTGGTGAAAAACAAATGTACAGTGGATAAATTTTACTAAAAAGTCATCTTTTTAACTGTGTGGTGAAAAGGATATCTGATCAAAATTGTATACTCTATTGTCAGTTTTATTTGACTCAAAGTGTATGCAATGTACACTGTACTACCACACACTGTATGCAGTAAAGAATATGTTCAATGTTAATCTTAAAAAAAATCATGTTTTGTGACAAAGGGAAATTCACATTATTTGATTTGTGTTGTTTCTCAGTATCCATTAATTACAAATCATTAAATGAGGAATTATTCCAAAATATATCGTATATCAAGAATAATTTTGTCAATCTAAGCATAGTTACTTCCCTGATATTTTGATTAAATAATAGTAATCTAAAGATGATTTCTAATTATTTCTTTAATTTTGTAGGTGTTCAGAGGTTTTCAAAAATGACTGGACAATATTTATCAAGCAACATAATGAAATTATGATTCAACAATCTTATGAATTTAGGGTGAAATAACCTAAGTTATTCAATATTTTCTTGTCATTCAGCATCCTTAAAGAATCAAAAGAAGAATTCCAAATACAAATTTAAATAAGGCACTTGATGAAATAAATGAGATAAAATATTCTGACCTATTCACTGTTCAGAAATAAGATTACTGGGGGAAAATAAAGGTCACAGATTAGGGATTCTTGCAGGTACTGCAAAAAAACCTTTTTGTAGAAACTACGATATTTGTAAAATACCTAATAGAAATACTTCAGACTGTTTGAATGCATATCTTCCAACAATCCTGTACAATTTTCCTTTGTAGTCATTGCAAAGAACATCCGTTATTTCAGTTTCCCTTTGCACAACACTAAGAGCTGCCAAATGAGCACATTCCTTCAAAATATACGTGATGAATTTCATTATTTCAGGAACTTAGTCCTATATAACTCAAATATAGGAAGAAGCATATGACAAATGAAAATGAGTCTGATCCCTTAATTTCCACCCTGAAACGTTTATAGTTAAAAAATGTGATTTTTCCTGCATTTTGTCTCCTGGAAGACTTGCACTGGAATAATCTTTTACAGTTAACATTATATATATATATATATTCTGAGGAGAAAAGAAACTTCAAATTATTTGAAACAAGCCATGAATACCGAGACGGATTAATTCCATGCAACTAATGTAGTGGAGGTCTGGAAGAACAATCAAACTCTTTAAACTTTCTTTCAGACTGTCTTGTATATCGTATAAACTTCATATAAAATAGGGCTGCCTACACTTCCTTGTTAACTTTGCACATGAAGAGCTGCATAGACAATTTTACCTTCTGGCTATAAATGTAGCTGCAATGTTTGATATTGAAACTGATATGGAAAAATGCTAGAAGGATGATTGTCTAAACAACGCAAAGCCAAAAACTGAAGTTTTAAAAGTAGAAAAAATTAAAAGATCTTTTTACTGCATAGCATTATATTTTATGTTGAAATAGAACTGAGAGGCAAAACAGTATTTTTCTATATGAGATAGAAATTACATGGCTGTTTAGAGACTGACGACTTTTATCCTACTTTCTCCATCCTGTAAGACAACACATCAAAGTGTCTGTTAAGAGAAGGATTTGTGATATATTACTAGCAAACACCATGGTTTCTTATGATGAGTTTATATGCCCTGAAGTACAGATTTCAAGTTTTTAGTTTATAGCTTTGTGATTATCTAAAAAGACAGGGTGGGTTGGTTGGTTGGTTTTTTTTTTTTGTTTTTTTTTTTTCCTTCAAGTCTACTGTACTTCTTAAGGTTTTGTTTTCCTTCTTCTTTTTTTTTTTTGTTTTCTTTTCCCTTTTAGGAAGTGGGGCAAAAATTGAAGAACCAGAAAATATTAATGAGTCTTGAATTCTGCACTCAGGTAAAATTGATTAAAAAAAAAATGAAGTTGTCTGTCACTCCAGAAACCACTTGACCTCTTGCTACCTTATACTTCCATGTTAACTGACAGATGTTTTATTTGTTGCTGATCAGTACTTTTACTAACTCTAGGATTTTACAGCTTCTCATAGGGCCATACCAATGAGGAATCTGGGGGTGCACAATGAGCCGACACAGTTTAGAACCAGGTCAGCTGACGAAGACTGGCCTTTATGTGAGAGAACGGCTAGAATGTACAGGATGTAGTGATCATGAGATAGTAGATTTCCAAAACTTGCTGGTCAGCATTTAAAGAGTATTTCTTCCAAGCTCAGGATTGGTGTGTCCCTGTGAATAAAAAATCAAGCAAGTGTGGTGGGAGACCTGTGTGGATGAGCAAGGAGCTCATGCATAAACTCAAAGGGAAGAGAAAGGTCCATGAAATGTGGAAAAAGAGTCTGACCACTTGGGAGGAATGTTGTCAGGGCTGCAATGAGGAAGGCCAAAGCCAACCTGAAATTGGATCTGGCTAAGGAGATAAAGGATAATAAGAAAGGGCTTTTTATGTATGTCAACGGTAAAAGGAAGATTAAGGAAAATGTGGGTCCCCATTTAATTGGGGGGGGGAGGTTATTTTGGTAATGGGGGATGCTGAGAAGGTGGAGATATTGAACACCTTCTTAGCTTCTGTCTGTCTTAACTGTGTGAACTTTCTCCTGGGACTCCTGGACCATGGGGGTAAGTGAGAGGGGTTGAAGACTAGAAGGCTCCCCTTTGGTGAGGCCAGAGACGGTCCAAGAATGTCTATGCATCATCAGTGAATATATGTATCCATAGGCCCCACTTGTGCTGAGGCAGTTGGCAGATGTGACTGCTGAACCGCTCTCCATCATTTTCAAGAGATCTTAGATAACGGGAGAGGAATCTGAAGACTGGAGGATATCCAATGTCATTCTAGTCTTCAGAAAGGGCAAGAAGGAGAATCTTTGTAACTACAGGCTGTTATAGGTGTGAAGAGAATGATACACACCAATTGTTGCCAATAGTAAGGAATTTACTGAGCAAGCAAAGCAATAAACGAGCGAAACAGCGCTGGGCAGACGGGACTCTCCGCTCCCCCAGAGGCACACAATGGAGGCCTCCCGTCCCCTCTTTTTATTGTCTCTTATCTCTGCATTCGTGTTTTATCTTTCTCTTCCTGGGCTGCGCCAGCTGTTATTTGGGAGTTGTTCTCTGCCTCCTGGTGTTCAAGATGATGAAGGCTGTAGTCCTCTTCAGCTCCAATCATGTGCACTTAAGAGGAGATTTTCACTTATTTTTCTTTTGCAGTTTCTTAGAAGGTCACTGCTATCTGTTGTTCATTGTTCAGGTGTTAGAATTAAGCGCTGTGGCTCCAGTTTGCACAAACTACCAAGTTTTTAGACAAAACATTTATATATCTATTTTGAGACTTCTTCAAACTACATAGTTCTCAGGAAAAAGCACTGAAAAACACTGACACATCTGTCTCGAGTCAGTTTGATTAACAAGTACAGAACTCATTTTTATCACACAGGCCAGTCAACCTCACCTATTCCCTGGAATGTTTATGGAACAGTGGTTTCTGGATGCTGTCTCCAGGCGACTGGAAGAGAAGTTTATCAGCATGTGTTCACCAGGGGGAGGTCGTGTTCAATCAAGCTGGCAGCCTTCTATGACATCATTACTAGCTGGTTGGATGGGGGGAGAGCAGTGGATGTAGTCTACCTTGATTTCAGCAAAGCATATGACACTGTCTCCTGCAGCATCCTTATAACAAAGTTGAGGAAGTGTGGAGTAGATGAGTGGATGAGGTGGGTTGAGAACTGGCTGAGTGGCAGAGTTCAAAGGGTTGTGATCAGTTGTGCGGAGTCCTGTTGGTTGCCTGTATTTTGCTGTGTTTTTCAGGGGTCCGTGCTGGGTCCAGTCTTGTTCACCATCTTCATCAATGACTTTGATGGGGGGATAGAGTTCACCCTCCCCAGGTTTGCTGATGATACGTAGCTGGGCGGAATGGCTGACACATTGGAAGGCTGTGCTGCCATTCAGCGAGACCTGGACAGGCTGGAGAGTTGGGCAGAGAGGAACTTGATGAGGTTTAACAAGAGCAAGCATAGGGTCTTGCACCTAGGGAAGAGTAACTGCATGCACTGGTACTGGTTGGGAGATGTGACCTGTTAAGGAGGACCTCTGAGAAGAGGAACTTGGATGTCTTGGTTGGTGACAGGCTTGCCATGAGCCAACAGTGTACCCTGGTGCCCAAGAAGGCCATTGGGATCCTGGGGTGCATTAAGAAAAGCGTGGCCAGAAGGTAGAGGGAGGTGATCCTCCCCCTCTACTCTGCCCTGGTGAGGTCTCACCTGAAGTATTTTGTCCAGTTCTGGGTGGCTCCCCTGCACTGAAAAAGACAGGGATCTCCTTGAAAGAGTCCAGAGGAAGGCAGGAGAAAAGGCGCGGAAAACTCTCTTATGAGGAAAGGCTGAGAGACCTGTGTCTGTTCAGCCTTGAAAAAAGAAGACTCAGAGGTGATCTGATCCATGTCTATAATTTTCTAAGATGCTAGAGGCAAAGGGTTGAGGACAGAAGGACAAGAGGAAATTGTCACAAACTGATGCATAGGAAGTTCTGCACAAATGTGCATGGGATCTTCTTCACAGTGTAGTGATGAAGCACTGGCACAGGCTGCATGGAGGGATTTTGGTGTCTCCTTCTCTGGCGACGTTCAAAACCCTCCTGGACACCTACTTGTGCAACCTGATCTAGGGTGCTTGCTTTGGCAGGGGGGGGTTGGAGTCAGTGATCTCTGGAGGTCCCTTCCAGCCCCTACAATTTTGTGATTCTGTGAGCTATAAAACTGGAGGGGTAGGATGGGTTTATGTAGTCCTACTCCCTGGTCCAATTGCTCTGTGTATCTTTTGCTTTGCATATTCATTTATCATTATTACTACTATTATTTTCTATTCCTTTTTTGTTTTATTAAACTGTCTTTATCTCAACTTACAGCTTTTACTTTTCTTGCAGTTTTCTCTCTCATCTCACTGGGAGCTGGAGAGTGAGCAAACAGCTGTGTGCCTCAGAGCTGCCTGCTCAGTTATACCCCAAATGCAATTCCAGCAGGCTTCTGAAATTCAGTGAACTGAGGTTTTGTCCTGTTTTTAGTTCAATTACTCAATTACTTAATAAAAAAATAAGTAAAAATGTAGCACATTCAGCATAGACCATGTTCACAAGATGAGCTTTGTGTAATTACAATATTATTTTCTAATACTGTTATAAAAAAGAATGGACCATGAAACCAAGGTGATAAAAAAATAATAGTTGAACTGCAGAAACAACTGCAACATCAAATGAGGCATCTAAGTCATTTTATCTTCTCTCATTTGACCTTTTTTCACAGTTGGATCTTTAATAGACTGAGAGACAGTAGTAAAGTAATGTACTGTGCTTTCAGACAAAGAATGTATCAGCGCTGGCATAGATTTCATGACCCTGAAGAGTTCAGGTATTTATCTAGCCCTCACATCTGTTTCTTTCTTCTCCCTTTGCCTTCTTAAGTTAAGTTGACTTTTTTTCTCTTTGCCTTAATGCTTTTTTTTTTTTTTTCCTCCACTCAGCTATCACAGATTCTTATTTAAAACCACAAAGAAAATTAAGGTCACCTTAGTTTTATGTACTCTCACTAACTGACATGAATACTGAATTATTCTTCAGAGTAATCTGAAGAGTTTATTTTTATTCTGTAGACTTTTGGAAAAATATGGATAGGTCTATTAATGTGAACTGGATCATTAATGTGCCTGAAGTTAAACATGAGTTTGAAAAGAAAGACCTTATGCTCACAACACAGTAAGACTGCAGTGAGCATGCAGATATACCAGAGTGAAAAATTATGCTGCAATTATCTAATATCCGAGGAACACTTAACTCTTCCAATGGAGAAGAGGCTGTTTATATTGGTATGTCACATTTTTTCCTATGTCTCTTTGTGGATAATATGCAGACTGATTTACAGATATATTAAAAAACTTAGAATTTAGATGTCTGGTTATAGAAATGCAACCTGGTAAGCTCTAAAGTCACAGATCATGGAACTCATGACAGAAATATACCCTGAATAACTATTTCTGAACAGTAAAATAGCCCAAAGGAACAGAAAGAATAATATATACATTTTTTACACTTTCAGAAAAGCAGAATAAGTATTTCACAATAATAAGCTGAAATACTTTATTGTCTTCCTTTCTCAGCTTTCTTGGCTACAAATACATTATGTAAAAAAAGATTTATAATGTAAGGAGAAAGACCAACAGTTTCATAAGCTTCAGAGAGCAGGACTAACACCTGTATCTTCCTTTGTGAAGTTGTATGCAATTACACTGATACACTATGAATCTTGTACCTACTACTTCAGTGTTTTATTATTATTAGTATTTATTTTTGAGAGTTTTTGTTCATTTTTTTGTTTTGTTTTGTTTTTAACCTGTTTACAGTCTCCCACTTTTAAAAATTTGCATTTATTTTCTTTTCCTGAAGAGAAAACATTATGAAAATTTACTTAATTCTGTGTGTTTCCAGAAATCTGGTTGTATCCACGGCTGTTTAATTGACAGGAGACATCTAATACTTTACTAATACTTTAAATTAATCTCAACATCCTTTATTTATTTATTTGTTTGCTTATTTATTTATTTTAGTTAGCAATACTTTCAAACTATACTTTAACTCTCTTGTCTGTGAACACTGAATTTTCTAAGCAAGCTACCTGGAATTCCTAGAGCTTGATCCAACATCCTATGGGGCTTTAACACTGGTAAATAGCCAAGAACCACTGTGCCACTTTCTCACAATGAGCTGATGAGGTAAGGAAAGGGAAATGGCTCAGCAATTACTGTCACATGCAAAACAGACTCAGCTTAAGAGAGATTTATGTAATTTGTTGTCTACTGAAAACAACATAGAGCAGTGAGAACCAAAACTAACTAAAAACAACTTCCCTCCCATTCAATCTCTTCTACTTCCTCCTCTCAAGTTGTGCAGGAATGGGAAATGGAGTCTGTGACAAGGCTTTGTTCTCCGCCATTCCTCATTCCTCACTCTCTTCCTCTGCTCTGATGTGGAGTTCCTTTCACAATCCTTCCCGAACTGATCCTGAGTGGGCTTCCCACAGATGCAGCTCTTCAAGAACTGCTCTGGCATGGGTCTGTAACACAAGGTAAAATCCTTCAGGAGCAGACTGCTCAACCCAGAGATGATAGCTCCCTCAGATCTCCTGTTCACCATGCGCTTCTCTCCTGAGTCTGCTCCATCAGGCCGCGTCCACCTGCTTCACTTTGTTCTTCTGCATGGACTGCACGTGTAGATCTGCTCCATGTGATACCCTATGGGCTGCAAGAGGCTACAGTTTGGCCCGTCCTGTGCTGCAGAGTACTTTCCTTCCATGCCTGGAGCTCCTCCTGACCCTTCTTCACTCAATTTGGTTGAATACCATGCTGTTCTTTCTTTTTGTTTGGTTGGTTTGGTTTGGTTAGGTCTTTTTTACATTCTTGTTCTTTCTAGTCCCAGACTATGAGGGAAGAAAGAAAATCACAACTAGAAATAAATTCTTTGCAGTTAATTTTCTGGACCACATTCATTTACTCTAAATTCAAAGTGATTCGCAATATTTTTTAAAGTTCAGATTTTGAACCCTTACTTACATGGATTAGTACCTTATACATATAACAAAACTAACATAACTGGGATATTTTTGGAACACAGAATCAGTACAGAAGTATTTTTCCAATTATAAAGAGTAACAGCAAGACGTTCCCTGGTATACAATGTGTTTTCTCTTTAATTAGGTAATAATGGACAATCTTTCATAAACAGTAATTATTTCCCCTTGAGCAATCAGAACAAATATGCACAGACTGCTGCATGTAAAACATAACCTATTCAGTGGAGTTAAGTGCACATTGCTTTGACTTCCAGCTGGCTGTGAATTCTTTGTAATTAGCAAAATGCCCAAAGTTCTGATTTAGCTTGCAACATCATTTGATGACTTGCAAAAAATTGGAAACTGCAGTATAACAAAATGTTCCTTATATAAAATTTTTGGACATACAGAAATAAAACTGCTGTATGGTTCATGTGGTTAAATTTTTTATGTTTACAGAAAAATTCAGCTCTTCTGGATGCTGCTTGAAGCCATTTTTACTCTGTCTGGAACACACCACACATGCTCCAATGATGATGATATCCACTAAAACCTTTCACTTAACCGTCCCGCAGCTGTTAACCACGTTTTTGTGATGGGTCTGCAAATCATCTGGGATCTTTAATTTGGATCTGCCTGTTCTTCTGCCTTAGATAGGCACATCATAAACACTGAAAAGGCTTATAATCCTTAAAGATTTTTCTTGTAAGGAAAAAAAGTCCAAAAAACAAAATCGAAGTACTAATGCCCTAAGAATAAGTGAACTTGAAACACAAAGAAAATTAAATGCAGTCAAGGTAGAATGAAATATGAAGCAAAAATATAAATTGACCCTTGCAGAATGACACCTCTCTTTTTTTTTTTTTTCTTAGTTAACTTTTAGGGATGCTTGGAGGGTTATTAGTACTTTTGGTGACTCTGTGTGTACAACAGAGTTTATTTTCTGGAGGCACAGAAGAAATTATTACTTGCTGGGGATGATTTGCTGGAGAGGAGCTCTGAGGAAAGGGACCTGGGATTCCTGGTGGACAACAGGTTGGCCACGAGCCAGTAGTGTGCCCTGGTGACCAGGAAGGCCAATGGGATCCTGGGGTGCATTAAGAACATGGACAGCATGTCAAGGGATGTGACTCTCCCCCTCTACTCTGCCCTGGTGAGGCTTCACCTGGAGTACTGTGTCCAGTTCTGGGTGGCTCCCCTGCACTGAAAAAGACAGGGATCTCCTTGAAAGAGACCAGCAGAAGGCCACAAGGATGATAAAGGGTGTGGAACACCTCTCTTATGAGGAAAGGCTGAGAGACCTGGGTCTGTTCAGCCTTGAAAAAAGGAGACTCAGAAGGAATCTGATCCATGTCTTTTCAGCAGTGTGTGGCAACAGGACAAGGGAGACGGTCACAAACTGATTCATAAGATGTTCTGCACAAACATGTAGGATCTTCTCCGCAGTAAGAGCGGTGGAGCACTGGAGCAGGCTGCCCAGAGAGGTTTCAGAGTCTCCTTCCCTGGAGATCCACCTGGACACCTACCTGTGCAACCTGGTCTAGGGAGCTCCTTTGGCAGGGGGTCTGGACTAGATAATCTCTAGAGGTCCCTTCCAACCCCTACAGTTGTGTAATTCTGTCCATTTGAACTATTAGTTTTTTCTCAGAGAAAACACTGTTTTCCTCTTTTTGTTTGGATTTCTACCTAAATTTGACTATCTGAGTGGAGAGAGCTTTCCTTTCTATGCCCTGTGGAATACTTTTAATAAAACATATCATAGAAATAGGAGGCAAAACAAATAAACAGACAAACAAAAAACGCAAAACCCTGCATAAAACAGATTTGAAGTGTGGAAAGTGATTTACTTAAAAAGATACCATTAAAAGCTATTTAGTGATTAAACAAATTTGTTGTTTCTACTAAATAGCATTGAAAATTGAATAATTCAGAATGAAAAAACTATTACCTCTCAGTGTTTTGTTTTTATTTTGTTATGACTCATATTCTAAGTATTAATGTGCCAGGATAATAATAGCCTATCGTATTTTCTTCTGATTTTAGGGATTTTTGAATTCAGCTGACATTAAATTTAGTAAATATTGTAAGTTAAATTTAATAATCACTTTATACATTTCTGGTTTAAACTGTATGCGTTTCTAGGAAATATGCTAAATACTATAATACAAATTTAATCATGTTTTGGTGGAAGACAATGAAATTGTCTGAAAAGCATATGTAGTACTTATTTACAATCATATGTTACTCAATAAGGAAACTCTTTTAAAAAAAAGTATTAAGAAGTCTTGAAATATTTTCATGAATTAGAACATTTATTTTCTTTAAATTTTTTCTGCTATAAAATTAGCTTCTCCTGTGTTAAGTATTTCATATTCCTTTTAGCAGTAGCCAATGCACTTCTCTATACTACTGTGGAATGAAATCCAACTCTGATTTTGAACAATTTTACTAAACTAAAACATACATACTCTTAGTTTAGAGATATAGTTTTCTAATAATAGATCTTTAGAACTATTGTTATTGTTCTCTACTGAGAAGTAGTATATGACTACAGTATATGACTACAGTCAACAGTAGTAGGCACCTCTTTCTCTGTCCTGTGACATTAAAAAGTGTTTGAGTTTTCTTAACTCTTAATTTAACCACCTGTTTGTAGTGATTGAATTAAACAGTATAAACTGAGTCCTTTATATATGGATATATATATATAAGATCTCATTAATATTGCATTAAGTATGTTTTCTGTCTCACACACATATGTATATCCATAAATAATATATGTTTTTGTTTTCTTCTTGAAAGAGCATTCATAAGATGAAGCAACTACACTGGAGAGATAGAAAAGAAGTAGAATTTTTGTATGAAATGTAAAAGCTAAATGCATCCATTAAGTAAAACTGTAGGAATTTTTTGGTTAAGAATGTTATTTTTTTTTATTCTTATGTTTTAAAAAAAATATGTGAAAAACAGAATTGAATTGTTTCAGTACAGTGTGTGCCTTTTTAAGTCAGGCACTCAGTACAAAGCTGTCTGTTGATGTTGAAACTATAGATATACTATAAAAAAAACAACTGTGAAAGCGTTTTATCCTAATCCAGGCTAATTTTCTTTTTTCAGATATTGAATATGTGTTGTTTAATTACAAATGTACATATGCCTGTAGACACTAGATGGACAGTAGCAATATTTTTCAGTATCCTAAACGTGCAATTTTCTGCACTGCCATCAATATCTTCCGTTTATGTTGCCCTTTTTATGATGTTGATTTTCTTCTTTTTTCACAACTGAAATTCTTTTGGAAAATAAACAAACAAATAAACAAAAAGCACCTTAAATGTTTTAGACACTTAATTTGAATTTTTATGGGTATGACGCTAACAATTTCTACTGACAGAAAATTAAGAGACTGATTAATTGACCCAAAAATAAATTGATGATGCATTCTAAAGTCAAGGACTTTTTTCTTTCTGGCTTTGTCCTTCTCAGGAGTCAATGCACCACAGAGATTTCATGACTATGTTGTCTGACCCATGAAATTGCCTTTTTCTACTTATGCGTATGTTAACAAACATTGATTTATTGTGTCCTCCCTGAACTATATGGGTCGATGGTAATGCACTGTGGAAATGCAATATGGAAAATCTCTATACTTCTTAACCAGTGCACATGTGCTGATACTTTCTTTTCTTTTTTTTTTTTTTTCTTGTTTTTCCTGGTTTTTCTTATCTGTGTTGCTCTTTGAAAAAAAAAAAAAAAGGAACAGGATATGAGGAGTATAGATAGATCTTTTTTTTTCTCGCACTTCAGTATTTGAATAATGCAATTTTGCTTATTAAAAATTTCTATTCACCTTTTTACTACCAAACAGCATTGTCTCTGACAGAAGTGCCCAAAGAATCTGAAAAGCCTTGAATGGTTTTTCATTTTTACTTCAAAAACAAATATAAGAAAATGAGTCTGCCAAAACATAAGCATATCAACAAAACACAGATATTAGAAAATGGGGGACTCTTTTTAGTGTATATTTTTTACATTTTTTTATCCAGAAAAAATGCAAAAGTTATAACTAGGAATAATCTTCATGTGAAAATGCACTTTAAACATACATTTACTGTGCACATAATTATTGCAAGAAGTAGCAGATAGCCTCAAAAAATAATATGTGGTAGAAATGGGAAGTGTAAATTTTGCGAATGGCACAAAAATGCAAAAGTAAAATTAGGCTGGCAGGTGTCATATAAGATTTAAAAGTTTAGAAGCTCAGTTGAAAACATCAAAGAAAGTGAAGAAAAGTATGGAATAATGAGTGTATATGGAAGCAACAGAAGTCATAGAAGTAATTATTTTCCTTGAGTAGACAAGCAAACTATACTGCAGTTTGAAGATTTATCTGATTTTGACTGACTTCTCTGGTGATCCAGCCTAGGGTGTATGTAGAAAAACCATTCAGTGTTTTGTTGGACATTTTATTTTTAAGCATTTTTCTTTTCTTTTCCCTTCTGCTTTCCCTTTCCCCTCTAATCATTTTTATATTATTTGTTAGCTCTTTTTAATCAGCCCATCTTCATTTGATTCTGTGTTTTTTCTCTACTTACAGCTTTCACCTTAGTAATACTTCATCCTTGGCAGTGCGAATCCCTCTGCAGAAGGACATGGAATTAGTTAATTGCTTGAGGATTTTTAGTTAGTATGTTTGTGTTTGCTTCTCAATGCTTTTTTTTTTCTTTTTTTCCCCAGATATCCTGCATTTCTCCTTGTTTACATTTTCTACTCCTATCATGAGAATCATTCAATTTTTGTAGAATAAACATACAACTTCTTTGGGCATTTCAGCTCTGAACTTTTCTTTATGGACGTAGCTTCTGATGAGTTTATTAAATAATAATAATAATAATAACAACAACAACAACAACAACAATAATAATAATAATAATAATAGAACATCTTATACTAATTGATTTTCAAATAAAACCCAGAATGTGAGATATTGTGTAGGGCATCTTAAATTTAGCGTAGAGGCTAATTGCTGAGGTCAAAGAGGTAAAAAAAAAAAGACAATTCTTTTACAAGAGAAACTACATCTAAAATAGGTATCTTCTTCCTTCTTCCTCCTTTAGGCAATTTTTAGTCTATGGTTGGACCACATGACGTGATTCTTAGGAGTTACTTTCTCAGGCTACTGCAGTTACCTTTACCCATAAAGCAGATTTTTTTTCCTTTATTTGGTTGTCCATTCTTTCCTTAAAGCAGAAGTTGTCTATTAACAGATCTTCAGGTAGCACTTCTGCAGGGACCAGCCCTTGACTGTCACTGAATTGCTTTCAACTTGAGACAAATTTTCAATATCTCTTTTGTTATCTCCTAGTACATCATAACAAGAGACCATCACTACCAAGTTCGAGCTCACACTGACAGTTCTCATAACAAGTTGATAGCAACACAACAGCACTGGGAAATTTCTCATTCAGCATATGATGCAATTAGTGCAAGGTTGTCCAAGGCCTGTTACTAACAGTTGTAATGTTACTTTGTATGCACTACTGGGTGCTTTCTGTTTTTAACAGAAATGTTTTTACAATTCTGCTGTACTAATGTGCTTATTGTTGGATCCCAAATAAGTCAATTACAATATCATTTTCTATTTAAAACTTCTCTGCTTTAATAAGTATAAGGAAACTCCTTTAGCTACAGCACCAGTAAGGTTTCTTTATGCTGTTATACAGATGTCATGCTTCAGACATGTCGGGAATTATTCAGATGTGCTCATAAACAATACAGAAAGCAAATTCATGGCACTGATATCTCTTAACAGTTCCTAATGTTTTCACAACTTTTGTTGTTATGCCTCTTGATTTTTTTTAATTTCAGTGTCACTTGATCTGAATGATGTTTGTTGCAAATGTTACGTAAGCACATCTCATCTGAATTTTTCCTTCCTCCTCCTTTTCTTTCAACTGTATCTTGCTATACTAGAACCAGAGAGATTGCAGGCTTTCCGAGTGGGTCAGAAATCTTCGTAGGCTAATGCTCTTCTGCATAAAAAGTTTCAGTTTTTGAATGTCGAATTTTTGAGAAGTCAGTTTCTTTCCCTTTTGGACTAAGTCAGCTGTCTTCTCTGTCTCTCCTTCCAGAAAAGCGTGAACCCCAAGCCTTCTTACTGGCAGGGCAGCATGAGGAAGCAGAAATGTATTTGATTCTCCAAGCACTCCTCTGCAACAACTGAAAACTCCGTTGCGTTAGCACCATTATTTTGATCAAAAGTCTAAACCACAGCATTATATTAGCATGAGACATTATTCTGGGGGAGTACAAGTATGTTTTTAATGACCTTTGCTAACACTGAGTATGTTCAGCATGAAAATATGATTGAATAAATATAACAGAAGTGTCTTCAGGGTGCTGCAGCGAAGTCTAAACAGAAGTTTCCACTCATTACAGATTGATTTGCATTCTTTTCAGTATGAAATCACTTCTTTTTCCTTCTAATAATTAAAAATGATTCTCAGTTTTCACATGAACAGTCTCTGTTTAATTATGCATATGAATGTATGTAAATACATATGCAAAAGCACGAGTACTTTTGTAGGAGAAAAAAATGAGGAGGCAATCTTTAATCCCATAAAAGCTTTATTCACAGCACTGTGAAATATATATAAATTTATATGTGTAATATATAAATATTCTAAAAATATGTTATGTATATTTTCATTTCAGACCAAACTTTGATGAGTTCTGCAAGAAAAATAATCTCTGGCATCATTAACTTTTTTTTTTCTCCTTGACTTGCTACAGAGATTTTTGGGCATACTTAAATTCCTTGAGAAGGTAATGAGGATTGTTAGTTTTTGATAAATAAATAAATAGATCTTACTATTCACACCTTCTATCAGAGCTTCAACAATTATATACCACAGCATCAAGGATGGAAATCATCCATTTCATGGACAGAGGGGTCATGCAGTGCTCATCACATGACTGAAATATGAACAGCAAGAAGATGGTGCAAAAAGCTGCTCTGTAAGCAAAAGCACTTGGGATGGGAGATGGATAAGACTTGTGTCTGTCTACATACTTAGAAGATACTTAGGGAGTGATTGCACATAATGTAAACATGAACTAGAAACTATTCAGAGCAGCTGAAACATGATGAGAATCTCCAGGAAGACTGGAGCAAGTGCTCCAGACTGCACAAGATAGCCAGTCATTGCAGTGAGGTAGTGAATTGCCACCTGAATGGATCCAGTGGTGTGAGGGAGATGAGACTATCACAGTTCTATGTCTCAAGATCCTATCAACAGCAAGGGTGAAAGATGTATTCTCAGAAGATGCACAAACACACATATATACGTGTGTATACATACATACATATACATGTATACACATACATATATTATGATGCCATAACAGTGTCAGTAGGCAAAGGAAAAAACAATGATGTTGTCTATCTGGACTTCAGTAAGTTCTTTGACATGGTCTACTACTGTAGACACAGTATCCTGTGTCTCAAAATCAGAAACTCCTCAGAATCTGTGTCTCAGAATCACGTACTCATGTTTGTGATTCTACTATCAGTCTCCTGAATATGCCACAGTTCTTAAGTGTCCCTAGTTTTTGAAAGTTTTCTAGACTTTCAAATATATTAAGTTGTCTTTTGAGCAATAAGTAAGTACCAAAAAGTTAAATAAATTGGTAGACAAAGGTCAAGCAATTGAACTTCATCCCTGAGCTGTCACTTAGAATCAAGACTTAGAATTATCAAGATTGTACATCAATCAGCATTGTGGTCTGTGAGTGGCAAAGCAAACAATTAGGTCTTCTCTCAACAGAGGAAATGAGCAAGGGAGCTCTGCGATTTTTAGAAAGGCTGAGAATGGGACAGAGAGTGAAAATGAGAAGAACAATGAAATGTTGCCTAGCAAACAAATTTAATTTAATCTTTTACATCCAGATTTTCTCCAGAATAAACATGGCTACATACAACTCAGCAGAATAATAGAAAAAAACCCTACAATCAAAACTCTCAAAGTAAAGGACCAAACTGCAGATCTACAAGATCAACTATTTGAATAATAAAAATTCTATAATAAATATAAAAAAAAATCTATAATAAATATAGATTAAATTATAATTTAACAAATCTATAATACTGATTTTTATCTGTGCTTATAGCCACTCAGTCTAGAAGTAGTTTAATTGATTGTTCATTGACAAGTTACAGTCAGAAGAAGAAACATTCTTTAGGTTGTACAATTTCTTGAAGCATTGTTCTTGAACACATTATTTAAAGAACATTATCTGTCTATTACAAATAGTGTCCATTGTTGAACAGAACAGAATCTGAGAGTGAAGGAAATGCTTTTATTATCTCTTACGATGAACTCAAATTTATTTCAAATTAATCTGTAATAATTTTTTTCCATGCTGTGGTGATGAATTACAGGAATAAGATGTTAAATCCTGTTTGAGAGGGAATATAATTATCTAGATTTTGAATTTGTACATCATTTATTATCAAGCTAATGCTAATTCTCTAGAACTAGTGTATTAGTTAGAAGTATATTCTCAGCTAGAATTAATACGTGGACTTCTATGTGGATCCCATGTACAGGCAAGAAGGCTTATCTTGCATTCAGTTTGTAACTAAGAATAAATAGACTAATGCTAATGACATATTCTATAATTGTTTTGGTATCATTATTCTAGAAAACTGTTATATAGTTCAGATTCTGTGTAACAAACACAATAATTGTAATTAGTTGGTCTCTACAAGTAATTTAGTTTCGAAGCTTACTGAAAGACGTCTTGAAATAAAAATTTCTTGACAACAAATATTTCAAAAGCAGATAAGATAACAGATATTAGATGGAATAATTTTAATCGTTCTCTCTGGTAAACAAACAAACAAACAAAAGACAAAAAAAGAATATTCTTCTATTTTACATGTCCAAGTGTAGTTGAAACCCTAGTATCAGTATGTAATATTAGCATTACCCTTTCCCCAACACTGAATCATATGAGACATATATGTTATTCCCATCTTTCTTTCTCAATCACAATGGAAGCAATATTTTCAAGAGGATTTTTTTGGAATCTGGCCAGCAGATATGAATATATGTATTTTTAGAGTTGCACACAGTTAAATTATACTTATGCTTGGTAAGAATACATAACTTGTTAACACCAAATCCTGAAAGATAACTAGGTCTTTAGAAAAAATCCTTGATTTCCATCACACAATAAAATGGAATACATGGTAATATACTGGTTATATCTAATGTAATAGGATTGTATAAATCAGGTCAAGATTTCTCTCTTTTTAATTTTCAACACCATATAGATCTTCCTAAGATACTATCTATAAAAACCTTTGAGTGTGACCTTTTTTTAATGCAGTGGTCCTTTGAAGCTTATTGTAGACAAGATTAAATGAATTGAAGCTAAGACCATGACATTTCCTATATTGGCCAGAACATTCCCTCAATCAACATTCCCAGTTTCATCTCACTTCCTGGTCTCCCCTAAAAAAAAAAGTTTCCTCAACACTAGATGTCAGTGGTTTAAGGGCTGGTTCAGCCTGGTTCTGTGACAATTGGTGCGGGGGACCACGGATCCATGCCCCAGGAAAGGGGAAGGGGGAAAGGGAAAAAGGAAATGGGCCTAGAAGCAAAACAGCTGCAACAATCTGAGGAGGAAAGCTAATTTACTAAATAAGATATTGGAAAGCAAAATAACACAATATAATACAAGATAATTGGAATTGAGGCTAATGAATCAAAATGAGCAAGAGAGAGTGAGCAATAAACCAAAGGCCTTATGTTAAATGCTGAAGGCGAGACAGCAGCGAGTACCCAATGCTGAGTCGATCCCAAAGGAAAGAGAGTGTCTCGTGACACACAAACAGGTTTTATCTTTCCCTCTGAGCAGAAAAACATAAAAATAAAAAGCAACGCAAAGTCCTCTGGGGAACATAGTTCTTATTCTCTTCTGAGACAGGTATACCCAGTACTATTGATGATCCATGGAGCTGGAACATTAACTCTTTTAATTCTCAATGCACTACATGATGTTATGATGTGGAATACCAATACCAAAAATCATAAAACCATGACACTAGACACAGTTTCAAGTTAAAAAAAAAAAACAAAACAAAACACAAAACCTGTTGATATTCAGTCCATTACTGTCTCACTGATGGCTGGCTAAACTCCACTCCCCACTTCACTTTCTCAAAGTGACTGGGGAAGAGAATACAATGAAAAAGGGCTCAAGAGTTGATTTAAGGACAAGGAGGTCTCTTGCAAATTGCTATACTTGCAAAACAGACTAAACATAGGGAGATACATACAATTTTTTTTACTAATTTTAACTGACTGGGGTAGAACTTAACTAAAAGCAAGCTAAGAGCACCTCTCCTGCCATACACATTCTATTTTACCTGTTCACATCAAGTAGTACAGAGGAATGGGGGTGTCAGCTCAGCTTTGGTCAACTGCACATTACTTTTTAAGCCAGCTGTAACGGGCTCTTTTGTAATGTGGAGCAGCTGCTGGGCTTTGCTCACAAAGACCACCCCTGCAGTTCCCCCAGCTATATGAATACTTCCATGTAAGTCCAATACATGTGCTTCAAGAAATATAACCAAATACACCTGTGCTTGTCTTTATGGATAGTAAAAATGGGCCCAACTAGTCTTTCATAGGAAGTTTCTTTTGTGCATAAAGGAGGTAGAACTGGAAACACTGAAATAATTCTACCAGCTGTCTACTTTTTTGAGTACATCCACTGTTAAAAGGCACTCACCACTGCTGAGGTCAACTGCTGTTTATACAGTGATTATATGGTTTAAAAGATGTCCTCAACTCAAGTTGGTTGTGGTGACAGCTCGAGAAGGATTTATCTCAAAAATAAGAAGATTGGCTGCAGGTGGCTCTAGCTGATATTCCAAATCTTTCAAGCATGGAAAAGCCTCTTGAATTCATGTCCTGAGTGGAAACCACATCAAGTATGGCACAAAAGAGTGTGTAAATCTGCTTTGAGTCAAAGACAGAGCAGCCTGCCCAAATGGTTCTCCTTAAATTTTTTTTTTGCATTGCAATGGTATTCACAGTTATGATAGGAGATGTTTTACTGAACTCATAAATTGACAGACAGCATAAAAGCCTGGGAAGTATAGACACTAATGAATTTAGCATTTTTCAAAAAATGTTTTAATATAGCAAATCCTTTTCCTTTGAGGGAAACAAAGAATGTACAGATATTCATCTATGCTTATCTTAAACAAACAAGCAAACAAAAAAAAACAAATTTAATTCATGTTTTAAAGAAAAATATATATCAACTTTTAGACAAAATATATTATTTATTTCATAAATGAAAAGTGGTGTAAGTTACTATGGATAGAATTAACCTTCTAAAAGTTGGGTATCTAATCCAAACTTAATAATCCATTAAGTTAAACAGAAATTTCTAGAAAATGTTTAACCCTGAATTTTAGTAGATGTGAATAGAATAGAATAGAATAGAACAGAATAGAATAGAATAGAATAGAATAGAATAGTTCAGCTGGAAGGAACCTACAAAGATCACCAAATCTAGCTGATCACTTTAGGACTAACCAAAAGCATAGTATTATGCTCACTGTCTAAATTATCCCTGAAAAAATTGTGCTTTGGCTCTTGATGGATTTTTCACAAATAATTTAGATAAACTGCTAGATAATAAGCATCAGGTGGCAGGAATTTTTGTGATGAATATCAAATCCAAATCAGTAAAAATTTCACAATCAAATTGAAATTTAGATGTTGGAAACTCCAGACAATTTGTGCCTTTTATCCTGACTTACCAGAAGAGTCTTTAACAATTTTTTAACATTTCTTGAATTTTAGCACCGCTTTCATTACTGTCTCTTACTGTTCTGGAAGAAATGAATAGCATACAGCTACAGAAATACATAATACCATGGGTAAATAATTAGCTTGTAGCTCAGGGTTGCATCAGGCTGGCAGCCAGTTGACAGTAGGGCTCCCCAGGGCTCATTTTTGGGATCAGTTTTCTTTAAATTTTAGACATGCTCATAACAGTACAATGAATGCATATTAAGCTAGTTTGCATACAACACAAATTAGGAGTATTTCTTGACACCTTGGAGGTGTCAGTGTACAGAGGCCTTGCAAATGATAGATCAGATGTCTGGGCAATCACCGATAACAACTGCAATAAGATCAAGGCAGGTTTCTGTCCTCAGTATATGCATAGACTGGGGAACAAGAGGATGGTGAGCAGACTTGCGGAAAGGGATGCAGGGGTTCTTGTTGATAGCAAGTTGAACTTGACACAACAATGTGCCCTGGCATCTAGAAGAGACAAATGTACCTTGGAATGCATTGGGCACAACATTAATAGCTGGTCAAGGGTAGGGACTGTCCTATTTTATTCTGCCCTGGTGTAGCCTCACCTTGAACACTGTGCATTTTGGGATGCCAAAATATGAAGGATGCAAAACTGTTGGAGAATGTCCAAAGGAGAGCTATGAAGATGGTGAAGGGTCTAGAGGACAAGATGTATAAGAAATAGCAGAGGTCAATGATTTGTTCATCTCAGAGAAGAGTGTCCTGGTTTCAAATGGGAGTTGATTTTCTCTTATTCTTCATAGTGTTCTGTGTGATGCTATTTTTAGGTGAAAAAACAAGGATATTTCTAGTTGTTGTTGAGCAGTGTTGTACAGAGTTAAAGATGTTTCCATTTCTTAGCTTCTCACACTGTCCCACCAGTGAAAGGAGCCGAGGGGGTAGAGAAAGTTGTGAGAGAACAGAAGCCGGACAGCTGAACCTAAACTGGACAAAGGAATATTCAGTACCATACGATGTCACACAAAAAGAAGAGAGTGGAGAGTTGGTCGAGCTGGTGACCACTTCTCAGATCAATGCTCAGGGACTGTCTGGACTTTGCTCAGTGAGTGGTGAGCAATTGCTTTGTGTATCTCTTGAGTTATATGTATATATATAAAACAGTATAGTAGTAATGATAATTAAACTGTTATTTCTCTTTTCCTTTTCCATCTTAGTAAATAGTTTTTATCTCAGCCTATGAGTTTATTGGGTTTTTTTTTTTTTTCTTCTTTTTTTTTCTGATTCTCTCTCTTGTCCCAATGGTAGCTGCTTGACAAGTTAAACCACAACAGGCATGACCTTGTTGTGGTTTTACATGCTCTTCTCAAGGGAAACCAGTGTTTATTAATTTATTCTCTGGCGACCAAAGATAGGACCTGAAGAAACAACAAACTATATCAAGGAAAATTCATACTGCATGTCAGGAAATAGTTTTTAACTGAAAGAGTTGTTGGGCACTGAAATAGGCTGTACAGGAATGTGATCATGACAATAAGATTTCAGAAGTTCAATAAGCATTTAGATAGCACTCTGAGACACATGATTTGAATTTTAGTTAGTCCTCTATGGAGCCAGGACAGGGACTCAATGATCCTTTGGGGTCACCTCCTATTTGAGAAATTCAAATATTCTATGATTTTAGATCAAAATATAACTGCATTTGCTGCTATTTCTTCTTTAATTGCTCAATGTCTTACCACTTTAGCTGTGATGGTAGCTTTTCACCTTCTGCCTACAGTTATCTGCATTTTGTATGTTGTTAGGTTTTGTGATAATGACTAGATGTGCACAAACACTGAACCAACTCTCATGTACTGAAAGATACTATGAAGTGTATTTATACTATGAAAATATTGACAGTTTGGTGGTTATAATGAGAGAAACAGGCTGGATAAACAGAACTTGAAAGTGCATAGTAATTGTGTACTGTCTGATGCACACAGACAGACAAGAATATTTCTCTACTGTGTTAAACATTCACCAATCCCAATATAAAATACTAAAATAATTTTTGTTAGATAGGATGTTATTGGTCATGTGGAAAAAGGTCAGTATCTCCTCCTTGAAATGCAAGTATCATTGATCATGGTCAGCTGTTGTAGTGAAAATACTTCCTGCACATCTTCACTGTCATCTTAGGATTCTATATATTATCACATCATGGTTCTCTCATGAAATCTTGAATTTTCATTTCAACAGTCCTACTTCTATCTCTATTTTTTATTATTGTCATTTTGTCTTATTTAGTCTGTGCCATTTTTCAGATATTAGCTATCTCCTCAAAAATTGTAGGAAAATAACATAAACAGTCTAATTCTGCTCTGAGGTCCTTTTGGAGTATTTCCTACAAAGGAATTTCTGGTCCAAAGAACAAATTTAAAAGGCAACTAATTTTGTTGCATTATAACAAGTAATAAATGATTTCTCATTGCATAAAAATAATGATGAAGCCAGACTTTTTCAGTATTGCAGTAAAAAATTAATTGAACTTTAATTCTTTTTAGCAAGCTAAGCGTGACATGTTTGCTCAGAGTGAATTAAAAAAAAATAGCTTAGTAAAATTAGTGGAGGAAATGCATCTGAAAAATGATATTGGAAAAAAAATCAACATCAGCAACATAAAAACTTCTAGTTTTCTATCAACTGTTACAAAAATGTTCTAGTAATAAAGTAACATTTTTTTTTCTCTGGAGTCTTTTAAAATGAATGAAGTGTACCAAAAAGTCAAATATATAAGCATGGGATAGGGTGTTTTTCCATCAGCTGCGCTGAATGTGGAAGAATAGTTGATCTATAGATCAAGAACGAAGTAACAATGAAATTACTGGGAATATTAATAATACTAACAAACAGGAACATATAATATATTAAAATTAATTTTTGTGCAGGAGCCAAGTTTATGAATCTTTTAAACAGTCTACATTAAATGAAAGGTGTGAAAAAGACTGATGAAGAAGTAATCATTGGAGTATAACCCTTGAGAATAGAATAATTAAGATTAAAGCATTTTTATGAATTCTGATCATCAAAGCATGTAGGTTAATTACTCTGAACTTTTAAGTATATTTATAAACACTGCATAGAAATTTAGGTGCTCAAACTGGTTCTATAGGATTGGTGGCTTGGGTCTTAAACTTCATAGGGATGAAGTTGCTTTCTCTTGTCTTCAACATACAGGTGTGACCAAAACTAAGAAAACTGATAAATAAGAAACATACACATATTTACACCAATTCAAAGACCATCATTAAAATGTTTTTAAATTCATCAATATTATATTAAAATATAGAATTATAGAATAATTAGAGTTTGTAGGAACTTCTGAAGGCCATCTCTTTTAACTTCCCTGCAATGAGCAGGGATATCCACAGCTAGATCAAGTTGCTTAGAACTCCATCCACATTGTCTTTGAATGTCTCCAGGAGTAGGGCATCCACTGCATCTCTGGGAAACGTGTTCCAGTGCTTCACTACCCTTTTTGTAATTTTTTTTTCTTATATTTGATAAGCATGGTTTTTGTCTTTCTTATCAAAAGATATCTCCTAAATTTGGAGTGGATGTCTATCCTAAGCTTACTGAATGAAACACTGTAAAACACTACAAAAACTCAGTGAAATAAATCTTTATTTCTCCCAAGAGTTTTGCAAGCATTTTTAGGTTCTTTCTTTATTATTATTATTATTATTTAATAGAAAAATAGCTTTAAAAATTTCTGAAAGAGTTAAAGACACTGGTTTATATGTAGAAAGTAATCACCAGAAAATCACCATAAATCCAGCTGAAGTCCCATCATGTAATTCAATCGATATTTCTTACATGAATTAAAATATTCACAAAACTCCCATAGTTATGCCTCATGAGGAGAAAATAAGCCTGAGAAAAAAGACTTAATTTACTTTCAATGTGACAAACACTTTTTCCATCTCTCACCTGTCTACTACTTTTTATTGCATTGTCATTCCCCTGAACTAATCTCTCTGAAATGAAAAATGGCAAGACTAAATATCTCACATTCAGACATATCTGTGTAAGCAGAAAAAATGTAACTGATGAAGGCATAAACTTCCTAGCAGATAGATCTGTAAATTAAAAAAGGAAAGAAAAATAAAAAGGAATTAAAAAGTTGCTTAAGTTATCTTAATTCTAGCTGACTAGAGGCCATTATCTTCTATAGCACTCTAAAATAAAAGCTTGTTAAAAAAAAAGCATCGAGTAAAGATTACATCTTAATAATGTTTATTGATACGGGATATGTTGTTACTGAATCGTGAAGTCTTTTGATACGCTGGGCTTTGCATATGCATATGTTCTCCTGTTGAGAACAAAAGATCTTCATAGCTTTTGGTACCAAGAATTACTTCACTAAAATCAGCCAAGCAGAATTAAATATACATTTATTTAATAATATTTTCATATATTTATTTAATTTAAGAAAGTAAGAGTCATATTGCATTCTGGATGACAAATTGCTTTCCTTCATTTCCCAGGTATAAACAAATACTATTATGAATTTCTGCTTTTATTCTAAGGACTTTAGGTATTTCAATTTTACTTTGGTGCCTCGAAGAAAAAAAAAAAAAAAGGAAAAAATTACTTTAGGACTTATTTTAAAATACCCGAATAACTATGTAATTACTGGTCACACCCACATGGTGCACGAGAGAAAAGTCCTTTTAAATGAATTTAATGTACTTTTATGACAGTGTTATGCAACTAGTTGACCCAGGAAACTAGTTGCTGTAATAATTTTGAATTTCAGCAAAATTTTTGATACTATCTCTCACAGTATTCTAATGGGCAGGTGCCATGGTTTTATGATTTTTGGTATTTGGTATTACACATCATAACATCATGCAGTGCATTAAGAATTAAAGAGTTAATGCTCCAGCTCTGTGAATCATCGGTAGTTATGGGTATACATGTCTCAGAAGAGAACTACATTACCCAGAGGACTTTGCATTGCTCTGTATTTTTCACATTTTTCTGCTTAGAGGGAAAGATAAAACCTGTTTGCGTGTCACGAGACACTCTCTTTCCTGTGGGATCAACTCAGCAGCGGGTACTCACTGCTGTCTCGCCTTCAGCATTTAACATAAGGCCTTTGGTTTATTGGTCACTCTCTCTTGCTCATTTTATTTGATTCATTAGCCTCAATTCCAATTATCTTGTATTATATTGTGTTATTTTGCTTTCCAGTATCTTATTTAGTAAATTAGCTTTCCTCCTCAGATTGGTGCCACTGTTTTGTTTCTATGCCCATCTCCTTTTTCCCATTCCTCCTTTCCCTTCTCCAGAGTGTGGGCCTGTGGGTTCCCCCTGCACCAATCGTCATGGAACCAGGCCAAACCAGCCCATAAACCATTGACAACAAAATATCTAGCATATAGTTAGACAAAAACACAATTCAGTGGGTGAACTACTGACTGACATGTCAGGCTAAAGGAGTGCTGGTTCAGCCTCATCTGAAGTACAGAGTGAAGTTTTGGGCACCACAATGTAAGAAGGACACGAAACTATGAGAGAGCATACAAAGGAGGGCCACAAAGATGGTGAAATGTCTAGAGGGCAAGAGGTATGAGGAGTGGTTGATGTCACTTGTTCAGTCTAGAGAAGAGGAGACTGAGGGTAAACTTCATTACATCTATAGCTTCCTCACAAGGGGGCTAGATACAGGAACAGTCTACCCAGAGAAGTGATCATGACACCAAAATTGTCAGAATTTAAGAAGCATTTGGACAACACTCTCAGAAATATGGCTTCTATTTTGGATGATCCTGTATGGAGACAGAAGCTGGACTTGATGATCCTTGTGAATCCCTTCTAATTGAAGTTATTGTATTGGCTATTTTGGCTAATTAAAAAAAGACAACCAGATAGCAAATGTAAATGAGCTCTGAAGTCTATATTTTATTCCTCAGTAATATATATAAATCATCTATTAAAACTGGGCTATAAGAAAATTAAATTATCAAATAAATTATAAGCCCAAAGATATGAAAGAAGCTCTATCACTTTGTAGATGCTAAATAAAATAAAAAAAAAAAAAAACTTCCTTGCAGCTAGAGAAAACAAATTTCTATGTATTACAGCAGATAGGGGATTTGTTTGTTTGTTTAGAAGAGGATTAAATGATGGGATGACTCTTTGAATCACTTGAATAAGTTAGTTTCTTGCAGGTTAATCCAAAAGTGAATGTTTGGCTCAAGCAAATCAAATTTTGTGAAAAGAAATTTTCAGTATCCCTCTGTTCCTTGCTTATAGTCAATGTGTATGAAAAGAAAACAAGCAAAATGAAACAAAGCACCTAAAAGTGGAAAAAAAAAATTCTGTAACTTCTTTTAAGGGTGAAGCCAGACCAAAATCACAGTTACTCTTTAAATCCTCTTATTTCGATGCTGCTGAAAGAAAAGTTAACCAAAATTCGAACCATTTATGTCTGAGAAAGCAACAAATTTTAGCCTGAAACCCCGGTGTTTTTAGACTTCTATGGAAAAAGAGAGCATTTTGATCATCCACATGGCAAAGAGATATTCCTTCATTTAGACCATAAATTCCTTTCAAGGTAATGAATGTTCACTGGACAATTCATTTTTTTCACTTCAAAATCTTCTTTTCATTTCAAAAACCTAGAATAGAAAGTCTTTCTGCTACCTTAAATTAAAACAACAACAATAATAATAATAATAATAATAATTGATAAGAGCTACAAAGTTCACATGTTCCTGTGAGTAATTTTAGAACTTAGTATTAGGTGAAGTACTCAGGATTCTGTCGGGCAAGAATAAATGCAGAAGGAAAAACTGTCTTAAATCCACTGATTTGTTACAACTTTAGGTCCATTAAATTTAAACATGCTTTAAACCCATTAAAATTAATGGGAATCAAATGCTTTTTAGTGTTTTGCTGAAGGGGACAGATTGGTGAACTGGGACCTTAAATAGTTTTTCCTCTACACAATACTTAAAATGTTTTTAATGTAGATTAAAATCTCAGTCCCTCAGGATAAAATAGTAATAAATTGTATATAAAATTGATCTGTTTCTATTTTTTTATAATTTCTTTTTTTAGTAACTGTATTTACTGCAAAATATTTTTCACATTTAAAACATGCAAAATAAAAAGGCACTAATAAAGAAACATTAATGTGATTAACATGGAACTTGCTCTGCCTTGACTTATTGCAGGCTATAGGCAACAAAATAAATCCACTATTGGCTGGAAATTAACAGTTTATTATGCTTCACAAAAGCCTTAAGATTTGGCAGTGAATAAACCCAAACATGAAAACAGTTTTGTTTACTGAGATTTTTCTTTCAGGTAAGAAAACCAAATGGAAACTGGATAACAGAATCCACACCAACAGTGTACTGATTACTAATTCATCTTGCCAACTGTACAAGGTACATTATCTGCCTTCAATATGTGCTGTGCTCCAATATGTGCTCAACATGTGTTCCACCCCAAATGGCGAAAGCTGGAAATAGAAAACACAGAGGTTATTATTCATTCCTTTTCATAGAATCATAGAATCACATAATCAATTTGACTGGAAAAGATCTTTAATATGAAGTTCAAGCAACAACACAATGTTACCAAACCTACCACTAAAATTTGTTCCTAAGAGCCAAATTTGCGTGTCTCTTAAACACTTCCAGGGATGCAATTCCTCCACTTTCGTAGGTAGCCTGTTCCAATGCTTAATCACCATTTCTGTGAAGAGAATCTTCCCGATATCCAATCAAAACCATTCTTGTCACAGCTTCTGGCCATTTCATTGTGTCCTATCACTTACCATCTAAGAAAAGAGACTGGTACTACCTTCCTACCTTTCAGGTTTTTGTAAAGAGTGACGAGGTCTCCCCTCAGCCTCCTTTTCTCCAGCCTAAGCATGATATGCACTACATGAAGTGTTAGGACATTCTGATAACAAACAGTTGGATTATATTTAAGGAATAACATTTGTAAAACATCCTAGAACATTCCCATCACTTTCTGGACTAAAGGGAAATGGGGTAGTCAGGATGACATTTAGTAATCCTGCGTGGACTCCTTGATGACCAGCCATGTACAAAATACATATTCTTATAATAGAAGACCAGAGATATGAGAATTTTTCCTTGTTAGTGGCAAATTCTTGGACCTTGAAAAAGTTTACTCCAGTATAATTTTTTGAGTATTTTTTGTTGAGTGAAAATGTGATCAGAAGTATTTTTATGTATTTATATAAATACTAGGATAAGAAACTGCACTTCTAAGCTGATACTTTGTTTTGGAACACTACCGTCAGAAGCTGTGCTCCTATCCCACAGGCTGCAACTGAACCACCTTTGTAACTTGAAAAGGAATCAAATGAAAAAAAAAACAAAAAAACATAGTAATGACAATTCCATAATTAGAGACATATTAGTAATAAGTTGTTAGGAATGTATAATGTATACATATGTATGCAAATTCACCATACATATATATTGCTATGACTTGGATTTCTGGGAACTCTGAAGAGTAGTAAGAACATGCATGACAAAGAATGCATTAAGATTTTCTGGAATAATATGTGGAAGAACATCCTACAGATACTCTGTCTTAAAGCTTCCTAAAAGAAAATTAGATGGGTAAAGAAAATTTTATACATGAATGAGCAGGTTAACAGAGAAAGCGTTCTTTGATGAATCATCCCAGTAGTAGATGTATGAACAAACTGAAGTAAGGAACTTTCTGTGGGGAAAAAAAACATATGAAACCTTAGGTCGCATAATTTACCCATGGGGAGAATACATCAAAACTGACAAAAGCTAATTACATTAGAGACAGATGGCTGCCTATGGATTATGTAAATATAAAATAACACATACTTGAGTTGCTCAGTTACATTTCTTCAGAATCACGTGTGCAAAATTGGTCAGTTTATTATCCCATGTTGATACAAAGTTTTCTACTACTTTTTTATCATTACTGGTATTCTACCAGTATTTAGTTTGACAGCTTGCCCTTTAAGCCTGGTTGAAATTTGGGTGGAATACCAGTGTATGCAGTCTGACACACCCTCGGGCCTAAACACTTCCCCCATTGGCCAGTGATGTTTCTTGGTCATTGGAGCTTTTTTGTTCTGTGGATACTGTCTACAAGACACTGCCTGGATGGACATCTTGGTGTTGTCTGAACAAGTTTATCCTCACTTGTCCTGATCCTGCCACCACCTCAGTCTGCTATCTTTGCCTGACCTCAACCAGTCCCTGTCCCTGTGAGGTGCTCTGGGTTGGACTGTCCTGGTGCTCCTGGCTACCCTGAGCCTGGCCTGCCCTGGTGGCAGTCATCACAAGACCCTGTGGATCCCAGCACCCTGGCCTCGTGGGCTATTGTGTGCCTAGGCAACATAATCCCTTCTCTTCTGAAGTTGTTTATCTGTTGGTAATATAAAAGCAGTCACTTCTCTGGAAACGACTGTGACAGCATGTCACTTGTCTGGACCCAATGTTATGTGAAGGCATAAAATAATAACTGTCGAACCACAACCATTATGTTGAGTATTTTTTCTTACCATTTTCTTTAGTAAGTACAAATATTTATAACACAAATATAAGAGGAGTAAAGCAAAAAAATAAATTAGGGAAAAATAAGGCTTAGAATAGGCTTGTAGCTTAGGGCTACTATAATATCATCATGTACTCCTGATTGAATAATGTATTCTGAGATTAATCAGATACTTAAAATAAGAAATGATTTATCACTATTTAATAATGGGAATTTATAAATAATAGCAAATAAAATAAACGACAAAAAAAATACTTAAAGTCAGCATTTGTTCATAGTTCACTATTCATAAAGCAACTTTTACAACCTACATTTAGTAAATAGTAAATCAATGATTAATGATAAAATCAATGTAGTAAGAATTTTAAAGAAATGAAGCTAGTTCAAGAATTTTATATGTAACGCCAACTACAGCTGATTTTTAAATATTGTTCTTCTCATTCATCTTCAGTCCCCTCAACTTTAATTTAATTGTAAAATAAAGATAATAAGGAGAGAGAAAGAAAGAAGCTTTCCATAGCCATCTGACTATTTTAGTTCTCCATATTATATGAGGGAAGAGTGAGGCTGCCTCCTCTAGCTGCTCTAGCCCAGCACTGCTTCTGCCTGATCACAGAGGCCCATCCCAGTTCTGTGGTGCCTGGGGTTCCTGATGCAATCAAGACTGACATCTCCAGGCTCAGCATCCTGCTTGTGGATGCCTGAGTGCTGGCACAGCCTTACTGCCTTCCCAGCAACCTGCTCAGATTACAAGCACCCTCACCCACCCCATGGGTCCCTTACCTACTGACTGCTCCAATGTGGGGTTTGACAGTAAATGCACATGCAGTCTGGTTTGGGGCTGATATGGATGCTATCCCAGCAGCTAGCACCAAGCATGTGGGCTGTGACTTGTGGTCCTGATCCTGTCACCAGCATGGAGTCTTCACTAACCCCATCCTCCAGCAGCTGGTTTGGGGACACACATTGCCCCAGCCATTCCAGGAGGTGACTCTGAGATCTCACTGACTTCAGCATTTGGCACGCTGAGCCACACAGAGGCTCACAGATGTTCGTTTCCCCTCACAAAGATCTCATCAGCAGCTGTACTGAGTCCCCGCAAAACGCAAGCATGTGGGCTAGCACAAGAATATGTAGAATTAAGAAAAGAATAATAAGATACAAAATGATGGGGCAGAATGTGGTGATCATGCACAGGGTTTAAGCTACACAAGGTCACACAAGAACATACATATGTCTGTCCCCTTTTATATTCTTTCTATCTTTCTCCCCCCTACACCCTTGGAGCTCCTATCTCACACTTCTCCTAAACACTGCATTATCAGTTTGCAAAGTCCCACCATTCCCTCCAACATAGAATCATAGAATCACTTGAGTTGGAAAGGGTCTTTAAAGATCATATTGTCCAATTCCCCTGCAAAGAACATGGACATCTACAGCTATATGAGTTTTCTCAGAGCCCCATCCAGCCTGATCTTAAATCTTTTCAAGGATGGGACTTCCACCACCTCTCTGGGGAACTTGTTCCAGTGCCTCCACCTTTATAATAAAGAAATATTTTCTTTATTCCCAGTCCAAAGCATATCCAGGCTAACATCCAAGACACTGAGGTGTACAGGTTAAAATTTAGCAAGGGCATAGGAGAAGATAGGACAGACTTCAGGGGTCAGGCACACTATCCAGTCAAACAGCATGCTGACCGGTTCAGTTTCTCCCATCTTTGTTACTCCCTTCTCCCCTATCCCTTCATGCATTTTCAGACCATCACAGATTCCCACTTATTCTAGTCCTTAGTCCCCTTGGTTCACAACCTTATCAGTTGCCAAGTCCAGGCTGACCTCCCTGGAGGTTGTGCTTTCCTGATAGCCTAACAACAGCAGAGATTTGTTTCTTGTCATTGCTTCCATGTTTGTTGTATAAAGTCTGTGTATATTTTTGTCATGGTTTTATGATTTTTTGGTACTAGTATTCCACATCATAACATCATGTATTGCATTAAGAGTTAAAGAGCTAATACTCCAGCTCCATAGATCATTGATAATTCCAGGTATACCTGCCTCAGAAGAGAAGAAGAACTACATTCCCCAGAGGACTTTGCGATGCTTTGTATTTTTACGTGTTTTCCGCTCAGAGGGAACAGATAAAAACCCTCAGCGGTCACGGGACATTCTCTTTCCTTCGGGATCGTCTCAGCAGTGGGTGCTCGCTGCCGTATCGCCTTCAGCATTAGCGTAAGGCCTTCGGTTTATCGGACACTCTCTCTTGCTCATTTTATTTGATTCATTAGCCTCAATTCTAATTATATTGTATTATATTGTGTTATTTTACTTTCTGATATCTTATTTAGTAAATTAGCTTTCCTCCTCAGATCGTTGCCGCTGTTTTGTTTCTAGGCCCATCTCCCTTTTCCCTTTTCCTTTTTCCCTTCCCCTTTCCTGGGGCGTGGGTCCGTGGGTCCCCCGCACCAATCGTCATGGAACCGGGCTGATCCAGCCCGGTAAACCGTTGACAATTTTGTTTCTGATTTCCCCTCTTTTCTTTTAGTTTCTAAACACAGAAGGCACTCAAACAAAGAACTGCTAGAGTAAACCCTCCTCCCCTGCACTCATCAGTGAGTCTGACTGACTAGATTTGGTTCCCATCACCGCTTGCCTTACCGTTTTAATCTGTCAGGAGGCCCTTTATGTTCTAGTTTATGTCTTCTTCCATGTCTTATTTTTCCTTGTTATACTGTATAAGGTCCTTGACTAGATACCTTTAATGGAGAGGAAAATCTCCTCCCACACCCTAACACATTTGAGATTTTTATATTTTCGCTTTAATGTGCTGAAAGCATTTATTATTTGGTTACAACACTGCAGGAAGTTTTCAAGAAAATAAAACTGTAACCGACTAAACACACTTGCTTCAAAAGAGATTGGAGGTACATTCTAACTTTTGTTTTAGTTTTCTATATGAATAATTCTTCTAATCTTTTCATAGTTTTGTTTGTTTTTTCTTCACTCTTTTTCTTTCTATATTTTTTTCTCAAACTGTCTCCTGTTTCCCCAAAGTCTTACATTTTTGGCCATCTTTTAGCGAGACTCTTTTTATTATTTATTTATTTTTTTTCCAAGGGATATACCTGTACTGTCTGCTTCAGTACTTTCTGTAGTGTCTTTGCTTTGGATAAGCTATTGTAATGGGGAAAGTATCAGCTTGCACATGAGATTTGTCTCATATGATTATCCTAAATGAAAGTTGTGGTTTTTTCCCACTACCTTAAAAATGCTTCAGCAAGCCTCATGCATTTTTCCAGCACAATAGAATTCTTTTAAAGAGATGTGTAATTGTCTTGAATTTTGAAAGCATTGTAAATTATGCACAATCAAAAAGCTATTACGTGACAATGCAGAATGTGCAACTAATGAAACTAATCACTAGACCTTATCATTCTAACTGAAGTTCTAATTTAATAATAAAGTCTCATATCCTCATGAGACTCCTAACATTTACTTGTCATGCCAATTTCCATTACCTAATTAAAAAAAAAAAAGTGTTGATTCTCCTAAATTATGCTAATAGCATCTTGAAAAGATCTACTCTTACAAAAGGTTTATGTCGATCTACACATATACATCCCATTAATATGTATATGCTGTAGTATAGCTTGTTAAAGAAGGATTCTAGAATTAATAACTTGACCTTATAGATGTACCCTTCTGTGACAAGGACAATTGGCTTTGTACCCACAAAGGGCAAAGAATATATGAAGTGCACAGGATTTTTGTCTGTTCCCCTCACTTCAGATAGTTGCTCACTTATATTGCTTTCATTCTCTTAATGTCCCAGTTCTGAAGATCAGTTCAATTTGAAATTATGTCTTTATTTTGCATGGAAAAAATCAGTATAAGGATTTATAATTCTTATGAAAATATTTTGTGACCATTGCAGGACCTGGCCTTAACTGAAGAACTGTTTCGCTGATAGAATTATCTTTTCATAGAACTCTCATCTATGGAGAGAGAGGGAGACAGAAGTGAGATGTCTATGAGAAAAGTTGAATGTAGTTTGATCTAAAAATACAGACTGGTGTAAACACCACTCACCAACCACACACATCTTGAAAATGGAGAAAAAACAGAAAATTTCTAAGCACTCTTGATAGTACCTTCCACTCTAACATGTATACACAAAATGTTTTAGTGAAGGATCTAGTACAAGGGAATAAATATGGAAATTTCAGTAGCAATATGGTCACAATTTATGTTCAGAACATATTATCTCTCTTATTCCAATAAATAAGTTTCATTCTTATGTGGTTATATTGCTAGCACTTTCTTTTCCCATGCTGCAATATCCTTATTCAGTCTCTATAAAATAGGAATGAAAATCAAGAACAATCCCTGAGAACTTTCTTCACCTTCCAACGGAACTTTTCTCTAATATTGGTATATTGGTTAGAATCTTTCTTGGGGAAGCAAAGGAAGATATTAATAAATGTTCTCTGTAGTCTGAAGAGTTTATGTAAATACCTCTTTGAGTCGTACCACACATTGTTTAGTGCCTCTAGGATATCTACTATATCACCAGGATGACAAGAGCTTTTCAGATCTCCTGCCCATTCACAATAAAATAAAGTAAAATAAAATAAAATAAAATAAAATAAGACATCTAAATACTTTTTCCTTATTTCACTTAGGACCTCTACATAGGTTTGTCTGTTTAACATTATTCAGTGATAGATGGTTTCTCTTTTTCACAAGATCATTGATACTGATGTCCTTTTTATTATCAATCAGTGACAATAGTATTTAAGATATCCAAAATTGAAAATAGAATTTAGTTTTGCTCAGATCTTTTCTATCATCAAACATGTTTAATAACTAAAATGTAAATTATGTTTTCTTCAATTATTTCCCTTGCTTTTAAAAAGAAGATGCCTGAATTAGTGATACATTTTCCTGCTTACCAAGCAAGTTGTCTACAGTATTTTAAAGTTTCTGTTTCCATTTACAAAATTAGATCTTTTTCAGGGCAGTGAACTCTATCTCCACATCAGCTTATTCACAGAAATACTTCAATTTTAATGAGGTCATGGACATGAGCATTAAGAACAGGTGAGAATGCTTTTTGGAAGCGGGCAACAGTGATTATGGTTTTCCAGTTCTGCTGATACCAATGAACAACTCCTCTAAAAAAACCCACAGCTGTTGCAGTTGTTATTTTACCCTACTTAAGTGAGCAGAAGTTAAATAGAATTATTGATTCACAGAATCATAAAATGGCAGAATTATTTGTGTTTGAAGGGAAATATAAAGATTGTCAAGTTCAGCTCCCCTGCGTTGAACAGGAACTTCCACAGCCAGATCATGTTGCTAAGAGTCCCATCCAGCCTGACCTTGAATATCTCCAGGAATTGAGTATGCATCACCTCTCCAGGCAAACTGTTCCATTGCTTCACTACCCTTACTGTAAGAAGTCTTTTCTTATACACTGTCTAAATTTCCCCTCTTTTAGTTTGAAACCATTTTCCCTTGTGCTATCATAACAGACCCCTTCTTTCTTATATCCCCCTTATAGGTAATGGAAGGCCACTATCTGGTCACCCTAGAGCCTTCTTTTCACCAGGCTGAACAGCCCCAGCTCTCTCAGCCTGTCTTTGTAGGGGAGGTGTTCCACCCCTTGGACCATTTTGTGGTCTTCCTCTGGATGCTACACAAGTTCATGTCTTTCTTGTGCTGAGGGCAGTCACACCTGGATGCAATTCTCCAGGTGAGGTTTCAGCAGCACGGATTAGAGGGGTGGAATCATCTCACTCTAGTCGCTGAACATATCTGTTTTGATGAAGCCCAGGATATGGCTGGCTTTCTGGGATGTGAGGGCACATTGTTTGCTCATATTCAGCATACTATCCACCAGTACTCCCAAGTGCTCTCCAGCAGAGCTGTGGTCTTTCCTCACTTTCCCCAGCTTGAACTGTTAGTAGGGTTTGCCACAACCCAGGTAAAAGACCTTGCACTTGGCATTGTTGAACCTCCTGATGTTCTCCTGGACCCATTGCTGGAGGCTGTCTAGGTCTCTCTGGATAGCATCCTATCCCTAATGTTTTATCGATTGAACCACACAGCTTGATGTAATCTTCAGATTTGCTGAAGAGGCACTCAGCTGATGTTATTAATGAAAATATTGAAGAGCATTGATCCAAGTCCAGACCCCATGACACCACTCATCACTGATTTTCACCTAGACATTGAGCCATTGACTTCCACTTCTTGGGTACAATATTGCAATGAGTTTCTTGTTCACTGAACAGTCCATCTGTCAAATCCGTATCTTCCCAATTTGGAGGGAAGGATGATTTGAGGGACCATGTCAAAGACCTTACCAAAATCCTGATAGATAACATCAATGGCACTTCCCTTGCCTATTGATGCAGTTATGCCATCAATTTATGCGCTGATGCAGTTACACCATTCTATTTGCTCATTGTACAGTATTGACAAGCAGTTTGTTGCTGGTGTTTCTGTTTAGACATATTCTTTTGTATAGTTGTTACGTCTTGTCCATAAAGAGAGGTAATGGAGGATCAGATTCACAAAGACCTTTTATTAGATTAAAGTAAAACATAGACAGAGAAACTCAATCATCAGTTTTTATGAGAATTCATATACTGAAATTATTCTAAAATTATTGGCATATATTTATTCGAAAATATTGGCACTCTTACAGTTAAAATATATTTTAAGCTGTTCGGCTAAACCATATAGCCTTATGGAACCCGCATAAGATTTGTAATTACTTAAAAACTTTACAATCTATCAGCTTTATGAGACATATGTCTTTTAAGAAATTGAAATATGTCTTACCATTATTTAACAGCTCTACAAGACAAAAAAAAAAAAAAAAAAGGAAAATCTGGGAAACACAAACAAACAACAAGAGGCAGAAAAATGGAAAGAAGAAAGATTTATCACCAGTCTATTTGAAAATCTGTTTTGAGGAGTTCCGAAGCCAGCCTATGGCACTGGAGAAGAGAAAGGAAGTTGAGCATGCTCATCCACAGGTCATAGTCTTGAACAAGCAAACAGCAATAATGACCACAAAGAAGATGATGACATGGGGTCCCACTTAGGCATCCTCTTATACCTGCAAGGTTTGCCAGGGCACGATCCTAAAGTCCTAAACATGCCAGTTAACAATAACAAGTTTGTAAAAGAATAAGCTTGTAGCAAAAACTTAAACATGAAAAAACCCTATTTATCAGTGAAGAAGGAGTACCCTGAGGAAAAACAGAATCTCATACTTGCCGATATCATTTATTGACTGGTTTTCATGTCAATGGCCTTGAACTGCAAGTGTTTGAAGCACACCAAATACACTCCAGAAAGTCAGAAAATGTTTTTTCGATTGTCCTTTAGAGTTGTACAACATATCATTGATTATAAGCTGGGGCTTATAATAGAAAATCTGTAATTCTCTTGTCTATCCTTACCATAATCAACTGGCAAATAGAAAGGTTCGATTTTTCACACACAGCAGGAGTGAATTTGGCCATTAGATTTCATATAAATTTCTTCTCTTTAGATTTCTTTAGAAACAAGTCATCATGCTATAGCTATGTAATAAAATAAACTGTTTTTAAAGAAATTACTTCTGCTTATCTATTTCTCATTTTTTTATGGAGTTTTTGTTTCATTATGGATTTCCCACTCAGGTGTTTTTATGGATCTATACAAAGTACTTCTGTCAATAGCAAGTGCAATAGAAATTACCATGCCTAGACATTATTTTTGTGGACACAAATTCATGTACCGTGAATTACTTCCCAAACACAGTTACCTCTTAATATTACAAAATACACAAGCATCTGTTGATAAGTAGGAAAGATTTATGTATAATTAAAAAAAAGTGCATTTAAGTTAAACTTACGAAGTATTAAGATTCTCAGAGCCAGAGTTGAATTTAACAGATAAGTCAATAGAATGCATAATAAGGCAATGCAAATACAGTGAACTGTCTAGAACCAGTATTAAGTAACATAATTCTATACTCATTATAAAATGTACATGCATCACTGCTAATTCACCTATGATATTCAAAAGATTATCTTGAAATGACTTATAGATTCATAGATTCATAGATACATTAGGTTGGAAAGGACCTACAAGATCATCTAGTCCAACCATCCTCACACCACCATCCCTACCCACCAAGCTACTAAATCAAATCCCTTAGCACCTCATCTAAACGCTTCTTGAACAGTGCTAGGGATGGTGCCTCAACCACCTCCCTAGGCAGGCCATTCCAGTGCCTGACCACCCTTTCAGAGAAAAATTTTTTCCTCAGATCTAATCTAAATCTTCCCCGGAGCAACTCGTGGCCATTCCCTCTCATCCTGTCATTAGTCATCTGGGAGAACAGGCCGTCCTTGATAAACTTTTATATTCTATATCATTGTATTAGGTGTAGGTGGCAACATATTAGCAGACAGAGGTCTGTAGGTATGGCTTCTCTGAGGAGACACCAAAGGCTGCCCCATGTGGGACACAGCAAATTCCATCTGTGTCCAATCCACCTGTCTTGGAGTGATGATGAGAAGGAGCTTCAAGTGAGGGAGGTGTGTTTTCTCTGCAAACCAATGAAGTTACACCCTGTGGAAGACTGCAGGACTTTTCTCTAATTTTGGATAGATTTTCTATTTATTTTTTTTTTAACTATAATCAGATAGCTGAAATCCTCATTATCTTATCTTATTTTTAGTCAGCTGATAAATCTAGGTTGCAATATTTTGCTTGCAGATAATGGTTTATATCCATCTATATCTTAAAAGCAGTGAAAAATAAATTTCTTGAATTGCTTTTTAAAACTACAATTTCTGTAATGAGTATAAATTATCGTAAATTTAAATTTACACTACCAATATATAAAGCTTACATTTTTCTGTGGAAAGTTTATGGGAATTTAAGAAATGTTATAATCTTTCTTCATTGTTTTTTGTTGTTGGTGGTGGTGGTGGTGATGGTATTGTTTTCTTCTAGGCAAGAAGCAGAGCAAAAAACAATAGATACATCAAAATCTGAATATTTTCATTTTACTCTCTTCTTGTTTTCTTTATACTTTAGTTCTATAAATTCAGTCCTGAAAATGAGAGATCACTCTTGAGAGAATCATGATCACACCAGAATGTATTTTACTTGGAAAAATATTTTCTTTCCTTTGAACCTTTTGCAGAAGGCAAAAGCATAACAAAATAATAAAAAATAATAAAAAAGTGAATTTAACATCCATAATCTATAAGCTGAAAGCATAAAGAAAATGAGCTAATTTGCACATGGAAAGACATAGAAAAAAATTTACTAGGGAAAGATTTTAAGTGATTTTAGATTCCTTGTAAAATTGTTACTGAGATTTCTACCAAAAATCATACTTATCAGCAAGCATTTACTCAAATTATACTCGCAAAGAATGATCTCTGAAGTACTTAAGTAATGTATTAACTTAATCTGAGAATTTCTCCACTGTAATTTCTTTCTAGAACAATCCAAATTCCTGACTATTTTATCACATTGAAAGTCTTTATTTGTTCATGAGTCATCAGATGATGACTCAGATAATAATATTATTGTCACATGAGAAGGAAAAAGAAGTTTAACAGAAAGCAAGCTTCTTTTTGTTCAGGCTTATCCTCAGATATCAGAGGGGCTGGGTGCAGACGAGCTTAGATTCTGAGTGACGGCTGATTTGGAGCTATAGATCTGGTATAGATCTGTCCAATTCATTTATTGATTTTGAAATTGGCTCTCATTATTGACCACACCTAAGGAGTTTGGTCATGCCCAATGAGAACTTTCATGGTTAGCGTAGTGGATAGTGCAGTTTATTAAAGCAACATATTGTTTTTATTGCCAGCAATAAATGCACTCTTTGCAAAGTATGTGAGGTTATTTACAAACATGGCGGCACAATTCTCTGCATTTATTATCTATCTATCTATTTATTTATTAATTTTTGTCATCCGCACACCTGCTGGGTGTGCTATCATACCTGATGCTCCATTGATGGAAATACTGAGTGGGACTGAAACCAGTATTGACTCCTAGAGTGCATCATTATTAGTATTATTATTAGTATCCATCTATACTACGCACCTATACTACTGACGTTTTCCCACTTGGCCTGTCTGATTATCCCATTTTCTATCAGTCTCCCTGTCTTCCCATTCAGCCTCGTGCATTAGCAGCTTCTCACAATAGCCTTGGAAGTTCATATGTAGAAACGTATCCTTACTGCCGTTTATACAACAAAAACCTAGAATCGTAGAATCACCGATGTTGGAAAAGACCACCAAGATCATCCAGTTCAATTTTCCACTTATTGCCAATATTTCTCCACTAGACCATTTCCAACCTGAATCTCCCCTGATGCAACTTGAGGCCATAAATAATAATTATAAATACTATCAACAGTGTATGGCTCTAATAATTCTCTTTTTTTAGAGTGTAAGTATGCCAAGATCTTGTCACAATCACTTTCCCATTCTGAGAAATTTCCAAACTAGGGCTTCTTAAAAAACTTATATTTTATTCAGTTGTTCAACAAACATATATAATTTATAATTATGCTAAATTACAATGAAGCTAAAGGGAGGTGCTTAAGAGTTGCTTTAGAACTTCCAAACATGGAAATGAGTATCAGGTGAGCTAATGAACTGTGTAACTCAAATATAGCCATGTTTTCCTTACTCTTTTTATGACAAAATGTTGCAAATAAGGTACAAAGATAATTAATTGCGTAAGTATCTATTGAAGATAGTGAGCAGTAGTCATGGTGCATTGAATCTGTGTCAGATCACAGACTTTTCCTCAGTGGAGTTTATTTAAATGCCAGTAAAATAAATCATTAGGCTTATGTTAATTAATGATTAAGCAAAAACTTAGCCCAGCAGGTGACCAATTTATCTACTTAAGCTGAAGTCCAACTTAATTCCTGCTCCAAATCCTTTTTGATATTAAATTTTAAAGGAATATATTAAAATAAATTTAACTAAATATAACAAAATTATTAAGCTTCATTATTGTTCATTAATAGCTATATCTATATTTGATTTTAATAGAAATTACATTGAAATCTATGCATAGAAATGTAACAACTTACAATGTCTGCAAATACAACAAAGTATAAATTGGAATTTCATATTTAGGAGAGAAGAATAAAACTAAATTAAGTAAAACACACCTAAAGAGTCTTACTAGAGAATATAAAGTAAGTGTCAAAGTAAATTAAATATAAATCTAAAGGGAGAGGCAAAAAAATAACCTTCTCAAATTGCTGTAGCTGGAGGCTTTCCCCTACTTCTGTCCAACAAGAATGTTGAAGGCCTGTGGAATGCAATTAAGAACTGGGTGCATAACAAACATATTTTGTATTAGCATGATTTGTTTTTTCTTATTACTCCTGGAAACTGACTGAATCAGAGAACTAGGATAGTGAAAAGTTATACATACTGGAATTGAATACATCTCTGCTAATGTTACGGTCACTGGTATTTGCTGCACTTTTCAGATGCTGATAGGTGATGTTTCAGTCAAAGCTCTCAATAACTAAAGTGTTACTGGAAAGTATAGATTAATGAATGGTGTTTACACAGATAAATGTCTAGTTATAGGTCAATTACAATTACTATTTTCTATGTTGACTACAGAGTTCATACTTAATTGCAACCTACCTCTTTTAAAAAAGGGCTAAAATCAGTCTCTCAAAGGGACAGAGCAGACTTTTTTTTTTTTTTTTAATCCTTATGTAATTTCAGCTGCACTTTTAAAAAGAGAATTCCTTATTGAAGGACAGCACAACACAAAAAAGGAGAACAGCTGCCTATTTCACTTTCAGCTGCCAAACAGCTTTTGAGCTGTGGTTTGAGATGCTTCTTAGAGATTAATTTGGTTTGATTTAAAGTTCTGCAGTGTTAAAGGATCTCTAAATAACGTACCAGAGGTGACATGACTGCAGATATGCACTCAATTTTGTATTTTTTGTAATGATTTTGAATATATATATATAGCAGATATACTGGAAAGACTGACAAGTTGCACCAGGGATTAGATATCAAGAACAATTTAATTAGAGAGAGGATGATCAAGCATTGAGATAGACTTACCAGGGAATTGGTGGAGTCTCCATCTCTGGATATATTTTAGGGGTGTGTGGATGTGGTACTAAGGAACATGATTTAGTGACGGGACTCTGTAGATCAGGTTAATGACTGAACTTCGATGACCTTGAAGGTCTTTTTCAATGTAATCGGTTCTATGAATTTATGTTTCTATGTTATTTTCTAAACTGTGGTATCTGAAAGTTAGCTGTATTTTTCAAAATATAATGTGGAGTGTTAATGTACTTCATTATTGCTATGTTTATTGTTTTTTATTTCCTGAGGAATTAGAATAATTCTCTTTGGATATTTAGTAAGTTTTTATAGATATATACTAGATTTTTATCTAAAAGAAAAATAATAAAATAAGATCCTACCCCTCTCCAATATCTCTTGACAGTATTTTCTGAAAATTTTGAGCAGACAAGCTTTTGGTCTGCGTTTCAGCAAAGTTAAGATGTAATGCATATTAAAGGGGAATGCAAAAGTCATTCATAATATTGCTTCAACGTTGCTGTTGCAAAAACAGTCAGATGCATAGCAATCTTTATATCTATAGCACAGAATCCACATGAGGTTCTTAGTGCCATAGACAGCTTTCTTGTTTATCAAGACTAATTTCTGCTTAGAAAGCTGTTCTAAATTTTTTGCTTGTGAAATAAATAGAGCAAAGCAAACTGTACCTGGAAGATTTACAGTATCTTCATGGTATACAGGGATTTCAAAGCATCCTATAATTCAGATGCAAAAGTCGTATCTTCTTACACACAGCTAAAAGAGTAGAGTTTTTAATTTTCCCTATGTGGTATTCTGTGAGCACCTTTTTGTCTCCATTAGCATATTCAAACTGTTTTTGGAAGGAAAACAAGAAATTATACCATTAAGAAAATATCAAGACTGAATCTTGGAACAAGGCATATGTAAACACATGTGCTTTGTTGACTGGAACTTTTGAAATTCAAAACCTAAATAGTATTAGACCTGAGGATACATTGAAAACAGAAGGAGGCACAAAGTCCCCTGAGCATAACTCTTTCTGTAAGAGTTGGATAAAGACTCATATTTGTTTTCAATCAATAGAGATCATTGTTACTGATCCATCTGATCATCTGTAGAACAAGTGTTTTAGATTTCCAGAAACTGTTATCCAAATCTCCAAATAAAGTGTCTTATATATAAATAGTTTGTGTCAGACATTTATTGTCAAATATAGGATGAAAATAGGTCTTTAGATATCCCAGTTTCTTTTTTGTTAATTAGTCTAGTTTTCAGTCTTTGCTTTCTGTGTTTATGCAAGAAATGTCTTGAAATACTAAAATGCTCTACAGATATTTTTTTTTTCCTATTTTTTTCTCTCTCTCCTGTGTGATCAACCAATTATCAGGGTCATTTTTGATACTGTTTCTGGGAGGGCTTTCATTCATTGTAATCTTAGGAAGGGATGTAGGTCTTAATCATCAAACTTGTTCTAGTGGCATCATAGATTATTTTGACTGATTTTGTCACTTCTCATCTTTTCCCTTTTGTTACCAGAATGGATCAGAGACTTCATCCATCATCAGTTTATATTCCTTGGTAGAGTAAAAACAGTGTCCAGAGGTATTCTTTACTCACTATGCCTTTTTTTGATGTTTTGTTTAGTTTAAAATTATCTGACTGTTCATCAAATGGATGTGTATATTTAGGAAAAAAAATGGTATTGTACAAATGTTGTACAGGATTTGTGAATTTTAGGAAATTGAAATGGAAGAAGAAAAGTATATGAAATAAAAGGTGTTTTGAGTTCCCTGATTTTAAGAATATAAATTTTAATTCTCTGGAACAATATTTGGAAATAGCCATGTGTCTGTCCCAGGCTAGTGTTTTACCTCTGTGCTGTTAGTGTATTCTGGTGTAGCTTGTTCTTACCCAAAAATCAATGTACTACAAATTCTTCTGTGTTTAGTTATTTTGTGTGCCCAAGTTAACTTCAGCAGTCAGTTGTTCCTATACACTGTTTTAAAGCCAGTAAAGGGAAAACAGCTAGTGAGATTTTACCTAATAAAATAAATAAAAAGCAGCCACCTTTTTGATATTCTAAATTCATTTTTACCTAATTCATCAACAGGGAGTATTTACAGTTTTCATTAAATAATAAAGTTTTAAAAACTATTTAGTTATTATGATTGTTCTGTAAATACTAATGTGCCATTTACGTGCTTTCAGGGTGAGGTGCCTGCATGTAATTTTATTTCAAGGATAAAATTATCGCAAGACATTAGTAATCTGCTGAAGTACTCATAAGCAGTCCTTTAAAATCAATTTGTACATAATCCAGAATCAGACTTTACCTACTTAACCTTTAAAATCTGCAACAATTTCCCTTAAAGGCAATCATCAGAATAAAGATAAATCATAGAATCATAGAATGGGTTGTGTTAAAGGGACCTTAAAGATCATTTAGTTCCAGGTCACAAATACATTTTGTATTTTAATAAACACTTATTTTACTTTTAAAATTTGCTAGTGAATATATATATATTTATTTTAACATGTTGAACTTGCATTTTCACAAGGATGAGTATTTTGTATTAATCTAGATATTCATTCTTAATTTACAATGTGCTTGCAAATAACACTGTTTACAATTTTTTTCTTTTTTCTTTTTCTTTATTGTCATAGTTTGTATTGAAATATCCTTTATTGCTCTTTTACATTAAAAGCTGACTGCAGGGAGTCTTACTGTGGTTTCATCTAGATCCGCATTTTTTGTTTTGAATTTTTTTTTAAGTCCTTGTTTTATCAGCGGATTGTCTTGAAACCAGACAAACACACCGAACACAATAGTTTCTATCAAAGTTGTTACAGCTTCTTAGCACTTTTTAAGTCATATAATCTTTGTAGTATTTAATATATTATTTAGAATGATGACAGTAAGTCAATTAAGATTATTTTATATAAATGAATTGTTTCCTTTTTAACTATTATTTGATACCTACTAAAACTCTTAATAGGAAAAAAAAAAAAAGGACAGAAGTTATGTCTGCAAATCCTAAATTACCATTTCTCTCATAAAGTTTACATTAAAAATTCACAACAATGGAATTGCTGGAATTTGGAATTAAGCCTAATGAATCAAACAAAACGAGTGAGAGAGAGAGAGAGAGAGAGAGAGAGAGAGAGAGTGAGTGCCCGATAAACCGAAGGCCTTACGCTAACGCTGAAGGCGGACAGCAGCGAGCACCCACTCCTAAGTGATCCTAGAGGAAAGAGAGAGAACGTCCCGTGACCGCAGAGAGTTTTTATCTGTTCCCTCTGAGCGGAAAACACGTGAAAAAATACAAAGCGTTGCAAAGTCCTCTGGGGAATGTAGTTCTCCCTGACTCCCAATGCACTACATGATGCCATGATGTGGAATACCAGTACCAAAAAATCATAAAACCACGACACTATCATGTGAAGTAAATGCATTGTTTTTTTTCTGCATATGTATGTTTATGAACATGGTAACAAAATATACGCAGATTAATTTCAAGGTAATTGATTTTTAGATATGCACCAAATAAACATAAATTATGCTAAATGGATTTATCTTGTGAAAATTAATGTGCATTTTACTGGTTTCCTAACGGATTCTGAGTGTACCTGGCATTCTTCACTCCTGCTCATTTGAAGAAACTCCACTATTTTTTTTTTGTTACAAAAAAGACTAAAAATCTCCCAGGAAATTTACTTGCTGCCTATTGACGCAGATAAGTTCTACTATATATACCTCTATCTTTTAAAATCTTTACAGCACATAATAAAGTAGCATACTGTTATTTTTAGGGAAGACATTTGATTAGGACACAAAACTAGACCTCATGCATGTCTAAAAAAAGAGGAAGTTGTTTCCATAATTGAACTTTCAGCTCTTGAGGTTTTTATTAGTTCTGTTGTCAGAAAACCTATTTGACTGTCTTTTTTTTTTATTTTTTTTAATATGTATATATTATTACTGTTCTTTTATTTGTTTGGTAGCATTGGACTACAAGATAAAGATCCAGTATCTGAGCAGGTGGCCAAACAAATAAATAAATAGAAATAAAAATAAAAAAAATCAGTGTCTCCAATTTCCAGAGAAAGGCTAAGAAAGCATTTTTTAGAAATTATTTCCCCAAATCAAATACATAGCTCCTAAAACACAATCAAAGCAAATACAAGGATTTATAACAACATTTTTCTAGCATTTCTTTGGATTTGAAGGTGGTTTTTCCCTGTTCTCTGGATACAGTTTGCATTGTCCAGAAAAGTCCAGGAGGCCATAACTCCACCTTGTGAGAGACACAGGCAGTCTGGTAACAGTCAAGGAGAAAGCTGAGGTACTTAACAACATTTTTACCTCTGTCACCCCCAACTAATGCTCACCACACAGCCCTCAAACATTTGTTTTGGTAGCAGAGGATCAGGGAAGCAACATCTGCCCCACCGTAAGTGAAGATCAGACCTGTAACCACCTGAGGAACATAAACATCATCAAGTCCATGAGTTCCAATGAGATACACTCCAGAGTCCTAAGAAAATTGGCAAATGTAGTTGCAAAGCCATTCTCAATGATATTTGAAAAGTTGTGGCAGTCAGGTGAAGTCCCTGGTGTCTGGAAAAAGGGTAGTATCATGCCCATTTTTTAAAAGGGTAAAAAAAATTACCTTAAGGACTACCGACCTGTCAGTCTCACCTCTGAGCCTTGGAAACTCATGGAACAGATCCCTCACAAGCTGTGCTAAGGCTCATGGAAGACAGGGAGGTGATACAGGAGAACCAGCACGGCTTCACCAAGGGCAAATCCTGCTTAACCAGACTAATGGCTTTCTATGATGGTGTCACTACATCAACGGACAGGGGAAGAGCCACTGATGTCATCTATTTTGACTTCAGTAAGGCCTTTGACATGATATCCCACAACATCCTTCTCTCCAAATTGGAAAGATATGGATTTGATGGGTGGACAGTTCAGTGGATGAAGAACTGGCTGCCGGATCAGGTGCAGAGAGTGGTGGTCAATGACTCAGTGTCTGGATGGAGATCTGTGACAAGTGGTATCTCCTACATGATGATAAGGCTGATCCTCTTTAGTATTTTCATCAAATGACATCAACAGTGGAGTCGTGTAAAACCCAGTGAATCTGCTGATGACTCCAAGCTGTGGGGTGCAGCCAGGGCATCAGAGGAACAGGATGCTATCCAGAGTGACCTAGACAGGCTTGTGCAATGGGCCCAGGTGAATCTCATGGTGATTAACAAATCCAAACGCAAGGTTTTGCATCCTTATACAGCAGTTGACCCCACAACCACCGCTCCACAGCTTTATAGACTTCTTCATGCCTAATTCATGACAACTTTCCTGCCTCTGCCCCCATCCTCTGCCAGCAAGCCAAAACAGTGGTTGCTCTTTCCTGCTGAATTTTGAGGCACACATTGTCACTCAACAACAACCAAACATCAGTATTCTATTAACATTCTCAAACTAAAACCAGAACTGTGTCATATACGAGCCTGCTGAGAGTGTACTCAGTCCCACTATCCATGTCACCAGCAAAGTTGTTAAACAGGGCCCACCTCAGTACTGACCCTTGAGAAATTCTCCCTGATCATCTGAACATCAAACTGTTGACTGCATCTCTTTCAGTGCAGACATCCAGTCAATTCCTTATCCACGGAGTATTCTGTCAAATTAATGTCTCTTCAATTTGGAGATGAGGCTGTTGTGTGAGACTATGTCAAATGGTTTACATGAGTCAAGGTAGAAGATGTCAGTTTCTCTTCCCTTACCCACCAATGCTGTGACCCTTTCACAGAAAACCACAGAATTTGTCAGGCATGATTTGCCCTTAGGGGAACTATATTGGCTATCACTGATCACCTCTTTGTTTTCCATGAACTGGAGCATGGTTTTCATTTGGTTTGTCTATTAAGACGTCTACAGAGCTAAATAAGCATGACATTTGAGGGATTGAGGATAATTTCTTTATCTTCTGTTTTGAAGGGAAAGCAGTGCTCCCTTAGGATATGGAGTAGTATTTCTGAATATAAAGAAGGGAGATTCAGACTGTTTTTCTGTACTAATAACAGCAATAATAATAATAATAATAACAACAACAAAAACAAAAACAAAATATCTCAGCTGTCGATTTTTTCGATAGGATTTATATATTAAAACAAACAAACAAAGAAACTATGCAAGCATTTGAGTTGTGAAAATCAAACTCTATAACCTGGAGTTAGGTTATGAAGCAGGTATATTCAGCACTATGCACACATGCTGGGTGCAAGGGAGGTAACCCCCCCTAACATGTACACTGAAGAGAGATTCAACTACATTTTTAAAGACATAAAGTATATATATTCATTACATTTCCAAGAATTAGTAGCAATTATTACAATCAGTTCTAAGAAGTCATATCCATAAGCACTGCCCTGAATTCCTCTGGGTGGGCATGTGCAGTGCCACCTGTTAGTCATGGGCAAAGGTTCCAAAGACAAAGGTCATGAGTCTTCCTTGCCTTGCACTTTTCACCTTGCTTCAGTTGAGGAAGTTTCATCTGGTTGCTGACTATCTGCAGTTTGCAGCCCCATTGTTTTTGCTCACCATCCATCCCAACCATCCTTCCTGCTCAGTCTTAGGCAAGAGTCTCACATTCCTCAATAAATTTAAAAGACGGCAAAAAAACACCACCACTTTTTCTTAACAGAAATTATCAGAAATAACTTAATATTTTCTTGATTTTGGTAGATTCCTTCCTTTTTCAGATATTAGTGATTTTTTTTCTTGCCCTTAGATGTGTATTTAATGATATTGTTCACAAAATGTAATTTAACATAATAAATTTTATTTTACATAATTGTCTTGCAATTCTTCATTTCTGATGCTTCTATTTACCCTTACTTTATTTCCCACTCCTTTTGTTACCTGTGTTGCTTTAAATATTTTTACCTCAGTAAATTTTGTCTCTTCTGTCTGAAACATCTCAGCCTCAACCTCAAACCTAGAAGTCCCATATTCATTCATTCACAGACATCAGTAAAATTTTTATAGTAGTGCTTTCTGTACACAGGAATAAATAGATAGATAGATAGATAGATAGATAGATAGATAGATAGATAGACAGACAGACAGACAGATAGATAGTTAACAATTGCAACAACAACAACAATAATAATAATAATAGCAAAAAACAAAACAAGAATAACAATAGCAATAGTAATAATAATAGCACAACAACAACAACAACAACTCTTCATAGGGAAAGAGTATTAAAATTAAATTTGGTAGAAGAACCTCTATTGTGATAGGCAGAAGGAATCCATTCAGGAAAGTTGATATGTAGCTCAGAAACAATTTACTATCAATATGAGGAATTACGTGCAATTTTTGAGCTGGATGATAAATACACCCCTCATTAATTCATTTCCTCTACATGTTGCTACCTTAACTTTGCTGGAATTACTGATATCAATCTTGGAAGTACTAATGAATCTCAGGTCTAAAGAAATACAATAATTTTGAAGCCATGCCAGTTAAATTTCCTCAGAGAAAATCCATCAATAGACTTCTAAACATGGTTTAATGTAGAAAAGTAATGGTAATACCAGCACTTATTAATCTTCATCATGGATGAGTTTTAAAATGCTCATCTTGTTCTTGTCACTGAGTGAGAGTTCAGTTTAATCTTAGTAAATACATGACTGTTTTGTTCTTATCTGTGCTTGCTCATCCTTTGTCAGAGGATAAATGAGGAATTGCTGGATTCTTAAACATTTCTTTCTTTACTTCTGCAAGTCAGACAACAGCTGATAAGGAACCACTATGGTCATGGCAGTCTTCTGAAAATACAGCATTTTTATAAGGTGGGCTTGATATCAAGCTTACTGAAAACAAAACAAATTATTTTTATCATATTGTTAACTTCAGCATGCTTTGTTTTTTATTCTAGATTTCAGCAAAAAATTTAAAGAGCTTTAAAATGTGCAGACAGAGAAACCTCTATTTCCTCTAAGATACTGAACTGAAATTAGAGATTTCTATGCTATCATTCTTTTTTACCAAAATATTTGGTACTTTCTTATAAGTCCATACAGCCTGCAATGCAATTGCAAGATACTGATCAAGTTCATTATTAATACAGTGGTTTTCTTGCTGTCCTGACATATTGACATGTATAATTACAATAAATTTTCAAAATATATTTTTACCTGTTTTTATCAACAGTTGTACTGACCTGGTCTTCGTTAATTATTTATTATTCACACAATTTTCTTTTTTTTCTTAACGGCACTATGAAAAATAGAGATGTCAAAATTTGGTTATTCAAAAATTAACATTAATCTAATTGCACTCTTAAGGCATTTTACTTTCTTCCTGGTTTCCTAGTTAGTGAATTTTTGATTGTTTCTTTGCTCATTTTTCCCAAATTACACCATAAAATATTAATCTGAGAAATAGTGTTATCATACATCACACACATCAAAGAGGAGCATGGAGTTAATATGATTAAAAAAAAATCCTTAAAACCACATTTATTTTACATAGATTTTGAAGTTGCGTTTAAACAATAAAATCAACTTTATCTATTCAATACTGTGACTGGCTGCAGCAGCAGCACTTTGTCAACATTAATGGAGTCAGATTCTGCCAGTTTTAATCTTTTTTCTTTCTGGATCAGTTGGGTCATTCCTTCAGTTTTAGCCAGTGTAACAAGTTTAAGTTGAATAAAATTTTTAAAATATGTCTCTAGGGAAGTTTTGCCTTACCTAATTTATCACCATTATCTCCTCCCTATTGTTTTCCCTTTGTTTCTCTTCTTGCATTTCGTCATAGAAATTTATGCCAGCTATTTAAAGTACTGAACATCTGTACAGAGTAATACAATCACAAAATTAAACTGAAAATCTGATCATTTCTTTTCTACATTTACTTTCCTCAGTCACGTTGTGCTGCAAGTTTTGGGAAGAAAAATTTATGTCCTAGACCCATACTTTCCATACTTACACTGCCTAATATTCTCACTTCTGCTGATGATAACCATGGCAGGAGTGTTTCTTTTGTTCCTGTTACCTTTTTGTTTATTTAACCACTGCAGTGAGAAGATACAGAGGTTTTATTTTGGTTGCTTCCTGTGCAACTATCTGTGGATGTACCAAATACTTATTCTTTTTTTCAATCTGCTTTGCAGTCTGAAGTCCAGGTTACATGGAAGAAAAATAAGATTCCTCAAAGTGCTTTTCTGTTGGTAAAACATCAACATAGTTATCCTTCATATGTCCTACAGTGTATGCAGTCACAATAGAAACTTTTCCTTTTGGCCTTCTAATAAATTCTTATTATCATAAGAAATTACACTCAATAGCTAAGATAACATTTGCCATCATTAAATGGAAAGCTGAAGCTTTCAGGAATGTATGTGTCCATTAATGAATTCATGTGTATGTATTCGTGTTTTACCAAGTGAACATTATTATCAGATCAAAAAGGATTTTCTGCAAAAACTTATGTTAGTAAATAAGATGCCTGAGAGTCAGAGTACTCCAGATGGGGACTCACAAGGGTAGAGCAGAATGGGGCAATCATTTCTCTCTCCTTGCTGGCTGCTCCTCTTTGATGCAGCCCAGGATACTGTTGGTCTTCCAGGCTGCAAACACACATTGATGGCTCACGTTAAGATTTTATTTTTCAGGATCCCTATGTCCATCTTTTCAGGTCTGTTTTCAGTGAGTTCTTCTTCAGGTCTGTAAATATATTTGCAATTGCCCTGACCCATTTGCAGCATCTTACATTTTGCATTGCTGAAGCTCATCATCACGAGCAGGGAACTGATCATCTCACTGTACTCAACACTGGTGAAGCTGCATCTTGTGTACTGCATTCAGTTTTGGGTCCCCCACAACAAGAAAGACATCAAGGCTCTACAGTGTGTCAGAGAAGGCCAACAAAGCTGGAGTGGGTCTGGAGCACAAGTCTTACAGAGAACAGCTATGGGAACTGGGATTGTTTAGACTGGAGAAGAAAGCTGCCAATGAAGACTGGAGCAAAGAATTCATTGAGTACCTCAAGCTTATCCACAATTTTTGCAGGCAGTTTTCCCTTCTCATTTATCATTTTCTTCACCTTGCTTCTTCTGACCACATACCTGTAGAATCCCTTTTTGCTGTTTCTCATATATTCTGCCAAATGCAGTTCTACCTGTGCTGTGGTTTTCCCAGTCCCATCTCTGTATGTCCACACAGCATCCCTGCACTCTTCGCAAGTGAAGTGTCCTTGCTTCCACTGACTGTACATGTCCTTCTTATCCCTCAGTTTAACCAACAGGTTCTTGTCAACCATGTTAGTTTAAAGTCTCCTCTGCTTGTTTTTTTTTTTTTAATATTACATTATTTTATTTTATTTTATTTTATTTTATTTTATTTTATTTTATTTTATTTTATTTTATTTTATTTTATTTAGTACAGAGGGACAGAAAGGCTCTCATGCTTTTAGAAAGGCATCCTTTAAGAGTTGCCAGTTTTTCTCAATTCCTTTTCCTCTAAGGACAGATTTCAGGGGGAAGCACATAGTAAAAACTGCCTTCTGCTAATAATGGATGTCCAACTTCAAATGATAAACATTTCAGAATATCTGCTTTGTAGTACTTTTTGGATGAAAGAAGTAGACAATTTTAATATTAGTTACAAATAGTACTGAAAACTGTGCATCAGATTTTCAGACTGGGAAAATACCATGTGTTTAACAATGTACTTATCGTTGGCTCCCATGCACGTCTACCATATTTCTTTGAAATATTAACATGTTTACTAGGGAGAGGACATGACATTATATGTATTCAAATTGTCTAGCCCAAGTTTCTGAAAACTATTGGAAAGAAATAGGTGCAATTCCTTTGTGCAATTCAATTTACCTCATGTATTCATTTAGAAAAGTGAGAGATGTGCTCTACAACAGCTTATTCTTGCCAGTGAAAAAGAAACTTTAATATGTATAGATTTCTAGCATCTGGAATGTCAAACTAAATGCTAAAGGTGGTATCATCCTCTACATGAGTCAGACGCTGATAAATAATGCCTAAATTCTTTCGGTGACTTTCACAGAAATTTACTGAGAAACATCAGAGCATTGGAACCACAGGATTGTAAAATATTTGGTGGGAAGGGAGCTCAGAACTTTTCTAATTCTGTTCAAACCATGGTCAGCTCTGACATCAGGACAGATTATTCAGGGCTTTGTCCAGCTGGGTTATAAAAATCTCCGAAGACTGCAAAATCTTTCCAGGCAATTTTTCCACTGCTTGACCATCCTCAGGGGAGAAAAACTCCTTAAATTCAGTCTGAATCCTACTTATGATCATTATCTCTTGTCCTCTGGGTGCTTGCTGCTGTAATGATCCTTCTTGATGCTCCCCTTGATCCTCCCTTGGCGTTCTGGGACTGCTGCTTGGTCCTCTAAAAGTGCTTTCTTCTCCATGTCAAGTAAGTTTCAGTCCCTTAAATTTTCCTAGCAGGGCAGGTACTGGAGTCCCAACCATCCCAGAAGCCCGCTAAACTACCTGAATTTTAATTATGTATTTCTTGTATTTAGGATACCTTAAGATCTAACACAGCTCTTAGGTTCATCTTTATTTATCTACTTACATAGATATATTGGAGAACTTTGGAATACTTTGTTACTTCTGAGTTTTAAACAGTTTAATTTATTTTATTATTATTATTATTATTATTTTTCTATGTGGAAGTTTATTCCTTAAAGCTCACTGGCCTTGAGTTATTCTTATTTTCAAATTTCTTTTCATGTCTTAATTTTTTCTCATATTTGAATCTCAGAGTAATACTTAGGAAGAAGTAAGCCCCAGCAAATTAAACCCCTCTGTGTAATAAATCTGATTTTTCAACAACTGCAGACAGCAATGTGGATTTTTCTTTTAATTTCTTTATTAAACTCTACCAACTGTATTTCCAGTATTTGAATTATAAATTTTCAAATGCTGTCTCTTTCCAAAATTTCCCTTGCTAATTGCAGATTCATGACAAATTATTTATTATACTTATATTGTTATATTTAGCAACATATGGTTCATTTATTTGATGTTCTTACCACTTTGTAAATACATTAGCTAAGCTCCCTAGTTATTTGAATCACTCAGACATCATTTATTAAGTCACATTTTACTCATGCATTTCTGCGACTGTTCTTCAAACAGAATATTTTTTTCCTCTCTAAGAATGCAGTGTGTGAGAGTCATTCTAATTCATGACAAAGAGTATTACAGATTTGTGGGAAATACTTTTCTATATAAATAGCCTTTGGATATTGGTGCTTTCAGTAGTCTTTGAGACCAGTACCCAGGACTATTGGGTCAGATGACAATACACGCCAGTGTTCTGAAGAAAGTACTTGATGGTCCACTTTCCATCTTATTTCAAATGTTGTGGCTGTCGGGTGAAGACCCTGGTGACTGGAAAAAAGGAAACATCACTCTGGTTTTTAAGAAAGGGACAAAGGAAATCCTGGGGAACTACAAGCCAATGCACCTCAGCTCTGTGCCTGGGAAGATCATGACACATTCTGCTGGAAGTTACGTCAAGGCAAGACAAGGAGGTCATCTAATACAGTTAGCACAGCTTCATCAATTGCCTATCAATCTAGTGGCCTTCTATTATGATGCGGTGATGATACTGCTGGACAAAATAAGGGGAACTTATGTCCTCAACCTGGACTTCTGCAAGGCCTTTGACAGAGAAGTATGGATTTGAAGGCTGAACTGGTTAAACTGTCACAGATAGTGGGTTGTGGTCAGTGGCTCCTCATCCAGGTGGAGACCAGTGATGAATGGTGTCCTCAAGGGGTCTGTCTTGAGGTCAGTGCTCATCAACATCTTTGTCAATTACATAGATGATGGGATTGAGTATACTCTCAGTGGATTTGCAGGTGACATCAAGCTGAGTGGTACTGTTGACACAAAACAAGGGATTTCACCCAGGGAGACCTGAACAGGCTTGAAAAGTGGGTCTGTGTAAACTTAATGAGATTCAAGAAGGTCAAGGAGATGGTGCTGCTTGTGGGTCAAAGTGATCCCAGACATATGTACAAACTGAGAAGAGATCTCACTGAGAGCAGCCCAACAAAGAAGAACTTAGGGGCCCTGGTAAATGAAAAACTTAACATGAGCCAGCAGTGTGTGCTTGCAGCTCAGAAGAAAAATGGTGTCTTCAACTGCATAAAAAGAGGTCTGGCCATCAGCGTGAGGGAGGTGACTGTCCTATTCCACTCTAACATTGCGAGGCCCCATCTGGAGTACTGTGTCTAAGCCTGAGGCTTTGAGCATGGACTAGGCACAAAGAAGTGCCATGAAGACTATGAGAGTTATGAAGTATTGCATGAAGTATGTAGCTTGGAGAAGAAGAGTCCAAGGACACATCATTGTGGCCTTCCAGTACTTGAAGGGAACTTATAGGCAGAAGGGGGTCCGAATTTTTCATGCTCTAATGGAGACAGTACAAGGGGGAATGGCTCAAAATTAAAAGAGAAGAAATATAGGTTAGGTTTTAGGAGTAAAAAAAGAAGACAGTTCAGCATATGTATGTATGTGATGAATCTTTTTTTTTATAGCAATGGCTAAGTCCTTTTAGAAGTAGAATAGCTTTGTTTATAAATATGGATCTATCTTTCACTAAAGGTAATATTCACAATATGTGAATGCTGCAAACACTACACAGTCTTTGTTTTCATAAGTAATTAATTCATTCATTAATAATAAAGTAAATTTATCATGTTTTCAAATATTTTATTATATTTGAACTTGAAAAAGCTGTTTATGTGGAAGAATAGATTTTCTCTGGGCTTTTTTATCTATTCTTAACAACATAAGTTGTACAATCAAAGGCAAATGTAAAGCTGCAGTTTAACTAACTACTGTCTGAAAATTAACAGTATATGTATCTTACAGTTTCAATTCTTTCCTATCATTGGAAATTCTAGTGCAGGGTTATAACTTGTTCTTTTCAGTTGCACACTTGTAGGTCAAGGACATTGAGAAGCAGCAGACTAAACCACATAAAAAGAATTATTGAAAATATTGTCCAGTGAATTATTGCTAACAGTTATGTAGTAAAATTATGTAATTCTCCAGGGCTATGCAATACAGCAAACATCTTGACTGATAGTTTCAGTTTGGTTTGATGCTTTCCAGGGAAATGAATCTTACTGTCCTCTTTGATCTCTATATGCACCAAACACATTCTCAATTTGATTGTCTAATCTTATTGTTTTACATACATACTGAACTCAATATAATTGCAGTGAGGATCTTCTACAGATCAACTATTTGTTTTGCAAATAAATTCAGTTTACAGTTTGTCATTCATATTGAAAGAAGAACTTGGGTGCTGTGTATGGAAATATATTATAATAAATAAGACTAATGACATGATCACATTCACTGGATTTTTACTGAGCAAATTAAAATGGGACTAATTCTAGCTTTAGACAAGTCTTGCACATAATTTCCTCTGGAATGATCAGAACTAAATAGGATTTCTCCACGTTTTTCCACAAGAATTCTCTTCTACTGAAGACAACCTGAGATTTTCCTTATATTCTAGGAGCTAGGTGTATTCTGCGCACACTGCCAGTGTTGGTTTTGCAGACTGTCAACTGTTTATGGGTAGGTTTGGCCCGGTTCCATGACTAATGGGGTGGGGAGGAGGGGGCAAGGACCCATGCCCCAGGAAAAAGGAAGGGGAAAAAAGGGAAAGTGTAGGGAGATGGACCTAAAAACAAAACAGATGCAACAATCTGAGGAAGAAAACTAATTTACTAAATAGGATATCAAAATGCAAAGTAACACAATATAATACAATATAATAGGAACTGAAGCTAATAAATCAAATAAAATGAGAGAGAGTGTTCAATAGCCAAAGGTCTTACTCTAACTCTGAAGGTCAGATGGCTAGGGAGCACACAGACTGCCAAGATGAGCAGAAGGCGACGAAAGGGAGGATAGGGTTTGTCTCATGACATGGGAACAGTTTTATCTTTCCCTCTGAATGCAAAACAAAAACACAAGGTAGCTCAAAGTCCTCTGGCATACCTAGTTCTTCTCTTCTGAGAAAGGTATACCTTGGAACTATCAACGATCCTCATAACTGGAGCATTACCCCTTTAACTCCCAGTGCACTTCATGATGTTATGATGTGGAATATCAATAACAAAAAATTATAAGACCACGACACAGACTCAAGACTAGCATAGTATGCATATCTATCTGAGTCTTGATAATGGTGCAAACATATGACATATAGAGAGATGCAGAGAGGAATAATTCAGATAACATGAGAATCAGAAGGAATATATGAAAAAAGGCATTTTCCTGTAGAAGTAATGGTAACTGTCGGGAGACTAGGTTTCAAGATATCTTGGAAGCAAAGTTGAATGAATTATGAGAGGCTAAATTTCCTGAAGTAACTGATGAAACAAAAACTTCTGTAGACCTTCCTTTACATTTGTCTAGAAACACACTTTAAGTAACATTGGGGAAAAATGTGTAAGTTTGGGATGACAATTTTAATTATTATTATTTAATTTATAAGATAAATAGAAAAACAGATATGAGTGGACACCACATAATGCAGAAAAATGCATATTTCCATATCAAATTTTGTTGTTTCTATTGACTTTTGTCTGCAATTTTAAAAATAAAGGAATTAATTAAATTTAATGGTTTTTGTTTGTTTTTAATGAGAGGTTCTTTAAGAATGATTTCTATCTGCCTCTAGAGTCTCAGTTCAATTTTTTTCTTTTTGCAACTTTTCCAACATTTTAAATCTTGATTTTGAAGGGAACTTGATCTGGTCTATTGACCAATTATTTTGTAAGCTGTATGTATTTAAGATACAGCTTTATTTTTAATTTTTTCTCCACTTGATCAGGGATAAGTCTTAGGTTTGTAACTGGGCAAACATACAGAAAACACTGCTCCCAGATTTTACGTTGTCACTCCTCTGATCACTGATATAAAGCAGTCCATAAATACATGCAGTAACTTGGCAGATATTAAACTGGGCTGCACAACACACTGAAATGCTGGTTACCTATTAAATGTTAAGTTTATAATCAGAGTATAAAATGCAGAATTGTAGGAGATTCTTTGAAGCTTAATTTACCCTTTCAGATTCATCTCTGAGTTTATTCCAGTCTAGAATTCATTCTGGAAGCAGTTACTAGCTATATTTTTTAGCCTTTGGCCTACATCAATGTTATTATTTTATGGCTGATTTCATCAGATGTACTCCAAATGACAGTGGATAAAGATATAGGTTGAGTTGTTTTTCATTTTCTCTTTTTTCCTTAGTTCAACTATAAGGTAGGCGTTCATCTTTATTTTTTTCTTACATATCTTTGAGTTTTATTGCTCATGCTGAAAGGGGAAAAAAATAAATCTACAACTAGGTTTACAGTATCCCAGATTCCTGAAATTGAGGACAATTATAGATAAGTGAATTTGCAAAGAATGTAACTGTGCTGCAAATAATAAGATGGATACAGAGAAGATTCATTTACATTCAAAAGTGGTTCCTAATGCTATCAGCTTTCTGCTGGTCTTTTCTATCGCCTTGCAACATTCAAAAAAATAAGCTTTTAAAATTGCTCTATAGCAAATGTAAACAATTGCTATCTCAATATGATATCAAGTTTTTCAGTGTTTTTCAAAATATACAATAAAGATAGAGCTTCTTTCAAGAAATTAACAATATGATACAGAAATTAAAAATTAATAAGGGAATAAAATTAATTCATTCAAAAATTCAAAAGTGGGAGCTTTTTATTTTATTTTTTATGTCTTATTTTTTTCTGCCTTGAAATTCTAACTGGTGAATCTTATTCTTTAATCGTAACTGAAGTGTCTTCCTGTTAGAGTTGGAAAGCACATATCCTCATTATGGGAGGTATCCACCTGTGCTGGTCTTTCTGTTAGAATCCATGAAAATAGTAAACTTTAAATGAATATTTGCATTTATGGTAAGGTCATTCTGTATGAATCAATTTGAGAGAAAGGAGGGAAGCCTAACTCTAGAAATATAGTTCTAGGTTACATCATTCTGGTCACAGAAAAAGAAACTTCATTGTTAAAATACCTTCTAGTCTCTTCTCAGATTTATCTCAGTAAATAGACTTAGTCATACTTCTGGTCAATTGCAATATCAGAATGGAACGTCTTGTGGTTAAGGCATCTACTTGATACCAAAGTGGCCAAATTTGCCTTCTTACTCTGAGATGATGTATTTCATCTCTCTGAAACATTTTTTATAGCTTATGCGAACTTTCAATAAATATTCATGACTGCTTGTGGATGTATTATGATTATAGACATATTTTAAGATTAAAATGTTTGCAATCTGGTACCACAAATTTTTTTTTTGTTGTTGCTGTTATTTTTGATCTCTTTCTTTCCATTCTTCTCACCCCCCTTAAGTGAATTATTCTAATCTGTTTGTTAAGAACACACTGAAGTAAATCCACATAATCCACAAAGACATGTTTTGAAGAGAAAACCATGTTCTGAGGAGAAACTTTCTGGCTAGGTATCAAGGAGCATTTTCATTTTGATCAAAGAACAAGAGAATATTTGTATTTCGCAAGTCAGCGCATAGGGGAACAAAAAACCTTTAAAAACTACCTTGAAAGGTTTAATTAAGAGGTGGTATTAAAAGTATTCAGATTGTTTACGTCATCCAGAATTCTGGTTGAAAACAACAGAAGCAGAATCAATTTTCAGACAAGTAACAGTGAACTATATTAGATCATATTAAACAATTGTTCTCCTCTACTGTTGGGATGACATCTATGTTACTCTACTCAATTGGAATTTGATTGGATTTGAAGCAAAGATTATGACAAATAGAAGCTCCTTTTTTGCTATTTGAATGTAAGGAAGAAAAAATCATGGATTATCCCCATTAGTCAGGCAACGTGGGAAGAAATACAACATTATTTTCCTTTGTAAATTATTTTGGACAGGCAGAGAGGTAGAGATTGCAGAGAGATAAGTATTCATATTCATTAAATATTCAAAAATGAATGATAAAAATCTTGAAAAAAAAATCTTGAAAATATTTCTTCCTGAAAAAAACCTTTTTTATTATAAATGCTTAGTGATTTCAAGTGGCCACTATAATAACAGAAGATATACAAAATAAGAGGAGGGATAAAAATCTTTGAAATAGAAACAAAGGGATTAAAAGCAAAAGCTGTAAAAAAAGTCCAATTGATTTATTCTCTAAGAATTTTCTTTCAAAAATAATAAGAAAAATATATATTGATCCATAACTGAGATCCAGGAAAAATATCCTAAATGCTAATTTCTGTTCCTTTTGTGTTGTTTTTTAGAAGCAGAGATGAAGCTAAGCAAAATAAATACCATTACCAAGACAGTAGCTGAAGGGCGTGAAAAGTTGGTATTTTATGTAGACACGGGTTATCTATCTGTATGCTATTTCTAGTGTAGATTGCCTATAATTTAATGAAAAGACAGTAGGGTCAGTCTGCTACCTCATTTACAAAGTAGCAGTTGAAATCTGTTGAATCATTCAAATGAATATAGTTAACATTTAAATGGAAGAAATAGAAGATGTCTGAATGGTACTGGGGGAGCAATCATCAGCAGTATCTAGTTTTGCTTGAAGCAGTATCTAGTCTTGCTTGAAAGGGAAAGTTGATTTCTAACTCCCTCTCTTCAACAGGAAAGGGAGAGGAAATAGAATGAAAAAGCTGATGGGTCAACATAAGGACAGAGTGAAAACAGACTTGATTTGGTCCACCCCTGCAGCGTTCCTCTTCCAAAACCTTGTCAGGTACCCCCAATACAACATCTTAAAATCTATAAGATATATATGGAAGGGATTGTAACAGAAAGTCAGAGAATAAAGCTACAAGCAGAAGGGGTGAACAGAAAGGGAAACAGAAGGGTGATTTAGTATCAGTATCATTATTTTTCCTGTAAGAAATACAGCATAATCATGACTTACACTCTACCTGCGCAAAGCCCTGAGGTAAAGAGAATTTGGAACACTGGGGAAAGGCCACTGAGAGTGTGGACATGAGAGATCACAGGACTACAAATGAACATCATACTAGACATTCAGATGGAGAGCCAGCAAAGTTTAAAGCAACGCAACTGGTGCAGAAGTAGTTCTTCTTCCCATATGTGTTTATACTACATACTACTCATCCTTATAGGTTTGAGAAGAAATCTGCTCAGTAGCACAAGTTATTTAATTGGTACATCAATAATTAAATAATATTATTTTGTCATTTAGCTGCTTTTATTAAAGTTCATGTAAATTATTTATATAAATTATTTGATAATTTAATTATAAAATCATTTTTTGCTTTACCTGTCTTCATTATCTCCCTTTTTAGCTAGACTCACCTTTTCTAATGTTCAATTTTTCTAACAGAATTAAGATTTTTTTTTTTTCCTTTTGTGTTCTAGGTAAATGCATTTACAAATAAAGTTAAAAGAAAGAAGCAAAGACAAGGAAATGTAGTAGGAACTTGTTTTACCTTCAGGATAAAAGCAGCTCTTCTATGTTGACAGAGCTACTTTTAGGAACTTTTAATGAGGCTGCAGTGGTGTGCATGTATTTGCTCTCTATTTGTTTTGGCAGTTATTCTGTTTTATGAAGATCTTTTTTTCAGCATGCTGTGAGGAAGGAAGATAAAAGGCATTTACAGTCTTTTATAAAAGCAACAGCTACCTATTTTCTTGTTAAAATAATATGCATGTTGTGGTCTAGAGTCTTAAAAGAATGAAGTCTGTAGAACACTTTAAAGCATACAGTTAAAAAAAGAGCATTTAATGTAAGATTTGTGGAGAGTTGTTTTTGATTTCTTTGTGTGCTGACTACAACTTTTCATCTAATGTTGCTTTATTGTAATTGTTTAAATAATTAAGAATGATTAGAGGATGGTGAAAAGAAATCAGTGTTCTAAATAATTTCTCTTCACTTCTGGTACTAATACAAAGGGATTAATGCATTTCGAGTGACAGATCTCTTGGATTGGGAGGTGAGAGAGATGGTCAAAAAGGTCCCTGTATTGCATATGGATTCTGACATCCTTTGCCAAACTCTAATACCAGCACATGCTTTTTTGTCTGTTACTACCTAGGCTAACATGTCTATTCCATGTCACTCCTAACCGCTTAACTTTATTTTCCACCCCAAACCAGAAAGCAGGGTCTCTTATTTCTACTGCTGTGTCTCCCTGTATTTTCCTTCCTGGGCTTCTATTCCCAAATGTTCTTCTCGGACTAGAAGCTAGTTGCAACAGTTGACTATGTATTTCTTTACTCAAACACAGTCTCCACAATGTTTGGCAGGATTTATTCATAAACAGCCTGAAAGTAGCTTACATACTATTATACTGTGGTTTGAGAATTGATACATTATATAATCAGTGCCTGGACAGTTTTACTTCTGTACTTTATATCCCTGTACAGGAAACTTCAATTGCAGAGATATTCTTCATTGTACTTTCCAGGTGTCTGCTTCTTCAGGCTTCATGTTTCCTTCTACAGTGGATAAATTCAAACAAAATGCCTACGAAGAAAAAGAAGAAAGAAACATTCTAAGATTGATTCTTTGTATTCATTTTCAATACATACTTTAGATTACGTTTTTTTGAATGTAGCACATATCTTTCTCCAAAGAAGAATAAATTTTCACTGAGAGTTAATTCTGGTCAGGAAGACTGTAAGCAGTAGGCAAAACTGACATTTTGAAGAGAAGCATGCTGAATTAGATTTGGCTTTTCTCTGTGCACACCTATATATACATGGAAAGAGATAATAAGTGAGAGTATATAATAATGAGTGAGACTCACCTTACTGATGAGGCTTACTTCTGTCTCCAACACAGACAATTCCTGAGAGCACCCAGTCACTGCAGAAATATAAATCAATTCTGTCCGTTTATAACTAGAGTGGGTTTTTTATGCCATTTCTTCATGTCTTCTCCATTCTCATGTAAGTAACTCCACAGGGCAGCATGCAATATAGATTTACTGTCATCATTTGCTCAAACAGGGAAGCGTTAGCATTTGATAGCTGAAACTTTAATCAGTTTGATCAGTTCCTTCATCAGATTCTCTTCATCATCCTGGTCTTCATCGGTTGCTTCTGATACTGCCATGGGTTCATCCCTATTAATCTCTAGGGACAATTCCTGCAGTATGCCTTCCTGTCTCTTCACTTTATCTAGTCTTTCTGCTACCTTCGATGTGGCTGAAATGGAAGTGTGTGATGGCGATAATTTTTGTTTGAAGTTTTGAAGTGTAATAATCAGTTCAAAAACTAGGGGTCTTCTTTTTTGGCTCTCTTATCTATCTGACGTTGTTACTAGTGTACTGGAGTATCTTTTCAGTGCTGTTCTTGAGAGTTTCTGCCATCTATTGGGTATGCTCAAAACTCTCTCAGGATGACAGTCCTGGTGTGAATCATTAGAAACAAATGTGGGATCATAGAACAATTACACCACGGCTGTTTCTCTCAAATACTGGATGCCTTTCTCAACAGTATTCCATCTTTTCATCTCAGCCTCCAGGTCATCTTTGTAGGGATGTCTTTCCTTTACAGCTAATAACGTTTGTTCCCAGAGTGACAGCTCTGTTCAGATGTCTACCAATCCCTCTATCAACAGCTGGATCTTGGACAATGTTTCCTAGTTAGAAACAGCTTTGTTACCATCTAGGGACACACTACTGGTCCCATTGTCCCAACACCAAAGCAATCAGGTGACTACAGTTTTATCCAGGCACCATATAAACTCCTTTCTTGAGCTTTGGATTTCAGCCATTTTCAGGGGCAATGAATAATGGTATCAGTGACTCCATCCTCCTCACTCTCCTCTTCATATCTCTTAGTTTTCTGTTGCCTTTCTCAGTGATGGTGGTTTGGGGGAAAGGCTCGTCACCTGGATCTTCCTCTTCTTCCTCCACTTCTTCTTTCCACTTTATACACAAGGATGCTTGTTTCCATTTCCGGCCTTCCACAGGGGAAACTGACATTGGTACTGGTGCTTCCTATGGTCAGTCAGGTTTGACTTGGAGGTTTCCCCCTTTGGTTAGGATCTCAATTTGGAAACTCTCTCTCCAGAATAGTATTATGTAATGCTCAGTAAAAACAAACCAAGCCCCAGATAAGCCATTCCTTCTCAGATCTTTCTGAGCTGCACCATCCCTTACTCTCTTAGATTCTCAGGATCCCAGAGGTGTTCAAGAGTAAACTCCCATGACTAAATCAAACAAAAAGAGAGAGAATAATATCCAAAATATGAGATCTTATGCTGTAGGAAACCGAGAAAGAAAGCGCAAAAGAGTGGGAGGCTGATGACCGGCCAGGAGCTTGACCCCTCTTCCTCTGCCTGCCAGAACAGTAACTCTTTAACTTCCATTGTTCTCCATGATGTTCTGATGTGGAGTACCAACAACGAAAAATCACAAAACCAGCATACTTATTCTCTCCGGTGTCACTTTTAACTTGACTCTGGAATTAATAGTATACATTTTAACCGAATATTATTTGAAAAACAAAATTAACAACATAACATCATTTTACCATAGAGATTCAGAAGCTTTTAAAAAATTTTAAAAATTCACTTTAAAATTGTTTAAGATGAGGTATGATGAATATGAGAATAGGATACATTTGTAAACATAAACTAAAGCTTTTCATAGGATCATAGAATAACTTTTGTTGGAAGGTACCTTAAAAGTCTAGTTCTAACCTCCTGCCATGGAGGGTAATGCCAATCACTAGATCAAGCTGCCAAGGGGCCATCCAACCTGTCTTTGAGTGCCTTCAGGAATGAGGCTTCTGTGGGCAACCTATTCCTCATCACGCTCTGAGTAAAGAATTTCTTCCTAAGATCTAATCTAAAGACTTCCTTCTTTTAATTTAAAACAATTCCCCCTTGTACTATCACTCTCAGACCCCACAGATCATGCTCGATTCTTGTGTAGTTTTAGGTCAGATGAAAAGATCCTCACTAGACACAAGTTCTCTAAATAAAATACCTTAAGTAATGGGAGAGCAAAGTGATTGTCCCCCACTACTTGGATTCCTGTAGGGCCCAGTTTAGGGCCTCTAGCACAAGAAAGATGCAGAGCTCTTGAAATGGGTCCAATGAACCGTGTTGTCAATGCTGTACACCTGATTCTATTTTTTTTTGAGTCTGAGCTCATTTACGTGTCCCATATTCACGCTGAGTGAACTCTAGCTGCACCTGCTTGACTTTCTGTTCAGTGTCATGGACCACTTTCTGTTTGAGAGAGGCTGTCCAGAACTCTAGAACCTAGTCTTGTCATTTTACTCTTCAGGGAACTTGTTTGCGGGAAATGTCAGCCAGATTCAGGAACAAGACAAAACTTCTGTGCTTCAAACTCAAGTTTGCAAATTTGTTATTTTATTTTTTAAGTTCATTTCTTTCAGTACTTAAAACATCATCACATTATGTTTGATACCATCTAGTCTGTCATCCCCAACTTTTCTTCTTCATGGGTAGCAAAATTCTTATGTAAACAACTTGTTAATCAAACATTTGTCTTTGACATTTTCTAAAAATATCCAGGATTGTTTATAATCCTTTCGAGGAAATGTTGGTGATTAAAGTCTTCCATGAGAACTAGGGCTTGTGATCATTAGGCTTTCTCCAGCTGTCTGACTTCCTGTGTTTTTCTACCATAATCTTTTAATGGTTCATGTCACAGTATTTCCCTTGTTGTAGTCTTTCCCTTGTTTTTACACTTTCCTTTGTTTTTCTGATACAGCTATTTGGAGAAGCTTTGAATATAAGCACTTTCATCTTGGTGAGAATGTTTCATACTAATCTTATATTAATATTTATATGTTTTTATAGGTATTAAAGTTTCAGTTTCTCCATTACAGATTTATATATTTCTTGTTTAAGAACTTTCATCTGTAATAAACCTTTTTCACTGTTCCTGCTGAATTTAAGATATGGTCATAATCCTAATAATAATCTTAGCCTTGTGAAAACTTTCTCTCTATATTATAGCTTGCAACGTGTCCAGAGAAAACATTCTGTATCAAATGATTGAAAATTTCTTCATTGATTCAGAATAAAATAAAAAAGGTATATTTCTGTATGTTAGCAGAAAAATATTCATGAAGATTAAAAACGATTCTATCTATACACACATACATACATACAGAACATATTGAGTTGGAAAGAGGATCTTCTAGTTCAAATCCTGGCTCCACAGAGGACAACCTAAAAATCAGACTATGTTTCTGAGACCGTTGTCCAGACACTCTTAAACTCTGGCAGGTCGGTGCCATGATCACTGCTTTGGTTCTTTGGTGAAGATCCTTTTCCCAATACTCAACTTGAGCTTTTCCTGACACAGCTCTATGCCATTACCACAGGTCTTATCACTGTCACCAGGGAACAGAGATCAGCACTGCCCTTCTGCCTCCCTCATGAGGAGCTGTAGGCCTGCTACAAAGATTCCCATCAACCCCCTCCTCTTTAGGCTGAACCTGGAAAGGAATTGACCACATCTGTTTCTCATATGTCATGTCTTCTAGACCCTTCGTCATCTTTGTTGCTCTCTTTTGGACATTTTAAAATTTTTATGTGCTCATTATATTGTCGTACTTCAAACCACACAATATACTACTTATACTACTACACACAATATACTACTTGCTATACTACTGCAGAGCAATGCAGGAAAATACCTTCTCTCAGTCAGCTGGCTTTAATGTCTATAATGTACCCCAGGGTGTGATTTAGACTTTTGGCTGTCATGTTACTCTCTTGGTCCATTTTCACCTTACCATCAATGAGAACTCTCAGATTCCTTCCCATGAGGCTACTCTATATCCTCTCGTATCCCAGTCTGTATGTTGCCCCAGCGATACCGCATCCCAGATCCAGAGTCTTGCAATTGCTGTCATCAGGCTTCATTCAACTGGTGATTGCCCAGCCCTGTAACTTGTCAAGATCTCTCTTGACAAGGTTTCTCTATAGAGGGTGGTTGACTTGAGCCCAGAGCTCCTCCTAATTTAATGTCCTCTATGGATTTAGTAGTCTACTAGAAACATATAGAAATAATTCTGAGATAAATTCATCCTTTTTTTATGACTGTAAACATATTGCTAATTTTATAACTTTGAAATATACGATCAGAAAGAGAATCAACTGTGAATCGCCTACTTGAAATGAGTAGCTCTTCTGTGTCTTAAGTTCCCTGAAAGTTTGATAACTGTGTACTAAACCTGGTGATGGAAATAAGAAGCCTGCATAGGATCTTATGTGCATCTAACTGATGCCATATCCAATACGGAAGTTATACTTTAATGCCCTTAGTTCTGTACCAAAAATCTTAAACCAAGTCCTTTTTTCTTCTTTCACCACAAAAAGATGCACAAAGAGGACTTAGAGCCTTAATTAGTATTCTACTTAAAATATGTATATATATATATAATAGTGAACATTAACAATATGAACATGTGTTTTCATAGTCAACTCTGATGAGTTGTTCCCAGCTGGAAGCTAAGTTTTCATCCAGCTGCTCATTCAATCTCTGTTCCTCCTCCAGGATGTGGAGGGTTGAGAAAAAAAAAGAAAGAATATGAGAAAGAAAACTAGTGGATTCAGACAAACAGGAGGAGATCATTTATCAGTTACCATTGTAGAACACATCCTCCTTTATTTGTAACTTCCGTGTTTTCTCTGCTGTTTCTCACTCATTTTTTTAACTCCCTGTTAGCCTGTTTAGCTTTTTCTGTTCATTTTCAAATGTACTACCATCTTGGCTGCTGGGGCTTATGGAGCCAGCATCCCTGCCAATAAGTTGCTGCAGACTCCCAGTAACACCAGTAATTGTGCAAGTGAACTGAAATGGAAAAAGGAAAATATTCTACTGTCTTGTCTATAAGATTGGAATACTAAATCTATAAACATAAAAAGTCTAAATAAATTTAAATAAAAAGTAAATAAAAATAAAAATAATAAAAATTAGATACTTGGCACTTAAATTAATTTTACAATTTTGTATCCCAAGTTGAAAATAAGCTTGCAAATACATGTGAAATATTATTATTGGGCAAAATGATACAGTAAAGTTTAGAAAATATTTAAAATACTGTGCTAGGATGCGCATTAAAGAAATAAAAATAAAAAGAAATAAAATTCAGAACTTTAGGATTTAGAAAATTTCTGATATTCACCATTTGAGTATCAATGCACTTTCCACAGCACTGTGATTATTTTTTTTTTTTACGCTGACTTGAAAAGAAATAAAGGTTGATATTCCATTTTTGCAGTAAAAGCATACAGACAAGGAAAACAGTGTGCTGTCTCAGAGATGAGGACTGCATGTGTAACAAAGCCACTGTTCCTCAAATTCCTATTTGATTCCTTAATCTTTCTATATCAGCCCTCTTGGGCTCTTTTTTGACATATGTGTTAAATATCTTTATGTAGAATACAGAGAAGACAGAATCTCTAAACCAATAGGTTGTGAAGGTAAGAAGGAAGCAAAAGGAAAATGATTGTGCATTAAAAAAAGCATGGCCAGCAGGTCAAGGGAGGTGATCCTCCCCATCTACTCTGCCCTGATGAGGCCTCATCTGGAGTACTGTGTCCAGTTCTGAGCTCCCCAGTATAAAAAAGACAGGCATCTCTTGGAAAGAGTCCAGCGAAGGGCCACAAAGATGGTGGAGGGCCTGAGGGATCTTCCCTATGAAGAAAGGCTAAATGAACTGGGTCTCTTTAGCCTTGAGAAAAGAAGACTGAGAGGGGACCTGATCAAGGTTTAGAAATATCTGAGGTATGGGGAACAAAGTGGTGAGGCCAGACTCTGTTCAGAAGTGTGTGGAGACAGGACAAGGGGGAACCTCCTGCAGCACACTTCTTTACAGTGAGGGTGACTGAGCACTGGAACAAGCTGCCCAGGGGGGTTGTGGAATCTCCTTCTCTGGAGATATTCAAGACCCACCTGGACGCCTACCTGTGCACACTGGTGTAGGGAACCTGCTTTGGCAGGGGGGCTGGACTCGATGATCTCTAGAGGTGCCTTCCAACCCCTATGATTCTGTGATTCTGTGATTAATAACATTTATACCAGAGCTGTTTTCTCTTTTGTTTCTATGTTTTTTTTTTTTTTTATGTTCATTCGCTAGATACAAAAATATAGTGATATTCTCTTAAGTATCTAACAATTTTAAATTTTAAAATATCTGGAGATGGAGAAAAAAGGACAGAGCTTGAACTTGTTCTTTAAAAGATTTGTTTGGAAAAACAAACAAACAAACAAACAAAAAAGAAGAGAAATGAAAAAAGAAAAGCCTTGCTAAATAAAAAAATATTTTCATTTTAAAGGGTCTTGTTTTGTGTTTGAACTCTAGTGGGAAAAAAATGGGAAAAACAGCTGCACAGTGAAAATAAAAAAAGGTTGAATTCCCATACTGATGTGCACAAAGCAACAAAAACCTGTATTAAAAAAAATTTTAAACTTCTGAACCAAGTCACATTCCAGTGTCTTTTCTGATTTGGTATCCTAAAGTATTTCTCCTAAAATGTTATTGTAGTATCTAGTTTCTACAAAATTCATTTTTTTAGAACCTAAATTTAATGTGTTGTTGGTAAAGCAAAAATATTGTGAGTACATTTTAAGAAGGAAATAAAATGAAAGACAGAGAAACAAGGATCCGACTGGAGGTGTAAATTCACTTAATGGAACTAGAAATCATGAGATCTGGTGTTTGAAATGTATCTCTCAACTCACTCTTTCATCTTTAAAGATCTAAAATTTAAGGAATAACAAAAAAGAAAAATTACAAAATGTCAGTCCATCTATTGAAATAGCTGACTTCTTCTTCCATGTCTTTTTCCATGTCTCTTTGTCCTCTTTTTTTGATAAAAAAAAAGGTTTTCAGAGGCAGAAAACAGATAAGTTTAACTTTGATAATGTCTATTAGGTAAAAAAAATCTGAAATGTATATATTGTCAGCTTTTTTGTTTGTTTGTTTCTTCTGTCCACTCTTCATGAACAAGATGAAAAAGTTGCCTGAAGTGGCAGCTGAGAGAGTCAGACAAAGTTATGATCCTTGCTTTCTTTTACCCTAACATCTCACTTCACAAATTCTTGTGTCTTTGCTGAGACTGTAGGCTTTCAAATAGTTCATTTTCTTGCTCTATGTTCTGAGGCTACTCCATCCTTACTGCCTAAGAATGGATATATAATAAAAGTTTCTCAGTGGGCACTCTATACTCAGAAGCATACTACTTACAAAAGAATGAGATTGCATGGCTTCAGTCTGTTTTCTATTCAAAAAGATGAGAGTTGCTATCGTGCCAGCTTGAGCATCATTATAAACAAGTGTTCTGATTGTGAAACAAGATTTATGGAAAAAAAAAATAAGGTTGGTACCTACATAGATGGGATTAAAACATTAATTAGATGTTTCAGTGGAAAGGAGGAATAAAGTGAGCAACATATGGGCAGGAGGAAACAAAAAGTCCCTAAGGAAGGTGTATAGTAAACAAACTAATTGTCTCGTGTTTCCTGTGGGCTAAGACCTAGTACCTGTGTCATTTCATGAGATTAGTTTTACAGCTTGGATATCCAAGTTCACAAGAAAATGTCTGACCTGCACTTCAGGGATAATTATACCTCATTAATACTCTCTGTATAAAATAATATCTTAGGAAAAAGGCTTAGGATCTGTTTTGCTCTCTGCTAAGTGCTTGTTCAGTAAGAGAATAAATTAAGAGAATAAATTAGATTACATAAAATGATATTTAAAAATCTATTTATTAGAATTAACACTATAATAACAGAATAGTTGAGTTATTCTTTCATCTCTTTAGATACAGGGAGGCCCAAGTGGTGTGTTACAAAACAGGACTTCTACCCATTCCCAGCACAATATGAAGACTTCATCCATAGCAGAGGTGAATGACCCAGTCATTCAAGCCATTCTAGATTTCTTTTATAATAAATTTTCTAATAATTCTATGTATGATTTTTGCAGTCAAAACAGAAACAAGACTTTCATGTGAACTTCTTAATGTACTGACAGATAAACCTATATAGGCAGCATATATAAGTGAGAATATCTCGTTTTTGTATTCTTTCAGATGGGCATTATTGTTTGAAAATAATAAGAAAAGGAAGGTCTTGATAATGACTTAGAAAAGTACTAAATGAAGAGTCCTTCAGAAGTTATAGGCAACCTCCATTAAAGCCTAGAATAATGCTGGGTATCATAATCTAAAGATTACGACAAGAAGATTTAATGTATGTGATTGAACAAATATTGGATAGGTAGTATTAAGTGCACAACTATATTTCTTGTTTAGTAACAAAGCAAGGATGAATATTATTCAACAAACGTGGAAATATTGTACAAGAAGATGCTGAGGAAGTAAGAAAACCCTCTTATAGTGCAATCATTTCAGAGGATAACAGATTCTTTTTTGTTTTCTGTTCTTTAAATTTTATCTTCAGTTAGAAGCCTTCAACTTTTTCTGTAGCCCAAGACATATTCTTGCAATCTGGGGTAGGGAAGTCATAAAAGCATCTGATCTGAGATCACAATAAATCATACCTCTATACACTAACACAAGATGTCATAGCTATTCTATTGTAATAAACAGAATTACAAACAGTCTTGGCAAAACAAAAACAAAAGAAAACAAAACAACAACAAACTTGCGAACAATTGATGCGATGCATACATGCATATATATGTCTGTATGTAAATCCTTCTAATATTGATGGAAGTTCCATCATGCACTTAATAGCCTTTAGATCATAAGCCTCAAGAAAGATAGCAGAGAGGATACAGAGAGAAGATAAATAAATAAGACCTTTATTTTTCCTAATATTTACTTCAATTCTTCTGTTCACACTATAATGACAGCTCTCTGAACTAGAGAACAGTTAGCAATATTTGAATTTTATATCACTAATCTTCATCTTCGATTTAATAGCTATATTCAAAAAATCTGTCATTTGCTTATAGTTTAAAAAACAATTTAATATATGAAGTCAGCATTTCCTGGAGGTGCTGAAAGCTGCTTTAAGATTCTATCTATTCATCATGAAAAGATTTTCCTAAAGGAAAATTTCCTTGTAGCGAAAAAAGATTAAAGAAACATTTTATAGTGTATTAGTGAAAAAATCTACTAGACCTAGGGCAGCAATGAATGCATTAAAGCATTAAGTATTTCCTTATTGTCAAGGAAAAAAATGTCATTTCTTCAGAATATCAGTGTGATACACTGAATTATATCCTGCGGTATAAAAAAATCTTTTATAGAAGTTTAATTCATCTTTTTTTCCATGTTTAAATTATGAAAATGTAGAAAACTCTGCCCACTGTGTGTCATTTCAAACTTCAAGGAGTAAACCAGACCCATACAGCTATTTTATAAAAAGACAGAATGTCATTGATCTTAAAGATCATCTAGGTAAAACTCCCCTGCCATAGTTGTAGTTGGCATGGTTGCCATCCACTAGAGCAGGCTGCCTTAGTCCCCACCTTACCTGCCTTTAAGAACCTCCAGGGATGGGGCATCCAAAGCTTTTCTGTGCAAATTATTCAATTGCCTCACCACAGTTTGAATAAAAAAGAAGTCATCCAAACATATAAACAAAATCTTGACTCTTTTTGTTAAAGCCATTCTCCCTTGATCTTTCACTACCAGACTGCATAAAACATCAGTAAGGTCTCCCTGTAGCCTTCTCCAGTTTGAACAAGACGCGCTCCTTCAAATATTCTTCACAGAAAATGTGCTCCAGCCCTCTGATCATCTTCGTGTCTCTTGTCTGGACCCTCTCCAACAGCATCACATATTTTTGTGACAGAGGCCTAAGTCCTGAATTCAGCGCTCCACATAAGGGTCTTATATGGACAGAGCAGAGAGAGACAATAACCTCCCTCTCCCTTCTGGACACCCCTCTTTTGATTCAACAAGAGATAAAGTTGGTCTTCTAGGCTGCAAGCACACAGCATTGTCTCACGTCAAGCTCTTTGTTCACCAGGACCCAAAAGTTCTTCTCTGAAGAGCTGTTCTCAGTGAGTTCTCCCAGTCTGTACTCATGTCTGGGATTTCAATGTGCAGCATCTCAAATTTGTCCTCATTTAATCTCACTAGAATCATGCGAGCTCACTTTTTAAGCTTGTCAATGTATTCTCGGCTGATATCCTTTCTTTCTGTCCTATCAACTACACCACTCAGTTTAGCAACAGCAGCAAACTCACTCAATCCTACTATCTAGGTCATTCATAAGGATATTAAAGAGCACTGGTCCCAAGATGGGCTCCTGAGGGACACTAGAAGTTGTAAAATGATTTATTACATATTTTTAGAGTGTTATCCATGAAATTCCAGGAAATTACCTTTTCTTTTCCTTTTCAAAGATGAAAACAAACATAAAAAGCAGTTCAATGCAAACCAATAAATTAATTTTCTTTTTTAAGTCTGTGTCTATTATAGTATACTCTATATATTTATTTCAGTGAAAAAAAGAGAGCTGTACAATTTTCTGAATTTATTCAAGACCATCATTCTCAAGTGTTTCACAGCCTTTGTTGTTACACTTATAAAGAACTCAAAGTGCTCTTTGACCTTTTTCTGACTTTTAATAAAAGATAATTTCTTAGTAACTAGAAGAATTGTATTCTCTCCAACTCTCAGTCGGGGGCCTGCGGTAATTAAAGTATACCTTCCAGTTTAGACACTTCAGTTTTAGGTATGAATCAAACTGACTTTTAAATTCTAATAGTCTTTTTGAGAATATGATTTAAACAAATTCCATATCATGTAATGTGGATTGCAGAGATCTGTCTTGCTTTTTACTCATGATTCCTTTCCTGCCTTCTCATCCCATCACTTTCTCTTCTACATTCTGGAACAACACTTTCTGTCATCATTTCTTTCCCATGCTTACTTGATGTGATCCATTTACTTTTCAGTGGCATTATAAGTTAGGATTTAATTTTGTTTGGACTGATAAAAAAGCTTGTCATGGAGAGAGCATTAGAATCCTTTTTCCTCTCTCTCATTTCGGGCCTTCTGCCTGGTTCTTCATAGAGTGGGCCAAATAATTGATCCTATCATCTTGTGTAAATAACCAAGAGGATACATTACTTCTTAGACCACTTCAATAATATGTAGTGAATGAAACTGAGTTATGTTTCAGACAGGAAGGAACAAAAACCCTAAGACACTGTAATAGGTAACAGGTGAATGTGAGTTGTGATGACAAATTTTCAGGGGAGAGTTAATCTGAATTTTTAATATGTAGAAAGGCAAACCCACAAATAAACATATTAGATGTAACTAGAATATTAATTAACTTACTAATTTATCCTTAATGTATCCATTTCTGAAGTGCTAAATCCACTTCCATATTTCACAGGAAAATCAAGTAATAAGAATATTCAACTAAACTTTCAAAACTATTACTGCCTTGTGAGAAAGACTGGAACAGTGCAGTTCTTTTAATCAAAAATAATAGTTGTAGAAGATGATTTTATTTCAGACAATGAGAAATTTGCCTGAGGAACAGAAGTACAAAGTGGGACAGTTAAATGGGTGAAAATGTCTGAAAACATTTGTATCATTCAATATAAGACTATGTGCAGACTTTTCAGATAACTTAAAACACTGAACCACTTTAGAAGTCCAACTTTAGTCAGATACTGAACACTTTGATGTATTTGAAACAAGAATTAATTCTTAGTAGCTGATTTATGCAGAAACGAAAACTTCAGTTAGAAAAAAGATCTCACACTGAAAGTGTTTCTTTATACTTACAACTATTAACTTCCATAGTGACAGCTTTGCTCTCAGTGAAAATGTATAGAAGGAAAGTGTGTCAGGCAATGCTCCCACAGAACTTGCACTTTCTTGCCTGATTTATTTTTCTTCTTTACCTAAGCAATGGATTATTTTGCAGTGCATAGTAAGTTTGTATCACAGACAAAATTTAAAATTTTCAGTCAAACACTTTTTAATTGCTGTGAGTAGATATATAGCATGGATATGGTCAATAATTACAAATTAATTGATTTCTGATTTTATTTGAGAGTTTTAATTCATGGAACAAATTTCTTTTTTTTTTTTTTTTAATTCTACTCTGTATTCTTATGATCTACAATAGTTTTATGATATTGAAATTATTTTTATCTGTTTCCTCTAAGTAATCTATTCATAGATCAAATAGCAAGGATATCCTGAATTCTGTGAGAAATTACAAGAAGTTACATAAAAAATCAATATCAAATTCCTGAGATAATGTTCTGAAACCTCACTGAATAGACAGACTTTGCTGCAATAATTTGACCCAATTACAGTTGCATGCAAAATTATTGTATTAGGATAGACAGCAAACTATCAAATGATAAGATTTGCATTTAGTTTTGACAAGTTAAAAAATGAATATTCTTTAGTCTTGACTCACCTCCTCTGCTTTCTCACTCTCTTAGTTGTATTGTTTTAATTCCCAAACTGCACTGCATACTTTTTTATTATAACCTGCCTTGGCAAGCAAACATGGCTGCTGTGAAAGTGATTCTGACTTCACTGTACAGTGGTGATCATGAAAGAAAGCAAAAATACCGAAAAGAAATATGCAAAACTTACAGGAGTCTTCCTGGCAGGAAATTCCTGCAACTAAGTTATTTCAATAGAGTTATCAAATATTCCAGTGAGGCAGTCAACAGTAATAAAGTCTTTAACAGACAAAAGTTTCTGTCTCTGTCTGCCAAACTCATAGAGGTATACCTTGAACAAAAGTAAGCTTAGTGTTTGAAGGTCAGGTACAGGTATAAAAAAGACATTTTGAAAAAATATTCACAACTTAATTTACATAGTTTAACAGCACCTTCTAACATAAGAGGATATATGATCATATATCTCCTGCAGAGTCCTAGAGGAATACTAATGTCTTGAGATCTGTAGTGAGAGAAGGCAAACTACTCCTCAGAGAATTTACTTTAGTTATATGGAAGACTATATGCATGAAAATGAATACTTGAACTGAACTCAGGGCAGGCACATTTCTGTGATATGCCTGTTTTTGTTAAGAAGACAAGTAATGGAATTCTAAGTAAATTAAGATCATTTATGCAATTCACATAGACAATTCACAAACAGAAAAAGGCATTCAAGTAATCTGTAATAGTATTTTTTTAATAAAAGTAATTAATTGTCACAGTCTAAATTCAAGAAAAATATAAGGGGTAGTGACTAATTTTCATAATCAGGTGTGAGCAGTGATCAAGGTAACAAAAAAGCCATTGATGATCATCTGTATAAAACAGTAGTGAATGGAATTGAATGGAAAAGAATAGAATAGTTCAATTTGAAGGGACTAGAAAGATCATCTAGACCAGCTACCTGACCTCTTCATGGCTAAAAGAATGTAAAGCATACGAATGAAGTCATTATGCAAATGATTCAAGAACAATGACAGGTATTGGGCATCATCCACTTCGCTAGAAAGCTTGTTTCAGTATTTGAACATCCTCACAACAAAGAAATCATTCCAAAACCCATTCTGAATCTTTCCTATCCATTCCCATATGTATTATCTTTGATAATCACGGAGAATAAATCAATCTCTTCTCACTTCACTACCTGTCCACAGGAAGTTGTTGAGAACTATATCACCTCTAAGCTTCTTTCTCTCCATAGTAGACAACACAAGAATCCTCAGCCCCTCAAATGAGGAAATTGCATGTGTTAATCCCACATGTACCCACCCACATGTAAGCATAAACACTTAGGTTATATATATAAATTTATAAAGAAATTATAACCTTAAATGTAGAAAGTCTAACAGTTTAATTTACCTGACAGAGGTAAATTAAAAAAAAAAGCACAAAATTATGATAATAGTGCATTAAATTCAGTAAGTTCCCCTTTTTAAAAAGGACATTAATTTATTCTCTGTAAGTTGCAAGGTGTTGACATGGGTGGAGATGGCAGGGGTTGCCTCTATGTGAAGAAGCTATGTACACAGCCAAAAGAGCTAATAAAAACTGATGAAGGGGATATTTTTTACCATATCATGTAACCCTCAACAATAAAAGCTCAGGGAAAGATAGAGGAAGTGTGGATGTTTCATGTTATGGGATTTTCTTCCCAAGTAGCCATTACAAGTGATGGCACCCTGCTTTTCTCCAGTGGGAAGCAATGAATCAGTTCCTTACTTTCCTTTGCATTCACAGACAAATTTTGCTTTATCTATTACTATATATTTATCTTGAGTTTTCTCACTTTTGCCTTTCCTATTTTCTCCCCATCCAGATTGGGGTACAGGGTGAGAGCTGTTGTGTGGTGCTTAGCTGCCTATCAGGGTTAAACCACATTCATTGCTTTTATTGTCAACAAAGACTACATGCTGCACCTATAAAAACCTGCACCAGTGCCATTCACTCACTGCTTCACAGCTGCTATGACAGCATCACTGCTAGAAAATTTTTTCCCAGGCAGTCCAACTTTAATTGTCCCAAAGACAGATGTCAAAAAGTGCCAGATCTAGACTGTACAGTGTGCATGGTAGGTCAGTGAACCCAACATTGTCAGTGCGATCCATGGTCTTCAAACTGATGTGAGGCCTGGTGTCATCATGTTGCAAAAGAAAGGTTCTTTTCTGGCCTGATTTTGGCAGTTCAAGCCTTCATCTTAGCGTCACAATGAAACAGTCAGAGTTGATGATTTGTCAGGGTTCCAGGAAATCCAGAAGGATCATCCTTTTTCCTATCTCAAAAGACAGTGCACATCGCTTCCCACACTGTGGCTTGAATTTTTTATTTGATAGGAGATTCACATGTTGCTACTTCATAGACTGTAGTTTTGATAGTGGCTCATAGTAGTGACACCACATCTCATCACCAGTAATGATGCGATCGAGGAAGCTGTCACCTTCAACCTTTTATTGGTTCAATAGGTCCTGGCAAACTTGCAAATGGTGCCCTTTCTGTTCCTGTTTGAGCATTCATGGGACCACCTAGCACTAACTTCACTGTTTTCCAATGTGGTCACCATCATTTCCAATGTGCTGAAGTCTCTGTACAAAGTCCCCTGATTGTAAACCACTTTTTTGAGCAGATGAGCTGATCAAGACGCCTTTCAATTTGTGGTATAACTGTGGCGTAGAGTCATCTGAAACATGGCCTGTCTTTCATATTGCTGTTACCCCTGCTGAAACTCATCACCAACCACCTCATTGTGCCAGCATCTACTGTTTGTTTTCCATAAAAGTTCAGCAGGCACCAATATCAATGGGTGAAGTTTTTCTGCATGAATGAGTCCATTAATTCAGGCCCACACGTTTGTTTCATACGCACTCTTGCATCAGATGCCATTATGTCAGACTGCCCCTTTGCCATCATCTGCCACAAAATATAACACAATACTAGCTAGAAAGTTCAATCTTTACTACTATACCACCAACATCTGTCTCTGATGTTGTGGGCCAATATCATAAAATAAATGGTATTACTTTCAGAGCTTTCCTTTTATATGAGACCATAGTTCTTAGCTATTGATCATATGCTGTCTGCAGCTTTCACTTCTGTAGCAGCATTTAAGATCTCACGGTGTCATTGGGTAAGATCTGGTTTGAATCGTAGGGAATATCAGAGTACGAAATACCTTGAGACAATTCTTACAACATATATTCATACATATTTATCTAGTACCAGATACTGACACCTGGAATGTATTTTTCTGTGTTTTCAAGCAATTATGTGTTTCTTTCTTGCCACCCATTACCTTGCACAGGTGAACAGGATGTCCACCAGATTTAACTGTCTGTAGTACTGTGAGACACATTGGCTCCCATAATATGTCACTTACACCGAGGAAGAAAAAGACAGTGACTACTGTCTAAAAATAAATTTAATGCTCTACACCTAAGGCAACATTATCATATAGAGGACTAATTGTGTCTGAAACAAGAAGTTTGCTTTGATGGTACTTCTCTTTGACATCATTTATGTCCTCTCCATAGTGTTAAGAATTGCTTGTCAGGAAGATATTTAACTTACTCCAGGGAATCCCAGGCCAGTTTTTGAGTTTAGTCTGCATTTAAAATAAACAATAGAAAAAATAACAAAAGATGTTTCTAAGACTTCCAGAATTCTGTTAGGACTGCATGCATGATTTCTTACTGAACTTGATTGATGGGTGCATTATTAACATTATTTACACTACTTTATATGTCTGTTCAGGAAAATCCTCACTACTTCTTTCCCAGTCTGCATCAGATAGGCATTCATCTCAGTTGGTAGAATATTCAATAGATGTTGTAAATATAAAAAGAAAAGCATTACCTATTCTAGAAACAAATTGGATTTAATGTAACTCTATTACTTAGCAAAGTTTTTTTTTTTTTTAATGATTTTTTTTAATAGTCACATAAATATTTTGACCATTTATTCTGTTTTATGAAAATGGATTTTTGGTTGCTGTTTGCAAAAGCTCTGTATAAATTAAAGATATATTTCACATTTTGTGCCATCTGCTGAGAAGACTGACAATTAATGTTAAAAGTGAAATAAATAGGAGGGGATGTATGTTTTTTAATAGCCTGAATGTTAGGGTAAAGTTGATAGATTTCAGCTGTTAATTCATTGTACCCTACAATTAAGAGAAAGATCTGGAAAAAAAAATGAAAACCGGATATTCTGCATGCTGCAAATCTCCTCTTTGTATTATCATTTAGCTACTGAAGAGGCAAAATAATTTTTACATGACTCTAATACAGATTTTAATTTTAGAAAGATTAAACATTTTCCTATGCAAATTCAGTTTTCCTTCAATCATCAGCATTCTTTATCTCCAAAACAGAGTACTTAATTCTGTACTCAGCACTACTGTGAAAATATTGATCTACCATCAACTGCTGACACAGTTTTTTTGCTTAAGTTGCATGTTTATTGAACTGCAAATGCAGCATTATTAAAGACATATATAAAAACTGTAAAAATAGAAAAATAATTGAAAACACATCATCTAAATGGTCTCCCCTGTGTTTTGCTCTAATTTTTTTTTTTTTTTTTTTTTTTTTTTTTATGGAAGCCAGTTATGAGCTAGATTGTTTCTTTTTGTCCTTTTTCTCCCTCTTTTTTTTTTTTTTTTTTTGGTGGAGAACATAACACTGTGACAACCTTTTTCCATAAAAAATCATTATAATTTTCCTTTTATAAAGACAGGCTGATTAAGAAACGTAAATTTTCTCTGAAGAGTTATTTATGTTGTCTTCTGGGGGGATACTTCACAGAAATCTTTTTGTTAAGAATCCCAATTTGCAAAACTTTTTTTTAAACTTCTGATAAATAATGTATAGGGTACAACTCAAGTCCCTTGCCATTGAAAATGTCTACTCCATTTTATTCAAAATATTACAATAACAAAGGCCATACTTAGCAAAACATTTAGCTGTGACTTCTTTAAGATCAAAACATTTAGTACTGATTAAAACCTTTCTTCATTGGAGGGGTTATTTGATCCTCTGATCAGTTTGTTACCTTCTTGGAGCAAATGTCTTCATGACAAATAATAACCACCATACTTCTCTCTGGAAAATCCAAAATAGAGTATCTAGTCAAATTAAAATTTCCTTTCTGTGCAGAATGGGACAGCTTCATTTAGCTTTAGGTCTTTAACTTAAGCTCTCTATATTTGCATCTGTCTTGTTCTAATTAATTGAGGTGAGATTATTTGTGATATATGTATACTAAATGTGAAACTAAAACTCAAAGTTGAGTTAGATAATGCCCAAACCTCTGTATTGTAAGAACCTTAATTATCTAGACATAGAGATGAGGAGGGACGATGGAGAAAGTGATAATAAAAAGATAGAAAATAAAAGCAAGGGTCTATTATAGGAATGCAGATCTAGTTTCCTCTGCAGTGTCACAATGTTCCATGAGTCTAATCAACAGCAGGAATGGGGGTTGCAGATTCTCTCTCAGTCAGTCGCAAGCAAAAGAAACACACAACAGTGAAAAAAAAAGCATACCTTCATTTGTGGAGTCCTTATACATATATATATAGTACAATTCTGTGTTTACCCTTAGTAACATCACACCCAGAGCAGGCATATCAATATCAGATAAGCCAGGGCTCCCACATAAGGCAGAGCTGCCCTATTTTGATTGTAGCTTGGAATGAAACAGGTGTCAAGACATTCCCCTTCTCATCCTTACTCCTGTCACCTCTGTGTAGGCAGATATCTCCAGTTGTCCTTGCATCTCCCGGCAATTTTTGAGACAAAAGAAGTTTTTGTATGGAATCTCACAGCAACCTGAAAGATTACTCTAGCATCATGCCTTTGTATAAATGGAATATCATGAAAACACATCAACTTGTTTATTCATAAGGTAGGGAAAAAAAAAAAAGGAAAGCTCATTCCAACAAATAAAAGCAGTCAGCTTGCTTCAATGCCATATCTATTTTTTTTTTACACAGACAAAGCCCTTACAGAATCGTGCTCTCAGGAATTACAGCTTACACAGATTTTTCTGTTTTAAATGTAAACAAGTCTTGGAATGAGACTGAATAATACTAACACAGCCAGGGTATAGAAGCTGCCAGTATTCTTCAAATCCCTAGGAAAAGGAGAAGATTCACATAAATACTGTATTTCAGTGTTATGATTAGACATGCAGAAAAACAAAGAGAGGATGTTTAAAATATTCTTAAATTTTCACCTGTCTTGAAATTAAAACTCTTCTGTTTAATCATAATATCTAATAAATTAAACAGCAAATGTCAAGACAATGTATTGTAGTACTGTTAAATACATACATTTTCACTATAGGTCATGATTATGTATTATGGGTCATTATGTACACCAGATCATCATCAGTAGTCTGCTACCTCTGTTCAAAGACACTAGCAACCACAACCATCGTGGATTAATTTATATAATTAAGAACATATCCAAGAAGACAACAGAAGGGAGGTTTTGGTGACGTGGGTATGGATCTCTTCTCCCAGTTAACTTGTAATATGGCTAGAGGCAATGGCCTCAAACTCTTTCAGAGGAGATTCAAGCTGGATGTTTGAAACTATTTCTCCAAAAGAGTGGTCAGGCACTGGAACTGGATGCTCAGGAAGGTGGTGAAGTCACCGTACATGAAGATGTTCAAGATATGTTTAGATGTTGTACTGAGGGACATGGTTTAGTGGGAACTACTGGTGACAGGCAAACTGGATGATCTTGGAGGTCTTTTCCAACCTTGGTGATTCTATGATTCTATAACAAAGTCTTTTACAGTGAGGTTGGTAATGCACTGGAACAGACTGCCCAGAGATGTGGTGGATGCCCCATCCCTGGTGACTTTCAACATGAGGCTGGATCAGGTCCTGAAAAACCTGATCTAGCTGTGGATGTCCCTATTTATTGCAGGGCAGTTGGACTACGTGACCTTTAAAGAACCATTCTATCTAAGGATTCTATGATTAGGAAAAATTTCTTTACTATGACGATGTTTAAATACTGGAACAGGCTTACTATTAAGGTGCTGGTTGCCCCATGCTTGTCAGTGTTCAAGAAGTATCTAGATAATGGTCTAATTCATGCGTTCTAACTTTTGAATAGCTCCAAAGAGATAAGGTAGCTAGACTTGGAAGCTCTGGTCTATTATGCTATGGTATGTTCTGCTTTGTTCTGCTGTGCTATTCCAAAAGGAGATTTCTTAAAGATTTGTTTATCAGGCTAATAGCAGACTGCCCTAGAGAAAAATACGAATCTTACCTCATTTAGCAATATTTGTCTGCAGAACTGCTGTTTAAAATCAGCTTTACAGGATTGGCATGTATTCTGTTCTCCCTAATAGTAATGGCAAAAAAAAGACAGCATGTTTTCCTTGTCACTTTAAAGAATTTATTGTCTTCCAGTATATGCACAAATGTCGCTAATAATAACAGCATATGCTAAAATTGAAAATTTTTAAATTAATGTGCAAGAATTATATTCATTCGAGTTCCCTAACTGATCTGTTGCACTTACCTGTGCAACTTGGTCTAAGGAGCCTGCTTTGGCAGGGGAGCTGGACTAGGTGACCTCTAGGGGTCCCTTCCAACCCCTACAATTCTGTGATTCTGTGATCTAGCTCTGGAATTGTTTGCAATTAATGTTCAAAATTCAACAAATCGTGAACAGAATTTATGAATTTTCAAGGGTTTCCAGCACAATTCTGATACCTTTAGGGGCATGTAAGAGACTATTATTTTATACCATTGCCTCAAAGTTTGCTGATGAACATGTCCGAACATGTCCAAGCTAGTCTTGGGCGAAGGTTGTGAAATCCTTTGTCTAAGGTGCAAGCAGATGGGCATGTCCTGGGGCAACGAAAGAGAGAAGCTGCAGCTCAGTGTCCGCTTAACACTCTTTTGTTTGGTACTCATCTCCGTGGGGAGATAGCCATCTCAGGAGATGCTTGCCTGGCACACTAGCATGGGGTTTGTCACATAGACCGGAGGAATCTGGAAGATAAATAGAGGGGTCCTGCAGCCACGAAGTTGGGGTTTTCTCTTTGGAGAGACCTCATGAGCTGATCACTGCTGCTGCCTGGAGAGGCCTTCTCTTAGGAGAGACCTCACGAGCTGATCACTGCTCGCTGCTGCCCCTCTCGGGGTTGACTCCTTTGCTGCTTCTCCGGTGCTGACCCCTCGCTGCTTCTCCGGACAACTGCTTGCTGCTCAGGGCTGCCCATCGCTGCTGCTATTCTCCCCGCTTCTGCCACCCCTGCCCTTCTGTCTCGGACCGTCGGAGCCGCTTGCTACCGGACCGCCCCTAGGATCCTGACTGGTGACTATCCCTGTGTTGTACGAACCCTTTACTTCTTTCCTTTCTTTCCTATCGCTTGCCTTCCCTTCCCCATCACCCTTAACAGTGTCCGCCTTCCCCTTTCCCGTCTCCCTGGTCAATATTGGTAATAAATTGGTCGGACCAACATTTGAACCGTTGTTTCTTAATCTCACGCTGGGTATACACATAATCTTAAGAACCTCGTCTCCCTCCTTTTTATTGGAGGGTGACAGGGCACGGAATGTTATCCTTTAATTTTTTTTTCTGTCTTGGACAAGATTTTAGGGAGATTACAGAAAAACATATATATTTAAAAATATATATTGTTTAAACTTCTCCCTAGAAACTTAATTGTGAATTTAACTGTAAATAACATCTGCAGTCAGACCCAGTGTCATTGAAAGTTTTGATAAAAGTAGGAATTATATTTCATGATGTCATTTCCACACTTCAAGAAGTCAAAATGTCACAGAGAATCTAAAGAAACATAAAATCAAGTTGTGGTGTAGCATGAAGCTCCATCGACTGAGCTTCAGAGCATTGCTGAATTGTGTAGCTTCATTACGTTAAAAGAGATACCGTAAAATTTCTCTTGAAAATGTTCTTCAGAACTCCAAAAAAGTCACAAGTAGTTTCAATAGCTGTGTCTGGAATATAGAAATTTAAATTAGAAATGAGATGCCTTTTCTTAGCTGTAACTGTGAGGGGTTTAATGGCAGAAGAGCTTTCCAGCTGAGATTATGAGATCATCATACTCTGAAGACTGAAATAAGTCCTTATATTTCTGAAGGATAGTACAGTATATCCTGTAAATTATCTTCTGGGGAAACTATATTTACAGAAAAAAAAAAATACTTGAATGATCATGCTGCCAACCCTAAACAAAAATCTACTCTTTTTCATCCCATTCCTTCAATGGTTATGGAAGAAAATAAGGTTTTTTTTGTTTTGTTTTGTTTTTGCTGACGTCCTGTTTTTTCCAAACTCCCTTTTAGTGTGACCTTTCATTACAGGGGAAGGCACAGCTACTATTGCAAATAGCAATAGGAGATAAAAAAGTATGAGAGGCAAAATTGCATTAACTATGTAAGAAAAATTTCACTTTTAGCATGGTACAGAACAGAACTGTTTCTGTTTATTTAGTGAAAATTTGTGTCAGACACATTGCTTTCTTAAGTTACCTAGTCATAAATTAGTTAAATGTCGTTATTATATCATGTTTAAAACTGTACTTTATGGACATTTTCAAGTGTTTATTACTATTATTTACACAGGTGATGTTTGTCAAAATTATTGTTACAAATGTCAATTTTATCTTTGAAAAAGTAATTTATTCATAGCTGCGCTGAAATTATACTCAAACTTAATTCAGTATTTCTTATCTCAGTGTTCTACTGTCAGCAAATTACCAAAGCAACAACGATACATCACTACCTACTCCAGCCAGTGTGATCACTGCAAAGTCTGTTGTATTAATTATGAGATACTCTTTATTGCATTGTATTTGAATTCCAAAATCTTCAGCAGTTTTCTAAATACTATAGAAAATTATAAAAATAAATATATCCTTCAGAAAAGGATATTACTTAATTGTGCTGTTTAAAAAGCGATAAATGGTTACATAAAAAAATAATGGTCATCTAGTGAAGATAGAGTTTATTGGATAGACCTGGATGGGTATAGATACAGTATTCAAAAAGTCAGTAATGGTATATTTCAACAGATGAGTTTTTTCTTTGTTTGTTTTTTGTTTTTTAAACTAAAACAGTATTGTTCATCTGTTCTTCATCTGGTCATCTGGTATTGAAAAAAGGTCTTATTTCAGTATTTCTCGTAATTAAATTCTGAATTAACTATTAAGTTTGAAGAAAGAAAAGTGAAATCAACTCAGCAAAGGGGCTAACTGATAAAATAGCATCTGACATGGCAGTGTGTATGAAGCAAAGGTGTGTCTCTGAATTCCTCCATGGGAAAAATAGCACTCTGATTTTCACTGGCACTTGCTGAACATTTATGGAGAGCAAAACAGCGGTTGTAAGAACAGTTAAGTGATGAGTGTTTTCAGCAGTGGCAACAGGAATGTTGGCCATGCAGAATTTTATGAGCGTGGCATGCAGGCTCTCATTCATTGCTGGTCATTACTGGTGACTAATAGTTTTGGCTATTTTGAAAAATAGTGTTTTGTAGCTGAGGATTTGCTCTATCAAACACTGCTATTCTGCTCTTTGTTGCAGTTTCACTGGAAATAAATAAGAGACATTACTTTTGGAAAGACCTATGAAACATTTTGTTAGCATAAATAATTTCTTTGGTGAGAAATCTAGCTGGAAAGTAAAAATAATTTCTTGCCAAAGCATTTTCGTAAGTATTATTCTCAGACAGAAGGACAACTAAGTAGAATGCTAAATCTTACTGGCCAAATAAGCTAATGTTTTCTCATATTAGTACTAATTTTATTTAGGCTGTAAAGCTGTGTTTTATCCATAGGAAAGCACAGTGATGGTGGTTGTGTAAAGACCTTCCAATCTTAGAAGTATTGTATATCTTGTGTAGAACAAACTTCTCTGTTTCATTCCATCTGTCAATTAATTTCATCTTTCAAATTTAGATGAATTTAATGTATAACTAGTCTGAGAAGCAGTTAAACATGTTCTGAGGGTTAAAGTGGATTCAAATTAAGATATCATTTAATCTTTAGTAGCAAAAGGAATGTGAAGATATTAATTAATTAAATAATGTACAAAATGAGTGCTTACATTGGAATTTGTCTGCCTGTTTAAATTTGATAAATTTAATTTTTATTTCATCAGGAAATACTTTCATTACTTTATTGAAGAGCTAAAACTTAGAAAATCAATGTTACTTTCCTCCATATATACTGGAAATTTGATATTTTTATGTATATTAATTCATTTTATTTGGGAAGTGTTAGATAGAAGATAACGAATGTATAGAATTGTACAATGTATGTTAATTGGAAACAAACAAACAAACAAACTCAGCTTCTCAGAGTTCCTGAACAGAGACAACAGTCATGTCAGAGTTTGTATTAGTACTAGAGGCTAAATATATAATTATCATCAATTAAAATATAAGTGAATTAAAACTTTTATATTTTGAGACTTAGAGAAATATATAAGCCAGATTTGGTACTACTGTATCTTTTTGTATCATAGAATCATAGATTCAAAGAGTGATTTGGGTTGGAATGGACCTTTAAGATTATCTCCCTCTTGACTAGGTTGCTCCAAGCCCCATTAAGCTTATCTTTTAATACTTCCAGGGAGGGGATATTCACAATCTGCCTGAACAACCTGTTCCAGTGTCTCATCACCCACGCAGCAAATAATTACTTCCTGATATCTAGTCTAAATCTCCGCTCTTCCAGTTTAAAACTGTTTTTCCTTGTCCTGTTGCTGGTTGCCCTCATAAAAAAATCCCTCCTCTTCTTCCCTGCAGGCCCACTTCAGGTGCTGGATGGCCACTGTGAAATTTCCCTAGAGCCTTCTCTTTTCCAGGCTATACAATATTTGTCATTACTAATTTACACCTCAAATCTTACAGAATAATATATATATATATATATATATATTTTTTTTTTTTTTTTAACTGTAAGAAAATATGTTCAAATTCATGTTCTGCCATATTATTCTGTTGAAAATTCTGACAAATTGCCTCTTCATGTAACTACAAATAGCATAGATTCTAAGTTAGATACTAATTGTGTGTTTTATTATTTGTATGTTGGAGATCTGGGAGTACAACACAATAGACACGCTGAGCGAAGAATAGCATATTTTAGCATGATTTAGAGAAACCTAGGTATCCTCAGGGCTTCATTTAAATCTACTTCTTCAGCATAACCACTTCACGTTAAGATTTATATTCTTTTAAATCACCACCAACAGAAAATAAGTTATTAAATATAATATTTTATTTGTAATTATAGGCATATTTCAAGGGTCTTAGCTGATTCACATTTCATTGGAAAATAATGCAAACTTGAAGAAACAAAAAAAACTAAAATTATTTCACATTCAAAGAAACTTTGAGATTTGACATTTAATACTTTGCTTTACAGTACAGAAAGCCAGTACTGATTAATATTTATGGAAAGTGAAGAGGAAAATTAATAATTATCCTTGTTAGATGAAGTAATTTCAGGATATGAGTCGATACAGTTTTCTGAGAAAATTACACTCTTGAAGTCCTGAAGGATTAATGTAAATCATTGCCAGCTATTAGTATTCTGGCATACTTAACTGTTTCATACTGCCTATTGTTCCACAATGTCTAATTAAAAATATAATAGCAATCTCTCTGGCTTATTTTCATTATGTAGATGATAACATATATCTTATTTTAATGTATGACTCTTGAGAAATAATTCTTATTTGAGATCTTCCTTCTGATATATGAAAATAGTTTGCTAATTATTCTGGATTATTTCCTCAATTTATTCATTTTCTCAAACACTTAAAAGTCCTGGTGACCAGAATTGTCTGGTAAATATTTGAAATCAATACATGGTGCCATTAGTGTTTTAAAAAAAGGCATTCAAAAAGTTAATTATATCTTCTAGTCTTTCTTTAAGTGTATTTTTAATCAACAGCTTTAATTTCAGTAACATCCAGTTACTGAACAGTTGCATTCAGTAACATAAAAAAAGTAGCAATTCCTCCTTGCCCCTAGATATGTATGTTTTTAAAGAAACCTCTTTCCTTTAAAATTATAACCAACAAAATAAATACGTGAGTAAATTTGAGTGGCTTAATAACAATTAGAGATGCACTAAAGGAGATACCTGATAAATGCATCCATCACGTTCTTAAATAATTGAGAACAGGAAAAAAGAGAAAAAAACCATGACAAAAGAGGCCTACTTATCACAGTTTTATTTCCCTTATTCCCCAATCCTTAATATTAAATTTCATAAACTTATTTTCAAAATTAGTACGTTTTTAGTTGAAAATGGTAACAATTATTTCCCATCCATATGGGAAATCAAATATGAATTATATGAATTGATATAATTGATACATCCCTCTAATAAAATATTCATACTTACCTGCAGCAAACTCAGATATATTATTTAAATAACCTCATATTTGATTATTTGTACTTACATATTTAAGAGTTTTATTTTGCCAAATAAGTATCTCAACCAAATTCGAGTTAATTTCAGTATGGTTCACTACTCGGAATACATAATACTCCTTAAGTTTTAGGCTTAGATTTGGTCATTTGACAGTAATTAGAGATCTATTTTTCACATAAGAATTGTAGTCTAATTAAACTAGTCTGCAGGCAGCCAGAGCAATAATGCTGGTTAAGCAGCATTTTTTACATTCCCAAATGCAGCAAGGGTGTTTTTACTTTTGCTGATTTTGTGCATTTTCTGCCAAGTTAAGCAATTGAAGTTATGCTGTAAGGGAAGTTTTCATTGAACATACATCCTGTTCTAAATCTCCCATAAAAATTACCAAAAGAGTTGGCTGACCAAATTTAATACAATGTCAGTTAATCATTTTTATTAGCTTCAGACCTTATCGATTACAGAGCAAATGTGATCTTGCAAGTAAAAGTGAATTGATCAACAAATACATTGTAGAGATTTTTTTTTTCTGCTTTTTTTTTTTTTTTTTTAATCTATGAAAGATTAAGTATATAATTCCCTTGATTACCTCAGCTTTTATTCTCCATTGAGGGTTTGACAGGATGGAGATTATCTGTCAACAAAGGTTCTGAAATGTAAATAAAAGTTAATACTTTTAGGAAATTTTAATATTTATTAGCAATATTTATTAGCACACTTTTAAATTGCATATTTGTTAAATGCATATTTAAAAGTCTCCTTAATATCACGTTAATAGATATAATTATTATATGGCATGCCTGTAATGCTTTCTCTTTACATATGGACATTTACAAAAGTCCTATATTAGGACTATAGGACTATAGCCCTATATAAAGGGCTTTATTATCAAATTTGTAATAAGAAGGTTGAGGGAAGTGATTCTTTCTCTGAATTAAGTATGTGTTCACATCTTCTGAATGTCTTGAACATGTCCACATTTAAATGAATTCGATCTTTAGCACTTCTGAGATGTTTACTCCCTTTTCTCTGTCTGTAACTATACTGTATTGATTACTATAATATTCATTCTGATTAGCAGCAGATTTTCTTCAGAATTATGCATACATCCTCTCTCAAACTACTGACAATGCTTCTTTTGATACAGCCCAGGATATAATTTGTTTTCTAGGCTGCAAGTGCACACTGCCATCTCATTTTTTTGTCTACCACTACTCCCAAGTCCTTAACCTCAGTAAAGTTCACAGTTCACTTGTTGTCCAGTCTGTAGTCATGTTTGGAATTATTCTGATCTAGGTGCAGAATCCTGCAGTTGGCCTTGAAGAAAATCCTTCTGGATGGCATCCCTTCTGTGCAGTGCGTGTCAACTGCACCACTCACATTAGTGTTATTTTTAAACCTTTTGAGGATTCACTCAATCCCACTGTCCATGTCACAATACATTATGTCACAATTATTTTTCTTATTGTTTGGGAGAAACATGATCTGGGAAATGGAAATGTGAGAATGCTTGTTATGACATCTCTGCAAAGTATTATATCCCTAGAGAAGTGTTCTGTATCAGAGTTTATGAGCAAGGTCACTTTGAAGTTTCCTTGATCTGATATTAATTCAGAGATAATTCCTCTCTTTGAGATGACTCACAGCTTCAGACAGATATTTTTTAGAATATCCATGTATATTATCGTCGAGTACAAATGCAATTGAAAATGGAAATTAATAATGAAAATTAAAAATTTTTTTAAGCATTCCATTCCCCAGACCCTCCCACGTGCCTCCACAGCCCAGGAGTCCTGACGGGGAGTTCCTACAGTGAAGACAGAAGCAAAGAAGTCATTCGGTATCTCCACCTTCTCTGAATCCCCCATTATGAGAACTCCTGCCTCAGTTAGTAGAGGCAGGACATTTTCCCTTTACTGTTGACATAAAAAAACACCTTTCTTATTATCCTTTATCTCCTTTGCCAGGTCCAATTCCAGGTTGACTTTAAGCTTCCTTGTCGCAGGCCCTGGCAACATTCCTATATTCTTCCTAAGTGGTCAGACTCTTTTTCCACATTCCATTGACCTTTCTCTTTCTCCTCCCTTTTACTTCATGCTTGAGCTCCTTGCCCATCCACACAGGTCTCCTGCCACTCTTGCTTGATTTCTTACTCACAGGGTTGTACTGATCCTGAGCTTGGAAGAAGTGCTGTATAATTGACGACCAGCTGTCACAGACCACCTTGCCTTCTAACATCCTAGTCCATGGACTAGCTCCAAGAAGGTCCTGGAAGAGATTGAAGTCAGCTCTCCTTAAGTCCAGAGTAGCAATCCTACTTTTTGGTTTGCTTCTTCCACTCAAGATCTTGAACTCCACCATCCTGCAATCACTACATCCCAATCTGCCACTAACCTTCACTTCTCTAAGAAGCCCATCCTTATTAGTAAGAACAAAGTCCAGCAACCCCTGTACTTCTCATCGGCTCCTCCACCACCTGCCTCAGAAAGTTCACTTCAGTACACTGCAGGAACCATCTGGAGTGTGCATGCCTGGCCATGTTGCTTTCCCAACAAAGAACTGGATAATTGAAGTCCCTCATAAGAACCAGCACCTGAGATTGGCTACTTCCAACTACTTGTAGAAGGCAGCATCAGTTTCCTCCTCCCATTAAGGGGGTCATTAATACACACCCACAACAGTGTCCTCCACACTAGCCTGCCCCTTAACTCGCACCCACAAACTCTCCAGTGCTACATCACCCTCCCTCAGGTGAAGTTTCATACACTCTAGTTGCAGTCTTACATAAAGAGCACTCCACCACCCTGCCTTGCCATCCTGTCTTTCCTAAAAAGCATGTAGCCATCCATGGCAGCATTCCAGTAACACGAGCTTCCCCACCACGTCTATGTGATCACTATGAGATCATGGCCTTGCATCTGCATGCAGACCTCTAACTCTTCCTGTTAATTTCCCATGCTGCATGCATTAGTATACAGACACTTTAGGGAAGCAACAGGTGCAGGTAGCCCTAAAGGGATGAGAGAAGATTGCAGGTAGGAAATTTATAATGGTAATCCCTCTGGGGAGTTCTCACAAGATCCTACAGGACAATCCAGAGATATTCCCCAGCTATCTCCTATAAGAACGACATCCCCAATCCTCTCTGTCCTTTTGACTTCTACCTTCTTCCCCCATCAGCTCCAGTTGACAGCTCTGAACTACTCGTTCCACCCTACTGAGGGATATTTTCTCTCCTTCCCCCTTCATACTTAGTTTAAAGCTCTCTCAATGAGCCCTGCCAGCTCCTGACCTAGGATCTGCTTTCCCCTCAGCGACAGGCAAGACCTGTCAGCAGCCATCAGGCCAAGCGCCAAGTAAAGCTGGGTAGGCAGACAAGGGGTGCACCTTTGATGGTGAGCTGGGACTTTTTTCCAATCCTCTTTACATGTCAGATCTGTCCAACTGTGACAGGACATGGGTTCCATCACTTCTTCAAGGGTATCACCCCAGCCATCTCTCCCTCTGACCTGCCAGCAATTCACTAGAGCAGTTAACATCCTGTTCACACTCCCCTGTGCTGTTTATAGCCCTGAAGCCAAGGGTCAAGGTCAGAGTCAAGAGATAAAGAGTGGGTGGTACCAGCTTCACCCTTGCTAGTTAAACAGCCCATTAGTCCATAAGCTCCCAGTCCTGGCATGGGTACAGCACCCTGCTGGCTTCAAAGAAAGCACTAGAAAGAGCTTTTTGGTCTGCCTTTTTTGCTTTAGATCCCTTGCTTTGTGCAGTCTTACCTGCCTTGAAGCTGATCTCCACAGCAATTACTAAAGAAAAGTATAGTTCTCAAGTTCAATTAATAGGCATACATATGTAGCCAAGGTAACTCATTTCATGTGGATTCAGTGAGTAAGGCCTTTAGTAAGGCTAAAAAGATGTAAATCCCCGCAGTAAATATGAATTCAGCTATTCATGGAATCACAGAGTAGTTGAGGTTGGAAGTGAGTTCTGGATTATCTGGTCCAACTTCTTTGTTCAGGTAGGGACACCTAGAGCAGGTTTTCCAGAGCTGTCTCCATATGACTTTTACCACAGTATCTCTGTCAACTTCGTAGCAAGCATTTCACCAGGAGTGCTTCCTGATGTTCAGAGGAAATCTCTTTGTTTCACTGTGTGCCCAGTGTCTCTTGCCCTGGCACTAGGCATCACTGGATAGGGTCTGCCTCTGTCCTTTTTGTGTCCTCTTTTTGGATGGATGCAAATTATATAGGCTTATATATATTAGCTAGAAATCCTCAAGACTTCTCCAGGCTGAATAGCTTCATCTCTTTCTGCGTTTTCTCACAGAAGATAAGCTACAGTTCCATTACCATCTTTGTACTTCTTGATTGGACAGTAGATCTGTGTCTCGTTTGCACAGGATCCCCTGAACTGGACCCAGTACTCCTGGTGTAACCTCACCAATGCTGAGTAAAAGAGAAAGATCGTCTTGCTATCTTGCTGGCAAAATTTTGCTTAAGGTAGCACAGGATACCCTTTTCCTGCATGGACTGCACTGCTGAACCTTTGATCTATCACTGGTTTATCTTCAGCTTTTTGTCCACTGGGACTCTCATGCCCTTTTCTCCAGAGCTGCTTTCCAGCTCATCAGCTCCTGGCATATACTCATGAATGTAGTTATTCTACTGCAAGTGTAGTATTTTGTTCTTTCTCTTGCTGATGTTATTAAATTTCTGTTAGCGCATTTTTTCAGTTAAGATCACTCCAACTCCAGCACTGCCACTTCCTCAAAGTTCAAAGAGATTGTTGAACAGTATTGGACCCAGTATTTACCTTTAGGACCCTTACCTGTGGACCTCCAACTAAACTTTGTACCATTCAACAGCCTTCTCTTCTCCAGACTGAACAATCCCTGTTCCCTCAGTCACTCCCCATAAGATTTGTGCTGCAGACCCCTCACCAGCTTTTTTGTCCTTCTCTGTACATGCTCCAGGGCCTCAGTGTCTTTCCTGTAGTGAGAGGTCCAAAACTGAACACAGTACTCGAGGTGTGGCTTCACTCAAGCTGAGCACTGAACTGAGAACAACAAAATAAAACTCATAAGATTACAAAGTAATAAACTAGTTTTACTTCTATTCAAGTGTTACATATATAGGGAAGATGTGAGGCAAAGATATATGGATCAATTGAGTGTTCAAATTTATTGTTCAAAAAAAGTAAAGCTTTTGTTGTTTTTTTTTTTTCGAATTTCAGTGCTTTATTATGGGGTCTAAAATATGAAACATACAGTATATCTTAAATTGAGCATTTAAAAATCTTGATGTAACTGTAATTTTACCTTTAAGATTTATTAGATTAATCTAGTTATAATCTTGCATGAAAATGAACATCAGAATCACTTAAGTCTTGCATGAACAAGAGCCAAGTAATCAATTATATAAAATCTCTCAGTTTCTATATACAGATTGAATACATTCAAACAATAGCAAGGAAAGTTCTGAAAGATACGTTATAATGTGACTACTACCGCATGTATTGTTTTGGTAGACATTTCCAATGATTCTACACTATGTTGCTTTGTTGCTTAATGTTATATTCTATACTAGTCTTGTGGATATTTTCCAAGAGTACCTGTGTGATTTACTAATTTAGTTTCGGTAAGCTTTATTCAATCAGATGTGTCTTCCAAATCAACATTCCTGTTGCTTTCATCAATACTTGGGCTTTACATACTCTGCTAATTCAGTTGCTTATATCGACTTCTTAACTGCATATATTGCAGAAACAGCTGCTTCCTTTGATGTGATTCAATACAATAGCATTTAGAGTTTTAGGTATGTTACCTGCCAATCACACTGCATGATTTGGCAAATGCATGTTTACTTTAACATATTAATTAGTATTTAAAATCATTGGAGCTACTGTTGAGTGTGTATAGCAGTCCACTAGACATCAAACTTCAGGGACATTCTGTCATGTTAGTCAGAAGGAGAATGTACTGACAAACTATTTGAGGTGAAAACTATGTTGTAATTTCTTCAATTGAAATTTTTTTACAGATTTTTTACAGAGTATCATAGATTCATTCAGTTGCTTTCCCTCATACGCATCTTTTTTTAAGCTTTTGGATAATTTTTTTGCTCTGACTTTCCTCTTTACCACATTAAATTAGGTGATGCAAAATTTGTTCACTTCCAGAGTTTTATATTAGTAGACATACTCTAGTGACATAGTCTGGACTAATTTATTTTCCCTTTTGAAATAGTTTCAGTTTATAACAGTTACATTTGGTGACGCTCTTCTTGTTTAAATTATAAAACCATAATATTGGTATTTCAGGCTAGGAAAATAATAAAGTTTTGTTTTATAAGTGAGTGATATTATTTTATAAAAGGAGTAAAGAAAGCATTTCAATATACTTTCTACTGATCTACCCTCTAAATATTAGTACCACCAAAATCCCGAATCTTTGATAACATATTTACCAAAATGTTAAAAGCAACAATTCATAAATTCTTTTTTGCACTTTCACCCATGATAGGGGAAAGAAGGGTGAGAATACCTCCCCAGTCCCTTTCACACTCCCCTTTCTGGGGAAAGGAAATAAAAACACTAAATTAAGATAAGAAGAGATACCAAGTTTACTACAAATGTAAAAAAAAAAAAAAAAAAAAAAAAAAGTAAGAATTACATGAAAAGTAATTATAGGTAATAAATCAAACAGATGGGAGAGAGAGAGGTATTCTAACTCTGTTGCTTGCTGCAACAGAAGGAGAAGGCCTCACTGGTCCCCTTCACCTTGTTCCCTTTTTGGGGAGAAGAAAAACCAAAATGACCCAATTAAGATAAGGAGAGAGAACAAATTTACTACAAATGGTAAAAAAATGTAAGACAATGTTATAAAAAAAAGTAGTTAAAGGTAATAAATCAAATAAATTGGAGAGGAGGATTTTCTGACTGTGCTGCTCTCATGAGGCCTCACCTGGAGCACTGTGTCCAAATCTGGAGCCCTCAGTACAAAAAAGGCATGGAGGTGTTGGAGCACAGAACAAATGATGGCCACAGAGGTGCTCAAAGAGCTGGAGCACCTCTCTCAGGAAGAAAAGATGAGGGAGCTGGTTTTATTCAGACTTGAGAAGGGAAGGCTACAGAGAGACCTCTGGCTTTTTATGTAATCTGATAGTGATAGGTCAAGAAGGAATGGTTTAAAACTAAAAGAGAAGAGATTTAGGTTAGTTGTTCAGAATTCTTTACTCAGAGGGTATTGAGGCACTGGAACAGGTTGAACAGGTTGCTCAGTGAGGTTGCAGATGCTCCCTCTCTGGAAGTATTCACAGCCAGGATGAATGGGGCTGGTCTAAAGGGAAGTGCCCCTGCCTATAGCAGGGGGGCTGGAACTAGATAGTTTTAAAGGTTCCTTCCAGCCCAAACCATTCTATGATTATGATTCTATACCTCTATTTTTTCCTATTAAATAGCAGATTTGTTTAGGGTGTATGAAACATTACAACTAGCAAAAATGATTATCTGAATTGGCTAGCAAAGTCTTGTCTTTACAATATGGTTTTAAGTAAAGCTTAAATAATGATTTGTTACTCAATAAGATCTGCAATAACCCCATGCACTGATTGTAGCTAAGGAAGTTCTTTTTCGGAAACTTGAAGGTATTCAACTGTCCCCATACTTGTTCCAGTCTGAAATTGTGTTTTAATATAATTTAGATGTTAGTTACATCTTTCTTGAATTAGATGTACCTCATATACTTTTATTCTCCCTTTTATCACTCCTATACTCTTCTGAGACTCTTTGTCTTCGTTAGATCTTCTGTATATTATGTTCAATCTGAGACCAGCAAACAGCCAACACTTCATGACATTTATAATTTGTTCCAAATATCTTTGGAGATTAAAGTAAAAATCTTCCAAAAGGTGATTTCACCATTTTAAATACATATTTCAATTTCAACCCATCTAATTGTATAGCCACTCTTTGCAATGATCTGTACCTATCTGTGTCCATGTGTATATCCAAGAGAGTTCAAAGCCATTCAGAAATGTTAGCTCATTCATAAAAGTAGTGTAACCACAGTGTAATACATGTATTTTGAAGTATTATACTGTCCTAAAAACATTGTACTGGTTGATATACATCATAAAATCACAGAGTCATACAATAGCTTGTACTGAAAGGAACCTCAAAGATCATCAGGTTTCAGACCCCCTGCTGCAGGCAGAGTACCCAACATCTGGAACCAGTACCAGACCCTTTCCCAGCAGGGCAATTCTCGAGTTCTTCTCCCAGCCCGTATACATATTTGAGATTACCTGGATCCAAGTACAGTACACTGCACTCTGCTTTGTTGAACAATACTAGGTTCATATGGGCTCACCTTTCAAGTTTATCAAGGTCCTTTTGAATAGCATCACTTCCTTTGGCTGTATCACCTGCACCACTCAGTTTTGTGTCATCAGCAAACTTTCTGAAGGTGCCTGGGATCCCATCATCCATGTCATTGATAAAGAAGTTAAAGAATGCTGGTCCCGAGACAGAATCTTGGGGGTCACGTCTTGCCACTGGCCTCCACATGGACACAGAGCCATTGACCACAACCCTCTGGCTAGCTGTGACTGTCTAACCAATTCTATATACACTGAATATTCAGCCCTTCAAATCCATATCTCTTCAATTTAGAGATAAGGATGTGGGACCGTTTCAAAGGTCTTGCAGAAGATCAGGTAGATGACATCAATTGCCTTCCCTCAACTCCATCAAAGCAATGCCATCCCTCCATTATAGAAGCCATGCTGGCTGTCTCAGATCTCCTGTTCATCCCTCATGTGCTTCAACATGTCTCACAGGAGGATCTGTTCCATGATCTTCCCAGACACAGAGGTAAGGCTCACCAGCCTGTAGTTACCTAGGTCCTCTTTCCTCCCTTGCTAATATGACTAAAGTGTTTCAGACCTATACTATTTTTCAGATCTATACTAGCTTCCAGAAGCTCAAGCCTCTACTCTGTACCATGCACAGTTAATTACGTTTGCTGTGTGTTTTACATTTTAAATACTATTTACTTTCCGAAGCATGAAAATGTCAAAGAAATTAAGTAAATCCTAGGCTAAATGGTACTAAACCTTCCCAAGACTAAGCATAAATAGATTATATTTGAAATCTCTTGATTGACAGAAGAGGAATTCTAAGATTGAAAACTGTCAGTTTAGAATTTGTTTATGGTTTCTAAAGGGTTTTTCTCATTTTGTATTTGAATTTTCTAAATTAAATATTGAGCCTTAGTAACCATACAGACAAAAGTTCTGGCACCAACTTATTTATACCCATAACATATTTCCTTATGATACTGGATGAAGTTGATAAAAATGTGATAAGCTTAGGTATATATATCTCCCAGTTTTTAGCAGTACCTGAAAAATGCTGCTTGCTTTAAGCTCACAATTACTTTATTTAAAAATGTTACCTGAATGACCTGTATGTTACTATTACCTCTTACATTTTATCCCAGATGAGTTTATGGCTCTCTGTAACTCTAATCATCACAGCTTATGACTACAATTCCAGAAAATTTTATGCTATTCGTACATTTTAATACCAACATGAATAGGAATATATATTGTAGATAGCTTACAGAGTCGATATGCTAGCATATTCCAAGTGGTGTATGGAAGAAAATTTCATTATATCTGTAATGGCAAGAGATATATTAGTACCTCCGATTAACTTAGACAGAGTTTAAGAATAATTATTTTGCATGGTAAAAAACAATTGAAGGTAATGAAGTCTTGCTATACTATTTGTAATTTAGTTATTTAAAAAATTCTCAGACTTCTCTATAACTTGTCATCAATAACAAATTCAGATGGTGTTTTTATTTTTGAAGTTATGTACTGTGTGTGCAAATAACTGAACTGTTTTTAGATAGGAAGATTCCTTTCAAGTTCAAAATCTCTATTCTCAGTGAAGATGCAAATTTTATGAGTACATTTGCCTAGACAACCTCTCTTTCATTAAAACTGTTTAAATCCAAAAGTTATCAATTTAGCAGTTGGAAAAAGTATTGCTTTATGGTTTCGGAAAGGTTTGTCAACCAATACAACTATATATATACAAACTGCGGAAAATAAACTCCAATATCACCAACTTGGATTACAATATTAAAAAGTAGTAGGCTAGAAACAGTAAAAAAAAATTCAGACATATAAAGCTGTGGTCTTAAATCAATATTTCCATCTAAATAAACCTGCATATCAGATACTACATGAAACCTAGAACTATCCAAAACCTATTTCAAAGTCTGTTATTCAACCTAATTAACTTTCAAGATGAAAATTTTTTATCAGTGATATAATTCCATACAGAATGAAAATTGTAATCTAATATCACATTTAATTTTGTGCTCTGATGTTTTTAAATGTGTCATTTCTTTAAATTATATTTATTTGTGTTGTTTATTTAATTTTTAAAAATGTTACAAATCTGTCCTTTATAATAGTTTCCTCAATAAGATCTTATTTTGTTTTCAATAATCTGTTGATAGATATATCTGAAGACATGAGACATTCATGATTTAAATATTTAAGCTTGTCAGATGGCATCACTGTGGCACCATATTTGTGGTGATAAAATGATTATTATAAAGCATAAACATTGAAGTGCATCTTTAACAGGTGTAATTTGTGAACTGTAAAATTAGAATAAATCTTTCTGTTCTATATTGATGAGCAACCTAACAGTGCTTTTTGAAAGCTTCTTTTGTTTCTCAGCCTATGTTCATATTAAAATAATCTTATTCGAATTATTGTGACAATTGAGAAAATCCAAAAAATACTCTGTACAGATTCTTTTAGATAGTCCTTGTGTGGAAGGTGTAATGTTTAATTTATGGTAATATATGCTTGCCTGATGATATTTGGTATAATAAAGAATGTCTGATTGACCAGTCATACAAAATATACTGAAATAGCAGTAGAAATGTAAGATACACCCAGTAAAACAGAACATTTGCAGTTCACAGTTCAATCACAGTGCCAATGTGATCCTTGTTACTGGTTTCTACAAGATGCTAACTATCACCCACAATGCTGGGTATCCCAGTTTCTGGGAAGGAATATGTTCATTGAAGCCAGCTGCAGCTCATTACTCTCTTCAGAATTCTTTGTTTGTTGTTTTTATTCTCTATGGTTTGAACCATGTATTCATTTCACCCATGCTGGTCTGGCTAGAAACATTCACTTTCTTTTTAGGAACTCTCTGCTTTTGGGTGATTTTTTTTTTTTTTCTTTTATTATTATAAAACATTTTATCAACTTTAGTAGGCATGGAACGGAATGTAGAATAAATGACACTAATTTTGCAGTGATATTATAAAAATCAAGTAGTCTGCATTATTATTATGCCAGCACCCAACAGCAATCAATCTAAGGAGGGATTGTTGTCATCTATAACTTGCTTTTCTACCATAAAAGCTCCAACATTTATTTTGCCAGAATTTCAGTAATTCCAACTTGCTAAACAGATGTCAGTACTCAAGATACTGTTAGGTAATACTGTGGGTGGAACACTAGGAGGTCTTTTGGTTGATGTGAATAGCTTGCCAAATCTCAGTTATAAGCTTTAGCATCTCCTGGCTCTCAGTTTGCTAAACTGATGCTGTAAGCACTGTGATTTTATTAGCTGAACATATTAAGCTCTCTTCATCTCAAGGGTAGTCTTTTGTGAGGATTCTGGGTAAGCATCAGTTTTCCGTGATTTTAATAGCTCAATTCATCTAATATTCCTTGGATGATTAAGCTGGTGAAGGTTTTGGAGTACAGGTCTTAGGAGAGACTGAGGGAACTGGGATTGTTTAGTCTGGAGGAGGCTCAGAAGACCTTATTGTTCTCTACAGCTACATGAAAGGAGGCTATGGTGAGGTGAGGGTCAATCTCTTCTGCTATGCAACTAGCAATAGGACAGGAGGGAATGGCCTCAAGTTGTGCCAGGGGAGATTCAAGTTGGAAGTTAGGAAAGATTTCTTCTCAGAAATAATGGTGAGGAATAAACTGCCCAGGGAGGTTGGTTAAGTCACCACCCCTTAAGATTTTTAGAATGGGGTACATCTGACACATGTGGACATGGTGGTGATGGATAGATGGTTGCATTGAAGGATCTTAGAGGTCTTTTCCAACTAGATTCTCCAATTCTATAATATATAAACTGTAAGCATGTGTATTTCCCATACATTTCTACCTTGGAATTACTGTTCAGGTGTAGCTGTAAACAAACATTATCAGTGTAATTATATAGAATTCTGCTATCCAAGTACTGACCTACATTACACAACATTTGCCTAATCTGATCATACTGAAGCTGTGTTTTTATCTGGTGATCTGGTCAAAGACAGGGTTGAAGCCTATGGTCCTTGTTTATCGGAACTCCTAAATTTATGCTGTGTTCTTTTTGAGCTTTTAAGATGCACAGCTTTTCTTCCTGCATTATTTTATATGAATTACTCTCAAACTCACATCTCTCCTTAAACTGATTTTTATTATTATTATTTTTAATTGTTTAGATGTTCCTGTTCAAGCTACTCATCTTAGAATACTAAAATATTATCTGGTCTTAATCCTTCACCTCCATATATAGGAATATATTATTAGCTTATAATTTCTACACTCTTAGGTAACCATGTGTCACCAGGAGACTGTCAGAAGTGTTGTTAAAACAAACAAACAAAATTGTTAAAGCAAAGCAAAAGTTCAGCCTTGCTTCCCTTCCCCACAATCTCTTCAGTTGCCCAGCAAGAGAGAATGGTTTAAAGTGTTCTGTAAGGAAGAAAATCACATGCTTTACTCTATTTCCAGTCTTCTGCCTTCTGAAATAGAAAACAAGAAAGCACTGATTGTTTCTCTGTGAAGCATCTGCACAAAATATGTGTATGCAGAGACACCAAATGTCTTTCTTAACATTTAAAAGTGATGTACATTTTTTTTAATAGAAATTATTTTACATCTGAATACACTAATTTGCAACTTTTTATAATTTAAATGAGATCTTCTATCAGTTTTAGAACACGTCAATGCAAAATAACATTTTAATATTAAAAATAAAATTACTTTTTTTGCAGTTTGAAAATTGGCATGTTGCTAGAATATACTAAACTTCATGAGAAAGCACGGAGACACATACAAAATGTGCTTTAATTATATAATAAGGTATTTTATGATATTTTTATTACTATTTTATTACCAGCACTGTTCCAAATAATAAAATAAAATAATTGCCTTATTTTGGTTTTGGTTATTTTATTTTTTAATGTCAGCTGATTTTTCAGAAGAGTTAATCTCCAGCTGTTTGAAATCTAGCACATTTAATCTGATTTACTGCTGCATTTTATTCTTTTGTTCTGATTTAAACAGTAAAAATTGAATTAATCAAACAATTCAAGGATAAAAAATCCATTGTAATGCAGTCAAATGTTACTTAGAAAATCACCATTAATTTAGGAAAAAACAAAATGTTCTGATTATCTAACTTTATATTATTTGTTACTTCATCAATCTGTGCAGTTGATACTGAAATTATAGGACCAGAAGTTTGTCTTATTTCTGAAAATAGCCTTTTCAAACATTATCTTCAGATTGAGTCACACCTAAATTAACAGATAAAGATTTTTTCTCCTCCTATTTCATAGACTGTGAAACAAACAAACAAACAAAAAAAAAAGGGAACTGATGCAAAGATAATTACTTGTCTGTCAAACTTGACTCATGATCTGCACTAAGCATTTCTTGATTAGTAGAACAAATGTAACAGAAAAAAATATCTCAAACTGTATTCTAATATGAAATAATTATGCTTAGAACAAATCATTTACAAAAGAAAGACAGCATCTCAAAATGAAATTCCCAATTGTTTCCACTTGCCTAAAGTTTGCAGGATAAGTACATATTGGATGCTGTCTTTCAGAAATAAAGTGTTCTCAGTTTGTGGCAACTCTATCTCCCCTCTAAGGGAATAAGCCTGTGTTGAATCATAACCACTTTACTTGAATAATGTCATCCAAAGAGTGGCCCATTCTCCTCTATCTTACAATTCTAATGATTCATTCTATTTCCTAAACTGTTTCTGTATCATTAAGAGGCCAATACTCTTACTGTTGGGCCAACCTGCTTCGGCTACACCAAATAAAATTTTCTCACTCTAATCACTCTAATCAGAATCTAGATTGTTTGTGATGCACGTATACTCTATGTGAGATTTGCTCCAGTCAGTTTATTATAAAAGTTTTGGTTAGTTGGATGTGGGAATGGGAGGTGGGATGAAGAAAGTGATGGTAAAATGATAGAAAATAAAAGCAAAGTTTTGTTGTAGGAATATAGAGATAGTTATCACCAGTGTCACAGTGTTCCATGAATCCAGTCAGCAGTGGGGGTATTGGGTGCAGATTCTCTGTTTCTCAGTCAGTCAAAGGCAGAAGGAAAAGACAGCAAGGGAAGAGTGTACACTCTTGTTTTTGTGGAGTCCTTATATACATATTGTCCAGTTCTACTGGATTGGCCATAGTGACAGCACATCCAATATTGAAGCTACAGTCCAGCTCAGGCTTATGAACATAAGAGAAGCCTAGAACATAAGAGAAGGGCAAGAAGCCACATCACAGGAGTAGCTTGAAATATGACAAGCATCAGGATATTTCCCTTATTTTCCTTATTTCTGGACCTGTATAGGCAGAAACACCTCCTGTTGTCCTTGAAATAATCAGAACAGCTAGTCAGTTGCCCAGGATCATGCTTAGAAGACTTTTGAGTATATCCAAGGAGGAAAAATCCACAACCTCTTCTTACAGCCTGTTCCAGAGTTCTGTCACACACACAGTAGTACTTCCTGATCTTATCTGGAACCTCTTATATTTCATAGAATCATAGAATGGTTTGGGTGGGAAGGCACCTTTGCAGCTTGTGCCTATTACTTCTTTTCTTGTCAGTGGGCATCTCAGGAAAGAGCCTGTCTCTATCTTCATTGCATCCTCCCTTCAGATGTCTATATATTTTGATGAGACCACCCTTGAGTCTCTGTCTGTAAGCAGAACAGTCTCTATTACAACAGTAGCATTCAAATCAGAGGATCAGAGATGGGTTCTTGGCTGTAGTTGTTCTTTGGCATTATTATTTTTACAAATCTCTTATTTAATTCAAATAGTTCTGAGTTTTCTTTTTCCCTTCAGTGTTGTTTAAGAGGACTACATGCACTTTTCTACATTAATTTTGATGTTATGATCTGTACGTGCAACATGCACTCAAGTCTAACATATATATGAGTGAAGTTACTCACACCTGCAATTTCATGAAAAAGTTATAAAAAAGTAAACTCTTATTCAGGGATTTAGTTTCCTTGTGGTTTAACATATGGAAAGAAAAAAATATTCTTTTGAAAAAATATCAAGAATTAAAGAAAAAATATTCTAATAACTTAGTAAGAACCTGAAAATATAAAATAATTCTGAATTCTTTGTACCAATTTATATTCAGTAAAGTCTAGTGCATAGGCTTAATTCTCTTCCATACTTTTGAAAATGTGTTTTTTAAGAGTATTTATCTCCAGTCATTTCTATATATTTCTATAAAATATGATCAGATCACTGAAATGAAATATCCTTTGATGCACATAAAGGAAAATACTGTACTAAACAATACAATCTTCTATTCAGTATGAATCCTAAACAAGATAATTCTGAACAAAGATGTGTTTGAACTTTTTTTAACCTAATAACTCAGTGGAATATTGGAACATAGTTCTTTCTAATTTGTTTCCTGTAAATTCTCTCACAAACCTAATATACCCTCCCTGTCTAGTGCAGAAGTGCACACAACCGGGGATGACGAAAGGACAACTGAAGTTCAGGAAAGGCATGTCCTGCTTGAACAACCTGGTCGCCTTATATGATTGAGTGGTATGCCCGGTGACTGAGAGAAGGGCTGTTGATGTAGCCTACCTAGACTTCAGATAAGCCTTTGACAATATCTCCCTCAGTATTCTCCTGCAGAAGCTGACAGTCCGTGTTTTGCACAAGTACACTCTTTGCTGGTAAAGAACTGACTGGATGTCTGGGCCTAGAGAATGGTGGTGAATGGAGTTAAATCTAACTGGTAACCAGTTATAAGTGGTGTTCCCCTGGGGTCAGTATTGAGGCCTGTTGTGTTCAGTATCTTTATCGAGGACCTGAATGAGGGCACTGAGCACACCCTCAGTAAGTTTGCAGATGACACCAAGTTTTATGGATGTGTCAATCTGCCTGGGAGCAGCAAGGTCCTACGGAGGGATCTGGACATGCTCTGTAGCTGGGTTGAGGCCAGCAGGAAGAAGTTCAACAAGACCAAGTACTGGATCCTGAACTTTGACCACAACAACCCCAGGCAATGCTACAGGCTTGGAGTAGAGTGGAAATGGACCTGATGGTGTTGAATGATCTTTGGCTGAACATGAGCCAGCAGTGTGCCCAGGTAGTTAAAAAAGCCAAAGGCATCCTGGCTTATATCAGAAATAGTGTTGTCAGCAGGAGCAGGGAAGTGATCATCCCTCTGTACTCAGCACTGGTGAGGTCACATCTCAAGTACAATGTTCAGTTTTGGGTCCCTCACTACAAAAAAAGACATTGAGGCACTGGAACGTGTTCAGAGAAGGGCAACAAAGCTGGTGAGGGGTCTGGAGCACAAGTCTTATGGGGAGCAGCTGAGGGAGCTGAGATTATTCAGTCTGGAGAAGAGGAGGATCAGGGGAGACCTTATGGCTCTCTAGAACAACCTGAAAGGAGGTTGTAGCAAAAAGGAGGTCAAACTCTTCTTCTGTGAAACTAGCAATAAGACTAGAGGGAATGGCCTCAAATTGTGCCAAGGGAGACTCAAGTTGAATATTAGGAAATAACTATTCTCCAAAAGTGTGGTTAGGCACTGGAGGGAGGTGATGGAGTCACTGTTCCTGGAGGGGTTCAAGAAACACTTAGATGTACTAAGTGACATGATTTAGTGGGGAAATATTGGTAATATGTGGACTAGATGATCTTGGAGATTTTTTCCTTTCTTGCTGATTTTAGGATACTATGTTTCACTCTCGTTCTATGTTTCGCATTATGTACTGTAATACCTTTATATGCTTTGTAATACTGATAATAGTACTCTTCATGATAAAATCTCAAATAGGTTTGATAAAATATTGTAAGTTTCAAAACTAATTTTAATGACACAGTGAGTACATTGTAAAATCTTCCTCACCAGTTTCAAACTCTATTCCTTTGTAAGTATCATGATTCTGTTAGATGCAAAATTGTAAATAATTTTTTGTTTAAAATGGAAAACTAATTTAAATTAATGACAAACACAGAAACAGAAACAGACAAACCATTCCGCTGATCCTTCAAAATAAAAAAAGATGTCAGTGCTATACAACTTCTAATGTAATCTCATTTAGCAATAGTTTGAGTCAATCAGAAAAATTTACTTGGGCACTGTCACCAAACTGATATCAAAGTTTGTTTATCAGAAAAATAATTTCCTTCCATATACTCACTGGTTCATCATCTTCTTCTGACTTGTCACTTCTTTGACATTAATCTTTCTCATCCCTCCTATTTTTGCTAGTGGATTTATTATGTTTATACAACAGATTATTTTTCTTAGGACATCAACTGTGGTGTATCCAAATCAACTCCCTGCTCTATTCAGGTAAATGGTGGGTTTTCTGCAGAATACCAATAATTACTAAAAATTACAAGTTACTGATAATTTTTTTGACAATATATTATGTTATATTTGATCACTTTTATTATGATTATACCAATCAAAATCCTTACATAACTGCATTTCTGATAATCATTCATTAATGCTACTCTGATTCATCCATCTAAACAGATATTCAGCAGCATGGAAAAATATGCCTGATGAACGTAAAGAAGTGATGGTTAGTAGGCAGTATATATTTTCAGTCTAAGTTCAAGATGTAAAAGAGTGGCATAGGTTAGAAATTTTTTTCCCCTGAAAATCATTTGAGCTGCAGCATGGAATCCTTGGAGGACTTTTCATTTATTCTTCTCTCAAGAGCTCAATTTTGCTGTGTTAATGAAGAAGGTAGAATATTTGGACAGAATAATTAGATCTCCTTAGAACAAAGGTAGAAGTGCAAAATGTGCTTAATGTAAAAGGTGCTATTAATTGTTGTGAAGGAAAAAACGGTAATATGCTCTGAAACCTGAAAACTGAAAACAGAATTTCATCATTAGAAGGTTAAAGATGAGCGGTTTGTTTTGAATTTTAAATGAAGACCTTTAATATTATTTTCCCTGTCTATATTTTGGCATTTTGTTTAAGCTAACAATGTCATTTAGCTCTAATCTCTATTGTTTCCTAGCTGCTTATAAAAAAGAATAAGGATTAATGTTTTTATTTTTGTTATTTAGTATTATTATTTTTACTCATGAATACAATTTGTATCTTTTTCTTAGATTTTTTTTCAGATAAATCAGAAAACAAAAAAGAAAAAAATAGGAGCAAAATAGGTCTAATGTATAAACCAAATAACAAAAATTAAAAATTTCACACTGCCCAAATTTCATTATCAGTCTAGAGGCCAGAATGATAGGTACAAAGTCATGAATGATCAAACTAAATAAAAGCTCATGAATATACCTTTGACAGATTGTCCAATAACTGAGTGATTTAAACATAATCTGCATATCTCAGAGGAGACAACAGGAACTGAAGGTGTTGGAGTCTTCCCCTGGGAATCACACTTACCAGTTAAGGGGCCTATGACTTATCAGTCTGCTGAACTTATTGTCTTCCAGCAAAAATGATAAACTGAAAACAAGAGGATATGGCCATTAGCTTCCTATAAATAAACAACTGTTGGAAGGCTTTATTTCCTGCATTTCATGGCAAAGTCAGTGAAACAATTTTTGGCAATCCACATTTTAGCAGAATTTATTAAAGACAACATGTTATTTTACTTAATTGAGTACTATCTACTCACAGAAAACAAAAGTAAGGAGAATCACATCTTGTCACATCTTTTAGTGTTGTGAGGAGAATGTAACTAAATATTACGAACCAAAACCCTCCATTTAAAATCTATCTCTGTCCAAATGATCTCAGAAGAATTTTTATATATAACTGCTGTCATAAACTATGATCAACATCACACAGTAACATCTATTAATCACTATATATTTAGATTAGATGAATCATGATAATATACAGTGCTACTGCAATCTGAACACTTCACAAATTATGCTGCCAGATCCTGCATTTCATTTTAATCTGTTTCCTTCCCCATAATGTTTACTTACCATTTAATTAAATATGAAAGAATATCTCTCTCCTTTTGATGCCGGTGAAATTATAAAGACTAGATGCTTCTTGTAATGCCAATTTTTCTTTTCTTTTTTTTTTTTTAAGGAAGCCATGCTACAAAGGTTCTTCTTATGTTTGCTAAATTCCAATTTTACATATATGCAGTGGTATATATGCATATGCATATGTATAAATATCTATAAGTACATAATCTTGTATAAAATGATTGCAGCTTTATCTAGCCTGATTAAAATGTTAATTCTACATTGTTATACTGGGAGGTGATCACTAGCTAATTCCACTGTTCATTGTCTTATTTATGATTGTTGCTTCACTACTTGATTCACCAAAAAATATTGCCTATTTATGTATTATATTATCCTCTCTGTTGGATCAACTCTGATTTTTTTTCCCCCTTTTTTTGACACAAACACAAGCATGTGCGCACACACAATCTGTATTTGAATTATGCTTAGTAGAAATGGTCCCACAAAATTATTATTTAAAAAATTGTTTAATTATTTAAAAATTCAGCAATTTATTTGCTGTGACAACTTGTATGAGATACAAATGGACCAGCTTGCTATTTTATTACATTTGACTGCCTGAAATTCTCAATGAAGCAACAGTAAAGTTGGAGACACAGATTCAGTGGAAGGATGTTTTCTCTGACATTTTAGACATCTAAAGTGTTTTAAATGTATAGTAAACATTATATTAAACTTCCATAGCTCAACTTTATTATTAATTTCTGATGATAAAAGAATACATTTGAGATTTTCATTAAAAGTGTTCAACTACTATGAGCTCTACTCTCTATTTCCATGCTGTTAAAGTAATACTTTCCTTGATAATCAGGACTGCACTACGTGCCCGTTAATTTACTACACAACAAAAGGAAATTCATTCCTTTAGTCCTGGTAGAGCTGAAAGGGAAAGTCTGCACCATTCATTTAAAGAGAACGTCCAAAGAATACTAAATGGAATAAACCTCTGAATTTAATGATTTATGTGCAAAAGAGAAAATAACAAATACTTAGAGATGGAAATCAATTCTTTTATAATCACAGAATCATAGAATAGATTTATATGATTAATATGATTTTCATAGAATCATAGAAAGGTTTGGGTTGGAAGGGATCATCCAGTTCCAGCCCCCCTTCTATAGTCAGGGACACCTCCGTTTAGACCAGGCTACTCAGAATCCCATCCAGCCTGACCTTGAATGCTTCCAGGGAGGGAGCAACCACAACCTTGCTGGGCAACCTGTTACAGTATCTCATTACCTTTAAAATAAAAAAAATTCCCAATATCTGGTGTAAATCTACCCTTTCTTCGAAGTTCACAGTGTTAATTCAAATTTCTTTTGTTTGTTTCTTTTCACTGCTTACTCTCAAAGATGTAACATCAATTAAAACAGTCTCAAACAAAGTTTCTTTTTGAATATTTTGAAGAGTTATTGTTAGACAATGCTTTATGTTAGTGCTATTTAGTTCAAAGGAAAATGTTAATTACATTCTCATTATTATTTAAAGTTTGCACAAAATAGTCTCTCTCTCTCTCTCTCTCTCTCTCTAAAACACACGCTCAAACAAACAAACCAAAAAAATACAAAAACGAAAACCTGGAAATAAAGAAGAAAACAACAACAAAAAAAAAGAAAGTAAAGAAAAGCAGAAAAGCAGAAGCATCAACCTTAAAGAGCAGTTTAACAACTTGGCAAACTGTTTCTGTGGGTTTAGGATGATGTTAATTTTATTCAGTAGATCCATTTCATGACCTTATTATTATTATTACTTGATAAGATCTTTTTCCAATATTTACCTGATACAGATATTAAGAAAAAGATATTTTCAGCAAACAAACAAACCAACAACTCAATGTGTGCCACTGAAGAAAACTGTCTCTTAAAAATATGTTCAGTGTATGACGTATTTAAACTTCATGGAAACCTTATAAAGCATAGTGGAAATACATTGCTAGGATTCATGAATATTTCAGGTTGATATTGACCTTTTTAACTGGGATGCAGTAATTAACTACAATAATAGAGTTGGTGTTAATTTGAAGTTCTTTGAACAGAACAAAGGAAAAGGGAGGGATTTTGACTTTGTTGATGGTGTGAATAACAGTTATTCCTTTAGCATAATCATATTTTTTTAGCTTCCAACTGTAATAAACTTTGTTGCGATTTCAATTCATGTTCCCTTTGAGTAATGGAAGGCGGTAGTTTGGCCACAAAAGGAAAGGTGATTAGATTTGTTGCACATTGATCTATCAAAGCACCATCCATATTGTGTTGTTCTTCAGACACTACTTTAGAAAGATAGATTTTGGAAGAAGTTTTTAGGTATAAAAATAAATTCAGAACTCTAGAAAGCTATAAAATATTTACTTAAATTTTCACTCAATATCAGATGAAATCAACAAGTAATCATCCCATGGGTAATGAGAAGCAGAAATACAAATAAAAATGAAAACAGACTGAGACTTCGATCTAAAGTGAATGATATATTTTATAGCTGAGCTGAATGTAAAAACAAACAAACAAACAAACAAAAAAGTTTCAAGGGAAGAGATGAGAATAAGCACAAAACAGAAGACAAGCAGAATCAGTAGTAGAACAGCAACAGAAGTACCTGAAAAAGTATCTAGTAAAAACAATACATTAAGTAATTTCCTTTTTCTAAAGTCTATACTTTAAAGAGAACAATAATGAACACGTGCTTTTGTGTGTGTGTGTGTGTGTGAACACAAAGAAAGCATAATGTATTACAGTAAATATCTCTTATTACTGTAATAAAATGATTAAAGGTCTGTTAAGCTGGCGTGCAGAAGTATAATATACATGTACAACTGTAGCAAAACACCAATTAAAATCCAAATGGAAGAGATCTTTCAATAAAAATAAAGAGATACGATTTGTGAGTATTTCCAAGCATGTCAGTATATAAACTATGAGAGCTTTTCTGAGGTTGCTTTGAGGAACATAGCTGTATTAATAACATGAGAAATTTTATGGATATATCTACACTGATAAACTGACAGGGTCAGGACAAAGGTTCAAACACTGATTTGCTCTTACATACGTCACTTTATTTTTAATCCATTTTCTATTATAGCTTTAACTCACTCCCATAGCATTTCAATAGGTATTGTCTGGAAAATTTATGGAATGGTGGTTTCTGGGGATCATTCAATAAAGGTTACTTTTCTATCAGGAAATACTATTGACATGATTGCACTGTCTTCAGACCTAGAGCCGGGGTTATCGAGCAAACCTTAAGGCACACCGTAATGTTATACACTGCAGTTTATGAGATATTTTGTATTTCAGAAGCTTTGTTAAGTTTACTTGTTAATCATTAAACTAAATATTTTTTTCCTCAGATGAATACCACATTCTGATAACTCTGTTTACAGTGTGTGAGTTATATTGAACAGAAATAGCACAGGTATTCCTACATGGTATGTCTTCTATTCATACCACTTGTTTGTTTTATTTTCTACAGACGATACAGTTGAAGAAAACATTGCACAGAGATGCTATTACTAGCGCCAACCACACATACACACACACACGCACAAAGAAAAACAAGCCAAACCAAAACCAAAACCAAAACCAAAACCAAAAACAAAACAAACAAACAAACAAAAAAAGAACCCATGAAGTTTTCACATGCTTATGCCATCAGGATCCTTGAACTTGCCTTCCCTCTAACTTGCAGTTTTCTACACAGGTCTCAAGACTGAGGTTGATAATATGCAATATGAAAGTAAAATATTTTCTATGATGTTGATTGAGTTGATATTTTTCAGTGTCAGCTGTACAGTACTGAAGAATGGCTGCAGATTATCAGTAACAGTCTGGGAAGTTGTAACAATTTAAATAAAAAAAAAAGTAGATTTTTAAGGGGTTCTGGCTTGGAAATCTGGAAATAGTAGTGCTTTACAGCTGAATGGAAGGTATTGAGAGAAACAGACTGAAACTGTATGCCTTATGTCTAATAATTGTTCCAGCTCTAATGATAACTAGGATGAAAAGAAGTAGGAAGCTGGAACAACAGAGTACTTAAGGGGAGACCAGAGAATCTAAAACAATTTCAATATAAAAACTAATAAAAGTATTTAGATTTGGTTAGAGTTGAGAATGTCATAAAATTTCCAATGAAAAGTAACCAAAAGTGCACACTCTTCAACAAGTATTTCCCACATACACATGATATCTGATAACTTTCTAAGCATTGCATACCCTAGCTTTTGTTCACATTTTCTTATAATTCAGATATGTAGAGGAATACAGGATATTGGTTTAGAAGGAAGATTTTGGATCATGTTCAGACTTCTGTCATAATGATGATTACTTGCTTATTTATTTGGAAGTATTTTAAAAACACATTTTTTCCTCCATTACTTTTTCAAGGTTTTTCGAGAAATTCAGACCAATAAGTGTTCTTTACTCTGGACTAAATTTCATTTATGGACTATTCATGCTCATTTCCTACCAAGGCAACAATCTCTTTAAGCTTAAATGTCTCTACTCCTCATAAAAGTAGTTATCTTTTATTCTTCTCCTTCCCCTCTAGGCAATACATTTAATACAAATCCATCATTTCATTCAGTTTCCCTCTGTGAAGACAAAACCTTCTATTTCAAAGCCTTCATTATTATCTGGAAAAAATGAAGATCATACCCCCCTCACACCCTTCCTCTTTTCTTCATAGAATCACAGAATAATTGAGGTTGGAATGTCCTACAACTGCTGATTAATTAGGGACTCTAGATCTCCTTACTCAGGACTATGTCCAGAATGTTTTTGAAGATCTTCAAAGTGGAAGACTTCAAAACTGCTTTATAATCTATGCAAGCATTACAACATTCACATAATAAAGGATCGTTTTCTGATATTCAGAGGGAGTCTCGTCTTCCGCTTTGTGCACGTTGCTTCTTATTCTGTGTCTAAACATCATCAGAAAGAGCCTAGCTCTGGCCTCTTTGAACTCTCCATGTATTACAGAATCAAAGAATCGTAGCATCCTTGGAATTGGAAGGGATCTCTGAAGTATACCTCCTCTGCAATGAAATCATCAGCAAGGGACATCAGCAAGATCATGTTGCCCAGGGCCTTATACAAAAACCAAAACCTGGAAATAAAGAAGAAAACAACAACAAAAAAAAGAAAGTAAAGAAAAGCAGAAAAGCAGAAGCATCAACCTTAAAGAGCAGTTTAACAACTTGGCAAACTGTTTCTGTGGGTTTAGGATGATGTTAATTTTATTCAGTGGTTCCATTTCATGACCTTATTATTATTATTACTTGATAAGATCTGTTGCCCAGGGCCTTATCCATCTTTGTCATGAAAGTCTCCAGGTATGGGGCATCTACTACATTGCTAGGTAACCTGTTTCAGTGCCACATTACCTTCACTGTAAAATACTTTTTCCTTTTATCCGACTTAAATATCCCCTCTTTGAGCTTGAAGCCATTTTCCCTTGTTACATTACCACAGTTTCTGCTCAAGAGTCTATCACCTTCTTTCCTGTAGTTCCCATCTAGATATTGAAAGGTTGCTCTAAGGTCACTTTTCAGCCCTCTCTTCTTCAGGCTGAGCAGACCCAGCTCTCATAGCATGTCCTCATAGGAAAGGTGTTCCATTTCATGGATCGTTTCTGTGGCCGTCCTTAGGATGTGCTCCAACAGGTCTATGAATCTTTTGTACTGAGGACTCCACATCTGGATGCAGTACTTCAGGTGGGGCCTCTCCAGCACAGAGTAGAGGGGCAGGATTACCTCCCTTGACCTGCTGGCCACACTTCTTATGATGCAGCCAAGGATGCAACTGGCTTTCTGAGCTGCGAGGACACATTACTGACTCATGTCCAGATTCCCATCTACCAGTACACCCAGGTCTTTTTCAGCAGGGCTCCACTCAGTCTTTTCATGCCACAGCTTGTGCTGATTGTGTATTTTTCCTTGACCCAGGTGCAAGCCCTTGCATTTGGATTTGTTGAACCTCATGAGGTTTACCTGGGCTCACTTCGCAGGCCTGTCTAGGTCCCTCTGGATGTCATCACATCCCTACGGTGTGCTGACCACAACCCACAGCTTGGTGTCATCAGCAAACCTGCTTAGGTACACTCAGTCCCACTGTCAGTGTCACCGATGAAGATATTAAAGACTGTTTCCACCAACACCTTGGGAGTACCACTTGTTACCAATCTCTATCCAGATATTGAGACACTGACCACCACTCTCTGGATTTGATCCTGCAGCCAGTTCTTCATGCACTGAACAGTCCACCCTTCAAATCCATGTATTTCCAATTTGGAGAGAAGAATGTTGTGAGGTACCATGTCAAAGGCCTTACTGAAGCCTAGATAGATTACATTGGTGGCTCTTACAATTTTCCACTGATGCAGTGACACCATCATAGAAGGTCACTAGGTTGGTTGAGCAGAATTTGCCCTTGGTGAAGCCGTGCTGGTTCTCTGATATCAGCTCCCTGTCTTCCATGAGACACAGCACAGCTTCCAGAGGTATCTGTTCCGTGATATTCCCTGTCAGGTTGGTAGTTCCTGCGATAATCTTTTTACTCTTTTTAAAAATGACCATGGTGTTCCTTTTTTTTCCAGTCACCAGGAACTTCACCTGGCTGACATGACTTTACAAATATCATTGAGAGTGGCTTGGCAGCTATGTCATCCAATTCCCTCAGGACTCTGGAATGCATCTCATCAGGATCCACAGCCTTGTGTATGTTCAGGTTCCTCAGGTGGTCATAAATCTGATCTTCACTTACAGTGGGGCAGATGTTACTTCCCAGATCCCCTCCTACCAAGCCAAATGTTTGAGGGCTGTGTGGTGAACGTTTGCTGGGGAAGACAAAGGCAAAAATGTTAAGTACCTCAGCCTTCTCCTTGTCTGTTGTTTCCAGCCTGCCTGTGTCACTCACAAGGTGGAGGTATGACCTCCTGGACGTTCAAGTGTGTATTTATACACCTAAATAAGATCCTCGCTAAGTCTTCTCTTTTCCAGGCTAAACTATCTCAGCTTTTGCTCAGAAAAGATGTACTCCAGTTCCTTCATCATATTCACAGCCCTCTGTTGGACTCACTACAGTATGTATAGAACCTTCTTGTACTAGGGTAAGCATAGCTGGACAAAGTACATTAGATGCAACCTCTCCAGTGCTAAAGAAAAAGGGTCATCTCTCTAGACTTGCTAGATATAGTCTGCATAATGCAACTTGGTTATATTTGCTTTTCTGTGTCAAGGGCATATTGTTTACTCATGTTCAACTTTGTGTCCACCAGGACTCCAGGACCCTGCAAGTCATTTTATGCAGAACTACTTGGCAAGTGAGTGGTCCTGAGCTTGTATTGTTGCCTAGGATTATTCTTCCCCAGGTGAGGAATTTCACACTTTGCTTATTGAATTTCATTTCTCAGCCTGTTGAAGTCTCTCTGGATGACAGCACAAGACCACAGTGTATCCAGTCCTCCACTTTTTGTGTCATCTGCAGACTTGTTTAGACTCTGTCTCATCACTGAGATCATAAAATAAGACGTTAAACAAGACTCAAACCGATGTTGGTCTGTGTACTACACTATTGGTTACTGATCTTCATGTTGAAGTACATTATTCTGTAATCTCTAATCTTAACATATTCTGTAACAAACAGTATCAAATTACTCTCACCTGAGTGTACTGGTCTCTTTAAGCTTAACAAGATTCTTCAGCAATACAGTGATGTAGACTACTAAAGTAATAAAGATATAGCCTTCTCATGTTTGGCAAGTAGGACCTTATTTAGCTAATTTTAAGTTCATAGTCTCTGCTCCTTTAGCTCTAAGTCTGTTTTTTTGAAAGCAACTTGACCCATTAAAGACAAATAACTCTGAAATAATTTTGATGTAAAATCAGTTTCTACATCGAATGGTAAATTGTGAATAGAACTCATTCACATCTACTAAGTGGAGATTGTACAGTGTCTCAGAAATATAAGATTTTACATATTCTTAGGCAAAGTACTTAGCCACAGAATATTATAAAAATAAACTGTGAATTATATATATATATATAAATGGAGGAGAAAAATAGAGCATATTGCGGATAGAATCAACTTTTCTAGTAAAGAGAGGCAGTGGATGTCTACTACAAACATCAAAATTGAAAGAAATATGAAAATAATCCTATTCACAGAAGCAAATAAATACTTTACAAGATAAGGAATTTTTTCTGAGGATAACCATAAATTAAAAATTATAACAAAAGAAGATATAGGGCTACTCATAGAATCACAGAATTGTAGAATAGTTTGGTTTGGAAGGGACTTTTAGATCCTCTAATTCCAACCCCCCCTGCTATTGGAAGAGACACCTCCCTCTAGACCAGGTTGTCCAAAGCACCATCCAGCCTGGCCTTGAATGCTGCCAGGGAGGGACCATCCACAACCTCACTGGGCAACCTGTTCCACTGTCTCTCCACCCTAACAGTAAATCATTTTTTCCTGATATCTAGTCTAAATCTACCCTCTTCCAGTTTAAAAACCTCTGGATGGGATCCCTTCCCTCTGTCATGTCCACTGCACCACTCAGCCTGATATCACCTGCAAATTTTTTGAGGGCACACTTGGTCCCACTGTCCATGTCACCTACAAAGATGTTAAATAGCAGCAGTGCCAAAACCAGTCACTGAGAAATACCACTCCTCACTGGCCTGCACTTGGACATCAGGCTATTGACAGCAACTCTGAGTGCAACCATCCAGGCAATTCCTTATCCAGCCAGTGGTGCATCCATCAAACACATTTTTCTACAGTTTCGTGACCAGGATGTTTTGCTGGACAGTATCAAACGCTTTGCATAAGTGCGTGTAGATGATGTCAGTTGCTCTTTTTGTATCCACTGATGCTATAACTTGATCATAAAAAGGCCACCAAATTTGTCAGGCATCACTCGCCCTTGGTGAATCCATGTTGGTTACCATCCATCAGCTTGTCTTTATTTTCCATGTGTCTTAGTAGGGTCTTCAGAGGAATCTTCTTCACAGTCTTGCCAGACAAAGAGCTGAGAGTGACTAGCCTGTAGTTCCATGAATCTTCTTTACTTTTCTTCTTGAAAATTGGGGTTATGTTTCCTCATTTCCAGTCAGTGGAAACATCATAAGAATGTAATCACCTTTCAAATATATGGGTGGCAGCTTGTTAACTTCATCCACCAGTTCCCTCAGAACCCATGTATGGATCTCATCAGATCTCATGGACTTTTGTACCCTTAAGTTCTTTAGATGGTCTCAAACCTGATCTTTACTTACAGCAGGCAGATATACCTTCCCTGAGTTCTTACCATTCATTGCTTTCTGCAGCTCAGCTGAATATATTTTGTGTTTCTTTATTTTTTTACATTCTTATCAGATAAATTCATAGTAGCATTAATTCCAGATTCTACTTCAGTTAACAGAAGTTTACCCACTCTGTTCTGAAGCACTGCATTTTTTTCCCAATTTCACCATTGAGTACAATTATAAATATCTAAGGAGTGGGAGGCAAAGGGACAAGGGTAGACTCTTGTCACTGTGTGGCGAAAAGACGAGGGGAAATGATCACAAACTGGTGCACAGAAGTTCTAGAAAAATGTGCAAGGGAACTTCTTCACAGCAAGGCTGATGGAGCACTGGCACAGACTGCCCTGAGAGGTTGTGAAATCTCCTTTGGAGATGTTCAAGACCCACCTGGACACCTACCTGTGCAAGCTGGTCTAGGGAGCTGCTTTGGTGGGGGGGGGTTGGACTTGATCTCTGGAGGTCCCTTCCAACCTCTACAGTTCTGTGATTCTGTGAATCTCCTCCCTATTATATATTTTGTCTTTTTTTTTTTTTTTGTATATTTACATGTAAATAATTTAATAGATCTTAAAAAAAACCTTCTTTAGATGTCATACAGTTAAATTTATTCTTTTCTTTAGATTTCTTATTTGAAATTAAATTGTTAGAATACTTCTAAGTCCTGTAGAAATCAGAGATTGCTTTTACATTACTTTTCATATTTATTTATTTAGTTATGTAAAAATGTGTTTGAATTAATGCATATGCTTCATCATGGTAATTTTTCAAGTTATAATTCCATTTTTTACAAGAACTGGAAGAAAGAAATGGATGTATATGAAGAAAAGAGTTTGAAAGTTGAATTTTTAGCATGTGTACCTTGATCTTATAAACTCTATGAGGCTAGTTTTTTGCCTTACCCTTGTGAATAATCTTATTGAACTCCAGGACTTTTCTCATGATAAAGCATTTACAGAAATGGCCCTAAGATAGTACAGGAAATTAAATATTCATAGAATTGCTCATAGTGGAAGTTATAATGTACTTCCATCATATCTGTTAGATAGGTGACTTTGCTGACTATGTTCCTTGAATTACAACTTTTATTATCCACTTTTCTTTCCCCTATTGTTGAGAGATCTGTTTTCTGATTTTACGTGAGACTTAACATAATTTTCTAACAAATTTGAAGTACAAAAAGATAGAGTCTGACAATCATTTTATCTACCTTAGAGAACTTATATTTCCTCACAGATGCATGGCAAGAGTTGCCAACTGTATTTAAATAACTCACAAGTCCAGTATTTGATAAGGAGAATTATCTGCTTCTGTAGTTGATAGATTTTATGCATTTAGTTGTAATTATTCAGAGTAGTAGCAATATGTTGTTGCACAAAAGATCATATATATATGTATGTATATTATTTAACAGAACTTCTCCAGTCTCATCAACCAGCATGGGATTCTGACTAATCTTGGAAACCTGACATATTGGATGAGTATTCCTACAGCGTTTTTTTAATGACTGGCACATACCCTCATTTGACATCAATCAAAGAAGAGTCAGATATTGCTTGAAGTCATTTCAGAACTGGTAGTGCATTTTTTAAATCTCTTTAATATATATGTATATGCCCTACACAACTAACTTTTGACTGACATCTAAATTAACATAAAAAGAAAAATATTTAATTACTTTCCGCCCAGAAGCCCTCAGTTTAAGTTCCTTAGTCTCCTAGTCAGAGAGAAAAAAGACTTTTTTAACGGTGACATTTACAAGGAACAGGTTATCTATATTAACTGACACTTATGATTATGAGATTAGGGTAAAAAAGTCAAGTTTAATTCAGTTTTCAGATGTAGTACTGACAAAACTTTTGACAGTTATTAATATATTAGTGCAATTCCTTCCTAGCGTAGTACATTCTAAAAGACCAGTGCTTTTTGTTAAAGCAAAGGAAGAGTTTTCAGGTCTATAATCACACTATTAGAGGACCTGCGCACAGAGCAGTATTTGTTTAAAAGGGGAACAAACTCATGCAAGGATAATCTCAGGGTAATGTCTGGATTTAGGTTTGTAAAGGCTCTTAACCAATGTTCCACATAAATCTTGTAAGGAAGTTAAGACAGCATGGGATAAAAGGATGAGTACTTGTACTTTTAAACGATTGAGTATAAGACAGGTAACATTTCAGGAGTCATTGATTAGTTCTCGAAGTGGACAAATATCCCAGCCGGAATTCTGTGGAATCTATGTTATGAACTGTGCTTTTTAAAATGTTTCCAAGTAGTATGGGAGAAAGAAATAAAAGGTAAGATAAGAAATTCTGTTGATGACACGAGATTATTAAAGTCAGCAAGTACACCTGTGGAATAAATGTAAAAGATCATTATGAGAATAAGTGACAAGTAGGCAGGAAATATTGCCAAAGTAATTTAATTTAAAATATAAAAAGCTGGACTCTAAGCTGCCTGTTACCACACATGAACAAGAAGATTATAGGTAGTCAGGTAGTTTATGAAATTACCATCTTTTGGTAACAGGTAGAAAAAATAAGATAAAATTAAAGGAAAGGAAAAGGAAGAGGAAGAGGAAGAGAAAGAGGGAAAGGAAAAGGAAAAGGAAAAGGAAAAGGAAAAGGAAAAGGAAAAGGAAAAGGAAAAGGAAAAGGAAGAGAGAAAGGAAGAGGGAAAGGAAGAGGGAAAGGGAAAGGAAAACATTATAAAGAACAAATATAAATGAAGTACTATGAAATAGAAAGAAAATCTTTAATCCCATTAAAATGAGATGGCTTTTCTAAGATTTGTTTTCATTTTTCTTTGGTTAGTTAGTTTGTTCTGCCTTTGTTTTGTACTGCTAAAGACTATTAAGGGTAAATTTCTGCAAGTCAGACCACTGTAGCTATTAAATAATTGTGGAGTAATTTGAAATCTCTTTCATAGGTTTATTACTAGGTGAAATGAAGAAACATGGCAGTTCTAGAGACATTTGCTCTGAATGGAGCAATATATGAAAGATAAGCCAACAAAATAATAGAAGAACATTTTAAAGAGTAAGTGGGCAAAGAAATGGAAGAAATACTAGACACTCCTGTTGTGCCCAAGCTACAGTTTAGTGTTAATACCCACAGACATCTGTTGAGTAGTTCACTTCTCTTACTAAAGCATTTTTCTAACTAAACAGATAACATCATCTTTGTAGATGTCCGCTATCTCCTAGAATGTATTAAGTATGTGCTTGCTGACTACTTGCAGAAGAACAATTTAAACATTTAGTTGTTCAAGAACTTAAAAGGTTTCACAGTCCTGAAATTATTCTATCTAGAACTGTGTTTTGTCATATTAAACTGTGTTGCACCTAAATATCTACCTGAAAATTAAATTCTCTCAATAACAGCAGAATGAAAAATAGATTGTGCTACATTCTCAAGAGTACCATTTTCATTAATATAATTTACTATTTTTCATTTATTTATTTATAATCCAAGCACTGTTGCTGTATATGGGTCAGATCTATATTTTACATAACAAAATAATATTCCTATTTTCAGATTAGGAACAAAACTGAATGTATTACTAGCCATATTATCTGAAATAGATTATAGAAGTACTCAATGCATATTTATCTAGAAAATGTTTTTGGTCTGAAGAATTTTTAACAGAGCATATTTAAAGAAATGTAACTACTGAATACCAAGTGTAATTTGTCGTCAATGTAATAATTTTTATTTTTATAGAATTTCCATATTTAGGAGAGCTTAGCATTTCTTTTAAATATGTCTTAAATGTGAAATTATTACTTCCTTTTCTTTGGAATATTATGCAGCTCATCAGAGGATTTATAATTCTCAAATATGTAGATATTTACACATTTATTATTATTTTTATGATTTATAATATTGACTATATGAAGGTTTAAACAGTCACTGCTGAATTTGATGATGACTGCTGGAAAACATACCAATTCAAAACATAGAAGTCACAAGCGTATGTTTCCTAATTCACGTGCTTCTTTTTTTCTAATTCTGCTCTAATGCAAACTGAGCAAGTTAACAAGCACTTCAAGTAGAAGTGTTACAGCTTCTACTGCCATGCGTAATGAAGATGATGATGCATAATGATGAAAAGTACAAAAGCATCTGCTCTATCTTTAATATAAAAAGATAATTAAAATGAATACGCATTATAGCACAAATAAATAGTAGTCTTTGCATATTATCAATCTCTAAATCCTTTGAAATTTGAGAGAGATTTATAGCCTAGCGAAGTCTTCTTCACTTTTGCATCCTTAAATTGGATGTATGTATCTGTATTACAACCATTTCCCCACTGTCACAATTTCTTGTTTCATTATCTGCACTTAACCTTGTAGACCATGTAATTGTCCCCTTCCCTTCCCTTCCCTTCCCTTCCCTTCCCTTCCCTTCCCTTCCCTTCCCTTCCCTTCCCTTCCCTTCCCTTCCCTTCCCTTCCCCTCTTTTCTTTTCTTTCTTTCTTTCTTTCTTTCTTCCTTCCTTCCTTCCTTCCTTCCTTCCTTCCTTCCTTCCTTCCTTCCTTCCTTCCTTCCTTCCTTCCTTCCTTCCTTCCTTCCTTCCTTCCTTCCTTCCTTCCTTCCTTCCTTCCTTCCTTCCTTCCTTCCTTCCTTCCTTCCTTCCTTCCTTCCTTCCTTCCTTCCTTCCTTCCTTCCTTCCTTCCTTCCTTCCTTCCTTCCTTCCTTCCTTCCTTCCTTCCTTCCTTCCTTCCTTCCTTCCTTCCTTCCTTCCTTCCTTCCTTCCTTCCTTTCTTTTTCTTTCTTCCCCCCCCCCCCCCCCCTTTCTCTCTTTCTCTCTTTTCTTTCATTTTCTTGATTGGCTTTCTACTCCTTATAGAAAAATCTCTTCTTCAGCTCTTTCTTTATCATATGTTTACAGAAGCACACCTTAGATTCAAGTGATAGCTGAAATGAGTTTATTAATACAAAGCTGTCCTTACATCCCTGGAGCTTACCATGTAATATATGTCATCTATTGCTTTAACTTCATAGCTGATGGTACTAGAGAAGAGCATTTCAAATTAATCAATAAAAGGCAAAAATTGCTAGAATATTAAATTTTGTTCATAGATATAATCACAAAGCAGTAAAATAAATAATAATAATGATTTTAAAAATGCACTATGAAGCTAAACATTCCAGAACTGTCAATTTCAAAGATAGAGTTAGGAGTGTTTTTCAGTTCAGTGAACTGTTTATTGTGTTATAGATCCTGGTAGTTTTCCATCCAGTAAAAGTCATGATTATGAAATCAGTTTTCTTTACAATCAAGCAAATTCCACTGAAGTTACATCACTGGTTCATTCCACAGAATAAAAGAATGCAGAAAGCAGTTACACGATGAACTGAAAAACAGTTTTGTTCTTACTCTTTCAGTAAAAATGCCAAAATTTCAAGGATTGTTAATTCTTTAGATAAATAACTGTAGTAAAGATGTGAGTATATCAAAGGATTGTTACTTTGTACATCTTTCATTTCCACTATTATCCATGGAAAAATTCAGGATACTAGTAAAATTGCATTTCCAGGGATATTTAAAATAAGGCTAAGTGCCACATCTCAGCCTTATTTTATTAGTGTTTGGGATCTGGCACTACATCATCATTCACTTTTTTGCATAGGAGGGAAGGCAAATATGGACTATAAACAAGAAGAGAACTTGAATGCCACATATGTTCTGACATGTATATGCTTTCTATTACAACAGACATCACCTACGCAGAAAGATTTACAGCACAATAGTCCACAATGAATATGTAGTTCTGAATATTTGTAGGGGGAAAAAAATTATTTTAGTACGTCTTATAGTAAATAAATAAGCTTGCATTAAAGGTAAAAACAAACAGCTAAGGGTACAGACATTAACATCATAGGTCTTCTTAATGTTCTAGATAGTACATATGGACAATATAATGTTGAACAAAATAGAAGGGAAGATAAAGGTTGGCTTCAGAATGCATTCAGTCTTCATATACAATAACATTTCACAGTGGTAGTGCTGGTCAAGATTTTTTTCTGTGCTTCAGAAGCTTATATTAAAGATACAATGAAAAAAATACATGACTATTCATGACCTGTTCCACCATGCTTTAAGGATTTAGCTCTTTCTTTGCTATCACAGTAGAATGACAGTATCATAGAATATCCCAAGTTGGAAGGGACCTACAAAGACCACAGAATCCAATATTGGACTCCACACAGGACTACTAAAAATTAAACTGTATGTCTAAGAATATTGCCCAAATATTTCTTGAACTCCAGAAGGCTGGGTACCATGACAGTAGCCCTGAGGAACCTGTTCCATAGCTCAACCACCCTCTCAGTGAAGAAGGGCAGGGCGATGAGCCTAAAAACAAAACAGTGGCAACAATCTGAGGAGGAAACCTGATTTACTAAATGAGATATCAAAATGCAAAATAACATAATACAATACGATATAATTTGAATCGCAGATAATAAATCAAGAAAAATGAGAGAGATAGTGTCCAAAAACCAAAGACCTTACTCTAATGATAAAGGAAAGACAGCTAGGGAGCACACATACTGACAAGATGAGCAGAAAGGAAAAAAGGGGCATCTTGTGACATGCAAACAATTCTGTCTTTCCCTCTGAAAGGAAAACAGAAACGCAAAGTCCTCTGGGGTATGTAGATCTTCTCTTCTGAAACAGGTATGTCTGAAACTATTAACAATATACAGAACTGGAGTGTTAACTCTTTAGCTCCCAGCGCACTACATGATATTATGATGTGGAAAACCGATAACAAAAATCTTAAAAACATGACAGTGGAGAATAAGAGGTCAGGTCTAGGTTGATGAGGAGGGGGTGCATACTGATCTTAAAGAATCCCGGGCTGGAAACTTCTCCCTGGGAGGAGTTGCAAGCTTGAAGTTGGATAGCTTGTGCTTTTAGGGGGAGCAAAGCAGTAGCACCTGATACATGGTGAAGGAAGCGTCAACAATAACATCTCAGTTCTCCATGCAATGGCCTGCATTTCCATGCCCCTCTCCCATCAGACTGATCCCATTAGACTTTAGGCCCAGTGGGAATATGAGGAAACAGTTGATACAGGAACATGAAAAACGGGAGTCAGAAACAAGGTTGTAGACAGTGCCACCATACAATGATATTTTTTATTTAATCTATCTTAATTAGTAAGATGACCTCATAGTGGGCCATCCTCACTCCAGAACCAGTGTGGACCTAGATTCTGGAGCCTTTCCATTCCATTTCCTACACATTTTGCCTTTTCTTGGCATTGGTGTTTCCAACTACTTCGTGGAGCCTTGACTATGACTTCCCGTGCCCCCTTCATGTTATTTTGGCAATGGCACATGTCCTCAGGTAAATACAGCAACTCATTTGGTAGAATATTGTGGCTGCTTTATATGCTACAGGACACAGTCCTGCAAACCCTCTCATACTATTAGAGCTGGACAGGCTTCTGGGTTCTTTTTGTTCCTCCCACACCAGGTCAGCATAAGTCCTTGTCTTCCTCTGAAGGATTTTCTCCCACCATTCTTTCCTTGCTGGGGGCAGGGAGGGAAGGCTGCTGCCCTTTTCCCAGCACCCACCAGGCCTCATTCAGGCATTGTGATCTGTGTAGCGTACAAGACAGGAGAAATGTTGATAACCTGGAAGGGTTCTGTGAAGAAAGTGTCTTATGGCACCTGTGATTTTATGCACTGAAGGCTAGATTGCTTTTATTTAGTCTTGCATTGTACTATCTTTTAATCACTTTTACTGACAATGGTACTAACCACTTATAAACCCTAAGCTTCATACTTCAGCTTTTCCTGGGATGCTATAGTAACAATCAAATAGTACTTATGACATGGATTTCCCCTTTCACATGTACAAAGCAGCTGAGAATATATGTTAAGAAGAAACATCCACACATGTAGGGAATGTCACATTCTTCTGTTGTCATTATAGTTAAAAGTCTGTTTTGGGTGTCGGATGTGATTTGGTGCCTGAATCACAACATGTACATAAGAAATATATTCAGTGAAAATGAAAACAAAATGAGAGCATTACTTCGAGTTTTTATTTATGCAGAAATAATAGCATATTAGGGATCTATATGATATTCTGTTAGCTGGTTTTGATCAAGTGAGAACTGATTTTTAAAAAATGTTGGTATTGGTAATTTCCAGAAGAAAAATATCTCCTTTCATTCCAATATTTTTTCATTGTTTAGAACAGTATTCAACTGATCTTCTAATTCTAGTTTACATAGCATATAATTTTTCATTATGAAAGTCTAGTATATTCATTCCAACTGTTATTCTGAGTTTTGGTCTTTGTCCAAGGTTTTGATTGACACTGGCCTGCAGCCAGACACCCAGTCTTCCTCTCATTCACTTCCCCCTTCCATAGGATGGGAATAAAGTAGAGGGAAGATAAAAAGACTAGTGGATTGAGATAATGGCAGTTTAAGAAGAAAAGCAAAAGCTATGTGCACAATGCAAAAAAAAAAGAAAAAAAATGACTACTTTTCATCTTCCTGTAGATTCCCACTTTGTGCAAAGCAGGATGTCAGCACATGTAACAGACGCTTTGGAAGATAAACAGCATAACCCGGAATAGATTCCCTTCCTCCTCCTTTTCCTAAGGTTTTATTTGTAAACATGAATGTCATATGCTATAAAATACTCATTTGGTCTCCGGGATCAGTTGTCTCAGCTATGTCCTCTCCTACTTCCTGCTATCTCCAGTTTATAGGCTTTTCTGGGGATGGAGATTTGTAGAGAAAGCTTTTACACTGTATAAGCACTGTTCAACAAGAGAAAACAGTGGGATATTACCAACACTCTTTAGCTACAATTGCAAAACATGATAATATATAGGCTTCTATGAAGGATGTTAACTCAATTCCAGCCAACCTCAGTGTAAACCATCACAAATAAATATACATGCTTCTGGAATTTAACAGGGAAGAAGTCCATCAGCTATTTTGATTGTGTAAAATTCTTTTTCTATAGTTATATAGGGTTGCTATCATGAATATTATGATGTCAGAGCCTATCATTTCAGTACAGTATCAAACTAAATAGTATCCTGTCTAAATACATCTTGAAAACCTCTGATGACAGGGATTTTCCCATGTCCCTGGGTAAATAGTTCCACTGCATTTTTTTAATAATCTCTTTAAATATTAAAAATAAGATTTAACAGGGAGTTAAACACAGTATTAATCCATGGCTATGCCACAGACACTTTCCAATAGTTTTCTATCCCTTTAACCTTCCATGGTTACAGGTCTGACTTTTAGTAGACAAACCACAGGACCTTCCGACACAGCCAGCAGTCATAGTGATTTCAGGACATTAGTTGACATTCAAAAGTATTAGTTTTCTTGTAATCACTGATGGGGTATTGCAAGCAATTTCAAATTATTAGAAACATTCATGATCTTTTAGTTATTAATTTACTCAATGTCAAACATTTCCTTACTGAAATACAGACTGCTTAAATATGGTTACAAATTGCAAAATTCCTCATACCTAAAAGTGTTATATTGTCAATGACCTTATCTGAACTACATATCTAACTTGCTCCTTTAGTTAACGAAGAGGAACTAAAACTGCCCCTTCACTTGAAATGACAGTAAAATAAGTCTATGGAAATTAGGAGAGTTGTAGATAATTACATAATTATGTTTGCTTCAGAATTAGAGGAAATATTCGTATCATGCCTTTTCATAATTTCAGTGTAAAAATATGCTTGTTTTCATAGCAATATAGAGTGTCAAAATGACTCACAGAAACATAGGTCTACTTAGAGCCAGACTGTGATGCTTTCATATGCATTAAGTAGCTTTTTACTTCAAAGATAGATATGTTTGTAACGTTCCATTTTTTTTAGTGCAACTACTTCTACACAGATAGATACTAATTAGTACAAACAGAGTTGTCAGACAAAATTAACATATTTTTTTTTAAGCATATTACTTTCATTTAAACATATTTAGTACTATGAGCAGAAATACGTATTATTTTGGAGCAACGTGAAAAAAAAAAAAAACACAAAAAAAACAACTGTATTTTGAATATTGAAACCACATCGACAGGTATTTAGTTCATGTGTTTGAATAGACAGCATGCTTACTTCAATTATCCAGAGATGTTCACAGGAAAAAGTTTCTGGTAGAAGTCATAAAAAGTAATTGAGAAACTGAAGTATTAAAAAATCCATTAGCTAGTTTAGAAATGAAAAACATTTCCATACAAAAATAAAGCAAAACAATCAACAACAAAACCAACCAAACCCCTCATGTTCTTAAGCGGTTATATTCAATGGGCAAAAAACAACAACCACCACAACAACAACAAGAAAACCACATTTATGAATCAAGTAAGATAATTAAATACTAATGCTATATGTAACTATATCATATTTACCTCCAGCACTTAAATGATGCAAGTATATTAGAAGTTTGGTATCATAACGCAATAGTTTGTATTTTTAAACAGGTAAAAAATAAAATATAAGGTGGAGAAATTCAAGTGTACTGTATATAACTATTAAAGAAAACTTGGAAAACTGAAACAAATTAAAATATTGGCTTCTCATTAGAATAAATGACTTTTACACTTGTTTATTATTTTTACAAAACCCCTTCCAATTAGGGTTATTGCAGAAATTCAAGCACAAGTATCATACAAAAATCATGTTGAAGCTGTAATTCAAAATTTAATGACAATTAAAGTGTTCTGGCTTGGTTAAACATTCATTAAATTCTTTTTGGAATTTTGTCAGTATGAGGAGTACATGTATGAGGCTTCAGATCTGTAAGAGTCTTTTCTTATTCAGTGAAGTTAGATCTAGAACTATTTGAATATTTAAGAGGAGACAGATTGTTGCTGAAAGACAAGGAATCTATTTACTTATTTATACCAGATTCTTTGTGTAAAAGTTCTTTATTTATTGTGAATTCTTCAAGTACAAGAGAGAAACAGTAGGTTCAGAATAAAATTGTTCTGGACAGAGAAGCAGTGTGAATTTTATAACATACAAAATAAAATATCCACTGAATAAAAAAGGAATTGTTATGTAAAACACAGATTTCCAGGCCCCAAATGACATAATGCTACTTCCACTGAGTCACACTTAGAAGAAATAAAAAAATCTGCATTTTCCTCTCCTGCTTTTAAAATACAAAGCTGGAAATATCTCCCTAAAACTATACTCTTCAGATTCCTAAGTTGCTCACCCAAAGGAGGCAGCAGAAAAAAAAAAGCTTCTAACAGGAAGTCAGTTTGGAGAAGTGCATAATAAATATTGTTTATGAAAATACTGCTATTACACAATACATTTTCACAAATACTTTCAAAATATGTTGCATAGTTCTGTACTGATGAAGCAAAACATTTCAGAGGGTTACTGGTGATTCACACACCACAATTTAATATCACTCCTCATCCTCACTGCACATCTATAAATTGCCTTATACATTATTTATTCTTTTGAGTTATTGAGTATTTAGGAAGTACTAATTTTTTCTTGTTTATTTTTTAACAAATTACCTCAAATTTTCTGCTTTTTTCCAAAATCACAATCTAAACAAACATTAGAAATGAACACTCCTTCAAGTAATTCACAAAATACACAAACATAAATATTTAAAAGTCCAAAACAGAACACTCAAGATAGAATAGAAATTTGTAAAAAGTACCTGTGTAGCTACTCTACCTGTACCTTATGATGCTTGTGTATTTGATGTATTAACAAATTTTGCTATATGTTTGAATAGAAGAAAATACTTTGCTATATTTATGAAATCATGCTTCCTTCTTCTTACTTTACTATTACTTCTGCAGATTGTGCTCTGAGAATGTTTGTTTCTCCTGAATTCTTCCTTATAGTTTTCTAGTTGTAAATTCTGATGATATTTTAAGTCTCTGTTGTGGAAAATTTTGCTTATTCATATTGTCTAAAATATAACCTCAGTTGAATGAATACAAATACTAATTATATGGATTTTGTCTCTGATTTGTATGGTAGTCTGGAACTTGTTAGAGAATCACGTTGCAATTGAAAACAATCCTGCTTACTTTGAAACAATTATGTTTTAACACTGGAAAACGTCTAATAAAGTTTCTGTCCTCACAACAATGAATTCCTGTCCTCCTGTGCTCCCTTCAAGTACTGGAAGGCCTCAATGGGATCTCCCTGGAGCCTTCTCTTCTCCAAGCTAAACGAGCCCAGTTCCCTCAATCTTTCTTCATAGGAGAGGTGCTCCAGCCCTCTGATCATTTCAGTGACCCTCCTCTGGACCTGTTCCAAGAGTTCTGCATCTTTCTCGTGCTGGGGGCACAAGGCCTGGACGCAGTACTCCAGGTGAAACCTCACAAGAGCTGAGTAGAGGGGGACAATCACCTCCCTCTCCCTGCTGCCTCCCCTTTTTTAATTCAGCCCAGGATATAGCTGGCCCTCTAGGCTGCAAGCGCGTACTGCTGACTCATGTCCAGCTTCTCATCCATCAGAGTCTAGTCGTACTCTTAAGTCATTCATGAAAATATTAAAGAGAATTGTCTTTAAAATGGAGTCATGGGAACCTCATTAGTGACAGTTCACCAGCCTGATGTAATCTCATTTCCTGTAACCCACTGAGTCTGACTCATCAGTCAATTGCTCACCCATTGCATTATGCTTTTGTCTACTTGTATGCTGGACATTTTTTCCTGAAAGATACTGTGAGAAACACTATTGAAGGCTTTACTGAACTCCAAAAAAAACCCACATCATCTGGTTTCCCTTTGTGGACTAGATGGTGACCTTGACATAAGAGGAAATTTAGTTACAAAGATATTCCTTTCATGACCTGTGTTGACAGGGACTAATGATCACATTGTCCTTCAGGTGTTTTTAGTAACTCTCAAAATAATTTTCTCCATGATTTTCTAGGCACTGAAGTGAGGCTCAGAGGTTCATAGTTACCAGGGTGTTTTTTTCACTTCTTGAAAATTTGAGCAATGTTTGCCAATTGGGACCACTTCAAATTCACAAAACCATTGAAAAATAATCAGGAGAGATCTCACAATAATATCAGCCAGCTCTCTGAGTACCCTGGAATGAATACCATTTGTCCCAATGGACATATCTGGAGTTGGATCTTGAGCAACAAATCTTGCACAAATTAGAGTTTGGATGGGAGTTGGTTGTTACTATAGTCACAATCATCCAGCTTAGGGCACCTAAGGTCCCGGAGTCAATCATCACTATGAAAGATAGAGGCAAAGAAGGCATGAAACACTTTTTCTATCTCTCTGTTTGTAAGATGATCTATATTCTCTCTGGTTCTTCTTTTGGCGCTAATGCTTTTTTTTTTAAAAAAAGACCCCTTTCTGTTGTCCCCCCGCTTGACTAGCTTCAATTTTAACTGAGCTTTCGCCACACAGATTTTCTTGCTATGAAGGCATACAGATTTCCTGTCATCTCCGCATGTTGCCCAAACTTGCTTCTGGTTGTTTTTTGTTTGTTTGTTTGTTTTCTGTCTAAGCTCTAGAAGAAGATCCCTGTTCAGCCAAGCCATACTTCAGACTCACCTGATTGACTTCTGATAATTTGAAATTGGCTGTTCTTATGATCTTAGGAAGTAGTTCGTGTGGAGTTACCAGTCCTTGGACTTCTTCCCATGACTTTATTGCTGCCAACCCGAACTTCCAGTATTGAGTAATAATTGCAGAACCATACCAAACCAGGGAGCTTTGTAGTAATGTCCCTCACCCAGGCCATAGAGAGGCACCAGACTTCCCTGTGGGTAAGTAACTTGTAAATCTTGCTTCATTTTAATCCTTATTAAACTCTTAAATAAGAGTGTTCAAAAGCACTCAGCTTCATATTGCATGGCTTTTAGTTTATTTGTCTTGAACAGGAAAGATTCACAACTGTTAATAATCCTGGGACATTTCCTTGTGTTTCAGCATGAAATTCACTACTCTACGCAAGACAAAAGACCTTATCAGAATAACAACTCAACTCTGGGTCACACAGATGCAGCACATCTACCTGTACGTAGAGTCAGGTCAGCATAACAGGTCCTCTGTTTCTCTCAGAAGGGAGTTGCCAATGGTAATCACCATTTTTTAATTCTTGGCAGAGGCAGTCTTGAAATGTAGAGTTCCCCATCTCACCCTAGACATCCCTCTTGATAGAGTTCTTTCCACATCTCCACTTACCTGTCCTTTGGGTTCAAGGGTCTCATACCTATTGCACAACAGCACCAGGGAAGGTGGGGCAAGTAAGGAGAGGGGCAGTCTGCCACCCTGAACAGGGACCTCTTTCAATTCCTTCCTTTTTCTTAGATCCCCTTCTTCTGATTTAAGGCAGAGTACAGGATACATTGCTACTTGCAGAGTGTCTCTACGGTGCCTTTCTTGAAGGGATGGCAGGGTGTAGTTCCAGTCAGTCTCCCTTTCACACTCCCTGATGCTCCTTAATCTTTCTACCTCCTCCTTTGTCTCTGCCACCAGATAAAGTAGATCATCCACCAGCTCACACTGCACACTTGTGATATTTCTGCTGCCTTCCAGTGCTTGTGACAGGCTTAGGCACTCCTTGCAGCCAGAAACCTGGACAGCTACACGTTTATGTGGATTCTCAGTCTAGGTCACCACATTCTTTTTGACAATGGCTTTTGGTGAACTGGGTACCATAGCTAAATGAACGTTATCATAATTATATTTTTTCTCTAAATCATATGACAAATCTAACTGCACTGACAATTACTCAGTTTTTTAAAAAGAAATAAAATGTGATTTAGTAAAACATTATTTCACTGTGGAATTATCACAGTCCCCACACAAATTTCAGTGTATTCCAGAACCTGTAAATGCAAATAAAGGAGTTTAACTCTGTCTAGATCTGTGAAAGTGAAACATTTTGTATTAACAGAAGAAAGAAATACAGTAGGTAAAAGGAGAAAGAATGAGAAACTTTGAAAAAGAAACAGAACAAATTCCATGTAAATTAAATGCATATTCACAGTATCTGTGCTACTTACCACTTAGCTGATTTTTAATGGGGGATATATGAGTGTTCTTCAACTATTATAACATAAGTAAGCGTTAAAAAGGCAACTACAAGCATTCTTAGAAGAGCCCTCAAGATTTTTTCTACATTTTCCACTTTCAAATCAATTAGGTGACTATTAATATCTATGTTAATGAGTCCAAATATCTTGTACTTCATTCTCATCAAGGGAAATCAGTATATAATTGGTAATCAAGGTTTTTGTTGTTGTTGTTGTTGCTTTTCTTTGAGCATTCTCATGGAATATGCTGCTAAGCATTGCATAGTGTGTGTCTATGGAACTACTAGACTATTCCAATTGTAGGGCTATTCTGTATAATACTTCCAACTATAGTTACCAACCGAGATCAGTGAGACCATAATACCAGTGTTTTTTCAGAAATTCTGATCAACAACAGAACAAAAACCACAAAACCATGACAAGGACTAGCAGGAAAAAATAAGAAAATGTTAGTTTGTGAATTGAAACATTAAAATCTGAATGTCACAGAGAACTGGAGATTTAAGATTTTTAGAATTGGATATTACCAGACTCGCAATTGTGAATTTTAGTGTAAGGAGACACTAGGCCATTCAATTGTGAATGAGTGGACTGATTCTAATGGGAAGTCAAGAGGAAGAAAAGGATTGCAACTGAGTATCTTCACAGACTTCAGTAACATTTCAACTATAATTGTATTCATAGTTGTTTATTTAAATATGAATGAAACAAGGTACATATTATTACTTTAGTTGCATTTTCTACAATTGAAAAGTATCAGATATCTTTTGCATTACTTAAAATAGTTATTTTTAGAAGTTCATAATTTGATAAACATGTGAACACTTATTAGAAGTCCTTTAACTACATCAGTAGTACGAAAGGACATGGACAGTAATAATCATTTATTGATTTAAAGTTATTGTTCAACTTATATGTTTCAATAGTTTCTATCTTATACCTTATTCCACATAACTACTAAAATATAAATGGGCAGGTCTATTTGATCTACTAAATCTGCGTTGTGGAAAGAGGAATTTAATTTATGTTGATATTTTTATTTGTCATATGTTGTATGTTCAATTTCTGTTTATGTTTTAATTAGAGTTTATAAAAAGACTTGCCCATTACAACTTACCTTGTGATTGGATATTTGCTGCTCTGAAGAATAACAAATCATTTTCTTTTACTGTGTTCTAAGTCCCCTCTCTCCTCAAACTCTTTCCTTATGGGACAAGCTTTAGCTTCTTTCTTCAAATTATTGTTTATGGTGAGAAGGTGAATATCAAGTAATATGGGAAATCCCATTCACATTGGAACGAATTTTCTCTTTTACACTGCTCAATTCTGGAAACAGTTTTAACTATACTTGCAAATATACAGACAGTTTTAATGTTAATAAATACACCGTCACTCACAGAACATGGAAATAAGTATGGAACTCTGTAAATCAATTATTTAAAATTCAATTTTCTATTCACAATATCGTTATAACTGGAGTGCTCATGATATTGCAAGAATAGAAATAATCTGAATTAAACTTTTTTGGATCTATTTTAATGATAATTCTTAATTCCAATATAAATATGCAAATGAGGGAAAGACGATGAGACAACTCATGAGTTACTGGCACTTGCTATTTTATAAATTTTGAATCACTTGATCTTTATGAAATACAATTTCCAACTCTGTGAAGTGTTGTTTTTTTTTTTTTTTGTTTGTTTGTTTTGTTTTTAATATGTCCAGTATATTCAATTGCATTCTTTCTGTAATTGAAGAAAGAAAACTATTTATCAATCCTGTATTGGAACTGATTCAAATTTCTTTGTATGATAATGTTTATTTGTCTAAGAAATGTCTATCTAAGTTAAAGTTTTGAAGCAGCATTTTTTTACCTCTCTAATCATCAATAATTTTTTCTTTCATAAATGTGTTTTTAAAGGGGGAATAAAAAAGATTTTTAAGTATTGATATCTTCAAATTTTCTGTTGTATATTTGCTAAGTATTCTAAGTGAATAATCATACCTGGTCAGATCTGAAATCACTGGGAAAAGTTTGAAGAATATTTGAAGATAATTAGTTTAGAGGAGAGCCATAAGTTAATAAAATATAATAGTTATATTAATATTGTATTCATTACATAGATATAACTCCACAGTGCAGACATCTATGCTAACTCTTTTCTTTCTTTATATAGTGCTAAACAATAGCTTAAATTTTGCTTAAATTCAAATTCCACAGGGTAGGGTAGGGTAGGGTAGGACAGAATAGCTCCGTGGGAAGAGATCTTCAAAGGTCATTGAGTCTAAATTCCTGACCAATTGAAGGCTAAATAAAAGTTAAAGAAAATTATTGAGTGCATTGTCCAAATGTCTTGAATACTGACAGGCATGAATACTGAAACACCTCACTAGAAAGCCTGAGTGGAGAATGGCTTGAGAGCATCCCTGAGGAGAAGGATTTGGGAATATTGATTGATGAAAGATTCAACATGAGCTGGCAACGTACACTTGCAGCCCAGAAAGCCAACTGTAATCCTGAGTTGCACCAAGAGAAATGTGACCAACAGGTGAAGGGAGGTAGTTCTGCCCCTCAAATCTGCTCTTGTGAGATTCCAAACATAATACTGCATCCAGTTCAGGAGCCCCCAACTCGAGAAGGACACAGAGTTGTTGTAGCAGGTCCAGAGGAGGGACATGAAGATGATCAGGGAGGTGCTCTAGCACATTCCTTTAAGGACATGCTGAAGGAGCTGGGGCTCTTCAGCTTGGAGAAGACTCTAAGGAGACCTACCCACAGGAAAGCTGAGGAGGTACTTTTTAGAAGGGCAAGTAGTGACAGAATGAGGGGAAATGGTTTTAAACTGGAAGTGGGTAGATTTGGACTAGATATTGGGAATTTTTTTATTGTAAAGACCGTGAGATGCTGTTAACAGGTTGTCCAGCAAGGTTGTGGATGTTCCCTCCCTGGAAGCATTCAAGGTCAGGGTGGATGGGATTTTGAACAACCTGGTCTAGAGGGAGGTGGAACTGGAATCTTAAAAGTCCCTTCCAAATCAAACCATTCTATGATTCTGTGATATTTGTCAAATGTTTCCCACTTCCATGAACTGAAATGGCCAAATTGCCTGGGGAGAGAAACACTGATTGTATTCATTGTTACATAAAGAGTCAGTGAACAGTTATGAAATGCCAATATATTTGACTTTTAAGTTGTCATCGTCATGCCTCAGCATAAACATCTACAAGTGTTAAAATCAGCAGTTTCATAAAAATAACTAATATATGGTGTATGCATCAAAACTGCTACATTTTCCAATAGACAGATTGTTTCTAAATTACTCAGCAAAGTTATCTCATTCAGAGAATATTAATAGTGTTAATGTTGAATAGGTATATCATAATTAGAGTAATGAAAAGAGAGAACAGCTCATTTCTTTAGAGTGATATTTGCTGTAGAGCTGATCAAGCATTGAATTTGCTAAAGACTTCAATTTTTGTCAAAGGCTAAGTGTGTTGAGCTTTTGGAATTGCATACTATATACTTCACACACAATTCTGTTAGGACATGCTTAATTTTTATTTTTTGTGTGGATTTCACAAAAACTTTTTTGTCACAGTCACCAAACTTTGCAGAAGCAGAAGATGAGCATACGTATTTTTAACTACATGGAAAAAAAAAAGGAGGAAAAAAACAGTACAGAAAACAATCAAAACAAAACAAAACAAAGCAAAATAAATAATCCAACAACAACAAAAAAAGACACCCAAACTTCAAAAAACAGAATTAAAAGTCTTGAGTAGTTGATTCTGAAGAACTCATGGAGTTCTGGTACTAGACACAAGTTTACTTTTCTAATCTGTAACAGACTTATTTTTTAACCTTAATTTTTATCTGATGTTCAGTAGAGTATATATTTTAAGTAGATATCATATCATATCAGAGATCTTTTAAGTTTTTATGAAGCCACCAATAACCTGTTTTGGGAACAAATTTATTCTCTGCAATTAAGTCAGAGATGAGAAAAAGGAAACCAGTACAAATTATAACTATGTTACAATATCAGGCTTTTCACCTAAATAGAGATCTGACAAAATATGGACTGCAGTCATGAATAAGCAAGGGCTTCTTCAAAAAAATCAAAATATCTGAAGTTTTATTTTGTCTAAAACAAAAATAATTGTGTTTTTTTTTTGTTTCTGTTTTTGTTTTTGTTTTCTTGTTTTGTTTTTTTTTAGAATTTCCCCACACTTACCATCAATGTGAGACTTATATCTTCCTCTTTTTCTGTAATGTTCAGTGACAGAACAAGGCATAATAGGCACAGACGTAAACACAATATTTAAAATAATTTCTTCTAAATATTAGAAACTTTTTTTTTAACTGTGTATACTGGCACAGGTTTATTAGAGAGGTTGTGGATTCTCTCTTCTTAGAGGTCTTCTAAAGACATCTGGACATGGTCCTGAACAAGGAATTCTAGATATGTTTGGTTGGTCAGGAAGGTTGATCCAGAGTCCCTTCCAGCCTAAATATGTGACCCTGTGAATTAATTTTTCATGCGCAATATTCTACATGAAAGTCCAGATAAAATTCAAGGGATTTCTCTATCAGAATGATTTAGAGTTCTTTTGTTTGTTTGTTTTGTTTGTTTTGGATGCAGTTGCATGTAGTATATTTGGAAATTTTCATATGAACATGATGTTTACTTTTTCCTGCTCTATGGAGTAAGATGTAGATGGTGAAGGCTCAACTTCATCCTGGAAGCTGAAATATAAATAAGTTTTAAATACTGTTTGAAGGACAAAACATTCATCAAAATACTGAAAATAGTACATATCAACTGCTAGGATTTTTTTCTTTTCTCCTTTCTCTCTACTCTTTTTTTCTTTTTTTTTTTTTCTTTGTTTTATCCATCCCACCTTCCCTTATATTTTTTTGAATTGTTTTCCTACAATTTCCTATACATTTGCCTACAATGTGTGCTCTATAATGAACATTTCAGCTCCATTTTTATTTTACTTCATCAGGGTCTTCATAAACTATGGAAAATTTTGATTTGTTTGCAATTCTATGGCTGAATGTCAGCATACCCACAGCTGTCTCTTCCTCTTTATCTGACTTCCACTTGACAATACAGCTTTTAATTTGTTTCCTGCTGTCTTTCCTTATGCTTCCAAAGCCTTTTCCCCAAGTTTTTAGATTACCGGCTGTGATATCCATCTGATGAAAATCCAATTATTAATATGAAAAGTCAGCATTTGCTATTGGATGTCTACAGAACAAACTGATTTCAGTTTAAACACTAAACTTCCCATTACAGGCTCAGTTTCACTGAAATAGGAACAGTTAATAATCTGTTATACTGAGACCATTAACAAACAGTTAACAGATATATACATATATTTTAAACTATTGTTCACTTAGCACAGAATTATTCAAACTACCCCTCACTTGGAATATTGAAGGCATTAATTCATCATCACACAAAGTATTACTTGCAATGTGGAGATTATAAATTTTTTAGGAGGTAAATAAACAGATCCACTTATATTCACTACAGTATGTTTCCTTGCAAAATGATTCTGGTATGTAAATATGAAAGAAAATAAGGGGAAGAAAACCAATAAGGCTATGACTAATATAACGGGAAAAGGAAAAAAAAATAAAGTTGAAGTGACTTTTGGTCTGGAGATCCTAGCATGAAAAGTTATATATATTATAGAAACCAGAGAATAAATAGATAAAAGCAACAACAACAACAAATTAGTCAGAGACAGCAAAAAGAAAAAAAAAGATTAAAAATTTGTCAGAGAAACAGAACAGGAGACAGGACTTACCCATACTAACTTAAAGTACTTGAAGTAATGACATTACAGCTGAGCTGAGCTAGTCAGTTCATACTTATTTCAAGACTGATGGACAGTAATCTAGCATATTTTAAAATGTCACATTTAAGATGAGGTAATGAACAAGGAGTTTTTATTTTTTAATTGACGATAATGGGAGAATAGATTACTACTTAACATACAGTCACTGGCTATATAAATGTTGATACAAATGCATTGTTATAGTGTATTTTAAAATTAAGAAAGAAAGATACAAGCAGCTGTCTTATTCAACATGCTTTTTTTTTCCTAGACTCTTTTTTCCATGTTTACCTTTAATGATTGTTCTGCAAATGAGGTGTGTACCTACTCCAACATTTATTTACCCCTTTGTGTGGATGCACAGAAAATGATAGAATATCAGTGGCATTTGAAATCATTTTCACTGTTGAAAACTTATAAAAATTCATCATCAATCACTCTTGCCATGCCAAAAGGAAACTGCAGTTTAAAATGTTATATGATCAAGTCAAACTCTCAAATTAAAAATATATTTTTGATGTGAAGCAAATGTGCATAAGAGAACCTCATGAGAGAAGAAAAGTTAAATGAATACAAACACTTGTTTAAATATAAAATTGGCTGTATTCTCAAATAATGCATTTAATGTTTAAAATTAGAACTGCAGTAGTCAGTAGGAAACTGTGAACTGCAACAGTCCTCTATGTACAAGCAGACCTAATCACGCTCATATATTTTTTGAGAGACTATCATAAAGTAAAATGAAAGAGTATTAATTAATTATCCAGGTTTTCAGTTGAGTTTGACCTTTGTATCACAGACCCACTGCAGGAATGAAGAAGAAAAGTAACAGCATAATGAAAAAACAAGAATATCTCCCTGATATGACTGGAATAGAAATACTAATGTAAGCATTGTGGCTAGGATCCATCTAACAAACCAGGAAGGCTTTAATCATGGAGGAATTGTATTGAAGCATAATGCTGGCAATTTAAAATGTTGAACAGAAATTTTAAGCTGTGTGGTTCACATAGATAACACTAGTTCCTTACATTGTTTACCACAAGTTACATTATTTCAACCCAAGTAGTTTCATTATACAAATTGTATAATTAAATTATAACATTAGTATTCCAAATTTGCATATTCCAAAGAAAAGCAGTGTTATTTCAGTCCAAAAACATTAAATGGAACTTTCAGAATGAATTATTTATTAAGTATTGTGAAGTAGTTTTGATTATGATTTTTACATGTGCTGCTTGTCTTCACAGTTACAGCATTATTCTTATGTAAATAGATGTACTGAGCAGCTGAGGAAAAGAAATTCTCAAGTTTCTTATCAGTGTAAGCAAAAAGACTAAAAAAAAAAAACCAAAAAACAACAACAACAACAAAAAAAAACCATCAGTAATTCATGTATACATACAAATAAAGACTTAGTCATTGTGTTCATCTGAGGATATTCCAACTCTATTGTTGATACTCTTAAGACCCATTGGTCTTAAGGTCCCATTGGAGACCCACATTTATTAAAAAAAAATACAGTAAGGAAATTAAGCAGTCATTTAAAAAATATATGTAAGCCTATTAATATTGCTCTGGTTCATGGACTATCTACATGTTTTTATGATAGGAAACTGTGGAATGTGTCTAATACTTCACAGACTTGTACTATCATCCAGAAGGACCTGAACAGGCTGGACAAATAAGCTGATGGTAAACTAACAAAGTTCAACAAGGTTAAGTGCTGAGTCTTGCACCTGGGATGGAACAGTCTCAAGGGACAGTACATACTGGGGCCACCCAAATGGAAAGTAGCCTGTCAGAAAAAGACCTCAGACTCCTGGTGAACACCAAGTGGAACAAGCGGTTACCTTAACAGATGGGAGATTTGTCATATGAGGAGTTGTTAAGGATACTGGTTTTGTGAGAAAAGGAAGTTCAGGTGTGAATACGTTTTCTTTGCAACTTACTGGGGAGAGGGAGATGTTCATTTTTTCTTCTTGGTGTCTAGTTACAGGACACATCAGAGTGGTGTAAAGCTGTACCTATGGAAGTCAAGACTAGACAGTAGGAAAAACTTCTTTAGCAAAATGGAAGTGTACACAGGAATAGGCTTCATAGAGGTTGCTGATGCCTCATGCCTGTCCCTGTTTATGAGGCATTTGGACTGAAGGGGAGAAGTCTAGTTGCTGTAACTTTCTGGGGTTTCCTTTGATTCTTGTTCCTTTGTAGAGGTTGGCTTCAGCTGCTCCAGGCTCCACTTGCTCCTACTTGTCCCCATTCAGGAGAGGTAAGGGCTCCTGACAGCTCCTGGCTCTGCTCATGCCACTTGCATCCTGCTGATTTACTGTAACAATTTCCTCCTTTCTGCATAAGGAAAAATGTCATACATCGTTGTATCCAGAGGAGCCCTGGAAGCATAAAACTAACATTAAATATGGTAGTTAGTAGGATGCTCTGTGTAACAGTTACTCTTATCGATGTTTTTCTATACTTAATGGATAGTATACTCTACGTGGTAGTATAATTCTTACTGCAATAGTTTTTTATTTTGATTTGCCTATTAAGAGCTTCTGTAGACTACATATTAATTCATAGATCCAAATATTAATTGTTCCTTTTCTCCTGCAGAGGATTTTAACTATAGCTGCAGCACGTACATGATCCCAGTTACTAATGTTGCTATTCTCCAACATGATAATTCTAACAAAACCATACATGAGAAAAGTTATATATAACTTCAAGCTTTACATTTTTAAGGATCAGTGTTTTGAAGACAACAGCACACTTATATACTCCAGAAGCTGTGGGATTGGAGAGGATTGAAATCACAAATATTTGTTACTTAAGATTAGTTAAGATTCCATTATGGCTGTACATAAACCTGATATAGTAACAAATCATCATACATCATTTATTTGTTAAAAGAATCTGAAAGAGGCAAGAGGAGTTGTATATAATAGTTTCAATTCAGATAACAAAGATACAGACATTCTTTCCAAAGAATCAGTTACTGCTTCCCAAAATTGCTGTCGGTATCTGAGACATTTGTAAGACAAAGTGTTTTATCTTCCTAATATAAAATATACCACACATATTTATACATCTATTATTTTGCACACACCTTTTTATTTTTCTGCTCCTCTATTTCAGTACCTAGATGCAAGACATCACTTTTCACTTTTTATTTTTTTCTCTTAGCAACTGGCACATTAATCAAATTGCATAGATAATTACTTAATTTCTCAAACAAATTTGGAAGAAATATCAGTTCCCAGCTGTAAAACACATTTTGAAGATTCAGTGCAATTCTAATGAAAACTTAAGCTTTTTTTTTAAAGTTTATTTATATCTGTTTCAAAAGTCTGAATCATAAATCTATAATCATCACACCTTCCTAAAATATTTATTTATTGTTCTATTATAATCTCTCCTTGCTTTTAAAAACATTCAGTGCATCTCTTCAATATTAAGTCACTGAAACAGTATTAAAAATGCATATGGAAAGTCCCATATATTTAAATCTAAAAGAGAATATATATATGAATTTTCTTGCTAGAATCAAGTACTTCAAATATTCCTTTTCATATTAAAACTTTTTAGCTTAATCTTTTCACTATTCATTAAGTGTAAGTCAGAGCACATTTCATACAGATCAGTCCATATTATAAATAAAATATAAACTTCTACATGTAGATAGATTTAAAAAATAGAATGAAACTGGTGAAAACTAATACTTCAAAGTGCACTTCTAATGTTAAATTTTTCTATTTTCTGTTCTGATCTTTCAATAAGATGAGGTACTGCCATGAGAAGTGAAAAGAATGCAAACCAGAAGATTAGTGTTTTACACTGCCAGGAAACAAAGCAAAACAAAGAAACAAAGATTTATCTCAGTTAAGTTTATTAATGTAATGCAATATCTTCTTTTTTCAGACAGATATGGTCTTTTTTTTTGCTTTTAAACACTGTTCTATTAATGCAAAATGTATTAACAGCCAGTAGGGCAAGATATGCATTATTTATTGTACATTCAAGTAGCATTGGCCTCAGTATTGATCCCTGATGTACAGCCAGTTTGCAGGCTACCTCATTGTCCAGTAATCTAGTTCACACTTCTTCAGTTTTTTAATGAGAATATTAGTGGAAACAGCTCTGAAAGCCTTAGTAAAGATAAATCATACCCACTGCTCTCCTTCCATCCACCACATCACTAGTCTCATTTTAGAAGAAAATATTGTTGGTTAAGTACATTTTGTCATTCACAAAGCCCTGCTGACAACACTCAATCACCACCTTCTCTTTCAAATGCATGGAAATAAATCAATTTATAGCAGTTTAAGACCAAATTGACTCTATGACAACTAAATGATATTGGACATGCCTGTTTTATACAGGCAAATATAATGAAACATTTTCATTTCCTAGATGAGGAATATTTATTAAACTATGTCCTTAAAGAAGAGTCTCTAGGCAACAGTTAACAACTCTTCATATAGTCACATTGTGGTCTTTATAGAATAATGTCACCAAAAGGTCTCACTTGATATCATAGTCCACACATGCAGAAAACAGGGGGAAAAAAAACCCACTTGATTTCATCTTGTCCATGTTATTTTTTGGGGAAAATATTCCCTTATGAAATTACTTACACTTTAACTCTTCTCTTTATAGGTCTGTGACAAAGGATAGCACTTCTGATATTCTGTTACTTTGTCATTAAAAAGGATGCTTTTTAATGACGGGTTTTGAATATCTCCAGAGATGGAGTTCCCATATCCCTTAGCAGCTTGTTCATGTGCTCCATCACTCTCAAAGTGAATATTCTCCTCATGTTCATTTAGAACTTAGTATGTTCCTAGAATGTTCCATTTTCTGCCTATTGACCTTTGTTATGTCTTTTGGCAGCACTGAAAAGAGCCTGGTCCCTTCCATTTGACTCCTGCCCATTAGATAAATATAACCACCAGTTCTTCTCTCAGTTTTCCTTTTCCAGACTGAACAGTCCCAGGTCTCTCAGCCTTCCCATGTAAGAGAGATAATCCAGGATCATAATAATAATTTTCATAGCCCTCTGTTGGACTGTGTCTAGAACTTGAGCTCTCTTTCTTGAATTACAGAGCCTAGAGTGGGACCCAGAAGTCCATTTGCCACTCCAGCATGGCAGAGTATAGGCGAGGAGAACATCCTTTAACCTGCTAGGCACTTTCTTTTTAATACGCTCCAGGATATCATTGGTCCCCTTGCCCAAAAGTCAATACTGTTGGTTCACAGTCAACCCAGGTCCCCCTCAGCAGGTCTTCTTCCCAGAATGTCACGTAGTTATTCCTTCACAAATGTAGGCATCTGTACCTGACCTTGATGAACTTCATAATGTTCATCACTGCCCAATTCTTCTGCATGTCATGGTCTTGCTGAATGTCAGCACAGCCTCCTGGCACACCAGTGATTCCTCCCAGTTCTGTATCAGCTAATATGCTCAGCTAATATGCTGAGGGGGTACACTACCCCTCCACCCAGCTCACTGATGAGCATACTGGCTCTTCAGATCAGACTCGGTAACAACACCTGTGGAACAGAACTAGTTACAGGCCTTCAGATAGACTCCATACAGCTGATGACAGCAATCCAATCACTGCCAGTCAATTCTCAGTCCAACTCATGGCCTACTATTCCACACTTTTTAAAGCTTACTAACGAGGATGTAATGGGAGACTGTCAAACATTTAATTATAGTTAACTTCATTTTGCTTTTAAAGTTTGTTTCAGAAAGGTTTGTTTTGAATAATTTAAATACTTTCTATCATACAGAATCCCAATGACAAATATTTTTAGAGACTTTAGTTGAAAACTTCCACCAATTTTCCTCTTCTGATGCTTCATTGTTGTTGTATTTCAGTTCCTTTACTGCTTCACATACTTTGCATTAAAAACCCACGTGTTTACTTCACCAAAGACTCTTCAGGTTAAATTTCAATGGTGTCCATGTGCGTGTGTGTGTATGGGGGGGGGGGGGGTTGGATTCAATCTGTTGATGCGCCCTTTGACCCCTATACCCCTTTATTATTCTTTACTGTTCTTCTTCAAGGAGAGAGAGGAAGAGCAGCAAACGTGAAAGGTTCTGTTGTATTAAGTACAACAACACTGTAGAGGTATTAAAGATTCTGTTTAGCGAGGTGTTTTCCTCTCTAAAGTTGAAGCTAAACAAAAACTTCTCATGCTTATGTTTGGAAATGCTATACCAGCCTGCTTGGTTAAAAAAAATAATAATAGCTGTAAAGGCAAAGGGACCAGCAAATAAGGAGACGTTACAAAGGGAAGTAAAATGAATGCTCACCCATCTCCGAAGATCTAGGCTTGCAGGAAAAGAATTCCAAAACGAGGGATCTCCAACAGGAGATCCTTTCTCAGTGGCAGTCACCCTTAAATTAGGTCTAAGAGGGGTGAAGCACAGGTGAATTGTCTTCACCTGTGCTCCCAGGACTGACCAAGTCTTTCCTTCAGGTTCTTTTCCTTCAGGTGCTCAATCAATGTTCCCCATACAATAATTCAAAAGAAATTGTCTAGAGAGATTTCAAAACTGTATCTTACATGCCAGTGAGGCAGAAACTTCCAGTAGAGCTCCTACTAAATGTATATTAATGTAGAGATAAAGAAGATACATACATAGAGTACATGAGAAAAATAGACATCCTATTTACTGAGGTGGAATCTTCATACTAAAGTAAGGAAAAAAAGTAGTCATAGACAGATGCTCTTTACTATTAGCTCATTTCCTTTCTTCATGTACTTATAACAATCCACATATACATCAGTTTGTAGGATCTGTTGTATCTTCAGCATGTGATTACTTTTCTTAAGTGAGGCATAAAATTCATGTTCTATCTGTAACCTTCATTGACTTAGTCTAGATAACATCCAAAGGAAAAACAAAGTAAAATATATTTCTATTACAACTCTTACATAATCATTTCACATTTATTTTAATATCTTCTGACAGATCAATCAGATGATATTGAAATCAACATAGCTAGTATTTGACCTCTAACTAATGTGGATTTTTGGTTTCTAGTGTTGTTTTTTTTTTTACTCTTATTTTTATTTGAAGCTAACCGTAGAACACTTGTCAAAGTATATCAATAATATTTAGATTTTCCAAAGAAATTCACATAATGTGCAGCTTTCAGCATGGGCACATGAACAGATTAGTTATTCAATCTTTTTATTATTTTAAACACTAGATAATTATTCTTTGAAGGAATCTTGGGTGCATATTGTTTTTTTTTTTTTTTTATACAACTTGAAAAACCTGTTTTGTTAATTTTCGTTTACAAGTTTCTTCACTCATATCATCTTGTAAAGCAATTTCACAGACACATTGTTTAAGGTATATTTAGCTCCTGCAGATGAGCACAAGTAATGAAAAGAAATTTTTGAGCATGCTTTTTAAAAAGTGTGTGATTTAATTTTTCAGATAGGAAAAACATCACTGAAGTTTGCAGGCAAACCTGAGATCTAGGAGTGTACACGTAATATTCTACACTATAGAGAAAAGTTTAAATATACAGGATCATATATTATGACCACAGCTCCTATTTGTCAGTCTCTTATTTTCACAGTTGCCCACAGAATAGTTTTTCTTAGTCAAGAAAAATGGAGGAATTTCAGATGGAAAAATAGTTTTAGAGCAACATACTCAGGCTATCATTAGATAGCTATTTCATGTCTCACAGGAGATAGGAAATTATTTTTTATTTCACAAAATCATTATGGTTGGAAAAAGCCACTAAAAATCACCTAGTCTAACCACTGATCTACCACCACGTCCACTAAACCATGGTCTTATCTACTCTTTTCTCAAACACCTACAGGATTGATGACTACCTTGGGCAGCCTGTTCCAATGCTTCGACACTCACCCTGAGAATTTTTTCTCCTAGCATCTAAAGAGAATCTTCTCAAATACAACTTGAGGCCATTACCTCTTGTCTTATCATTTGTCTTCTAGAAGAAGATTCTGATCATTTCACTACAACCTCCTTTCAGGTACCTGTAGAGAATATTTAAAGGCAAATACTGAAACTTCAAAGGTCCTATTCAGTGACCTTGAAATGTTATTCCATGCAAAATAACTGCACAGAACAACAGAATTTCAAAGCCAAGCTGTGTTTTTAATATCTGAATTCTTTGTCATTTTCTCAACTTTGCACTTGATTATGCAGTGAACCAAGAAAACAGTTTACAAAAGAGTAGTGTTTTTTTCTTCTGATTAACAGTTTTCCACGCAAAACTCTTAAAATTGATTACACAGCACACATTGCATTTAGGCTACTTGTTCAGTGGCCTTACTGGCTAATTTCACACTGTATTGCTGTTAATCTGATGAGTACATTTACACGCTGCAGAGCTCATGCTTTGTGATTAAAGATTGTGTTCACAATTTCATCCCCCCCCCCCCCCCCCCCCCCAACATTTTTAACATTTATTTGTGCTTTACAAAGTATGATTTACTTCTAATATGAATTGAGACAATCTCAGATGTACTGTATCCACGGTCAAAAGATTATTTTTTTTCACTGAGGTGAATATGTTGCAGAGTTAAGGTCATTAAGGTTGGAAATCATTATAATTACATTATATCCAAAGTCGGAATGGTCCATTAAGGGAAACATACTACTTATAGACTTTCTTGATTTGTTCCATTAATCAGAATCATTATAATTACACAAATTAAAAAAAAAAAAAAAGTTAATATAAACTGAAGACTGCATAACTTTGTAGCAAATACATTTTCTAGCTGAAGAATTCCCTTAGTATTCAGCATAATGAAGTGAAATCATTACCCTTTCAGCCAGATGACAGTTTTAATAGCAAAAATTAAAGAAGTCAAAGTCAAATCTGTGATCAGCTGATGCACTTTTCATATTATAAATTAACTTAGTTACAGATTAAAAAAGCTGGACCTGGGGTGTAGAATTTAACTCCATGATACTAGATTTTAGATATATTGCTCAAATGCTTAAATACTATTAAAAAAGCAAAACAAAGGATTGTACAGATGGAAAATATCTTTCAACAGTAATGAATTTTTATGCAATAGATAACTTGAGAAAAATTTCATTCCAAACATGTAAGACTTATCTTTTCTATAGAACTATTTGACGAAGGATCTTGCAAGTCTCTTTTGACAAATTACCTGAATAAAATTCAGGAGTCCTGATTTTCTCAGAGTGACTCCTTTTTATTTCATATCAGACTGATGAATATCCCTTCAAAATATCCCTTCTGCCCTTCACACACATAGATTCCTCCTCCTTCCCCCCCACCCCCCAAATAAAATCAGACCCTCTGTTTTTTCCCCAAATGTATTGCTTGATAATGTTATTGATTTATGTCTTTTCTTTTCCCCCCTGCTTTGGTTGGTTGCTTTTTTTTTTTTTTTTTTTTTTTTTTAAACTATAGGCTTATCAGGAAATTAATATTCAATATCAAATAGCTCCTAATTGCTTATAATTGAAAACCATAGTTTCTCCAAGAGAAACTTTACACTCTAGGACAAGAACCCATGGTGTTAATTCGTGGTTCCATTTTGGACTGCAAAACCTAGAACATTAAGACACTATCACAATCAGTAGACAAAAAATCCAATTAATATTATTCAAAATTCCAATATTTAAGACATTATTCAATGGTCTGAATAGTAAGGGGATGACAGCTGCTTTGTAATATGAACCCATTTTTAACTGCAATTCATTAAAGAATGTCATTAAAGAATGATGTTCAACGTATCCAAAATGTACTGAAAACTATAGGCAAAATCAGACAATTTTCATGTACAAACATCTGAACTGAAAGTTAATATGCAATACGAGGCAGTATTATAACCTGGATAACTGAAGGGATTTTATCTTTCTTAGAGACCTTGCTTGTAGATTGTTGTGTAAAAGGTATCTAGAAGAGCTTGTTGATCATTAGTAGTAAGATCTTTAAGTAGTAATATTCATTTATCCTGATATGAAAAAGTGAAAAACCACCAAACCAGAAACACCCTCTATGATGAGGGTTGTTTTTTGTTTTGTTTTGTTTTTTACTGTTTTTACAGTAATTATCTTCAACTATACAAGTGGATGCCACTTACACTAACATTACAAAAGCTTTCAGCAGAGTTTCCCCATAATATCTCATAGCTCAATTCAAAAGAAGTGGTTTATATGTGTAAGCATAATATAGAGTTAGAATAGCTGAGTCAACAAGCTTAGTCTTGTTATTAACGTCAAAATATCTAGATGGAAAAGAGGCAGCAGATGAAAGACAAGGGAAAATAGGAAATATCAACCTGTAGCCAATTACCAAGTGATAATCTGCTTTTTAAACCATAATTAGGTATACAAGTGACTGAAGAATGTATCTTCATGGTAATAACCTTCCCCCCCAAGTAACAACACACAGTAGTCAGTTAATTACCATTAAGTTAGCAAAGGACAGAGAATGTTTATTCAGTATTTTACCTGATATCATGTGCAGAATCCCTCCTTTTGTCTCATTCATTTGGACATAAAGTGTTTCTTTATCATGCCTGAACATAGTCATCTTCAGTTGTTTTCAACTCTTGCTTACCAATCCTGTAACCTTTATAAAGGGACGTTTGATTTATACTTATTTAACTCACTGAAATTGGAAAAAATAGTTCTCAAAATATGATCTTAATTAGATTTCTTTAATGACGGAAAAAACCTTATTGCATACAGACACTGAAAATGATACTGAAGGTGACTGATCGCATTACAAAATATCTGTGACTAGTCTTAATACAATCCATCTTTGGAAAAAAAGAAACTGAGCAATTCCAGTTAAGTGCTACCTATTGTATACTCCTTTTGGCATGAATCATAGGACAAAAGAAAGAAGCAAAGTACAAGCAAGAAATGTAGAAGCCTTTGCCTTCTTATCAGGATTTTAAAGGGATGTCTCATCTGTCTAACTAATGAAAGCTATTTAATCCACTAAGCTACTCTTCTTTCAGAAAATTTAAATTTTAATGCTATAAGTACATGTTTAGTTAGATCACTCATTTCATGTTTTCTCTGTAAAAAAATACTAGATGATCCTAGCAATTATATCAAGATTATCACAGTAATGTTAAACCATCTCACAAAGCCATAACACAATAATATTTGCAAAGGGAGCTATACAACACTTTCTAAAGGTCATTAATCAACATGTAGAAACTTAACTTGCCTCTCAACTGTTTTTCTGTTCTTTGTGCTGCTGGAACTACTCAGCATTTAATTGAGCTTCCATAATTCCCCAATGGAAACAGACCTCCTGACAAATTATTTGTGATAACAGACAAAGTATCATTAGGAATACCAATAAATGTACATAAGAAAAAGTTGACTCGCCCAACCAATAATGAGGCTCTCTGATTTTATAGCACTTCTTCTTAGGAAACAGCCTCTACCCAAAGGATATTCTCTGGTTGGTGGCTCTTAAATAAGTCCAGTGGGATAGTCTCTGGGTCCACCTCATCCAGTCACACAGGAAGAACAGGTAAACTTTTTGCACCTGTGCTTCCTGGGTCAGATGACCCCTTCATCAGATGCTTAGTCATCAATTCAACCTGTGACATAATGATCCTTCCATGTTGTGTTGTAGGAAAACATAGTGATACTCATAGAAATACTGTAAGGGTTCATGATTTTTCAGAAATGATGAACACTGTGTGTGCTGAGGGAGTTGACAGAGGTGATTGCTGAACTGTTCTCTAACATCTTTGAGAGGTCCTGTAAAATGTGAGAGGTGCCTGAAGACTGGAGGATAGACAATATTACTCTGGTCTTCAAAAAGGACAAGAAGGAGAATCTGGGTAACTACAGGCCAACCAGCCTCACCTCTGTCCCTGGAAAGGTGATAGAATATTTTGTTCTGGATACCATCTCCAGGCAATTGGAAAAGAGAGTTATCAGGAGTAGTCAGCATGGGTTCACCAGGAGAAGGTTGTGCTTGATCAACCTGGAGGCCTACTATGATGTCATTACTGGCTGGGTGGATGGAGTGAAAGCAGTGGATTTCACCTTTACCTTGATTTCAGCAAAGCATTTGACACCGTCTCCCACAGCATCCTTATAACAAAGTTGAGGAGGTATGGAAAAGATGAGTGGACAGTGAGGTGGGTTGAGAGCTGGCTGACTGGCAGAGCTCAGAAGGTTGAGATCAGTGATGCAGAGTCCAGTTGGAGGCCTGTACTTAGTGGTGCTGCTCAAGGGTCATTACTGGGTCCAGTCCTGTTCAGCATCTTCATCAATGACCTTGATGAGAGGATAGAGTCCACTCTCAGCAAGTATGCTGATGATATGAAGCTGGGAGGAATGGCTGGCATGCCAGAAGACTGTGTTGCCATTCAGCAGGACCTGGACAGGCTGGAGAGTTGGGCAGAAAGAAACCAGATGAGGTTTAACAAAAGCAAGTGTAGAGTCTTGCACCTAGAGAGGAATAAGAGCATACTCCAGTACGTGTTGGGGGATGACCTGCTGGAGAGGAGCTCTGAGGAGAGGGACCTTGGTGTCCTGGTGGACAACAGGTTGACCATGAGCCAGCAGTGTGCCCTCGTGGCCAAGAAGAGCAATGTTATCCTGGGGTGCATCAAAAGAGCGTGGCCAGCAGGTCGAGGAAGATGATGCTCCCCCTCTACTCTGCCTGGAGTACTGTGTCCAGTTCTGGGCTCCTTGATAAAAAAAGACAGGGATGTCCTCAAAAGAGTCCAGTGAATGGCTACAAAGATGATAAAGGACGTTGAAGACTTCCCAAATGAGGAGAGGCTGAGAGACCTGGGTCTATTCAGACTTGAGAAAAGAAGGCTCAGAGGGGATCTGATCCACATCTATAAATATCTAAGAGGCGGAAGGTCAAGGGACAAGTCTGAATTCTTCTCAGCAGTGTGTAGTGATAGGACAAGGGGAAATGGTCACAAACTGAGGTATAGGAAGTTCCGCACAAATGTGCAGTGACAGAGCACTGGCACAGGCTGCACAGAGAGGTGGTGGAGTCTCCTTCTCTGGAGATGTTTAAGACCCGCCTGGACACCTACCTGTGAAACCTGGGCTAGGGAGCTGCTTTGGCAGGGGGATTGGACTTGAGGATCTCTAGAAGTCCTTTTCAACTCCCACAATTCTGTGATTCTGTGAATATTTGAATGTAGAATGAGCTTTCATGAAACATATAAACTCTCTAAAAATGTCCCCTTACATGTGTTTTGTTTTGGATTTCTTTTTGTTGTTGTTGTTGTTCTTTTTGTTTAATTATCTGGTGTTACCCCTTTTTTTTATATTTCTTTCCTAAATGTAAATATCCAAGCAGGTTATTACTCACTTGTTTTTGCCTAAACTAGTCATACTCATGTCCCTGTTTTATCAGAGGAAAGAATATTACTTAAATTTAAGCAGAAATTTGTTTTGTATTGAGCATTTTCTAAAGAAGATTGAATTATTTATTTTCAAAAGGTGCTAATTTGCCTATAATGGCAAATTAGATTAATAACCACAAATAAAAATGTATAAAGATCATAGGTCAAGTGAGATGAATCTAAATTTAATTTAATGGATTTCAATTTAATTTAACATATTTCATGTAAAATTTACACACAATGATCACACAGTCATCATCCCTGCCATTGCTTAATTTCATTTAAATTACTACAGTTTTATTTCCTGTGTCTGATAATTCTTAATTATCTGTTTTTCAGCATCTCTTAACCTTTTTTTATTATTTTTATTGTCCAGCAACAATACTCTAGCTGACAGACAGCCCAGTGTTTCACATCATTAATAACAGATAGTGAGATTTCTATTCAGTCAAAATGGTAAGCACAACACACACGCATTGTCACAGTGAGAGTGAAGTGCAGAAATTGGAGAAATTTATCTCCCACAGAGCTCCTCTATCAATAAGATCACATTAAGATTTTCTTGAAAAGTAAGCACCTTACAGTCTTTTCCTTCTTTATTGGAAAGTCCAGGGTACAGGCACCTTGAGTTTTAATTAGTTCACTAATGGTTTTGGCATCTAAGAATAGCTCTGAGTCTGGATATTTCTCATTATCCTGACCTTACCACAAAAAATCTTTCCTCTTTTTTTTTTTTAATCTATATCATCTTTTGTTATTTTCAACTGCACTAGCCTTCTTTACACCTGACTGTTCTCTTCTTACAAGCAGTTCCAGCCTAGCAACGAACACTTTAACTGGACATGGTATTTACATCTTCTGAACTAAATGACGTAGAAACAGATACCAATTCCTGTCTTCAAGTCCAGATAATACAGATTGGCTCATAGTCACAGTGTTTACAGGTAGTTCCACCTATAATATATTTGTCCTGGAGAAATTTATTTTTTGTAGTCTAAAGTGAAGGGAGATAGAGAGAGCTAACTAAATAGGGTTCCAGTGTTTCAGCTGCCTCATTTGCTATGTTGTTTGTGTTCTCAATACTAGGACAGTTCTATAACATACTAAGCAGTGCCCCTTATATCTTTAATTCTGCTGAATTGGGGATGGTTTGCAGCATATTCCATGTTCATTAATTGCTTCAGAGCACCCAGATTGCCTCAGTGAGATGTATGAAATAATGTATGACATTAAAGTTTAATTTATTATATCCTAAGAAAAATGTCTTATATAAATCTGTATGTGGAAGGTGTTTCTTTAAGAGCACAGGTTAGATACAAGGAAAAATTTCTTCTCTGAAAGACTGGTTAAGCACAGGAACAGGCTGAACAGGGAGGTAGTAGAGTCATAATCCCTAGAAATGTTCAAGAAGCATTTAGAAGTTATACTGAGGGACATGTTTAGTGGGGAATTGTTAATGGTAGGTGGATAGTTGGACTAGATGGTCATAGAGATCTTTTCCAGCCTTGGTGATTCTATGATTCTGTGATTCAAAAACAAGCATTATGGATAAATGTTAGGAATAAACCTGTTCGGTGGCACTAAGCGATGCCATATGTGCACAGTGAAAATGTTTATTTTTTTTTTAGTTGGTAGGAAAAGGAAAAGTAGGGAAACAAATAGAGTCATAAAACCTGGCCAATTTGTTTTCACAAAGACCATAATGAGAAATGAGCCTGATCAGACATATTATCTGGGGAGATCTAAAGAACCAGCAGGAACAGCGGGCCTTTACAACAGATGATACAAATCTGAAAGCTCATGATATTGTGGGGAGGAGACTGTGCCATCTGATGAGGAAATGGGCAGGGGAAGGGGGAGCTGGCAACAACTAGGCCTGAGGGACAGAAATGGCTATAGCAAGAGGCAGAAGTATGTAAAACTGGGCTGGTCTGTTTGCTTGTCTGGGTGAGCCCTGAAATGGATCACCACGTACTATTCTGTCTTATTATATCTTCTTCTTAACCTCTCTGTATATCTCCTATCTGTGACTGGAGTCACTGCTCCAGCTTTCACTCACCTCACTCACCTTATTTCCCAACAGATGCTTTGGGGACACACAGAGCTCTCACCCTGGGGCTGGGAGATAAAGACCCCCACCCACTCCAAGAGCTGATGTTGAGTCTCCACTGGCTCCATCACAGGCTACGGTACTCACAGTCCAACCTGACTATAGCAGCTGTCAATGACTTATTTTCACGTACGCATAGATATTTAGCCTGTGCCTTTGCAGCACACACTGTCTTGTGCTGGTTTTTGTGGTAGCAACCATGTCTGCTCCAAACAGGGTGTGCTTGGGTGTAAGAGGTTATTATCATATGAACCATGCTGGGTTGAATCTCACGCTGGGTATACATATAGCCAAATAACCTCATATCCCTCCTTTATACTGGAGTGTGACAGTGGGTTGTACATTTGCAATCACTGGAAAACTTCAGACTGAAGCTGTCAGTCAGTAGGGGATCTTTGGGGCAGCTGAGAGGGACCAGGATCCAGGTAGGATGCCCGTCAGGCAGAAGGGTGTACAAGTGCATGGGCATCCATGAATGTGTGTGCTGGTAAACCTGGAGTTGTGGGTATGTCTGTATCAGGGATCTGCTGTCTCTTTCGTCTGGGTGGGAGGAGAGGACTGGGATGCCCGTGCTGTGGTGATGTGTGAGGTCTGTGGAGTGCAATATGTGTCAGTGTCCTGTTTTCTGAGCATCTCCAGAATACGCACTCAGCCAAACTACAGGCTGAATCTACTAATGGGAAAGTGACCTATACAGTCCTCAGAGAATCAGGCATCGGGCTGAAGCACTTGTGTAGGAGCTGTCGTGGGTTTGGGATGCTGGAGGAGGCAGCCCCACTCTTGACTTCCCTCAAAAGAACCAATTTACAAAAGTATATCTTTCCCACCACAGGGTATAAAGAAAGTCTAAGATGATTTACTTCATTTTGAGTTATTATGTCTAATATTAGAGGTAATTTATTGACCTTAGATGGACCCACAGGTCATTTTTTTTTTTCAAGTACTGTTGTGTTTCTCACTGTTATTACATATTGGTCAAATGGCAGGAGAATGAGATATCTACTAAGATAGCACACAGTTCTGTCAGGATTAGTTCAAGTCTTGCAGTGTATAGAAGCAACGTTTCTCATCTCCTTTGCTTACAAATAGATGCTGCCACTTACTACGTTTTTATCTGGCTTCTAGCTATTAATCATTATGTCTTTTTTTTCTGGAAGACTTGTGAGAAAGACAATCTATAAAGGCAGAGACCTGGATTATACACATTTCCTGAGAAGCTATGTGTACCCAGTACTGACAAGGTGGAATTGGAGGCAAAGTACACCCGAGGGCAAAATAGTGAATCAATTTCTGGTTCCATGGAACATCATTAAACCTAAAATGGATGTGAAGACTATCAGCATGCTTATTGTACAGGTTCTGTGGAAGTTTACATGTTTGAGTCAGCTGGTATAATTAAGAATTGCTTAATGTTTGTTTTTTTCCTGAAATTATTCTTTTCACCAAGAGAATGAATGTGCAAGCACATAGAAATTGGAAGTGATTTTATCTAAAAATTTCATGTCTATTGAGAAGTTAATATAGTGACCATCACATTCTCTCTGTAAACTCATGAAGTTTGACTGATCAGAGTAAAAGCTTGACTATTTTGGAGGAATCAAGTAACACAGTAAAGATTTAACTGAATAATAATAGAACTGCAGGGTTATGATGACATCTGAAAGATGCAGGGTGGTCCTGACCAAAAGAAGTCTTCTTACCATTTTAGGTCATCTGCTTTAAAATAAAATGTTGTATTATAGTGGCCTGACGTATTATGCAGTCCTAGAAATCTTGAAACTTAAATAATATTATTCAGTGTTTTTTCTTTTCCCGTATTAATACTTGCTGCTCCTTACAGAAAGTGTATGACATTGAACTGCAGGCAGAATGTTGAACACTTTCATCTTCTTGCTGATATTCTCTTCTTTATGCATTTCTGCTTCTTTTCTCCCTCTCTCCATTTTCTACTATGCTCTCTAGCTTAGGTCTTCATGTTAACATTTATCTACTTTCAGTATTTTCCCCTAAGTACCCATTAAGCCAATGCATTTCAACTGTTTAAACAGCTACTGTAATCTAAAATGATCCCACTGGTAAATGAAACAAAACTCAGCATGCCATATGAACAAGATTTATTTAACCAAATAAAGCTGCTTACATGGATGTGTAAATCTGAGGTAACCCAAACTCCCTTCAGTGATTCATCTCATATCTATTCACATGTCATATGAACCATGTCCTAAAAGTACCTGTGCAAACAGTGGAGTGTATGAAGCGGATTAAAGAAAAAATAATAGACAGATTTTTCTCAGTCGTATACACTGACAGGAAAAGTAACAGTGAGCACAAATTAAAGAAAAAGAAATTCCACCTTAGTACAATACTCTTTTACTTTAAAAATCATCAAGCATTGAGGGACATTGCCTAGAGGGTATGAAGTCTCCATCTGTGGAGACACAGAAAAGACATAGAACTTGATTGCTACTGTAAGTGACCTTACTTTCATAGGGAGTTTGAACTATCTGATCTCAGTAATTCCCTTCCAACCTTAAATTCTGTGGTTCTGTGAAATAACATTTCCAAATTTGTCAAAACTTCCTTCAGAAGGAAGTATTTTTTTCATTGAGAGGTTTTGTTAATTAGAAATTGATTCACAGGAATGTTTTGTTTTTTTTTCCCTGAAATTTAAGTTGCCCTTACTTGAAAAAGATTTATTGGTGCCAAAATTCTGAAGTGAGAATTACTTCATTTTGGGTTACTATGTCTAATATTAGAGGTAATTAATTGACCTTAGATGGACCCACAGGTCATTTTTTTTCAGTACATTAAGTATTAACATCTGGATAAAGACACCATGAAATCAAAAGCATTCAGGATTATTTTGAAGTATTTTTTGTTATTGCTTTTAGATTTTCACTAATGCAGTTGTAATTTCTGATTTCTGAGCTCAGATCTAAAAAATCATGCTATATATTATTCTGTCTTAATGAGAACTGATGCAAAGTAATTAATAGGAAACTGTGGACATCTTGATCTCTCAGCTGTGTCTATATATATGTATATATACACATATTATATATATATGTAAACCTACTCTAGGAAACCTTATTTAGCAGGGGATTTAAAAAAGATGATCTCCAGAGGTCCCTTACAACCCCTAAAATTCTGTGAATCTGTGATGCATGTTTCAATATTAAATGTCAGATCTTCAATTATGAAGAACTGGGCAGTGATGAATTTGAGTTTCTGTGACTAAACACTGCCTTCAAATGCTCATACCTTCTTATCTGGTGAAAGTGCAGTTTCATGATAGTTGCTGATCTATCTATATCCTGTGCGGTTTCTACAAATGTACTTTAAAATGGAACTTCATTCTGGAAAAGTATTCTATGAGGAAAGTGTTCTCTCTCCAAAGTACTCTCATTGAAATGTGTGTTCTTTTTACTTCTGTTTTCCTCTTTTATTTTTCCCAGCATAATATTATTACTATTATGTATATTTTTACTTTTTTAATTTATTTATCTATTTAACTTCTGCCTGTGAAGGCATGATATCGAGAGAAGAAAAGGGACATCACCCTTTCGTCCTTTTTCCCACCTCCTTCTCCTTCAAAATATCACTGGGCTTAACAGCTTTCGGCAACTGCATCTAATCCTGAACTGGTGCCAAAGCTTATACTTCTCTTTACTTATTCATTTTCTCCTCAGTTGAGTATGTAAGAAAACGTGATTGAGTGGTTGAACATGAATAAGTAGTATAAAGCTGAATGGACTGATATAAAAAGAGTAGAGTTATAAAGTCTTGTCTTTTGTATACAACATTTTTTTTTTCCCAATAGTTATCCTAAAGATATTATTTTTAGCTTTTTTGGTTTAAAGGTATAATACAAAATAAAACATACTTCAACTGTATAAAATTAAAATAATAAAAATTATATGGATAAAAATGATACATAAGTTACAGGTGACACAGATGACATAGTTATATAGATATAGGGATACATACAGATCATGCTACATTTTTTGAAATTCTACAGTGTCTTCAATTAGGTTTCAGTGATGAAGAAAATGCTGTCAGTGAAATCAATACATAGACCTCCCTTCTATTTCATTACTCATTGAAAACTGATTTTAATTAATCTTCTGCTAGGAAAAGTAATTCATTTTTTATAGATCTCATGTAAGTTGACATTACTATGTTTAAGAGAAGTCAATGAGGCAGTTGGAGAAAGAAATAGAATATGCAGAGCAAGTTAAACTATCTGCATACCTTTAGGAATTCTTCATGTTAATGAAAGTGAAACTAGAAACGCTACATACCAGAGCACAAAGTATGGCAAGTTTTGATGAAAGAAATACATTTTAGGCAAGTTAATAAAACAATAGCATCATGCAACCTTTTCTTATAGCTTTCAATTGATGTGAATGTATTTTATTTTATAGATGGTCTACATAAATCATGGTTATAAAAAAATTCTGAGTTGGAAGATCAGTGAGTTCAACTCCTGGTTCCACACAGGAAAACCCCAAAATTAGACTATGTGTGTGAGAGCTTTGTTGAAACATTCTTGAATTCTGGCAAGCTCAGTACCATGACGACCGTGCTGGGGAGCATGTTCCAGCGCCCAAACACTCTCTTGTTGAAAGACCTTCTTCTGATATCCAACCAGAACTTCCCCTGTTGCAAAGCCATGCTATTCCCTCAGGTTCTATCACTGCCTTCAGAGAGCAGAAATCAGTGCTGACCCTTCCCCCACACCTAGTGAGGAAGTCAGAGGCTACAGTGAGATTTTCCCTCAGTCTTCTCTTCTCTATGCTGAACGTACCAAGAAACTTCAGCTGCTCCTCATATGTCTATCCCCCTCAACGCTTCACGATATTCATATCTCTCCTTTGGATAATCTCTAACAATTTTATGTCCTTTTTGTGCTGTGCTGCAACACAGTACTCAATGTGAGGTCGAATCAGCGCAGTGTAGTCATGTTATGATCGCAGTAAGAATAAAATATAACAGCAAATCTTGTTTACTAGAGGGAAATATTGTTTACTATAAGGGAAAATGAGTTAGTATGGTTAATATTACAGCTCTTTAGAATCTGGGAACTGTAAGTCATGAAGTTTCAAATGGAACTCCCAACAGAGCGCAGCATCCCACCTGTAGGAAGGTTATTCTACTTTTTTCTTCTGAGTCTTATAGGATTTTATTACAGTAGGAGGAATTATCTTGATCACTGTTGCTGTCAGAACCTAAACTGCATAACATTGTCATAATTGATGATAGCATGAAAGTTACTTGAGTCTAAGATGTTAATAGGAAGAATCTACTCTCCAGTGATCTATTTATACACGTCCCTCCCCCTCCCTCCCTCCCTCCCTCCCTCCCTCCCTCTTTTTTTTTTCATTTCTTTAAATAAAATTTATAGTTTAAAATTTTGATTTTGTTTTAACTATGTATTTCTTTAAAGAACCTACTAAATACCAAATTCTTAAACGTGTTTCCACTATTCCTACAGTGCTTTTTTTCTTAAATGTTATCAACAAGTTTCTAGCTCTGAGATACACTAGATTCATTAATAAAGCAAACAATGACAACAGAAAAACTAGTGACAGCAAATTCTTTGGAAACCACAATTTTGTGTATTCACATATACTATTCATTATCTAATTATTCCAAGAGAAACATTAATTTAGATACCTTATTTATTTCAGAAGGGTACAGAGACAAAAGTCTCTCATTAGACATCTTAAAGTAGTACCTTATAAGTGTGATTATTAAAAAAATGTGTGGATTTTATTTTATTATTATTTTTAATTATTATACATACCACCATTCAGATCTTTATTTAGAAGTGCAATTTATACAGTAGTATACTTGATCATTGGAAATCCCATACATTTCAGCATTGTGAAGGTTAATGAACTTACAATGATAATGTGCAAAGTTACAAGGTGCCACTTAATGCAAAAGCAAAAAAACAAAAAAAAAAAGACAGCATAGTCACTTTTTCATAGGAAAATTTTACTTGAGGAGTCAGGAGGCAGTATCAACTAGCAGAGATATAGAATAGCACTTTAAAAATCTGTGACCTGAGGAACTTATAGCAGGATAGACACAGGTTCTGTAAGTTTATTTGAGGGCATATCCTTAATTAAAAGCCATAAAAAGTATGCTGTAGGAACTCAATTGCTCTGTAGCAGTCAGCTATTCTAATATTAAATGACATGCTGAAAAGTTAATAGTTTTCCATTAGTCGAAATAATGTCCTTAAAAAAGCTTAATGGCAAGAGCAGAATGTTGTAAATTAGGTAATCGATGCTCTCATCACTGTTCTGATACTTGCTTTGGTGAGGTTGAAAAGTCAACATCTCCCTTTTACTCCCTCATTTTTCAAAATTGTAAGTTTGATATACAGTGGGTTTCTAGATTCACTGTAATACTGACCTTCTCTAACTCTGTAAGCATGATCTCACTCAGATCTCTTTCTCTTTTATTTCTTAAGGTAGAACTCCTTTTCTCTTAGTGGCTTTAATTGGAATTTCTTGTTTTAAACTGCAGTAACTGTCATTTTAGAATTTCTTTGAACTGGTTCTAGTGACAACAGACAATGAAAGAAATTCGGTGAAATAAATAAATAAATAAACAAATAAATGAGACACTTGCAAAATATCTAAAAATTACAAATGATTATGACCATTTTTTAGGTATCCAGCAGCCTTCTATTTAAAGTCGATTTGATCTAAAAATTAGAAATTCCTTGGAATAGTGTAAAATTAAGTTGACAATAAGCTTTCAGGTAAAAGAATTTTAATAATCACAGAACCACAGGTGCTGGAAGAAACCTCTGGAGATCATCTAGTCCTGCTAAAACAAGTTCTTCAGAGAGGGTTAGACAGGAAAGCATCCAGAATAGTCTTGCATATTTCCAGAGAAGACAATCCTGTACCCTCTCTGGGAGCTTGTTCCACTGCTCTGTCATTCTCAGTCTAATGAAGTTTTCCCTCACATTTGTATGGAACCTCCTATGTTTTATTTTGTGTCCATCACCTCTTGTCCTGTTGATGAACATTACTGAAAATAAAATTAAATTGAAATAGAATTTGTATAACTCTGTGAAAATACAATGTTTTTTTTTTTAATAAATAAATATTTTTGATACTGTACTTTATCAAATATATCCAAATGCATCAGAAATGATTCATGACTTGACTTTGATTTTCCTTTTCATGAATGTTTATAATCTAGGTCAAGTGGTCTACACTTGAAATATTCATATATATTTCCGTAGAACATTATGAAATATCTTTGTCTTTTTAGTTTTCATAAATTTACTAAACTGGGTCTTAAAATAATATTTTAGTAGAAGACCCAGAAATTTTCTAACCTGAAAATAAACAATAAAAATAGAAAATAGAAAATAGAAAAAAATAAACAAAACAAAACAAAACAAAATAAAATAAAATAAAATAAAATAAAATAAAATAAAATAAAATAAAGAAAATCCAAACTACAATCAGAAGAGAATTCACTCCCTTTTTCTGAAATGATGGTTTTCTGAATTAAACAATCCATAGAAGCCATGTCTGAATAATACTTTTCAGCTCCTTAAATTCAAATATGCTGATTTTAACATCAGATTTTATTTTTTTATTGTTAAGTTGTTCTATTTGTAGTTAAGAATCTTGGATGAGACACAGGAATCAACATAACCTCTGGTTTACCAAACAATTCCTGAAGCAAGATTTCTCTTATTTGCTCTTATTATTTTATGTTTATATGAACATAAATTCTGAAAGAACCAACTCTCTCACTCTTCCTTATTATTTTAGCTTCCTTATATACCAACTGCCATTCAGCAATCTACTTTTGGTTTTCTGTAGTACAGGTAGTCTGTTGCTTATCAAGAAAAGAAAATACCTGTTCAGATAGAAAAAGATTTTTGCAGAGAACTACGTATTTCACTGAGCTTTACTGTACTTATAATGTGTCTTTGTAGTGGTATTTTTAGGTGAGTTTATTAAATAAATTGAGCTTTACAGATGCACTGCCAGAAGTATGGAGCATGTCAAGCATTAGTTGCCTTCTGATACTCTTCACAGAAGGGATATTTGATGCTTAAAGACATTCAAGCTGTATATTTCCATTTGAAATTCTCAAAGTGGGGCCAGAAAATGCATGGCTTGAACAGAAATTAAGTATGTCATATGAACTGCAATATTTCAGTCCCCTCTCTGCAAAAGTAGTAGAAGGATAATGGACTATTATCCATCTAATCTGTGTTCTATATATATATTTTTTTTCAATACAAGGTTCTTATCTTTATTTCAGAATATGGTCTCTGGTTTTTACTAAAAGTAGTTTGTCAAGCAGAACAAAAAAGAAACAAAATACATTAAAAAAAAAAACTAACCAAAACAACAACAGAAAAGAACAACATAGTGATCTGAACACTTCTAAGAACTTAAATGTCCCACATCTCTCATTTTTAACACCTTTTAATTCACATTGAAAATCTATCTGCTTCAATACTTCTAGGCACATGCTGAAAAATGTTAGGCTTTTGAACACTCCTGTGTATCCTACTACCATATCATTCTTGTTGAGTTTAGTAACTGGTCATAAGGTCCTTCCCAGAGATTTCCTGACACCGTCTTCTTTTTTATGAAATCCTAACTATGTGGGCTATGCTCATTTTCCCAGGGCCTTCCTTCGTATTTTTTGAAGGAAACAACCAGCTCTCATCTGAATACTATGTATAACCTGCTGTCATGAGCATTCTTAGTTTTCAAGAAGCTAGTCTATGTCGAGGGGAACACACCTATGATAGTCTATGCGAAAGCTGACTTCTAGCTTCTGTAATTTCAGGGCACCACTAAAACTTTTAAATGATTGAAAATCATGAAAACAACTTTCCTTTCAGCGGTCAAGTATTAGGTATTTACGAGTGACAGTGAAACAAAGGAAGAAAGAGAATGGAGAGAAAGAAAGAATAATAATAATAACAATCTAGGCAGTTTTTACTCGGGATGAGTGGTGACCTCATGGGAATGACTACAGGGCAGGCCACAACTTCCTCGCTAGGAGGAGCAGAGGGGTGGATGCTGATATCTCTTGATCGGTAATAGGACCTGATGTAAAGGTTTTCTGAGGGAGAAAAACAGTATTAACTATAAAATCAAATTCCAAAAACTTCATTTTTGTGTTGTACGTCCAAAACCAAACTGAAAATAATTAAATTATAAACATAAGATTATACTATGTTTAAGTACATAGTCTGTGCAGTCCAAACACCAATTAAAGATTTATGAAAACACCCACATTTTTCAATATAAATTTTAGGAAGAGACAACAGGTATAAAATTTTTATGAGCTTTGGTGAAATATATATGTTCTATGCGTGAGAGGGCAAGATACAAACAGTATCCCAAACATATTTTTATTATTTAGTTATGCTTTTTTTTTTATTTTGGTCCTAAATTAATTTTCAGGAATACATTACTGAATGTGTTCACTATACAATCATAGCAATGACAGAGAGGACAAGTTTTTCATCTAGATGTAATAGATATTTAGACAAGTAAATATAAATAAGTCTATTATAACATAGGCTTTTTAGCTATATGAATTTGTATCAACTTATTTTTGATACCTTTAGGAGCATTATATCTATTAATAATATTTTTAAGAATATTTTGAAACTAAAAATGTCCTTAAACATTCTTTTTATTTCCTCAATAGCTATTACAAATATATAGTTTTTATTTTATTTTATTTTATTTTACTTCATGCTGGAAAGCCTTTATATATTATTTCTGTTTGCAATTCCTATGTAAAGGAAATTTCTATGGATTGACTTTTCCTGATGGCTGGGATTTTAATGCTAACATTTCGATTTGCTGTTGGTGGTTTTGTTTTTCTCCTTTTTTTCCTTTTTTAATTCTTCGTAGATTTCCTGAGTAACAGTTCACACATGTTTTATTTCTATTTTTATAAGCTTTACTTAAGTGTTATTGTTTTGTAGTGTTTGCTGCTCTGGTTTTCAGGTATCCTTATTGCCTCCTGCTGTTCAGTCTTCCAAATTTATTTTGAAACTCCTGCTGTGTTTAAATTTCCTAGACTATTCTTTGTAATTGATTCAGTGGCTTCTTCCATTCATGAATATGTGGATATCACACGAAACACTCTCTCACAGCAGGGTGTCTGTCTTCAGTGCATATCTTAGACAGAGATATTTATTGTTTAGTCTATAGACTTCTTCACATTTGCTGACTTGAACATATTGTTTTCTGTTAGTGTTAACTGGTTCCTACTATGCATGTTTCTCAACCACCTACTTTTCGGTTTTTTTTTGTTTTTTTATTGTTTGTTTGCTTGTTTTTCTGAACTATTTTGCATTCATAAACTTTCATGTGATTCATTTCTGTATTGATGTTACTATGATGCTTTGCTAGTTTATTATTCCACATTTTACCTGGATGAAAGAAGTCTAGTATACATAGGGTTTTGTTTGTTTGTTTGTTTGTTTGTTTGTTTGTTTGTTTGTTTTTAATGTGGTGTCTTTCAGAATGTTACTTAAATATATGAGAAATCTGGCAATGTATGAATATAGTTTTACCACTGTGTATATGTCTAGCTGGCACACATTTGTTTTCTAACTGAAAGAGTCTGTTTAGCTTAGCAGTTTAAACCATTCTCCATTGTCCTATCACTATCAGCCCATATAAAAAGTCAGTATCCATCTTTTCTATGGGCTCTGTTGAAGTACTGAAATACTGAAATAAGTTGTTCCTGGAACCTCCTCTTCTTTAGAATGAACAAACCCATATCCCAGATCTTCTATCAAGCTTTTCACCCACCAGATGAAGTTTTTCTCTGCAGGGCTGCTCTCAGTGAGTTGTCTTCTCAGTCTGTACTCACATCTGAGATTGCCTTGACCCAGGTGCAGCACCTGTACTTGAATTTGTTGAAGCTCATATGGTTTACATGGGCCCACTACTCAAGCTTATTCAGGTCTCTTTCTATGGCATCCCTTCCTTCTGTTATTTCAACTGCAATACTCATCTTGGTGCCATCTGCAAACCTGCTGAGCACACACACCATCCCACTGTCTATGTCACTGATGAAGAAGTTAGAGAGTACTGGTCTCAAGATGAACCTCTGAGAGACAGCACTCATCACCAGACTCCACTTGGACACAGAGCAATTAACTCCCACTCTTTACTGTGGCCATTTAACCAATTCCTTATCAACCATATAGCCTACCCTTCAAACTTATGTCTCTCAAATTTAGAGATAAAGGTGTTGTGTAAGATCATGTCAAACACCTCACAGAAGTCTGGGTAGATGACATCAGTAGTCTTCCCTCATGAACTGATACAATCTCTCCATCACAGAAGATCAGAATTTGCCCTAGGTGAAGCATGCAGGTTATCTCGGGTCAAATCTTTGACATGTGTGCCTTAACATAGTTTCCAGTAGGGTTCACTCCATGAACTTCTTAGACACAGACATGAGACTCCCTGGCCTATTGTTTCCCAGGTCTTCCTTTCTCCTTTCCTAAAAAATGGAAATCTACGTTTTTCTAGTCACTGGGAACTCTCAGGATTCTGAGATACCATGATATCTGTCTCCATAAACTTAGACCTATGCAATTTAAGATCGTTGCAAACAGTGATAGAGATTTTTTCTGTTTCTGTCCTTTTCAGCTTGATTTCTTAGACTTTTGATCGATCTTCCAACCAGTTTTGGATTATATGAAGACCATTCTGAAATCTCTGTCCTTTATTGAACACGAGAATGAACATTACCACAGAGGATGAGAAAAAGGTTGAGGTTCTCAGTGCCTTCTTCAATTCCATCTTTAGTAGTCAGACCAGTTATTTTGAGGGTACTCAATCCCCTGAGCTGTAAGATAGGGATAGGGAGCAGAATAAATTCCCCACAGTTCAGAAGGAAACAGTTCAACAGTTCAACCTGCTAGTCCACAATGACTGTCATTAAGTCCATGGGGCTGGATAGCATCCACTCAAAGGTACTGAGGGAACTGATTCAAGTGATTGCACTTGCTTTCCATCATTTATCAGCATTTCTGGTCAACCAGGGAGGTCCTTGATGTCTGGAGACCTGGTAATGGTGCATCTACCTACAAGAATGTTAGGAAAGAGGATCTGGGGAGTTACAGGCCTGAAAGCCTCACCTTGGTATCAAGATAGGTCATGGAGCAGACTACCTTGTATGTGATCACATGGCATATGTGGAACAATCAGGGCATGAAATGCACGTGTGACCAACCTCGTCATCCACCTAATGGATGAGGGAAAGGCTGCAGATGTGATCTACCTAGACTTTTGTAAAACCTTTAACTCTGTCTCCTACAGTATTCTCCCAAAAAATACGGCATCACATGGCTTGGACAGTGTACTCTTTTCTGGGTAAAATACTGTCTGGATTTCTGGGCCAAGAGAGTAGAGGTGAAGGGAGTTTCAGCTGGTGATTGGTCATGAGTGGTGATCGCCAGGGGAGGGATTTTCCCTTTATACTTAGCACTGGTGAGGCCACATCTTGAGTACTATGTTCAGTATGAATTTTCACCAGTGATGAACAAAAGCCAGCATGCCCTGCTTATAAATATCAGCACCAGAAAAGAAGACCCACTGTCTCTGTTACACCCACCACCACAATTTTCTAACATTCAGTATTTGGTCTCCATATAAGTTCAGCAACCATTCATTTCTGCCTGTTTTCTTCTCTTGGAGGAATTCAACTGCACACCTTTTTTTCAAATGCACTTCCATGTCAGATGCGATTCTTTTAGCCTGCCCCTCTGCTGCTATCTGGTACACTGTAACAAAATCTAAGAGAATACTGGAGGGAAGGTGCAAGTTCTGCTGCCATAACATGATCATCCACCTGTGATGTCATGGACCAACATCACAAAATAGGAGGAATTTCAGAGCAGTCCTCATAGAGTATAATTTAATTATAATTATAGTTTCTTGATTTCTCTACTGTCAACTTGCCATTCCTGGATGTATTTTAGATTTTTACTATTCTAAATATTTGTCACCAATTCATATTCAGAATTCATATTTATATTTTCATATGTAACTTCTTGAGGCTGCATCAAAAGTGAGTTTTTTCAACAGGGCAAATTTTGTTATGAATACCAAAAGTACTTACTTCTTACAAAAAATAATAGTGGTAGTTCTGTCATGTTGGGGAGGATGGGTAGAGTTCAACAGTTCAGGCGGTAAAGGAGCAGAGATATGAATTATCTCTGAATAACAGATTGTTGAGGTGTACTGAACTGATCACAAGGTTAATGTTAGGCATGATCTTTTGTGCTTTGCTTCTACAAGATTAGGGTATAAACTTCCTCGTCTCAGGATTCAAGTAAAGGTTTTGCAAGTCACTGACTGAAGGGATTAAAAGACCAAAGAAATTTGCCCGAATAATAATACAGAGTAAATGATATGTCCAGTGGTTCTAGTAAATTAATAGAACATTTTTACTTTAGTATCTTCCACCAACATATTTAAGAATACTCTACATAAATATAAACATGTATCATAGAAATAAACACATATATGATAGTGCATTTCAGGATTAAAATAAAATAAATCCATCATAAGAAGTAGGCAGTTTTGTTTAACAACAGTCAATTGGGTCTAGAAAGATGACCAAAGGGATATTAAATCTGTTATTGAGGTGTGCTGTTTGACTAAAACCAGTCAACAATGAGTAGCATAATTATAAAATCAATGTTATCAGAATAAAAGCAAGCAATGTTCATCTGAGACTGCGATAACGCAGTTTTTTTATAGACTTGTACATCCAGGCTGAGCCCCAGAACAAGTGCTCAGTAGCCAAGGTCTGCTGCTTTGGAGCTGGTGCAGCTAGAACCACGGCAGTGAATCTCCAGGTGCAATGGGGGTTCCAGCAGTTTTCCTTTCTCTGGGGAAACCTGGAAGAGGAGAACAACCCAGGAGAGGAGAACGACCCTCTGGCAGTGGCTGCCATCTCTCACAAGGGAGAGTCTGACTTAGCATGGGCTTTGCTGAGGCAATGGTGACTGCACCTACATACACAAAGATCATCACAGAGGGCAGCTGTGCATCACCATGCACAGAGAGGAGAAGTGGACAGGGAGGGCAGCCGTGCATTACCATGCACAGAGAGGAGAAGTGGAAGTCTTCCCCAGTGGAAGACTGCCAGGAAAAATGTGAGCGCCCAGACAGAGGTTCCCCAACAACATGCTAGTGTACCTGCCTCTGGCTGCAGTGATTCCCCTACCTCCCCATCTGCCCCTGCGGAACAGTGACAACAGTTGATATGTGTATGCCTGTTTTTTGTTTTTCTTTTCCCTTCTCCTGTTTCCCTTATAAGTGAAGACTGGTGACACATGGGATGTAGTCTCTTCTCTGTTGCTGCTACTACTGTATTTCACTGTAGAGTATTAAGAAGATTTTAAAAACATTTGATTAATGAGAAAGAAAAATGTTCTTATGCCCAGACTAAAGTACTCTTTTTCCATCTAGGATAACGTATGGAAACTTCTTGTCACTAGGTAGGAGTAAGGAGCTGATATTCTGTTCTTTCTCTTATCTTATGGCAAACAAGTCATTAGAGGCATATTGCTGAAATTATAAACTTATTTAGCTGTTCAAGGAAGCAGTAAACATAGAAATGATAAGTGAAATTACGAAAGTTGGTCTAATCAAACTGTGCAGAAATTCATCTAGCATCTCATCTTTATTATTTCAGGAAATTGCTTTTAACAAAGATATCTTCTCTGCATCAAAGAACTGTCAAAAAGAACTAACCTTAATGCTTCCATAGTATTTCTGATTGTCATAACAAAAGCCAATATATCATGCATACTTAATATTTCCAGATTTTCAAGCCAACAAGAAATAAATACTCAAAAAGAATTCCAACTTATGTAACTGTTTACAAAAACAAATACTTAATGCTAACAACTGAAGAGACATCTTACATCAGACAATTTTATGTTTTAACAAGTTGAGTACGTTATTATCAGGCTATATGGATTCAACAGGGACTGTAAAACAAAGTGTTCTGCTTCAGCAGATATGAACCATATGCTGGGAAAAATTCTAATTCTTACAGAGTTAAAGTAGTGGTTACAGGTCTTCTTTTTTCTTGCCTGAAATAAGAAGTTAATAATTATAGAAGAGCCCTTAAACATGAGCAATATAATTGTTAGTGTCTTTGTACAGGGTTATTTTTGTTATATGAACAGTAAAACCAGTTTCTGTAAAGAAACTGAGTGGATGGAGTCATTAGAACAAGCACATTTTCTGAGTAGTGGGAAATTGACTTCTAATATGAGCAATGGAACCAAACAGGTGCAGTTCTAAGTCATTGCTTAGAATATACACAGTTCTTTAAGTAATTCCATATATGTACACAATGTCATAGGCATACTCTTTGAAGGAACTACACTGAAATGTGCTACCAGCACAATGAGTAAAGATTTAGAAAAGAAATGTTCAGTAAAAGTGAATAGCAGGAGTTACACAGTCATACAGCATAGCATCTGTAAACACCAAGAATTTCTGAAAGTGCATGGTTAATGGCAGGTAAAGGAAATTCATAAAACTTCTGTACAATTTTGTTGCATATTAGACAATGTAAATATGGAAAAATGATACTAATTACTCTTAAGTTTTATGAAGTTTCAAGTGGACCAATGCATTTAAAAATAGTGATTTTGGCGATATGATTATTTTTAAGACTAACTCAATAGTTATTAGAAGGGGAGAGCGTTAAAAACAGTTGAAATAGAACAGAGAGCAGAACAGAAAATATTCCAAATAAATCTACACTTTTTCTACGGTAGTCATACCACCTTAAAAAAGCAGTTTTTTTCTCTTGCAGAGAAAAAATGAACACAAAAAAACAGCAGTATTCAGTGGCTGCATTTGAATAATGTTCCTTCTCCTCTGTATATATCTTTGATTGTTTTTTACGTATTTTCATTTGAAGGATAGAGCTTAAACACAGCAGTTGCATTTTATATTTCCTTGGATTTTCTTTATTTTTTTTTAATAATGCAGATTTCTATTTTGAGTCTAATTCTAATAATAAATTAAAGCCATTAATTCTCCTATTATCAGATTTTTTAAATCCCTACTAATGACTATAATTTCCCAAAGAAGAATAACAGCTTATATTCTTTATATTAGGTATTATAACCAAAGCTAGAGAAGAAGTGATAATGCATCATTAATTTTATGTGTCATATTAGACTAAGCTGTATATTCTTCAGAAGATATGCATCTAGGTTTTCAAACTATTCAGTGTTTTTATTGCCCCTGCAAACTGCTAGCACAAAATATGTTCTGAAACATTTCTTCTTAACAGATTTTATTTCTTCTTTTCTTATCTCCCTCTATAAGCAATGCTTACTACATACAGAAGGCTCAAATCAGTGTAACAAGAAATTTCAGCTTGCTCAAAATGAACAAACTCTATGTTATTCACTTAAACTTCTTACTAGAAAACATTATTAAGAAGTCAAAAATTTTGTATTCTGTACAGAGAGAGGGGAGATGGGTTTTGAGTTAAATATTTAAACACTTCTTGTTTTGTAATTATTGGAAGTAGTTAAGCATAATAAAAAGAGCAATTTGAAGTTAAAATACATGTACACTGGATGTTATACAATATTTTATTCAGTTTGAAGTATTATTTAAGAGACTTTGAGGGGTTTTAAGTTTCAGTCACTAGGGGTGAAAAAGAAAGAAGGGAGAAGGTGCAGTTAACGTTTATTTTCCCTCACTGTTGTTCTCAAAATAGTCTTTTAAATGACCATCTTCATATTTCCACTACCTGAAAAATTACCTACAAAAAGCATTTCATTGAAGATTTTTGTTCATTCTTGGAAAGCAGTTGACACTGATGTGTTGTGGTTCCATTTGCTAATTAGTGTGTTTGCTAAATACATGTGTTGTAGGGAAAATTTCACACTGGAGGTGTTTTGTTCTAGGCTCTCAACTAGAATCAGGACTGGAAACAGTCATGATTGTGGACAGTGAAATTCTGTCTAGGAATCTTCTGACTGCCATGACCATTCTATGCCTGCTGCTGTATCATAGGATTATAGAACTCTTTGAGGAGGAAATGATCTTTAAAAGTCATCCAGTTCCTGCAATGAACAGTGACATCTACAGCTAGGTCATTGGTGGACAATGGAAGGAAAACTGATGTTGTCTATCTATTACTTGTGCAAGGCCTTTGACATGATCCTGCACCACATCTTTCCTTTGAAATTGAAGAGAGATGGATTTGAAGGCTGATAAATAATTGCTTGGATGGTCATAAGCAGAGGGTTGTTGATGATATTTCTATGTCCAGGTCATGAGATCAGTCATTGATTGTGCCCCCTAGAAGTCCATCCTGGGATTGATGCTCTTCAACATCTGTATCAATGACATAGTAGACAGTGGGTCTGAGTGTACCCTCAGCATGTTTGAGGATGATATTAAACTGGATGGTACAGTTGAGATTGTAGAAGGGAAAGCAGCTACTAAGAGGGACCTGGACACACTTGAAAAGTGGGCACATGAGAATCCAGTAAGGTTCAACATGGTCAAGTAAGATGTTACATTTGGTTTGAAGCAATTCTACAGATGAGCAAAGACTCATATGAGAAAACTCATTGAGAACAGCCTTGTGGAGAAGGGCTAGGGGGCCTGGTGGACAAAAATCTGGACATGAGACAGCTGTGTGCTGTTCCAGCCTGGAAGACCAGCACTGTCCTGGGCTGTATCAAAAGAGGGATGGCCAGTGGGAAGCGGGAGGTGATTGTCCTGCTCTACTCTGTCTTCATGAGGCCCCATCTGGAGTACTGTGACCAAGTCTTGAGCCCCCAGTACAGTAAGAATGTGGAGCTTTTATAGCTAGTGCAAGGATGGCCGTGAAGATAATCAAAGGGCTAGAGCATCTCTCATATGAAGAAATGCTGAGGGAGCTGGACTTGTTTAGCTTGGAAAAGAAAAGCCTCCAGGGAGATCTTACTGTCAACTTCCAGTATTTGAAGGGAGCTTATAATAAGAAGGAAGACTGACTTTTTGTATGGTCTGATAGTGAGAGGACAAGGGAGAATGCCTTTAAACTAAAAAAGAATAGATTTAAGTTAGATATTAGGAAGAATTTTTTTCACTGAGTGGGTAGTGAAACACTGGCACAAGTTTTCCAGCGATGCTGTAGATGCCCAATCTCTCTCAAAGCCAAGTTGCATGAGATCCAAGGCAGGCTGATCTACTGGTTGGCATCACTGCCCATGGCAGGGGACTGGAATTCGATGAGCTTGAAGGTCCCCTCCAACCCAAACCATTTTATTTTTCTATGTTTCTGCAATCAAGTTGCTCACTGCTATATCCAGCCTGACCTTGAATGTCTCCAGGTGCGTACTATCTATCACATCCCTGTGCAACCTGTTTCAGTGTTTCACCACACTTAAAAAACCTTTTCCTTACATCCACTGTAATTCTCCCCTCTTTTAGTCTGAAACCATTTCCCCTTTTTCTATCACAATAGACTCTACTAAAGCATCAGGTTTTTGTTTGTTTGTTTGTTTGTTTTTAATAGAATTCCTTTAGATACTGAGGTCTCTCATATATTGAAGATTTCACATCTGCATTCCACTCCAGGTGAGGTCTCGCTACACCAGCACAAAGTAGGTCAGGATCACCTCTCTCCTCTGCTAAACACATTCCTTTTGATGCAGCCCAGGATACATTTGGCTTCCTGGGCTGTGAGGGTACATTCCTGGCTGATGTCTAGACTGCCATCCACCATTAGTTGCAAGTTCTTTTCAGCAGGGCTGTGCTCAATTCTTTTGTCTCCCAGTTTCTATTTATACTGGGGGTTGCCGTGGCCCAGGTGCAAGAGTTTGTACTTGGATTTCTTGAATGTCATGAGGTTCTTGTATGCTCAAGCCTGTCTAGGTCTCTCTGGATGGGTCTCAGGCACGTTGACAGGTTTGGTGTCATCCACAAAGAACACAGTCTGACATCATCTGCAAACTTCTTGAGGGTACACTTGATCCCACTGTTGATGTCATTGATGGTGATATTAAAGAACATAGGTCCCAGTACTGAAGCCAGAGGAACACCACTTGTCACTTCAATCCAAACACAGTTTTTGACCACAGTCCTCTGAATATGATCTCACAACCAGTTCTTCATCCATTGAACAATCTGTCCATCAAATCCATATCTTTCCTATCTGGAGAGAATGATGTTCTGGGGGACCTGTTTATTCCATCTAATTTCAATTCTTTATCCTTTGTTTAACCACCCCTACTTATTAATCTTTCTTTTTAGTTCCTGTTAGCTTTTTGCTCCTTTTGTGCCTGTCATTTTGGCATTAGCTATGGTGACTCCATTGTTTGGCATGTAGATTAAGAGCCAAAAATAGCTTGCTAATCTTTTCTTGTAAGCAGCTTACTTGAAAAATATTAATATGTGAAACATTTAATATGCACAATGATTCTTCCCTTTTCTATCAACCAGTATATACTGGATTCTGCTTGACAGAAAACTTCACAGTCTTTGATTAGATGTATCAAAAATATTTTTAAAAACTAGTTTACCATATGTTTTAACAATATAAACTTATTTGGTATACTATTTTTGTGTTTAATTTACTTGGGATCTTATAAGAACTAAGAACTAAAAAGAACTCTGAAAATTATTGCAGTTAAGTTTGTTGAATGACATATGGAAGTTTATGGCAATTTTCATATATGCTTTCATAACAAGTGCATATGTATATGCCTTCAATTTTGTCCAGATAATCACTTGAAGTTCTCTAATCTGAATATCACAAGTTTAACTAATAGAACTCGTACTATTTATAAACCAGTCCTGTCAGGGCTAAACTTCAATATGAGGATAAAAAGAGAAGAAAACTTGCATTACAACAAAATAAATAAATTCAACCTGGAAGTGAGAGAATCAAACAACTATGAAATGCAAATTACACTTTTTTCTTTTTTCTTTTCTTTCTTTCTTTTTTTTTTTTTTGGGGGGGGGGGGGTATATTAACATTATACTACAGTTTGAGTGAGGATTGTTAAAGATATTTTATGCTAAGATACCTCACATCTGTTCAGACATTCCTTTCTAAATATTAATAACGATTTTATTCAACCTAAAGACAAAAAATTAGGGTGCAGGAGCGGAGAGCATTTTCTCCCAAGGTACTTGGAAAAAACACAACACTTTACTTGGATAACTTGGAAATTTCCTGTCACAAATTGATTGAGAAATGGTTTTCAGCAAGGAAAGAAAAGTTGACATATTTGTATTATTTCTTTGACTACATTTATGACAGGATGCTTGCACTACATCCAGAAACGTAAAATCATAGAATCATAGAATGGCTCTTTTAATCAGCCCAGCCAGCTTGCTGCCCAGAACACTCTTGGTCATCCTGGTTAGTTGTTGTATGGGATCTGTTGAATCACGGCCTGAACCACTGATTGATCACCTGAGGCGAGCACTGAGTCAGCCACAGGAGCACAGGTGAAGGCAATTCACTATGTGACTGGAAGGGGTGGAGTCCGGCTCCACCTCTTCCAGAACCCATTTAAGGGCTAACCACCACTGGGAAAGGATCTCTTGTTGGAAATCCTTTTCCTGTGGAGTTCTGGGTGAGCCTTTCCTTATTTACTCTTTCATTATTTACTGTTTGTTTTTATATCATCTAGATAAGCGATACAAAAATATACTGTCTACCTTCATTATTTTGTGTGGGTACTATTATTTTTGTGTATTCACTCTACAATTGTCCCATCAAATTTCAGAATGCTTGGACTTGTGATGGTGTACCCAAAACCCTGAGTGCAGCATTGTCTATCCAGGCGTTCAACTGCGATGTTTTCCTTTTTTGGGTCCCAGTTGCCAACCAGGAGGACTGAAAAGAACAATGCTGAAGGAGTATGTGCTCCTGATTCCTTTAACATCTTACTAAAGGAGGAGAAGGTGTTGTTTCATTTTATTTATGTTCTGCAATTTCTTTGTTGCAGATACCTATGACCTACCTTGAAAGATTAGGTGTGGGTAGTAATCCTCTATCTTTACTAGACCCAGTAGCCTGTTACTGATGTTCTGAATGTGGATGCCTGACAGGCAGCAAACCTTCCTAGATATGTTATCTGGAGAGCAGGTGGGTGCCTCGGTGCCTCAAATCAGTAGCACCCAATTGCAAACAATATGGATGTGTTTTGGTGGCTCCCATTATGACTTGGGTCCTTGGTTGCACCAGCTTAATGTGGTTGTCCCTTTCTGGATCCAAACCATTACTCTCATCCTTTCCTCTGTCAATCCAGAGCTTTTTAGCTGTTGCTTAAGTGCACTCTGTACAGAAACAAAGGTCTAGTCTCCCCCATCTTACATGTTATTACTGTCTGTCTTTAGGTTAGAAGTTTGCTTAGCTTCTTCCCTGTGCAAGGACTTCAAACATATGGACTTCTGTCAGTATCAGTGCATGTTATTATGCATAAATCTCTCTCTCCAGTTCCTGAATGCAATGCTTCCTGGTGGCAACTTGCTTGAAGCGCTTGTCAGTCTGTGCATTTGCTGGCATGAAAGCCTTCTCTGCCCTCAGGTCCTTCAGGGATTTCCAGATTCTGGAGTTTCCCACAACTGAAAGTCTAGGCAGCCCTATAGCTCCTCAGGAGGTCTGTCTGAGTGCTGTGGCCCCTCTATCTGGGTTTTTGCCTTCACCTTTGGAGTGAGTGATCACCGTCTTTATTTCAACAGAGCGAGATTCCCTGCTGCTCTCAAAAGATAGAGAGCAGGCTGTGTGCTGGTCTCTTTGTGCATCTTCCCTCTTGAACTATCATGGAAACTGCCACATCATGCCCTACGGAAGTGTTAAGCCCTGCGTGCCTGTCCTGTTTGCTGTGCTCCTGGTCACTTATGTTCCCTAGGTGTTGCCTTCACATTTTACCAATATAAAGTGCAGCAAGAAAACATTGTGAAGAAAACTCGGATATCTGAATGAGTCTGCAGCAAATGTGTATATTATTATTTTTGAAGCTTGCTGTAGAAGGTACCTGTATTTTTCCAATTAAGCAACATTTTGTTGTTCAACTATAAATGGATTCAGAGTGCTATGGACCTCATTCAACTTTGAGTCACTAGAGAAAATGTATTTACAAGTTTTGTCAGAGAGGATTTCTGTTGCCATGTTTTCCTTTTCCATTTTTAGTAAACACTGGAAGTAAAAAATGTCCTTTACCATAAGGTTTCATGAGCTTCCATGTTTTCAACTGTAGAAATGAAACTTCTGATACAATGCGTTCTTTGAGTATATTTTGTTCTTTTATATTATTAAAAAGATGCTGATACTCAGAAATAATAAAAACATCTTTATGAATAGTGAAAGGAATATAACCGAATGTCGAAGTCTTGTCTTTATGCTTTTTTTAAGCAAGATTCTCATTTGCATTATTATCTTCTGTTAAAGGGTATTTCACAAACAGATCATACCACAAACTAAGAAATGTATTGATATTTTTATTAAGTATTAATTATAATATTAATAGGTTGTAAAAAGCTTAAATGTAAACGTTGTTGCTATTTAGTTCTTTCAAGTTACTCAAGCAATACAAAAGTAATTGAACAGCTATTAATATTTTGTAATGTAAATGATGCTAAAGCCTTTTGCTGTTGTTTAGCAAGGTCGTTAGAGAAAGTGAATTAGATATTAACAAAAATATTACAAGTCAGTATTTACATAATGATAACATATCTATTTCTTAAAGCTAAGATTACTGATGTTATCTAAAGATTTAATTAGAAGAAATATATGTGGGCTGTTGAGCAGAATTGCTACTAAGAAAATGAATAGTGTAGCTTTTAACAGAAGACACTTTTGACTGAGATTTCTATTATGTACCTTACATTTTAAGTTTCTAAAACAAGTATAATGGTGAATCTTAACTGACATCTCTGTCAGCAAATTTTTCATGCCAAACATAGTGTTCCACATGTAATCAATAGAAGTCTCTGTTTAGTAGATACAGTTGAATTAAGCACAGGTGATTAGTTATACTGAATTTTTTGACTTCTTTGAGAATATTGTTAAAAAATTTAAGTGTTAAAAATCTATTTCTCTGCCATGATATGTAACAAGTGTATATTAAAATATAAAACAAATGTGAAATTATTATTTTTTTTAAATCCCATCCACAAATACAGGTTAGGCAGGAAATAGCCGAAGAACAGCCCTGAGAAGGATTTGGGAGGGTTGATTGATGAAAGACTCGGCATGAACTGGAAATGTGTGCTTGCAGCCCAGAAAGCCAACCATATCCTGGGTTGTGTCAAGAAAAGTGTGACCAGCAGGTCGAGGGAGATGATTCTGTCCCTCTACTCTGATCTCATGAGAACCCACCTGGAGTAGTGCATCCGGTTTTGGAACCTTGAACACAAAAAGGACATGAAATTGTTGGAGCAGGTTCAGAGAAGGGCCATTTCAGAGAAGGCAATTCAGATAAGTCGCAGAAGACCAAAGCTTCCAGTCTCTACAGAAATGCTGTAGGAAAATTCACTTTCCAGGTTCTTGAAGTATTTTGTTTACAGAATGGCATCCTAGGATGGAAAAGTAAGCTTTTTACTATTAATGCTAAATGCAAGTATGCATTTATGTGCACATATGAACCCATGCACATGATTATGAAATAAGCATCTAGCATTGTAATTTGAAAATACATAGATAGGAAGCATTGCTTTCAGAGCAGTCTATTTCCTTGGAAGCTACAACAGAACACAATAACACTCTTTGATAGATTACATTCTTTGTTTCAAAACAGTGTTCTGTATCTGTCATCACCATTAGCTATGCATTTTTACAGCAACAAACTAGAGCCTGTATGCCATGCTCATAAATTTCTGAACAAGTGACCTCCACCATTTGGTTGCTGGTGGGAAGGTTCAACCTCTAATCCATACCACCAACATCCACCTCTGACTTTGTGGGCTACAGTAATGAAATAGTAGGCATTACTCTTGAAGCATGTATGTGGAATTGTAGAATAAGCAATAAAATCACTATAAAGTTTTAGGATGCCTTACATCTATTTAAAATTGATAAAGCCTTGGATCATGAGTTTAGGGGGAAAAGAAATTACATTTCAAGTCAAATAATGTCCTAGTCATTACAGTTACTTTTTATTTATTTGAAATTAATCTCTCTGCTAAATCTTGGATCATCAACTGCTTGAAATTCAAGAAACTATAACAAATCAATTACATAATGTTACTTATTTGGTAATCTGAAAGAGAACGTATGAATCTCGAAATAAGTAGAGACAGAGAGTAAAATAAGCAAACACAAATTAAAAAAATGAAGTTAAAATTTTATCTGTGTGGTCAGCATTAGCTACACTGTTGTAAATATGTATACAGGAAAAAAATATTTAAGAGGTGTGTTTTTTGTTTCACAGTTTCATTCCAATAGCAGTTAGGTGTATTTACACTCTCCATAGCTTCTCTCAACTGTCCTTAGAAAATGCCTGAAGCTAGGAATCATGTTACAAAACTTTAAATACATGGTTTTTGTTGGTGTTTTTTTTAATATATTTTCCCTCAAAAATTTGGTTTTGTGATTTAGAGGGAAAATATACACATTTTTTTGCTTTTAATCACTGACTTAAAATTATAATTTTGGGACCATATCAAGCTGAAGAATCTTGCCAATGAGACTTATACATTCAAATTGACTTACACTGCTTATATCCTTAGATCTTTTAACTTTAATTCAATTTAATATTATACATTATTATATACACTTGTAATTTGTATAAGTTGTTTATATATAAAAATTTGATTATCATAAAAAGTGACCTTTAAGATGATCCAGTTCCAATTCCTCTGCTATAGACATGGTTGCTCAAAACTATGTTCAGAGTGATCTTGAATGCTTCAGGGAGGAGGCATCCAAACCTCTTAGGTAATCCTATTCCAGGTTTTATTTATGTAAACTGTTTAATAACTCTCCAAGAAATACACACTTTGCTTGCTTGCTCTGAATTTTGGATATATATGCGCACATATATTTAAATGGTGAAATAGCTGTTTTGAATATAGTAAGAGAAAAAAATGTTTTGTTTAAAATATGAAGTTCAGTATCTATTTTCTTATTAGAATTCTCATCTAACCCTGTTAGGCCTTAGACTTTAGACCTGAAATCCAGAAAAGGCATTATCAGTTACATTCATTGCACTCTGCAAGCAACTACGCTCCAAGATAGATGTGGATAAGCATGATGTATTCTTCCACTTACATAATTTTTTTCCTACAAGTTTCTGACTCAGTAACTAGAAAAACAGGTATTTCTTTTGAGCTTGTTCTCATTTATTTTTAAACAAGGTTCCTGTCTAAGGAGAACTATAATATTAAATATGTATGAGCATCTTATTAGGAAAGAAAATACAGTCTTGAAACAAAAATGTTCTAGAATACTGGATGCCCTGTAGACAGCAGAGAGAGGTAGGGCTATATGTCATGTAACAAAAGTTCATCACATTTCCTACTTATCAGGAGATGTCTACTGCCTTCAGATCTTCATTTTTTTTTTTTTTTTTAAAAAGATCGCAATATTAGTTTAGATCATGAGTTCAAATTCACAAGCATAAACTTATAAAATACAGCTATCTTGTCAACTATGATTTGTCAAAGCACAAGAAAACAGAACACATTACCATCAAATTTACTGTGCTTATGTATTTTCTTTAATTTTGAACAGAAATTTTTTTTCAATTTTTTGTTAATTGATTGTTTTATTGTAATAAGTATTAAGTATTTATTCAATAGCAGCTATCCAATGGCTGTATAACTAAAAAGCAAGACCTTTTGCAGTAGGTTACATGAAGATTTACAGTGTGCTTACAAATCTTACAAAGAAACTGAAATGTAAATTTTCTAAAATCGTTTTGCACTGTACTGGCAAAGCTTAGAAGGTGTCCTGGATTATCTTTGAAAGACCACTGACAACGGAGTATGAAAGTAGTTGTTTTTCTGATCAGGAATTGAACAAAAAATGTGCAATTCTGATAAAAATTTGATTGAGATTAAATCAAGTATTTGATATAGTAATTTAATAATAATAATATATATTATATAGACTATACATATATAATTTGATATAATACTTGATTATATCAAGTATACATTACTTGAAATCTGTATTTTCTGAGTTTGTGTTTTATGTTTACATCTGAGTGTCCATCTCACATAAAATCTTATATGTATTGGCTGACACATTGTTTTATCAAGATATTCTATTAGATTATTTGTTTGCAAAAAGTCTTTAAAATATTAAGTGCATGTTGAAAGGCCTGATTCTCTTGCTTCAGGACGTTTTTTGAAGTATTAAAATGTAATTCATTTGAGGAGTCTACAAAATACTTAGGATACATTCTAGGTTAATAAAGCATAAGTAAAAAGAATGAATAATATACAGAAATAAGTGAAAAGTAATAACATGAGAACTGAGACTGTAGTGAATGTAGAAACAATTTTTTCATGAGTGGAGCAGAAAGACAGGAGACAAAGAAAAAAAAGTAAGAACAGACAAACAAAATACTAAAATCTTAATCATTTTTTTCTGTCACTTACCCTGTTTAAATACCTTCAGAAATACCTGAAACAGTAATTCTTAACTAAAACATGATGAAAGAAAACAGAATTATGGCCTGTGAATATTTCTACTCATCTCTATTTTGTGTAGAGCATGAAACTTCTTATTCAGTACTCACATACTAAAAAATGGCCATGAAACATATGATACAGGAAGAATCTTCTGCATAATATTTCCTAGTGAGTAAAAATGTCCATATATTCACATATTTTCATCAGTATTGTGCCACTTTCACCCTTAATGTTTCCAGTAAAAAGTAATAAATATTTTATTACATTTTCTTATTTCTTAATATGTCATCAAATTTGGGGTCAATGTCTTCTGTTTTTTCATGGTTAGAAAAAATATAGATTAGTGGATTATTGTATTTCATAAACTGACTACAAACTACCTCCAACTGTTCTTTTTTTTTTTCCTGGATCTCTTTACTGATTTTGTGTTACTTGAAATGAGCATTTTGTTTCCCATACATTTTAAAGTAAACTGTTATATAGTGCCACTCAATATAATTGACTGCGATTAGAACAACCACATTTGGTCTTACGTGGAGTGTGTGATGGCATCGTAGTTTCTCTTGAAATTCTCAATACAATTATTTTTATTACTGCTGATTCATTTGCCCTTCATCTGCTACCATTCTTTCAATGACAAGTAGTATACATCCTTACTTATTCCTAAATTATGAATATTACCTGTGACTCTAAAATAACTGGGAGATTTTAAAAGCACTTTAAATGGGCTTTTAATTGCCTAAATGAATTATACATCTGCTTTCGATTATGCAAATTGTAGAAAGATGTTGTTTGATTACTGATAATATAATGATTTTGCCATTGTTTAAATTGCTAGTGTTAATTTTCCTTTATATTTCGTGTGGCACTTGTGGTGATTGACTAATTGTGAACACCTGGCTCATAAACCATAGAGTAATGATTGAAAATAAAACCACATTGAAAGAAAGTTACTGGTGTCAAAACTTCAAGTAAAGTTGTTTGTTTTCTTTTGTTTTTTACAAGCACATATGCATTGCATTAAAATGATCAATCCCAGTCAATTGTATGTTGCTCTGCATCCATCCTTTTGGGCTGTCAAGCCTAAAAAATAATGCCAGTGTTGATTTATGACACGTAACATACCTAAAAGTTCTAGTAGGAGGCCTATATTTGTTCCAAGATTAGGTTTTCTGCATGATGACATGTAGAAAGGATTCCGTGCTATTAGAGTGATATAAATAATTATTCCTTCACTTCTTTCTTCACCCTACTTTCTGCTTTGTCCTAATTTTTCCTTAGAGCCAGCAAGCATCAAAATATTTAAGAAAAATTCTATTATATTATGATTATTTATATTCTAATCCACAAGATTACTATGTGTGTGTGTGTATGTCCTGTCAAGGACAATGTTGATTTTCTTTGGAGTGTCTGGTATGATGCTGTGATGTGACTTTAGGAAAAAAACAGTACTGGTAAAAATATTTTCATTGTTCCTGAAAAATGCTGCACAGTGCCAAGGAAGTTTCAGCTTCTTATACTGTCCTTTAAATGTAGGGGGTGCACAAGAAGTTTGGTGGGGAAAGAACCAGAACAGTTGACACAAACTAACCAAAGGAATATTCTATACCATATATCATGGAAAAACTTTGTAACTGAGAGGAGTTGGCTGAAGAAGGCAGTGGCTATTCAGAGACTTACTGGGCATTGCTTACGATTGTGAGAAATTGTGCTGTGTATCACTTTTTTGTAAATATATATAATTATAATTACTAATACCCTTATCTTCCTTTATAAAGGAAGTCTTATAAAGGAGTGGAGAGTGAACAAACAGTTGTGTGGTGCTTAACAGCCTTCCATGTATTAACTCAAAATTGTGTTATAAATATTTCTGGAAAAAAAAAACAACAATAGAAACGACAAACAAACAAACAAACCACATCAACATATGTTCGTGTATATGAACAAGTAAAAGAAGTAAAATCAAAGATGAAGAGCATGTGAAGTGTTCTCAGCAGCAATTAAATTGTAGAGTAACATTGTCACGGTTTTGGTTATTATTGAAGGCATATGCTTATTTAACAGGTGAGGCTAAACATAAAGTGGAGTACATTCTGATAGAGCTACAAATATACAAAGTGCTACAGTTCTCTGTAAGAAACTTTGTTGTGAAGGAAGTTTGATAAATCCGGGAAGGAGACTATAAATTAATTTAGTGAAGATGTCTCCTAGCAAAATTAAACTTCTCTGACTGCAACATGATTGTAACATTGAGAAATTTTCTACAGAAAATGATAATGATAATAATAATAATAAGAGAGAGACAGAGAGAAATAGACGAGTTATAAACAAATCTTTTAACATCATTGTTATCAATAATGGTTTGCCATTTATTCAGAAAGTATTCAATGTTTAACTAAATGCCTATCAAAAGAACTGACAGAATGTAAATAATGAATGATAATCACAGAATTACACAGATAATCACAGATTTGTAGGGGTTGGAAGGGCTCTCTAGAGATCACCTAGTCCAACCTTCCTGCCAAAGCAGGCTCAATATACCAGGTTGCACAGGTGGGCATCCAGGCAGGTCTTGAATGTCTCCAGAAAAGGAGACACCACAACCTCTCTGCAGCCTGTGCCAGTGCTCCGTCACTGCACGGTGAAGAAGTTCCCACACACATTTGTGCGCAACTTCCTATTCTTCAGTTATTGGCCATTTCCCCTCACCCTATTGCCACACACTACCAAGAAGAGTCTAGCTTTGTCCCTTTGCCTCTCACTCTTCAGATAATTATAGATGTGAATCAGATCCCCTCTGAGTCTTCTTACTTCAAGGCTGAACAGACCCAGGTCTCTCAGCCTTTCTTCATAACGGAGGTGTTCCATACCCTTTACCATCTTTGTAGCCCTTTGCTGGACTCTCTCAAGGAGATCCCTGTCTTTTTGTAATTCTGTTTTACTATTTGTTTTGACTGTCAATATTCTATTAATAGAAAAAGTAGTCTCTAAGTTATATATTTTAGTCTACACTGCAGCATAAAGAGAAAAATTTACAACCCTCTGCATTGTCGTTCCCAGCCTTCCAAAAAATGAACATGTGTTCTAGTACCATCATGCTGCTTTGCTCCAGGAGTTGCTGTTTAAACAAAAAGCAATAAATCAAACTATATTTTTATGCTAAAGTTAACTTGAGCATAATAAATTCTTCTAGGAACACAATATCTACTCTTTATAGCTTGATTTATTACTTTATACTATCTTTCTTCAAGAGAAACCAAAAATTGAGGTCAGCACTAAATATTAAAACTGAATAGCACTTTTAACTTGCCAGACTCTTTTGAACTTTGTAAGACTGTGAAATATAAAAGTACAAAAGATTTCCCTTTTCCATATCTCAACAGAGATATTTCAAGTCAATTTATTACAGACAACAGAAAGAGAATGCAGTTGTACATTTTAAGTGCTTCGAAAGAACTGAGATTAAGCTTTAGTCAATTCTAATGGTGGATCACACTCAGCTACTAAAACCTAAGGCCTTTTCTCTCCCGCAAGACAGCATAGTTATATGAGTTAACACAATTAAGGATTTCCATTACTCTTGAAGTGAATTCTAATGGATCATAGCATCTCTCTTACAAGGAAAGGTTGAGAGAACTGGGTAAGTTTAGCCTATGGAAGGAAATGCTCAGAGGGGTTCTCACCAATGTCTGTAACAACCTTTATTTAGGGTGGTAAGAAGGTAGGTCCTCCAGCCTTTTTATCATCTCCTTGACCCACCTCTGGACCTGCTCTAACAACTCTACATTTTTTCTTGTGCATGAGCCACAGATCTGGATGCAGTATTCCAGCTGAGAGCAGAATACAGAGGGACAATCAACTCTCTCCCTGCTGTCTGCTCCTCTTTTGATGCAACCCAGGATAACAATTGGCCGCCTGGGCTGCAAGTGCACACTGCTGACTCTTGCCAAGCTTTTTGTCTACCATGACTCCTAAGTCTAACTTTGCAGGATTGCTCTGAATGAATTATTCTCTCAGTTTGTATACGTATCTGAGATTGCCTTGTTGTACCTCATTACATTTGCCTGGACACACTTTTCAAGGTCTATGTGTCCCTCTGCATAGCATCTTTTCTTTCTGTTGTATTAACTGCACCATTCAGCTTAATTTTGTCAGCAAAACTGATGAAACTGCTAAATCCCACTATCTATGTCATTCATAAGGATGCTAAAGAGCTCTGCTCTCTAGATTGATCCCTGAGGAACATCACTCACCATCAGCCTCCAACTGAATTTAGAGCCATGGACCAACATCTTCTGCCACAATCCAACCAATTACTTGTCCACCAAATAGTCCATCCTTCAGATCCATACCTTTCCAATTTAGAGGTAAAACAGTTGTGTGGGACCATGTCAAAGGCTTTGAGAAGTCCAAGTAGATTACATTAGTTGCCCCTCCTTTAGCTGCTGACATCATTCCATCATAGAAGGCTACCACATCAGTCAGGAATTTCACTGAATCACAAATTATGTATTATGTACTTCATTTCACTGAAATATGCACAGTATAAAAGAGATGAGAAAAAAGTTTTACTTTCTTCCCATAATGTTACCATATCAAAAATACTAAACATTTACACAGGAAAATTTCCCTATTATTCTCTCTTGGGAATGCATTAAATATGTATTTCAAAAAGGAATACTGAAAATATTCAGAAGTTAAATGAGTCTCTGGTCTCTGCAAGAAGAGGTTGCCATGACAATAATCAGATAACTTCACTATATATTTACAGTTCACAAAGGTAGAGAATTTGAACATGAATAAGTAAAAAAAAAAAAAATCTAAATGTTCTTGTAAAATGTTTTCAGAATCCTATCTAGAAAAAGTTCATAGGCCTTTTAGATGTCTTTAGATTCTTTTTATAACACTTCTAGCTACTCTCTGTACTGTCTTTATCTAGCAGAGTCCTTTATCACAAATTTTATTTGTCCGCACATTTTTCTGCTTTAGTTGCTCATTTTATCTGTAGAGGTTACACACACATGAGCTTTTTAATATTGTTTATGAAGTCATTTACATGCATACCTATCTTAAAATTTTCACTACTCTTTGTCAAATAAGTTTTGACTGAACTTTTGTAAGATAATGAATAATAAAACGAAAAAATAGAAAGACACAAATCCATGTACGTCATAAAAGTATTAGATAACAAATAACTTATTATTGATACTTCATGGATTAAGAAGGGAAAGAATGATTTCTGTATAAAAATATGTTCACATCATTTCAGCTGTCTGAAACATAAATGCTTAGTCATAGCAGGTAACATTTATGTCTTTTTTATGTCATTTATCTACTTTATGTCATAAGCAAAATATTGGGAAAGACCATTCTAAAATGCTATTGATCTGAGAAATATCTTTTCGTACAGAAAAAAAAATCTGTTGAAAAATTTCTTCCCTTTTTTCTTCCTTTCTTAAGTGTGGCAAATATCTATGAAACTCATGTATATTACTGCAGAGATATTAGATGAATTTTGAAAAGTGAATTTTGAAAAGGGAATTTCATCTTTTTCTGATTTAGTAATATGAAGATCCAGATGTAGAAGGTTTGAGGAACACTGTAACTTCTGCTTATTTCTTCTCTAATGCATCTAATTCAGCAAATAACATCAAAATGGCTAAGGGGCGAACCGATTAGTCATTACGGAAAACACTTCAGTCTCCTCACAGGTTACTAGGACCTGATCCAACAAAGCACTTAAGCACATCTTTAACTAACATGTTGGATCATGTCCATAATACACAGAGATAGACCCAATCTATTTAATTTATTCTATAAGATAATTAATTTCTTTTTTCATTTTTAATAGTCAAAATATCTATTTAGCAGGAATCCTACAGACATGAATGAAATACTAGTGTTAGGAAGACAAAGAAATAAGGTTTTAAGCATTTCAGAATTGTTGCAACTTATATTGTTATATATATACTGTACTCGGCCAGTGTTATTACAGTGAATGTACCTACTCACACTGTTATATCAGTGAATTCTCCGTTTTGAAAACTGAAATCCTCTTTGTTTTATTAAAATAAAAAGGGGCGGGGATAGCGGGAAGACATGAATCTAACCGACTCCTTTAAACACATTTCTTATATGAGTATCTATCATAACTAAAGTATCAGGTTTTCCATGTACAAAGTCAAGAGAGAAACAGCATGAGGACTACAGTATAACAAAAACAATGGAAAAAAAATGCTGCTATGAAGATTTTGGAAAAACACTATACAAATACTTAGTTGAAGAGTTACAGAGTCAGTGAAAGTCAGGTTTGGAGGACTACAAATGGAAGTCATTCAGTGCTACAAACATGAAGCCTTAAAACAAATGGAATCATTATTAATCCAGATTTTTAAAATGTAAATATAAATAAAATAATCATGGTAGCAATATAAATCTTTGCATTCTTTTTTTTCCCCCAAATATTACTGTTTTTATTATTTTATGTTGATTACATCCTAAAACTCATCTATTAATTTTCATGAATTCTTAAATTGATGTAAAGCAATGAGACTCTAGAAGCTCAAGGTGTAGACATCTTAACGTGCTATACAACTGTCCTGAATCCCACTGTTAAGAATAAAACTAGTAACAAATAAATAAAGAAGAGTGATTTGGACTGAAAACTGGCTATATGTCTAGGACCACAGAGTGATGACCCATAGAACAAAATCTAATTGGAGGCCAGTAAGTAGCATTCAATTGAATTAATTGAATTGAATCAAATTGAATATAATAGAATAGTTCAAGTGTGAAAAGATCTACAAAGACCATCAAGTCCTATTGCCTCACCACTTCAGAACTAAAGAAAAGATAATGTATATTATTTAGGGCATTATCCAGATGTCTCTGAAACACAGAAAGACATGGGGCATCAACCACCTCACTAGGAAATATGTTCCAGTGTTTAACCACACTCATAGTAAATAATTGTTTCCTAATGTCTAATCTGAATCTTCCCTTGTGCAATTTTTTACTATTCCCATGCATTTTATCACTCCAGGCAGTGAACACAACTTCCCAGTGTAGTGGCATCAATAAAACTGTTAAGGATTAATTCAACTTCTAAACCCAAATCATTGATGGAAATGTTGAACAGAAGTGACCCTAGAAATTAGCCTCAGGAGAGGAACACCACTGAACACCACTTAAGTGACTGGCTCCAAGCCAGATTCACTACAATACTTTGAGCTTTATTATTGAGACTGTTCTTCACTCAGGGTAGTGTGAACTCATTCATCTCACAGTTGGATAGTTTGTGCAGAAGAATACCATTAGGGACTGACAAAGATCTTACTAAAATCCATTGCTGTCTCTTAATCCATCACTGTGACCTTATCGTAGAAGGATATCAGATCATTAAAACAGAGCACTCCCATCATGTTAACTAAAATACCTTTCAGCAGCAATCATCAGTAGCGCTATAATCACTATAACTTTTCCAGGTTCTAAGGTTAGATTAACAGGTCAGTAGCATACTGACTCCTCACTTATGCTCTTCTTGAATGTTAGTATAACACTGGCAAGCTTCCAGTCAGTAGGAATCTCCCAAGACTCCTAAACCCTTTGGTAAATTTTTGAGAGCAGTCCAGTTATAACATCTGTTCACTCTGGAATGAATCCTATTGGTCCCCAAGGACTTACGAAGATTCAGCTGGTACAAGAGGTCTCTTACTATTTCAGTGATCATAAGTGGAAAGTCACTTGCTCCCTTAGTCATGGTCCTCCAATTCTGAGGGCTAGGCACCCCAAGGTCTAGTTTTAATATTAAAAACTGAAGCAAAAAGGGCATTTAATTCCTCTTTCTTTTTTCTCATTCATACTGTTTAGGAGACTATTTTCAACAAGTATTAATCCAATGTTGTCTTTTTGTTTTCTCTCAGAACTGTGTTTCTTAATGGTAAACAGGATGCATCTCACTGCATTGTAAGATGCTGCATTATCTTATTAAAATAACGACAACAACAAACTAACAAAAAAGCCCAACACATGTAAGAGATGAACTGTTCAGAAAGCATAAGGGGAAGACCTCATCAATATCTATAAATACCTTAAGGCTGGTTGAGAAGAGGATGAAGCCAGGCTACTTTCAATGGTGACCAATTAAAAGGGCAAAAGAGAATGGGCACAGACTGAAGCACAGGACGTTCTATTTATAAATAAAGAAGAACTAGCATAAGGGTGACTAACACTGGCAAAGGCTGTCCAGAGTAGTTGTGGATCCTTGGAGAACTTACTGGATGGGGTCCTGGGTAACTGGCCAGCATGAACTGAGAGACTGAACCAGAGGATCACCAGAGGTCCCTTCCAACCTTAACCACCATATGATCCTGTGATTCTGCAAAAAAAACATGCAGACTACCTAGTCTAAGTTAACCTGAATAATGACAAAATGAAAATGACAGTTGAACTTTTGCAGGAGGGAGAATCTACATGGAAAGCTGTGTGAATAACAGTGAAAATGAAATAGTAGGGGAGGAGGTAAGAAAAGCATAATATATTTGTCAGATGCACTGCATCTTTTAGTACAGAAGAGAAACAAAGGTAAAAACAGCAAAGTAATTGTGAAAATACTTACTGTTCACCATGTCCTTGCAGCACTTGGAGCCAGTTTATGCAGTTGTGAAAAAAGTAAAGGGCGTAAAATGTATGTGTGAGAATAAAATTTGAATGAGGAAACTATTTCATTTGTAATTCTAGATTTCTCATCCCCTGAATAACAAGATCATTTGGGACATAAACATAGAAAATGCTTTCAAAATGACATTCCAGGCTACAAAACTGGCAGCTGGAGAGGTTAATATTAATGTGTCAGTAATAAGAACATGGCAAAGAAAACACAGCTGTAGCTAAACTACTAACGTTAGAACATCAGGGAAAAATAAAGACAGGAACTTCAGACATGAAGAGAGAGAGAGAAAATGATGTGAATGTAGAATATGTCAGAGATTTAGAAATGATTATATATTTCTTCATATTAAAAAAAATAAAAAAATATTAAAAAAAGTTGAGGTGCAGATTAAGTTAGTTATACAGATTCCTTCACTCTGAAAATTTGCTAAATTAATACTCAAATTTACCAATTTACTTTTATTTGATGTACACATAAATACAAATTATATGGCTCAACTCAAGAGACAGTCCTCTTTTCCCTTAATATATAAAGTATAATAAATAATAATAAATATTGATAAGTATTAATAAATAATAAATAAGTATTAATTTTAAAATCTGTGGCGGTAAAATCCCTCTCCCTTCTTTTTCCTTGTGTCCCTGTCACGGATAGCACTGTGACAATTATTGGCGGAGAATGTGGGCAATCAAGAATCTCTGTGTCATTGTAAGACTATTGCATAGAGGACTAAGGACACTTATCCTCCTTAGAATATATTGATTTCTTTTTAAGTTCTTTATGTTTGGTACCAGAGTTGTATCTGTGTATAGCCACTTAAGGGCACTGATGGTGATACCTGCCTGGTCCCTATACATCCAGGCTGATGTAACAGATGATAAGATGTTTGGGCTGGTTTCCAGGTTCTCTTTTCAGATTCTTATGCATGTTTGGGATGCCAGCTTACGGACTGTGTTATCAGTTTCCCTGCATGTACTCTCTGAAATAGGATTTTACACCATGTGGAGGAAGCCTTTCTCAAAACCTGAGAATTTTGAATGTCAGGGAATGTGGAGAGGTTTAGGAAAGAGATTAGAAGCATGGGGACCCCTGAAGTCATGAGATTTTACTCTTGAACACCTGTGGGATCCTGGGAAAATAAGCAAGTATTTGAGTAAGGGATGGTGCAGCTCAGAAAGATCTGAGGATGAATGGCTTATGTGGGGCTTGGATTGTGCTTATTGAGATGTATATAATGCTATAATATAATAATAATATAATATAATACTTGTTAAGGAAGCAAACTTGAGAAGCTGCTGAGAGAAAGCAGGCCTTTTGCCGTCAAAAGGTGAAAATTGCACTGGAAAGAAGCAATGAGGAATGTGGCACTGAGAAAATCATGTCTGTACATGCACTCATACTTGCCTTTTGTTGGATGAAGGTAAGCAGCTGCATGCTATTGGGAACGATATGACCTCGGAGCAGAGAGATGCTTTGGCAAGTTTTCCTTGAAAAACAGAAGTCTGTGCCTTCTGCAGCTTTGCAGCAGGTGCTTGTGTGGGCCACTGAGAATGACCCCACGATAACGAGTAAGACGATTTATGATTTGGCCACATGGGACTGCACCCGCTGCTAGGATGATCTGAAAGCGAAAAAAAGCAGTGTCTTGTGACACGTAAACAGTTTTTATCTTTTCCTCTGAACAGAAAATGGAAAAAATGCAGAGTAGTGCGAGGTCCTCTAGGGTATGCATTTTTTCTTCTCTTCTGAGACAGGTACACCTGGAACTGTTGATGATTCACAGAACTGGAGTATTAACTCTTTAACTCCCACTGCATTACATGACGTTATATGTGGAATACCAATGACAAAAAAATCATAAAACCATGACAGGTGATAAAGAGACAAAGGCTGATAAAGATCAGAGATATCACCCACCAGATACCATGAGAAGCAAAACACATTCAGCACAGGGATATTGACATAACATATTGCCTACTGCTAACAGACAAGACCAGTAAACAACTAAGAGTAAACTGGATAATCTCTCCAAACACTATCTTCTATATCCTTCACTCCAAAGGGAAACAGAGAATTGGAGTTGTGGTCAGTCCATAACACTTAATCATCTGATGCTCCTTCTTCCTTACATTCTTCTCCTGCCCCAGTGTAAGACACTGTCCACATGACATAGTCATTTCCAAACTGATCCAGGATGAGTTTCCTACAGACTGCAGTCCTTCAAGAATCATAGTATTATAGGATTGTAGAATCAGAGAATAGCTCCAGTATGGGTTCATACCCTGGGGTCCATCTTTCATTAACAGTCTGCTCTAGCATGGGTCCTGTCATGTTTTTATGATTTTTGGTACTGGTATTCCACATCATAACATCATGTATTGCATTAAGAGTTAAAGAGCTAATACTCCAGCTCCATAGATCATTGATAATTCCAGGTATACCTGTCTCAGAAGAGAAGAAGCACTACATTCCCCAGAGGACTTTGCGGTGCTTTGTATTTTTATGTGTTTTCCGCTCAGAGGGAACAGATAAAAACCCTCAGCGGTCACGGGACACTCTCTTTCCTTCGGGATCGACTCAGCAGTGGGTGCTCGCTGCCGTATCGCCTTCAGCGTTAGCGTAAGGCCTTCAGGTTATCGGACACTCTCTCTTGCTCATTTTATTTGATTCATTAGCCTCAATTCCAATTATATTGTATTGTATTGTGTTATTTTACTTTCTGATATCTTATTTAGTAAATTAGCTTTCCTCCTCAGATCATTGCCGCTGTTTTGTTTCTAGGCCCATCTCCCTTTTCCCTTTCCCTTTTTTCCCTTCCCCTTTCCCGGGGCGTGGGTTCGTGGGTCCCCCGCACCAATCGTCACAGAACCAGGCCGATCCAGCCCAGTAAACCGTTGACAGGTCCCAACAGGTGGCAGCTCCCACTAGATGTCTTGCTTACCTGTGGGCTACTCTCCATTCTCTGTCCAGCCCAGAGTCATTTCCTAGAGGGGCTTTCCATGAGCTATGGACTTCTTCAGGACATATCCACACAATTGATTGTGGGATCTTCCATAGGCTACATGTGGAGATCTGCTCTGCCATGTTACCCCATGGGAAAACTTTGTTCCACAAAGTGGGCTCATGAGAAGGCTCCAGTGCCTGGACCGTGTTTTCTCCTTCTTCACCGACCTTGGTGTTTGCAAAGCTCTTTCTCTCTACATTTACTCAATCCTTTCTCCCAGCTACTACGGCACAGCAAATATTTCCTTTATAAATTTGGTCTTACAGAAGCATAATAAGTGTCAATCACTTGCTCGATTTTGGCAGGTACTGAGTCACTTTTGGAGTCAGATGAAGCAGGCTCTTATCTAATATGGAACAGCTGCTGGGCAGCTCTCACAGAAGCCATTTTTACAACCCCCTTGCTACCAAAACCTTGTCATGTAAATGCAATACAATGAAGGACTGAAAAAATTCAAGAGCCAATCATTACAGTTTCAGTTTTGAATGAAAGACTGCAGAGCACCAGTGAAGAAAACATCTGTATTTCAATGAGCATGACTCAAGCAGGTTATAAGCTGGCCATAACAGATCTCTCCAAGCTCACGCTCTGACCAGGTTGAGTGCTGGCAGGTTTAATGTGGAATTAAGCTTTATGATTTCTTCTTGCAGTGGTACAACAACTGCATTCTTACCACAGAGGTTAGAGCTTTCAAGAACAACCATCATCTGCAGAGCCTGTTACTTCTCAGGGCTGACTTGACAAATTTAGTGGCCTTCTGCAGTGGGGTTGCAGTGTTGGTGGACAAGAGAATATCAACTGATATCATCTACCTGAACTTGCACAAAGCATCTGAGAATGCCCATCATGACATTCTTCTCTTCAAATTAGAGAGGTACAGATTTGACAGATGAACCACTGTGTGGATAAGGAATTGTCTGAATGTTTGCGCTCCAAGTATTGCAGGTGACACCTCAGCATTTATGGAGAGACCAGTGATGAATGTTGCTTCTAAAAAGACAGTATTTGGACCAGTGTTATTTAATACCCTTGTTTATGACATGGCCAGGAGGATTGAATGCCCTTCCAGCAGATTTATGGGTGGCACCAAGTTGAATGATGCAGTCAACATTCTGCATGGAAGGAATGCCATCCCGAGTCACTTTTGACAAGCTTGAGAGGTAGGTTCATTCAAACATTATGAAATTCAAGAAGCCAAGTGTGAATTCATGTACATGGGTCATAGAAATGTCAAAGGAATACAATCTGGATAATGAATGAATAGAGAGCATCCCTGCAGAGAAACTAGTTGTCAAAGGAAGTGGTTTTTCCCCTCTACTCTGTCCTTGTGAAACCTCACCTAGAATGCTGCATTTAGTTCTGGGGACTCCAACAAAAGGAAGATATAGGCTTGCTAGAACACATCTTGAGGAAGGTCATGAGGATAATCAGAGAGTAGGAATATCTCACCTGTTAAGAAAAATTGAGAGGATTGGAGATATTAGCCTAGAAAAGAGAAGGTTTTTATAGTAAGACCTTATTTATTACTATATTATTTTATATTATAAGACCTTTCTGCCTTTCAGTACTTAAAACAGATCAAAAGAAAAGATGGGGAGAAACTATTCATCAGGGATTGCAGTGACAATAAAAGGGGTAACAGTTTTAAACCAAAAGAATACATGTTTAAATCAGATTCTAGGAAGAAATTCTCAGTGTGAGGATGCTGTGCTACTGAAGCAGTTTGCTCAGAGAAGCTGCGTGTACCCCATACTTGGAAGTGTTCAAGGCCAGGTTGGATGGGAATTTGTGCAATCTGATGTAGTGGAAGGTGTCCTGGGCCAAAGCAGGAGGATTGGAATAGATGATTTTAAGGTCTTTTACACACAACTTTTTCTATAATTCCATGACCTTATGAAAAATAAATTAAGCAGTTTCAAAAGTTGAGGCTGACATATGAATAACAAATTTAATAATAGTATTGCACATACCTCTGCAGTCTATAGCTTTTAAGAGTACAACCATTTTGCTATTATTTTTTTCTGGGATGTGTGTTCTACTTTGGTTATAAAAATATTTCTCGTTACCTATTGATAAATGGTGTTTTAGTTGTTATTATTTTTATTTTAAAGATTCGTGTTTGAGAATTTGTTTGTAAAAATTAAAACATTCAAGTAGAACAGGTAATAAGTACTCAATGAAAAATGCAGTTGTGAGTATATAATACTTGCTTCCTTGTGAGAAGAAGTGTTGTTTTGTTATTTTTGTCTGGAAAATGACTAAGTTAAAAGAAACACTTAGATATGGTGCTAAAAGGTACATAGAAAATGGAAGATAAAATAAGAGATTACTTCTATATTCATAGATTCATAAGGTTGGAAAGAACCTACAAGATCATCTAGTCCAACCATCCTCACACCACCATCCCTACCCACCAAGCTACTAAATTAAATCCTTTAGCACCTCATCTAAACGCTTCTTGAACAGCACTAGGGACGGTGCCCCAACCACCTCCCTAGGCAGGCCATTCCAGTGCCTGACCACTCTCTCAGAGAAAAAAATTTTCCTCAAATCTAATCTAAATCTTCCCCGGCACATGTAATACATATGAATTACATATGAATGTAAGTATTCAAAATTCAACATGTGCTTCGCAGGAATTAAAAAAAAGATATTTTCATAAGAAATTGTTAAAATTACGTCTATAATTTGGGGCAAATTAGACTATGTACACAGAAATTTAGTGAGCTTTTATTTCCCAGACCTTTGCACCTTCTGGATAATTCATGATTGGACTTTCAGGTAATGATGGGCGTCTGCAGTCTCATACTGAAGAGTTTTCTACAACTTCAGAAAACCTCTAGTGTTCATTAATGTGTGTACTCCCATTACACTCAGTATTTTAAGAAAAAGGTATTTGGATATTTACGAAACTCACAGTAGAAGCAACAAGATTAGAGGGCAGGGAGAGACATGTGATTCCTGATTTCTCATATGAACTAGAGTCAAGGAAAAAAAAAAAAAGAGGTAATTTTCTCATATTTTAATTTATAAGACAGAAACTTGAAAAAGTTCTTAGGCAAAAAAAAGTAAATGATGCAATCAAGTAGTTGCATCTAACTGGAAAATTGATGCCTATTCTGTAATTAAGCAATGATAACCAAAAGTGCACTTTAGTATAATTACAAGAATTATAAGACAGAATGAGAAATGCCATAGGATGAAAGTTAAATAGACAAGGTGTTTCTTGTTTGTAAGCTTTTTTTCAGGGCTTTGTTTTTTTATTTTTTTTTTTGACTCAGCTTTTTAGTTTCTGAAAACAGCAAAGCTTGGAAATCTTGAAATATGACATGGCACGATGTATAAGTGTTCAATAAAATTAATATGAGTTCTGGTGATTAGCATGCTGTAAATGGTACAAATTCCCTGAAAGAATCTCCAGGAAAAAAAAAAAAAGAGTTAAGGAAAGCAAAAAGCCTTTTGAAGTTTTTAATTTAATTCACTGGAGAAATATTCATGAGAAATATGGTGAAGAAAATTCAAGATTTTATATTGTGTTAAGCAAGCTTTACTGTATTTCTGCTAAAAAAAAAAAGTTAAAAAGAAATTTATTTGAGGAGAGGAATAAAATAACACAGAATGAAAAACAAAAAACAAAATGAGGGAGTATCTTTAATATGTCCATCTTTTTGCTTATTAACCTTCACTTTCTTTCAGAATTTTTAAACCAGTTTCTTCTGCTAGTAAGTAACCTGCAAATTAATTTGAAGGTAAAGAAGAGATGCTCAAGCTAAACAAGAAAAAATAGGAGCTTTTGTTTGTTTCTTTCATTCTCTACTAATATAAATAGGCTTGTGCAATGGCAAAGAAATATCTGATTTATTTATTTATTTATTCATTCATTCATTCTTCTGGTAAAGTAGAACTAATTACTTCTGGTTCATATATAATCTATTTCTGTTGTATTCTTTGGATTTCCTTGTACAAAGTGGAGAACATGTACTATTTTCCTCAATCTTCCTGGTAATGGAGAGAGACATGGAAAACATTGTCATGCCTGGTTCCAAGACAAGTGCCATCAACAGCATCTTGAGTTTTATAATTACGGAAGATTTTCAAGAGAACTCCAGGGACCTAACTATCAGGAAGTGATTAATCCACATATATTAAAAATCTAGTACTATTCAGGAAACTCTTTCTCTAGCTACTGAGGTAGCATAAAGGAGGGCAAAGTCTTAATTTAGATTATATATTATATATTATATATATATAATTTGGTAGACATCTACTCTATGTTACCTAGCATCTTGGAACTTACAACCACTGCTCCAAAAACTCATGAGTTTTCCTCTGATCCTAGACTATGTAGTTTTAGGTACCACTCAACAACTGACAAACAGAAATAAGTGAAAATTACCTTTTATAAATAGGGTCAACAAAAAACTAATAAATTATCATTAATGCAGTTTGAGAAGCTGGTTTAAATTTTGTGGAAGAAATTAAATAGTTACTACATCAGTATTCTTATTTGGCAAGTTTTTCCACCATCATTTCATGTCAGCAAAACTTAAGACCCATGCAGTTTTGCACAGCTGTGTCACATAACAGTGATCTTGTCTATTACTAATTTTTATAATGTGATCTTGGTCTTTTTAGGTGGTTTTTACAGAAAAAAAAGTCAAATAGAGTAAAGTAAAACACACTGTCTGCTGCTGGCAATTGGTTGCAAAGAATGTAAGCAAGTTATATTTTCAAAGGGTCATCCAACTTGGTTTTATACATATAGAATCACAGAATCATAGAATCACCAAGGTTGGAAAAGACCTATCAGATCACCAAGTCCAACCATCCGCCTGTCACCAGTACTTCTCTCTAAACCATGTCCCTGAACAATGTAAATGTTCCTTGAACACCTCCAGGGTTGGTGACTCCACCTCCTCTCTGGACAGCCCATTCCAGAACCTGACCATTCTTCTGGAGTTGTATACCCTAACATCTAAGCTGAATCTCCCCTAGCACAACTTAAAGCCATTCCCTCCTATCACTAGTCCTATCACTAGTTACACAAGAGAGGAGGCTGACCCCCAGCTCACCTCAACCTCCCTTCAGGTAGTTATAATGTCATGGTTTTATGATTTTTGTTATCGGTATTCCACATCATAACATCATGTAGTGCACTGGCAGTTAAAGAGTTAATGTTCTTAGTCTGTTGACTGCTGAATTTCCAGTACCTGGCTCTCAGAAGAGAAGAATAATTACATATCCCAGAGGACTATGTTTTCCTGTTTTCCACCCAGAGGGAAAAATAAAACTGTATGCAAGTCCCAGAGACTTCCTCTTTTGCTGATCATCTCAGCAGTGGAGGTTCCCTAGTTGTTCAGCTTTAGCATGAGGTCTTTGGTTTTCGGACACTCTCTCTCATTTTATTTGATTTACTAGCTTCAATTCCAATTACATTGCATTATACTGCATTATTTTGAATTCCAGTATCTTATTTAGTAAATTAGTTTTCCTCCTCAGACCGTTTCTGCTGTTTTGTTTTAAGGCCCATTTCACTACCCTCTCTCTTTTTCCCCCTTCCCCTTTCCTGGGGCATGGGTCCATGGGTCACTTGCCCCATTAGTCATGGAACCGAGACAAACCAGAATAGAGAACAATACAATCTCCCCTGAGCCTCCCCTTCTCCAGACTAAACAATCCCAGCTCCCTTAGCCACTCCTTATAAAGCCTGTGCTCCAGACCCCTCACCAGCTTACTTGTCCTTCTCTGAACATGCTCCAAGGCCTTGATATCTTTCTTGCAGTGAAGGGATGTCCCAGTCCAATTATTTGAGAAGATGATTTAATATATATACCCAGAGGAAGATTAAGGCAACAAACGAGGCCAATTGCTCTCCAATTATTTATTACAAATTCTAAGCTACTAAGGAATGTGGGGAAATGGGGAAGTGAGTAAAGGGAGAAGTCCAAGAGAATGATTTAGGAGGCAGGGATAGTCCCCACCAGGGATCCAGTGGTGTCTTGTTGGCCCATAGGGATGCAGCGAGTCAGTCAGTGATGTCTTGTTTACCTGCACAGCTGCAGTTCATTGGAGGGGTTACCTGTTCTTTCTAGTCACTCTCCGGGTTTTTATTCTCTTCATAGCATCCTTTTTGTTACCAGAGGCAGCAGCTGGTGTCCAGGAGCACTCTTGCCTACCCCAGTTACCAGGGGCATTATGTCCTGTTTCTCATGATGACGGTAGCTGTTGGTGTACCCATATTTTGTTTATTAAGAGGAACAGCATGTCCATTCTCTTATTGCTGTGCTCACAGTTATTAACCATTAACTACAAAAGCTTATTGAGCAGGTTATGCCTCGGATGGGTGCTGATGAACAAGCTTTGAGCCAGAAATTGTTCCAGCTCCTTAGGGGGTCAAAATTGAATAATTGAGGTGCGGCCTCACCAGTTCTCAGTACAATTACTTCCCTGCTCCTGCTGGCAACACTATTTCTGGTACAAGACAGGATGCCATTGGCCTTCTTGGCCACCTGGGAACACTGCTGGTTCATGTTCAGGAGAGCATCAACAAATACCCCCAGCCATCTTCTCTACACTGTCTTCCATCTACTCTGCCCCAATCCTGTAGTGTAGCCTGAGGTTGTTGTGGTCAAAGTGCAGGACCCGGCACCTGGTCTTGTTGAACCTCATCCCATTGGCTTCAGCCCAACTATCGAGCCTGTCCAGATCCCTCTGGAGGGCCTTGCTACTCACAGGCAGATCAACACTTCCAGCCACCTTAGTGTCATTTGCAAACTCATTGAGATACTGAAGAGTACAGGCCCCTGTACTGACCCCTGGGGAGCACCACTTGTGACTGGTCACCAGCTCCATTTAACTCCATTCACCACTGCCCTCTGGGCCCGGCCCTCCACCCAGTTCTTTCCCAACCAAGAGTGCACCTGTCTAAGCCACAGGCTGCCAGCTTCTCCAGAAGAATACCATGGGAGACAGTGTCTTAGGCTTTGCTGAAGTCAAGATAGACCACATCAACAATGAAGGTGAAGTACTTAAGTTTGTAGTTTATTAATGAAGAGACAAGAAAAAATTGTTCCGTCAAAAGAAATTATGAGTGCATGAGAATAATTCAACTCCATAAGCCTAAGGTGAGTACTGCCTGGTGGGAGCAGTTATGGAGGTAACTTAACTTTATTGAGATAATTTCTGACATAAAATTACTGCTATACACAAACAACAGATTCTATGATTAAGCTCCATAATACTGGAGCATTTTTAAATGGTAAAAGAAAGATTGCGAAAGAAAGTTTACAGAAGTAAACTCATAAATATGATCCTTAGAAAAGATTAAGTTCTGTGATTCTGTTACTGCACTTCCTCAGATCTATCGCGAGCATTAGAAAGACCTTTACTTCAAAATTTTGTTTCCTAATACAATTAATAATTAACATATAATTAATTTAATTAAGAATCAATTAATTTGATCATAATTCATATTAATTATTAAATAAAATTAATATTTATCATATTACTGTTACATGGACTATACAAAAGCTGTGTGTGATTAATAAAATAAAATTATTTTTAATTTCTAATGCAAACTCAAGATGTTTGATAAATACTGTTAGCTATATGAGCTTAAGGATGAGGGGATTGAGTGTACCCTCAGTAAGTCTGCGGATGACACCAAGTTGGGAGGATGTGTCGATCTGCCTGGGGGTAGGGAGGCGCTTCAGCGGGATCTGGATAGGCTGAACAGCTGGGCTGAGGTCAATGGGATGAGGTTCAATAAGGCCAAGTGCTGGGTCCTGCACTTTGGCCACAATAACCCCATGCAATGCTATAGGCTTGGGGCAGAATGGCTTGAAGACTGTATAGAGGAAAAGGACCTGGGGGTGTTGATTGATGCTCTGCTCAACATGAGCCGGCAGTGTGCCCAGATGGACAAGAAGGCCAATTGCATCCTGGACTGTATTAGGAATAGTGTGGCCAGCAGGAGCAGGGAGGTGATCATCCCCCTGTACTCAGCTCTGGTGCAGCTGCACCTCGAGTACTGTGTTCAGTTTTGGGCCCCTCACTACAAGAAAGACATTGAGGCCCTGGAGCGTGTTCAGAGAATGGCAACAAAACTGGTGAGGGGTCTGGAGCACAAGTCTTACGAGGAGCGGCTGAGGAAGCTGGGATTGTTTAGCCTGGAGAAAAGGAGGCTCAGAGGAGACCTCATTGCACTCTACCACTTCCTGAAGGGAGGCTGTGGTGAGGAGAGGGTTGGCCTCTTCTCCCAGGTAACTAATGACAGGACGAGAGGGAATGGCCACAAGTTGCGCCGGGGAAGATTTAGATTAGATTTGAGGAAAAATTTTTTCTCTGAGAGAGTGGTCAGGCACTGGAATGGCCTGCCTAGGGAGGTGGTTGAGGCACCGTCCCTAGCGCTGTTCAAGAAGCGTTTAGATGAGGTGCTAAAGGATTTAATTTAGTAGCTTGGTGGGTAGGGATGGTGGTGGGAGGATGGTTGGACTAGATGATCTTGTAGGTCCTTTCCAACCTAATGTATCTAAGAATCTATGAATCTATAAGGTATAAAGACAGGGAAGAAGTAATACAAAAAAAATAAAATTAAAGAAAATAGAGAAATAAGGCAATTCTAAAACAGGAATAAAAACTCAAATCAAGTTTTTAAATCTCATTTCTGAAAAATCAGTATCCCAGAAGCTTGTAAAAAAATCTTAGATGGATATGTTTTCATAGACATATATTCAGTGGAAGGTTAATGGTCTATTATATAAAAATTATGTTTTGGGCAAAGCAATCTATGATTAATTTTAACTTTATTTCTGGAAAGTCTTGATAAAACAGATGTCCGTGTATTTCTGTTAACTAATTGGTTTCTGAAGAAAGATAAGTCTCTATTCAACTACTACTCCATTAAAAATTACTTACTATTTCTAAAGACATTATAAAGCTTATGATTAAAAAAGAAAACTCAAAAGGATTGACACAAAATTCATACATTCTGGGATAGAGCTGGAGGAATGAAAACTTCATGTTGCTATGATATCTGAATTATAGTCTTAGGGTAAGATGGATATCAATGTCTATACATTTCTAGATGGTCTCAAGCATTTCTTGTCTTATTTTTCTTATTCTGAAGTTTGGAACGCAACTATTTTGTGTCAAGAGTCTAAACTGAAAAAACAAAATAGAGTTAAGGAATGGATGATTTCAAATATCAGAATCTGAAAGGCAGTATAGGAGCAAAATTCCAAGGATGGAAAAGTAGATAAAAAAATACTTGGAGCCAACAAAACCTCACATTACAGATCACAGATTATGTTGAAAATATAATAGAAGACTAAATCATGTCATAAGATAGGCATGATTGTCTTTGTACAAAAATCATCTTAAGAATGAAAACTGATTACTCACCTCAGAACACAAAAAACAGTTTATTTAAAACAATTATTCTATTTATTATAGAATGAAGGAGGAAAAGTGAAAAGTGTGCTGCCATAACTACAAACATCTTTTTTAAAGATGTTCTGTCTTTTTTTTTTTTAATTTGTCCAACATCACTGAATTTTACTTTAGTCTGAGTCTTCTTCTACTAAAAGAATACTGTCTGTGACAGATATCAAATCATTCTGTAATACTACAGCTCCTCATTTTTTTCTCTTATCACAATAGCAAAACGCTTTTGAAAAGTCTGCAAGTAGTATATTTTGAAGTTATTGGCATTTTCTTTTTTCTCAACCTGAACATATTCTGTACTTCCTAGACTCCTGATGTGAAGGAAGTTGGAGGGAGAAATGGCAATTAAGTCACACTGAAACCTGAAATAATTTGTCCAGTACAGTTTTCATTATTGTGAAACAGCTTGCTGCAACTCTGATTTGTTAGAAATGCAAGCTTATCTCTCAGAGTACTGAGATGATTTGTGTCAAGTATGTGCTTTGGAAGACTTCAGTAAAAGGTTATCAATTTTTTTTGAAGGTAGAATTTTAGATAGTGTCTTAAATGTAAAAAGGTTGTGAGAACTGGCATCAAATTGAATCTGACATATGTTTTATCTCTTACATTACTTGCTAATGTATTTCCAAACCAAGCAATGAAAAAATTTCTTAAAGGGGCCCTCACAGTTATAACTGGTTCCTATTGATAGATTTTCTATTTTTTTAATCCATTAAAAATTAAAATAAATTCAACTGATTTTGGAAAAATCAAATAAGTTCATAATTTCACAAATTGTTTACAGAAATCTTCCGTTGACTTTTCAATTTAATAACCATGTCACCTGATTAATATTTAAAGATTCTTCTTCAAAACTGTCATTACAAGTATTTGAAACAGTGTTAAGTCACATTATTCTTAGAAGTCTATGAGAAGTACTAATTTCTGAGTGCTGAGAATGAAAAACTGTATTCAGACAGGTGGTATCTAGATGACCCAATCTGTACTCCAGTAAACTTTCTTGCTGTACCCTAGATGGTATAATTACATAACTTAGGATTTAGCGTTGTTTTGGTGAGATCAGAATTTATTTCTCAAATTAGAAATTGAAGTCCAAGGTTGTAGACACACTCATGCTATGCTGAAGTCATTATGCATAAGATGAACAAGTTAGAAATAGTACTGAAAGATGTGGTAAGTAGAATCATTTATTAAAAATAACCTCACTCATTACGATGTATGCCAAGGAAATTAGAAATCTTGTTCCAGATCTCTCTTTAAATTTTCTTTTGGTTTTGTTAATACCAGTATCTGAAACTGAAACTGAACGTAATTATCTCACAGTATAATTTTATGTTTGTATTTGAGACACACAGGATCAAGCTCCCACCTGAGAAGAGCTTAAGATAACTGTTTTCTAACCAATTGCTTTTATTGAAGAGTATTGAAAATGTGAGCTATATGCACATCATTTCATGACAATCCACAACAGTACTTCTTTCTTGATAAGACAGAAAAGATGAAAGATAGGTTGAGTAAGGAAAGAAATAGCTTTGTGTAGAATATCATTGTTTTGGGAGGGAACCCACAACAATCATGAAATCTAACTCCTGCCTCCATACAAGACTATCTAAAAATTAAACCATTGTTCCAAATGCTTTCTCAACTCCAGCGAGCTTGATGTCATGGTCACTTCTCTGGTGATACAGTTCCTGTACCAAAACAGTGCTATTTACTTCAGTGAAAATGAAAAATGTTTATATTTCAGATGCTAAATAAATCAGAATGTGGTAATTTTATTTTGATACTGTTGGTATCATCTTGAAATAATATTTTAAGTAGCTAACAACATCGACCTTAGGTGCAAAACTGTGTAACAGCTTATTTCAATAAATATTACAAATGAAATGAAAATATTTTTAGTATGAACGTTTAAGTATAATGTAACATAAAAATCCCTTTTAAAACGCTTTTATCAGATCAGATTTGGGACAGCAGTGTGCCCTCATGGCCAAGAAGGCCAATGGCATTCTGGGGTACATTAAAAAGAGCGTGGACAGCAGGTCAAGGGAGGTGATCCTCCCCCTCTACTCTGCCCTGGTGAGGCCTCATCTGGGGTACTGTGTCCAGTGCTGGGCTCCCCAGTATAAAAAAGACAGGGGTCTCTTGGAAAGAATCCAGCAGAGGGCCACAAAGATGGTGAAGGGCCTGGAGGATCTCCCCTATGAAGAAAGGCTAAGTGAACTGGGTCTATTTAGCTTTGAGAAAAGAAGACTGAGAGGGGACCTGATCAAGGTTTAGAAATATCTGAGGTGTAGGGGACAAAGTGGCGAGGCCAGACTCTTTTCAGCAATGTGTGGAGACAGGACAAGGGGAAATGGACAGAAACTACAGCATAGGAAGTTCTGCAGGAATGTGTGCAAATACTTCTTCACAGTGAGGGTGACTGAGCACTGGAACAGGCTGCCCAGAGGGGTTGTGGAGTCTCCTTCTCTGGAGATATTCAAGACCTTCCTGGACGCCTACCTGTGCAACCTGATTTAGGGAGCCTTCTTTGGCAAGGGGGTTGGACTTGATGATCTCTAGAGGTCTCTTCCAATCCCTATGATTCTATGATTTTGTGATTCTGTGATTCCCTCATTTTGAAGAGGAAATTATTATGTTTTGCTGAAACAGCCTGCAAAAACTGAGTTCAAACGTATCTGTATAATCTTTAAAAAATTTGAAGGGTGTCATACATATCCTAGAGGAAAACCCATTACTTGGTGATCTGATGTGAACCAAATTATTTTATTTCATATTTTATAAGTGAAAAGTAATTTTATAGCTGAATAATCAGTTTTAAAGAGCAAGAGATAGGAATGCTTTCCATATTCTACATGTTTTAGCAAAATTTTGTTTAATTAAAGCATGTATTTGTATGAATGGTATTTACAAAACAAAAATTAAATGTATGCACATTTATGTTTTGGTTTAACCTGGCAGGCAGCTATGCACCATGTAGCCATTCACTCACTCCCCACAAAATGGGATAGGGAAGCGAATCAGAAAAAAGGTAAAACTCGTTGGTTGAGATAAAGACAACTTAATAAGATGTAAAAGGAAGGGGAAGTAGTAGTAATAATAATATTTTAAATAAAAAAAAAAGTTTCATGTAAATGACAGCATGCAGAGTTGTGTCAGAAAGACTCAAACTGGAGATTATGAAAAAAATATTTACTGTGAGGGTGATCAAACAATGCATGTAAATAACAGAACCCTGTCCTTTGCAATACTGACTTCTCCATCTACCAACCTGTAATCTGAAAACTTGCTAAGAGTGCACTTATTACCCAGTTTGTTAGTCAAAACTTTAGACAAACTGAGGTCCAGTACTGGTCCCCAAGGGACTACACTGGTTATAGTTCTTACTAGTTATTAGAGCAAAGCTGGACTTTCCATCACCAATCACAGAAACCTAGCAAATATTCAACTCAATTTATTTCCCAGGTCTCAGTCCCTTTTCCACCAACTTACTGATAAGTAGAAAGTAGAAGACTGTGAAAGACTGTGCCAAAGGCCTTGATAAAAATTATCGTATGGTAAAAATTATTATAGAAAACAATGAGGTTGGTCACATATTAGCTTTGATAAACTATTGATGGCTGCTCCCAGTCATTGTTTTATCATATTTATTTATTAATTTTAAAGTCTTCTATAAGGATTCCCTTCATAATCCTCCCTGTGAGACTGTGAGAGCCTACAGGTCTGTAATTCTCTGTCTCCTCCTTGAAAATATGTGTTACTCCTGCTTTTTTTTCCAGCCATTGGAGATCTCCCCTTATTATTTGGACCATTCAAAAATCCCAGAGTCACTTTAAAATGACATTTGCCAGCTCCTTTAATACTTTCAGGTGCTTTTCTGTCTAATCATATGAACTCGAGCATGTTCAGGTTGTTCAGGTTATCACCAATTCTTCTCGTGCTGTGAGTACTGCTTTATACCGACAGACTTGGTTAGGTAGCTGAGCAAAAAAATTGAATGCCTGAGGGAAACATGTGGAAGTGAAAACCAAGGCAAAAAAAAGTAACTGAATCTTTTCTGCGCTGCTTGACAATAGGTCTTATAAGCAAAGTAGCTTCTAATTCTTAAAACTGAAACTAAATACATCCAAACTAGAAGTAAACTGTACATTCTTTGCAGCTGCAAAGAAACATGGTACTAGCATGTGTCATGGTTTTATGATTTTTATTGTATTGTTGATATTCCACATCATAACATTTTTAGCAATCCATTGTACCTTTCAATTTTACCAGAAGCTGGTGCATGATAGGGGATATGATAAATCCACTCAATGCCATGATCTTTAGCCCAAGTATTTACAAGAGAATTTTTAAAATGAGTTCCATTATCAGACTCAATTCTTTCTGGAGTACCATGTCGCCACAGGACTAGGGGGGCTTGTCAGGGAGAATTTTTAAAAATAGAGATAAAGAACTTGTGCAGAGCCATGTCAAAAGTCTTGAAGAATTCAACTTCCCTTCCTTTGTCTCCTGATACCATCATTCCAACTTAGAAGGCCTCCAGTTGATTGCTCTTAGTGAAGCCATCTCGGCTATCATGGATCATCTCACATATGCCTTAATGTAACTTCCAGGAAGATCTGTTCCATGATCTTCCCATGCACATATACTAGAAAGAAGTGGAACACAAAAAAGTCCCTGCACCTGGAAATTAATTTGTTGTTCTTGTTGTTTAAATTTTCTATCTTTGCCTGTCAAATATTTAATGTGTTAAAAGATGTAAAGTTTCAAATAGTATTTCTGAACCTAAAACATTTTAGAATTTGAAATACAGTATATATTTTTACTTAGTCAGAAAAGCAGATAGCTCTGGCATCTCTCAAAGACTTTACTACTGCTGAGTAACTGATTATAGAAACATAGGCATTTTTAGGATATGTAATATATAGCTACAGTACAGCTGATTTTTAGAAGTGTCTATAAGATAATAAATGATGAAAAAAATCCATACATACACCATTGAAGATTTTTATGAAAGTATGCTTCAGATCTTTTCCCCCAAATGACCAGCTTTTTGAGTTTGACATTTTCTGGTAAAAAATGAACGTTTTGATCTTTGAACATTCATTTTAAACTGTGTAAACTTTCCACTTTATTATCACTGTTCCATATAGATTGTAGCAATAAATGTCAGCTTAAGAGAGTAACGCATGAAAAGAAGGCAAAGAAGCTACAAATCATGTACTTAATTTCTCATGTTCTTACATCAATGTTTTCCCCCCATTTATCAAATATTTCTATTTGCTTTCAGAAAGCTTCCACATTTTTTGTGTAATTTCAACTTTTTTTGTTTTAGGGTTTATATTCACTAGTGGCTGTTGAAAACAAAAAGGAAAAGAAAAAAAAGTTAAAAAGGTGTTAAGATCAGAAATTTCCATTTAAGGCAAAGCATAGAACCTGCAAAAATAATACAGTCTATCCTAGTGGACTACTATAGAAACTTGTCTCTTTAACTATAAAAATAGCCTGATGCAGTTAGTTCAGATTTGAATATCTCACTCCTTAAAAAGTAAATTTGAATAGAGAAGCGCTGTCTTCAGTTTCTAACAAGAGACAAAAATAAAAGGCAAAGATAATTTCAAAGTTTTAAAAAAACAATTAAATGTTCTGTCTCATTATTTTCCTTAATTTCCAAAGAATTTTTTTCAGTACTCATATAGTATTCATATCTCTCTTTATGCTTACACTTTATTCAGTTATTTCAACAAATTCTACTTTTAATTTTCTCAAGTTTCTTGAGTCCATTAAATCTGAAAAATAACTTCCAAGAATCTCAAATATATTCTTAGCTTTGCATATTGCTGTGTTGTCCAAAAACATGTTCGTGTTTCCAAAGCATATGGGAAAATGGGCATGAGAGTGCATGTCTTGCTCTTAACTCTTTGTATGTGCTTCTGCCATTAGAGCTTGAGAAATGGTCATTTTCCATAGGTTGCTCATGACATTGTTCTGTGCCAAATTTCCAACTGAGATAAACGGGTTTATGCTGATATATTAACTCAATGGTGGAGATCAAAGAGTTGTAGTAAATAAGGATACACTTAGTAGACATTCAGACACTAGTGGTATTCCCCAGTTTTAGGGCTAGCCCAATTAAAGGGTTTTTTTGCTAACAGTCTGGATCATGATATGGATATATTCAGTGCATCCTTAACAAGGCTGCAGATGATTCTACACTGGAAGGTGCTATCAACGTTTTGAAAGGATGAGGATTCTTTCAGAGAGATCTAGACAGATTGGAGCCCTAGGTGATTAGAAACAGCATGCAGTTCAACAAATGAGAATGCTGAGTTCTGCACTTGAATCAAAGTAATGCCAGACACAAGTACAGAGTGGCAGGAGAGCGGATCAGCAGAAAGGGATTTGGAGATGCTGGCTGACAGTAGGTTCAACATGGTCTAGTAGTGTGGAGTTAAGGATCCTTGAAAGTCTCTTCTAACTGAACTACTCTATTCTTATTGATAAGTTAACAGTCAGGACATTTCACATTAAAATTAGGAATCATAAAATGCCTGATCACTGTTACATCCAGTTTCATCATCCTCCACTGGGAAAAGCAGTAATGGGTAATGATATTTTAGCCCTACCAGGCGGGACAATTCCCTGGTGATGTCCTTCAACTAAGATCCGTGGCAGCAGATTTCTTTAAAAAGTCTGCAAATATTCACATACTGGGCATTAATTTCTCTACAGTTTTGTCACCTGCAACTAAAACCAGTCTCTTCTTTGAGGATCTAGCTTTGTTACTGGGGGAAGTGATTTTTGTTGGGAGAAGGATTCTTGTTTCTGCACTTCACTTTTCTACTCCAATTATTCTGTGCATTTCAGTTTGTACTAGAGAAAAAATCAAGGCTGTTGAAGTTACAGAGTAAATATTATCTAAATTTGTGATAAGCATTATCCAGTAATACTTACACACAGATCTTAACATAAAATCAGAGTGCAATTTCTGAAACTGATCAAAGCATCCTCCAGTCAGATCTAATATTATCATAATGCAGAACAATCTACAGAAGAACAGATGTTCCTAGAAAAACTTTGCAATTACTCTGAAATTGTTATGAGGCAATCGCCTGCTGCACTGGAGAAGATCCCACAGTCAATAGCCTAGAGACTGATCCTTCATTGATGCCATTACTTGCAGCAGGAAGTGAAAGCCTAATGAGCCATGTTTACTTGTCTTTTAAGTATAAATGCCCATCAAATTCAGTAGTTTATTTTCACATCATAGATACCAAACTAGAACTTGGTGAAAAATGTTTTAGACAATTAAGAATATGGTATTTGTTTTAACTCTATGTTTAATTTACTGTCAGGAAAAAAAAAGAGTCAAAATCTTCATATATGTCTACATACGTAATCAGTGTTTATCAAATAGCTGCTGCTACCAGAATCATCTGACTTGGTTTATTTCCTCTTCCATTCCATTTTGAAGCACTTTGAAAGTAAACTGTTGTTGCAGACATATTTATTTTGCCAGTGGTACCACTGTGGTCTGTTTCAATGCAGACAAAAAGATATACTGGCAAACTGCAAAGTCTAGCATACGGTTGATATGTAGAGTTCAGTTGACACATTCATTATTTAAAGGTTCTGAAATGATTATGCTAACTTCCCATCTACTTCACTGCTCATACTTATTTATTCCAGTAGAACAGAAAAACCGAACTGCTGATATCTCTAGAGCAGATATAACTTACTCAGTACCATGTCAGCAGAATATATGCAAAAACAAAAAATACAGAATACTGAAAAATAAATAAATAAATAAATAAAATTTGAAAGCACTCTGTGACCTATAGAGGTACTGAAAGTACTTTTGTGTGTTTACATTCAGTGTAGCTTTTTCTGGAGAAGGATATGTTTTAAAATTATTTTAGTTTCTTTCTCAAATGTGGACTTTATATTATGAAAGCACTCTTTTTTTACCTCAAATATATTTTCTTAACTGTTCCTTACATATGAGATGAGATAAAAAACTGAATAGCTTTTGAAAAGTAGGAAAGCATGAATATATACATATACATACATATATATATATATACACACATATATATATAACTATCACATAGCCCTTGTTGGACAGTGTTGTTAAGATCCTCAGGAAACTGATGAATCTCCCCAGTCAGTAAATACATTAGAGTATGAAAAGATTTTTAACAATCTATACTTTTATACAAAGACTCATGATCTTTATCATTTGTATGAATCTGAGTATCATAGAGAAGAAACAAATTCATTGAAGATGTAGATGACAACACAATTTTAATAGTAGTTAATAGCACTTTATTAGAGATTTAGTCAATTAAACAATTTATTACTATTTATTAGTAGAATTGGGAATGTTTCACTTCCACTCAAAGAGACCAGAAAAGAATCATTTGGATCATCATTTACATAATTTTGGAAATATTTGTAGTCAAGAAACATGATTTAAGTGTGAAATAAGTAGAAAACATGTAATTAAATGAGAGGAATTGAGATTTTTTTAATATAGGACAGGAGATTTTCTATTTTAGTCTGGTAAAACAAAATCTGAATTGGATGTGACAGCACCCTATAAATATTTTAGTGACACAAACACCAAGAAATGCAGGCAAAGAAATGTATAGAATAAAGAAGAAATCAGAATTATGAAGAAAAAAATATGAACCATTCTTGAATAAATTTAGAAAATATTTAAAAAAATATATTCTCAGAGGCAAAAACACAAGAAAATATAATACTTACCTCTGATACTAAAATATTAAAAGGAAACCGGAAAGGTGATGGAACAGCTTGTGCTGGATGCCATCTCCAGGCAACAGGAGTGAAAGTGAAAAAGGTTATCAAGAGTAGTCAGGAGGAGTTCAGCAGGGGAAGGTCATGCTTGACCAACCTGGTAGCCTTCTATGATGTGATCAATGGCTGGGTGGATGGGGGAAAAGCAGTGGAGGTAGTCTACCTTGATTTCAGCAAGGCATTTGATACTGTCTCCCATGACATCCTTATAACAAAGCTACAGAAGTGTGGAATAGACAAGTGGACAGTGAGGTGGGCTGAGAACTGGCTGAGTGGCTGAGCTCAGAGAGTTGTGATCAGTAGCACAGAGTCCGGTTGGAGGTCTGCAGTTAGTGGTATTCCTCAGGGGTTGGTGCTGGGTCTGGTCCTGTTCAACATCTTCATCAATGACCTTGATGAGGGGATAGAGTCCACTCTCATCAAGTTTGCTGATGATACAAAGCTGGGAGGAATGGCACACCTGAAGGCTGTGCTATCATTCAATAAGACCTGAACAGACTGTAGAGTCTGTTCAGGCAGGGAGGAACCTGATAAGGTTTAACAAGAGCAAGTGTAAAGTCTTGCACTTAGGAAGGAATAACTGCATGCACCAGTACAGGATGGGGGATGACCTGTTTGAGAGGAGTTCTGAAGAGAAAGACCTGACTGTCCTGGTGGAAAACAGGTAGGCCATGATCCAGAAATGCGCCCTGGTGGCCAAGAAGACCAATGGCATCCCAGAGTACTTTAAAATGAGCATGACCAGCAGGTCAAGAGAGGTGATTCTCCCCCTCTATTCTGCTCTTCTGAGGTCTCAGGTGAGTATTGTGTTCAGTTCTGGGATCCCTGGTACAAAAAAAAGACAAGGATTTCCTGGAAAGAGTCCAGTGGAAGGTCACAAAGTTTACAAAGTACATGGAGCACCTCTCGTACGAGGAAAGGCTGAGTGACCTGGGTCTGTTCAGCCTTGAGAAAAAAGGACTGAGTGGGGATTCATGTCTATAAATATCTAAGGTACGGGAGGCAAAGGGACAAAGACAGACTTGTTAGAGTTGGGGTACTATGGTTAGGTTGAGGTTGAACTTGATGGTCTTGAAGGTCTTTTCCAATCTAAGCAATTCTATGATAGGAAGTTCTGCACGAATGTGCGTAAGATCTTCTTCACAACAAGGGTGACAGAGCACTGGAACAGGATGTCCAGAAAGGTTGTGGAGTCTCCTTCTCTGGAGATTTCCAAGACCCTCCCAGATGCCTACCTGTGCAAACTGATCTAGGGAGCTGCTTTGGCAGGGGGGTTGAACTAGATGATCTCTAGATGTCTCTTCCAAACCCTATAATTCTGTGACTCCATGATTCTGTGATTAAGCTCCATAATACTGGAAAATTTTTAAATGATAAAAGAAAGATATTGAAATAGAAAGTTTACAATAGTAGACTCAAGGATACAAGAAGTTAAGATTCACAGAATTAAAAAAATAAATAAATATAAAACCTTATCTGCTAGGGAAATGAGTTGTAAATGCCAAAACTTGTGAGAAAATCCTGTTATTATTAAATCATGTCCCCCATCACTAGAACTAACTTTGATCTTATTTGTTAGATACGTTCAATATTGAGTAAAAGTGCTGAGTAAAGTAAAGTGGGATGTCTGTTACCTGTCAGGATGTGTAACTAGGAACATGTCTTTTAGAATTATTTAAAATTATATTTTTCACATGACCAGAGAAGTACCTTATCTGCAGATGCAGAACACTCTTTGAGAACATTTACTATATTTCCCAAAGCCAAGATATGATACAGATAGGAAAACACAAGATCTAAAACTGGAAAAGAAAAAAAAGTACTGTAAAAAGTATCAGTTATCTTTCTGTCCTTAATAATCTTTTCACTGAAGCTATTTAGAACAATCTGAAAAAAACAGTCAGTTTTGAATTCTATGAGATGTCTGTCAAAAAATGAATAGAATTTACTTGAAATGGTGAAATGTATTTTAATTTCTTTAGAAAAGTTTGTATTTATTTAAACATCACTAATGATCCATTTTCCATGTATTATTTTCTGTAGTAAGGAAATATTAAGTTCTACAATATTTTTTTCTTTTTATCAACATGTATACGTCACTTGTGTCTTTCTATTAAGAAAATTTACAAATAATCTTACTATCCATGTCAGAATGGATGGACCCTGTGTGCTTAGTGCATTTGCATTAGTAAACCACTATTAGAGCTTTCATTGGTGATACATCAGTTTAAGACCACCTTTTGTTAGCTAATTTATTTTCCAAATGAATGCCAAGTGGTGCATGATGTTTGGCATCTTCATTTCATGTTTGATTTGGCAACGTCCTTTGAATTTTACCTGGCCTGGTAGAGCTTGATACCCGTTATCTCTTCCAAAATAGTTATCCTATTAGTTCCGTTTCATCAAAAAGCAAAAATAACTCAATAAAGTTTTTTCAGTAAAGGAAAAAAAAAAAAAACAAAACCAAAAAACGATTATGAGGCTGATGTCATTTTTGATGAAAGAACAGACATTTTATTCTTATATGAGAAACTCTATGATCTGCTACTACCCGGTATTGCTTGGGATCCAAACTTACAGAAAGAAATAAAGACTGTATAGATATTTTTTACACTAGGAGGGAAATAGAGAACATCCCATACTCATGAGTATGTATGTGTGTCGGTTTAAATGAATAATTTTTGCTGTTGACTTCACAGGATCATAGAATCACCAAGATTGGAAAATACCTCCAAGATTATCTAGCCCAATTGCTCATCTACCATCATTATTTCGTCACTACTCTGCTGTACTTCTAGACCTGCAGCTGCAGCCATGCCAGCTGCAAAGCAGCACACGTTGGCAACCAGGAGAAAAGCCATCTTTTGAATAGCTACTGCTTCAACTGGGTAATGGCCAGCAGCAGATCTAAACTAAAAGCAATATATTGTTTTTGGCATGGTAGTAAGTCTCCGCTGACAAACAAATATTTTTTTATACATTTCTTATTAATTTATTATTATTTATTAAAATATGTAACTGTAGTAAGGAAAGAAACTGTTGAGATGTAATCATTAGATAGTTAGAACAAATACTAAGTGCATATCAACATCAAATTGGCATTATCGAGCTTACTCTCTCTGAGAATAATTTTGGGGAGAACACATCATTTCTCTTTGAAAAATAGTAAAAGATTAGCTTTCCATAAGTCAGAAAAATTGAAAATAACTTTTACATAACAGGATAAGAATTTTCTAAGGCTATTCTTAGCTAGTGTTATCTGTTTAAATAAATGAATATTAGACGATTCACAAAATGTACTAAAATAACAATTAAAGCACATAGAGAAAAGCTAGTGTTATTTCTGATGTGGTTTCTCGGCAATTGATGTATCAGAAAGAATTCTTCAGATTCTCTTCCATATTAAAATCAGCATCAAAGAATAAGTATTGTATAACATTAAGTTGTCTTAAAAACTGATTTCCTGGGTGGGGGGAAGCACGACAAAAACAACAACAAAAAGTGAAATGAAACAAAAGAAGGGAAGGGAAGGGAAGGGAAGGGAAGGGAAGGGAAGGGAAGGGAAGGGAAGGGAAGGGAAGGGAAGGGAAGGGAAGGGAAGGGAAGGGAAGGGAAGGGAAGGGAAGGGAAGGGAAGGGAAGGGAAGGGAAGGGAAGGGAAGGGAAGGGAAGGGAAGGGAAGGGAAGGGAAGGGAAGGGAAGGGAAGGGAAGGGAAGGGAAGGGAAGGGAAGGGAAGGGAAGGGAAGGGAAGGGAAAAAAAACTTTTATTATTCTTTTTTTCTGTAGATGTCTTTGTTCAAGACAGGAGTACTTCCCACATGGTAACAAGTTATTTTCTTAATTTTCTCTTGAAACCAAGTAGTATTATCAACATTTATAGGGAAATTACTTTGGAAAAAATATGAGAAACAGTTTTCCATTGAATGCACTGAATTGCTGAATGCAAAGTGCTGCCTGCTTTCACATTCTGTCACAAACAAAGCAGCATCCCACAGATAAAATTCCATCTTTACTTTCTTCTGAAGACTTACATGCACTAAATGAAGAATAACAACCCATGATAAAGATGAGAATCTTGTAGAAGTTGATATTATTATGTGAGAAACAAGCCTTAATTTCCTTCAATGCAATTATTCAGCACATGAACCAAAAAGCAGTGCTTGCAGTAATAAACTCATTTCTTCCTTTTTTTTTTTTTTTTTTTTTTTTTCCTGCTACTGAACAATGCATAAATATTCTGGAGCTATAGATTGTTTGTGAACACACAACAGTTCAGTGTCTTCCTATAATGGTATTAGAAACCATAAATAAAGGAAAATATGTAAATGATTTCCAAGAAATATGTAGTCCTTTCATAAGTAGTTAGTTCAGTCATTCAGAATAAATCCTAAGATTTTGGAAGCAAGATTATATCACACACATCACTTCCAGTAAAAAAATATTTTTACTTTCTGCAGTCAGACTAAGTATAAGCATCTACTGGAATTCTGGAATTCATTTAAGTAATTATGAATGTTTGTTCTTATGCCTAGATTTTTCTGAATTCTATACAAGGACTCAGTTCTACTCGTATTTGCTTTATTTGCTGCTACGTAACACACTGAAGAATTTTATTTTTCTTATTTATCCTTACAAGCAGGCACTAACACGAACTAAATATAGATTTAATTGAAAATGCTTGCGTTGCTCATTGGCTACAGATGAACCCAAAAGAAATGAGTTTCACCGTTAATACTAAGAAAACAGAATTATGCAGCTGTTCTTATTTTTTAACAAGGAATATTCCTGATTCTCTGTTTCTGTCAATATGAGTAAATTCTTATTATTTATTTTGACTAAACAGTCATTTCATTTATCCATTACTAACGTGAAGTTGTTTTCTAATAGATATATTTGTACTTATGTACAGAATTTTCACATTCAACAATTTATTATTGTTCCAAGAAAAAAAAATCCCAGAAATATCCATACTTTTTTTTGTACAATTTCTGCATGCAAATGTGTACGTATAATTAAGAGATTATTCATTTCCATGAATATATTTTATAAAAAACTTATCTCAAAAATATAAGAAGAAAGTTACACACTGGCACTAGTAACAAAAGTTAGTGGTATATAAACTAATCATAGTTTCCTAATGTTTTTGTTCTCCATTTTCATTTTTCACCTCTGGACATCAAGGAGTTATCGTTTTCTTCAATTTAGTACTCAGTAAATCAAATATTACTGTTTAAAAGACAAAAAGAGGTAATAAGGTGTACAGGTGCTGTCTTCACTGAGTAGAAAACTGTCTGCTGGATGACAAAACCCAGAGAGATATGGTGAGTGGAGTTAAATCTAGCTAGTGTCTGGTCCCCAGTTGTGCTCCTCAGGGGTCAGTATTGAGGCTCATCCTGTTTAATATCTTTATTTGTGATCTTGAGGACAAGATTAAGTACACCCTCAGTACATTCACAGATAACATCTAGTTGGGAGGAAATGCTGATCTGTTTGATGGTAGGAAGACTCTACAGAGGGATCTCTATAGTCTGGGTCAGTAGGCTGAAGTCAATTGTAAGAGGTTCAACAAAACAACTAGCCAGGTTCTGCACTTCAGTCACAACAACATCCATGCAATTCTACAGGTTTGGTGCAGAGTGGCTGGAAAGCTGTGCAGTGGGAATGGATCTGGGTTGTTTTCAACAGTTGTCTCAACATGAGCCAGGGTGAGCCCAAGTAGTCAAGAAGGCCAATGGCAACCTGGCTCATATCAGAAAAAGTGCAGCCAGCAGAACTACAGAAATGATAGCCTTCCCTGTACTTGGCACTGGTGAGACTTCATACTCAGTGTGTTCAATTCTGGGCGCCTCACTATAGGAAAGACATTGAGTCCTTGGAGCTTGTCCAAATCAGGGCAACAAAGCCAGTGAAGTCTGGAACACAAGTCTTATGAGGAGTAGTTCAGGGAACTGGGATTGATTAGTCACGAGAAGAGGCTCAGGGGAGAACTTATCCCACTTTATCTGAAAAGTGGCTGTAATAATATGGGGGTTGGTCCCTTCTCCCAGGTTATAATGACAAAATAAGAGGTAATAGCCTCAAATTGTGCCAGGGGAGATTCAGATTGGATACTAAGAAAAATTATTCTCTGGAAGAGTGGTAATGCATTGGAATGAGCTGCTCAGAGAGGTGGTGGAGTCACCTTCCCAAGAGCTGTTCAAGAAACATGTAGATGTGGCCCTGATAGCATGCTCCTCAGTGGCAATGCATTGACAGTTAAACAGGCAGATTTTAGAGGTCTTTTGCAACGTCAATGATTCTGTGATTCTAACAACTTTATTATATTTGTGGAAAATGCTTAATTATATGTCTGTAAACATTGACTTGTATCATTACCTTTATTTATCACACTTTCAATGGAAATACTACATTGTGTAGTGAATTTAGCTAATATATACTGATATTCAGTAAATATTACTGTAGTTTTTATTTGATATAAATTCTTCTACACAGATCTTTTTAAAAAATTTCATTTTATTTTGTAAAGATATATTATTTTAACAGCTTCTCCACACGGCTGAGTTGTCTTTATGTTCTACATGAGTCTAATGAAGTGAAAGCATTTTGTTCTCATCAGTCAAAATAACCTTTGCCATTTTATTTAAAACTTGGCTTTTAAAACACAGACAGGATACCAGACAACATTTATAAAGCATGTCTGGAAGCAATATATTTGTTCTCCTTAACTGAAATCCATTCACCTTGAAAGTATAAGCTCATGAAGGATAAATGACCCAAAAGATAAGATCATTCTTATTAGGAAAGAAAGTAACTAGACTGACAGAGATATAAATTACAATGAAAGCATACTTTTGTCATAACTTATTCAGACAAATGTATAAACATAATGATATATCTCCTTTGTGTATGTATATATACACTTACTAGCAATCAACTTACATTTTCTGATCATTTAGTTGTTTACATTTAATTATTTTGTTTATTCCTTACTACACACTGAATTCTAAATTTTACTATAAACAGTTTACACTGAAATTAAAAGGGAGTTATGTGTATAAATTTGAGATTTTTTTTTTTTGCTATTTTTTCTTAGTTGCATCATAGTTGTGTTGTAAAGGACAGCTTTTCTTATTCTGGTGAGTTTCCCATACGTTCCGGGAAAGACATGTGGGTAAACTGTCTCTCCTCTCTGTCATCTATGTATATATTGAGTATCTGTTCACACAACTTCGCAATCTTGGCTTCATCCCCTTTAATCGTTTAGTAAAGCAACAATAAAAAGTAGAAACTTGTAGTATAGCTTCTGAGATCTCAGATCAACAATATGGAAAAATTGGAGAAAAAAAGGTATTTGGAAACTAAGACACACCAAGACAATGTGTGCTGATAACATACGAAACAGTGGTTACATGTCAGCAAAATGGTAATTGTAAGAAAACCATCACTTATTTTCCAAAGCTGCCAACTTGATTTTACTCAGCTAAATCTACATCCTCTTCTGATAAGCATTTTCTATGTTACCATTTCATGAAATAATCAGCAGAAAGCCATATTTTGTAAATAAAGGTTTTAGCTATAAATGAATTACCATAGAGCTGTATATGTTATTGTGGAGCTTCCTGTCTTTCTTCCTTGATTGATAAAGCATTCCTAATGAGTTACTAGTGTCTTCTCCAATTCATACAAACCACTCAAGAAAACTTCATATCCTTAATGAATACAGCATGCTTTAAAAGTTTTTTTGAATCTCATAGATACAAGGAATAAAGTTTGCTTTGCAAATCAGTGGCCCAAAACCTGAGAACATCAACTAATCTGTTTAACAGAATAAAGACATACTGGATTATTGGAAGACATGATTATGTGAGCCTAGGCTATGGCCTAGGGCCTACATGCTGTGGTGCATGTAATACTGACTCTGGTCAGTCATAGTCCTTGAGAAAGTTAGCAAGAAAAGAGAGATAAGCAGAAAAAAGAGCTGTATTAGCAGAAAAAGCAAAAAGTTACAATTTAGAGTGAGTTAAGAAACTACTTTCTGCCAATGAATCAGAGTAGAAACTTAGATGTGTGACTGCCTCATGCTAACCCCATATTAACCAATAAATTATGGGGGCATTATGTGGGATTCATGCCTGCAACCAATCTGAAGTATACTTTGTATTATTTAAGAGTTGTATTTCTTCCAATAAACTGCCTCTGCTATAACTTTCGTGAAGTGTCAGAGTCCGTTCCTTCATTCCTGATATAACAGAAGAAAAACATGAGTCTGATTCTCACCTGGTAGAGAATACACCCTAGTACTGATTTAGAGTTCTGACAGTACTGAAAAGGTGATATCTAGAATTTCTAGATTTAGTGTCAGGCCTCTGAATAAGGCAGGAGAAAGAAGAAACAAAATGCTATACTTTCAGTCCTGCTTTAGATCTGAAAAAAACAAGGTTCTTTTTTATTTATATCTGATCTCAGTAAGTCCATGTGCTGCCATCTCTATAAGGCAAGAAAAAAATGCTGGAGCAAGTCTGTGGTCATCTGTATGATGTTCTAACAGATTCTGTGATTCTGTGAAACAAGACAGGCACAGTTTCCACGCACAGAATCATAGAATCATAGGGGTAGGATGGGACCTCAAGAGATCATCGAGTCCAACTCCCTGCCAAAGAAGGCTCCCTAAATCAGGTCAAACAAGTAGGCGTCCAGGAAGGTCTTGAATATCTCCAGAGGAGACTCCACAACCCCTCTGGGCAGCCTGTTCCAGTGTTCAGTCACCCTCACTGTGAAGAAGTATTTGCACACATTCCTGCAGAACTTCCTATGCTGTAGTTTCTGTCCATTTCCCCTTGTCCTGTCTCCACACACTGCTGAAAAGAGACTAGCCTCGCCACTTTGTCCCCCACACCTCAGATATTTCTAAACCTTGATCAAGTCCCCTCTCAGTTTTCTTTTCTCAAGGCTAAATAGACCCAGTTCACTTAGCCTTTCTTCATAGGGGAGATCCTCCAGGCTCTCCACCATCTTTGTGGCCCTCTGCTGGACTCCTTCAAGAGATCCCTGTCTTTTTTATACTGGGGAGCCCAGCATTGGACACAGTACTCCAGATGAGGCCTCACCAGGGCAGAGTAGAAGGGGGAGGATCACCTCCCTTGACCTGCTGGCCATGCTCTTTTTAATGCATCCCAGAATGCCATTGGCCCTCTTGGCCATGCAGGCACACTACTAGCTCATGGTCAACCCATCATCCACTAGGACACCCAGGTACCTCTCTACAGAGCTCCCCTCCAGCAGGTCATCCCCTAGCCTGTACTGGTGCATGCGGTTATTCCTCCCTAGGTGCAAGACTCTACACTTGCTTTTGTTAAATTTCATCCGGTTTCTGACTGCCTTAGATATTGCTGAATGAGAGAAGTGGCCAATACTGTATCTTTATACTGACTCATGGATGGTGGCAAATGCTTTATGGGGGTGGTTACAGCAATGGGAACAAAATGGCTGGCAGCAGAGAGTAAGCCTATTTGTGCTGCTGAACTGTGGAAAGACATTGCTGCCCGAATAAAGAATATGGTTGTAAAGGTGCGCCATGTAGATGCTCATGTTCCTAAGAGCTGCGAAAGTGAAGAACAACAGAATAACCATCAGGTAGATCAAGCTGCCAAAGTTAAGGTGGCTCAAGTAGACTTGGACTGGCAAGACAAGGGTGAATTATTTTTAGCTCGATGGGCCCATGAGACCTCAGGCCATCAAGGAAGAGATGCATCATATAAGTGGGCTAGAGACCGAGGGGTGAACTTAACTATGGACACTATTGCACAGGATTATATCACCTTGCCACAATCTCGCAATGGTAAGCGTTATGTGCTCACCATGGTGGAAGCAACCACTGGGTGGCTTGAAACATATGCAGTATCCCATGCTACTGCCTGAAGCACCATCTTAGATCTCGAGAAACAAGTCCTATGGCGACACAGCACTTCAGAGAGAATTGAGTCAGATAATGGGACTCATTTCAAAAATTCTTGGGCCAAAGATCATGGCGTTGAATGGATTTATCATATCCCCTATCACACACCAGCTTCTGGTAAAATTGAAAGATAAAATGGGTTGTTAAAAACCATGTTGAAAGCAATGGGTGGCAGAGCATTTAAGCACTGGGAGAAGCATTTGGCAGAAGCCACCTGGTTGGTCAACACTCAAGGATCCATCAATTGTGATGGTCCTGCTCAGTCCAGCTCTCTACCTACTGTAGAGGGAGATAAGGTCCTTGTAGTACATGTAAAGAACATGTTGGGAAAAGCTGTTTGGGTTCTTCCAGCTTCTGGAGAGGGTAAAGCTCTCCGTGGAACTGTCTTTGCTCAAGGACCTGGGTCTACCTGGTGGGTGATGCAGAACAATGGGGATGTTCAATGTGTACCACAAGGGAATTTGACCTTGGCAGAGTGCCCTCAGTAATTTCATGTATATATGTATATGTATGTATATGTATATATGTATGTGTATATGTATATAAATATATATATATGTTGTGCGTGTTTCTATTTAATGCTTGTTACTAATTATTTCTGTATATATATATATATTAAGCATAATGTAATGATGTTGAATAAGGGGCGGAATGTCACTGCTTTATGATTTCTGTTATATTATTGATATTCAACACCATAATGTCATGTAGTGTATTGGGAGTTGAAGAATTAACACTCTAACTCCATGGATCATTGATAGTTATGGGTATACCTGTATCAGAAGAGAAGAAGAACTACATTCCCCAGAGGACTGTGTGATGTTTTGCATTTTTACGTGTTTCCACTCAGAGGGAAAGATAAAAACCGTCTGCAGGCCACCTCTTCTCTGACTAAAGGAAAGTTTCCCATTCCCCAGACCCTCTCATTAGAACCTCTCATCTCAGGGTTTGGGATTCCAGAGGGAGAGATTTTTCACTGAAGAGCTTTTTCACTCCTCATCATTCATACAGTGAGGATGTAAATGGAAGAAGATACATGTATCAGAAGCTTGTATGGTCTAAAAAAATTCCAAAGTGGTTGTTTGGAAAGGAAAATTGACTGTGCACTTTTTTTAAAGACTGAACACATTATTTTATGCAAATGCATAGAAGTATTTCATCAATACAACTATAAGACAAATTTGAATGCTGACACATAAGGTTTTTGTACAATTTCAACATTGCATTGTGAATGTGGATCTTTTATAGAGAATGAACATCCTCAGGTCACGAACCAGAAGTATCACAGAATCATAGAACTACCAACGTTGGAAAAGACCTCCAAGATCATCCATTCCAAACAACTACCTACTACCAATATATCCCCATTGAACCATGTCCCTTAGTGTAATATCTACACGTTTCTTGAACATCACCAGGGACAATGACTCAACCACTGCACTGGGCAGCCCAGCTCCTGACCACTCTTGGAGAAGGTTTTCCTAACATCCAACCTGAACCTCTCCTGTTGCAATTTGAGGCCATTCTTTCTACTTCTATCAGTGCTTATGCAGAAGAGGTCAACTCTGACCTTGTTACAATAAATTTTCAGGTAGATCTACAGAGCAATAAGGTCTCTCCTGAGCCTCATCTTCTCTAGACTAAACAATTCTGGTTACCTCAGCCGCTCCTCATAAGATTTGTGCTGAAGACTCCTCGCCAGTTTCATTGTCCTGCTTTGGACATACTCCAGGTTGTCAATGTCTTTCTTGTAGTGAGGGGCCCAAAACCAAACACCATACAGCCATAATGTTTGTGGAGTCTCCTTCTCTGGAGAAGTTCATGACCTGCCTGGATGCCTACCTGTGTAACCTGGTCTAGGGAACCTGCTCTGGTAGGGGAGTTGGACTCAATGATCTCTAGAGGTCCCTTCCAATCCCTACAGTTCTATGATTCTGTACTCAAGGTTTAGCCTCACCAGAGCTGAGTACAGAGGGATGAACAACTCACTGCTCCAAAATATACTTGTAAAGATGTACTCCACCTTTTATTGTTTTTTGCTGTTGTTGTTGTTTGTCTGTTTGTTTTAAATCTTAAACTCTTAATCTCATTTTTCTTCCAACATGAGATTTCTCTCATTTTGTGATTGGTATATGAATGTTAATGCTTTGATTCAGCCCTTGCTGAATTTTTTATCCAGTCTTTCATTTTCATTTATCTTACCTCCCATTTTGTGATTTGGCTGCTTTATTGAATCTCATTGTCATTGTAACTATTTTCCCTGCTGAAGTTCATGAGTTCTTGCTTTTACCAATCTTCCATTACAGAATGGGAGTGCATTATATTTTCTCACATGGAAATAAGATACAATAGCATCAGTCTTACCTTTTAACCCCATTTCCCACATTTTCCATTCACTTCAATATCAGTTTATAGAGTTTAGAAATACCTCTAAACTGTGCCTCACACTTTTCCAAACCAGTTTTTCATTCATTCAACTGACTTCCTTTTATCTATACTAACCACTGAAAAAAAAATTATGAACAAAGGAGAAGGAAAAACACAGGAGTCTATGCTTTTCATAAATATGGATATATGAATGAAATAGTCAGGTATTTATTTATTTATTTATAAATATAAATTTTACTCATGTTTTATCAGTAAAATCTTAGTTCAGTGTGGACTTGAGTTAGTGATATTACTGCATATGCATTAATTTCACCCCTCCATTATAAGGATCATGTCAATATGAGGCTTGCCTGGAGGGTGTTCCTTTCAACATAAAACATTCTATGATTCTGTCTCCTCAAGAGGTCATCTGGTCAAACTCTCCTGCTCAGTTAGGGTAACCTGAAACAGGTTTCCTACTACTGTCTGTAGACAAAAAAAAAAATCTTATAAATATCTAAATATCTCAAAGAATATACAACCTTTCTGATTTGCTAGGTGTTTTGCTAATCTGCACTGTGATACCATGGAACTGAAAGAACTGACTTCTGTTATCATGAAACCTTGCTCTTTAGCCCACAGGAGGACGTGAGAAGTTAGAAAACTGCTCTTTCATATGTGGCAGATATCCAGATATCCAGTTTATTCAACCAGATACTAACAGTGTTATCTTTCCATCCACTTTAGGCATGATTTATCAATAGATAGTAAGATAAAGATAGTAAAAAAATAAATAAAAATAGAAATGTTTATGGTCTACAGAACTGCCTTGGCAAGTATACTATTTTTACTTTTTTATAGAGGATAAAACAATCATTTTTTGTTCTGTATTAGAATCAGTATGAAACATTTCACCTGTGGTAAAATAAGAAAAATCTGAGAGTATCTACAAACATTGTAACATACCTTCAAACATAACGATATAGACCTTGCAGTAATTCAGTATTTCATTAGTAATATTTTTTAAGCTGATTTGAATGATCTTGTCTTCTTATGGTAAAAGAGAGCTCACAAATTTTGAATATAGTGGAAAATGTCATGTACATCCCCAAATGTATACTGTTAGTAAGGGACAATAATGCAAGAGGGTTGGAAGGAAAAGACTTTAACTACACAACTATTTCTTCACTTTCCATTTTCCCAGTGGACAGGGGAAAGAAATGAAAAAAAAAAAAGAAAAAAAAAGAAAACAAACAAACAAAAAAACAGACAAGCACAAAGAAGAAATTCTGGGCTGAGGGAAAAACTAAGACAGAAAAGGAAAGAAAATAAGAATAGTAAAGCTAATTACATACATATAACATATATAAGACACATAGGCAGTGTCTGTCCACCCTTGAAATAAGACTCAAAGGGGATCTGATTACATCTATAAATATCTAAGATGAGGTAGGCAAAGGGATGAGACTTGACTCTTCTCAGTGTTGTGTGGTGAAAGGATAAAGGGAAATGGCCAAAATCTGAAGCATAGGAAATACTGCACAAATGTACTTAAGAACTTCTTCACTGTAAGGGTAATGGAACACTGAAACAGGCTGCCCAGAGAGGTTGTGGAGTCTCCCTCTCTGGAGATGTTCAAGACCTGCCTGGACACCTACCTGTGCAGCCTGGACTAGGGAGCTGCTATGCCAGGAGGGTTGGGCTAGCTGATCTCCAGAGATCACTTCCAAACTCTACAACTCTGTGATTCCATGATATATAAATCATGCATATTTACGGAACTGTTGATGCACAACACAACCACACACCACTTACTGACCTATGCCCACTCAGTCAGGATTAGTGGCAGTTCTCCCCTCCCGTCCCCCTGGCCAACTCCTCTTAGATTTATTGTTTTTCACTAAATGGCCTACAGTATGAAATAACCCTTTGTCCAGTTTATGTCAGCTGTCCTGGTTCTGTTACTTGCCAGATATTTGTACGCTCTCAACCTTTCATACCGGCAGGGCAGGCAAAGCTGAAATGTATTTGGTTCTGTGCAACATCAATGAGTAACAACTAGAACGTTGGCGTGTTATCAACATTGCTCTTTTCTTAAAGCCAAAACATAATATTATACCAGACACTGTAAAGAAACAAACAAACAAAAAAACCTCTTTGCCAGCTGAAATCAGGGCTATACAAGCAGCAAAAATATCTTCTTGTCATGTTGTTTTAAACTTTTACTGTGATTCATATGAAATCCTCTTAGAGATACACTAAGGGATTTAGGTAAATTCTATTTATTGAAGGAGAAATTGGATATGTAAAGATGAAATCACTTGCAGATTACTTTTCACAGTGAAGAGTGTTTAAATTATATTGCTTAATGAATATTTCACTGGTAAGGAATGATTTAGTCCCTGCACTTATTCTTCCCCTCTCCTTCTCTACCTTCTTTACCTTTCTTTCTTTATTTTCTTTTTTACAATGTATAACTTATGACATTCATCAGGAAAAAAAATGTATATATATGTAAATATCACTGTGACAAAACAATCACTAAAGATGCTCAAAATTTCCTTATCTTTCATCATTTTATTAAAAATTTTTGAGCTTTTCTGATTTATTGTAATGTTAGAATGGCATGTACAATTTTTCAGAGAAAACTTGTTTTAAATTATAATGAATCACCATTTATTTCTATTAATCTCTTTAAATATCTCAAATTCTTATGAAAATGATGTACACTGTAATTACTTTTGGAAAGAAATAATAAAAAAAAAAAGGTTTTTAAAACCATATTCATTAGTGGTAGGAAAAAAGATTACATTCTAAAATCTGCTCTTTAATACAACATATTTTATTCCTTTACATTATATAAACTTTCTTCTTCAATATACTGCTCATTCTTTTTATATAATATACCTAAATAATTGGATGAAATACGTTTTCTGTTTAATGTACTTTCTTTTCAATCAGTGTTTCTTTTGGGAATAACTTCATACAAGATGTGACAACAAAATATTCTATTTTCAGTTTTTAGAATTAAAAAAAAAAAAAAAGCAAATACAACTATTCCTGCATATATATTTTATTTGGTTCTAGTTTGATTATTGGAAGTCTAAAGGCTTTCTGTCTTTATTCCATTACAAAGTATTATGAAATTCCTGTACTTCTGTTTTGTGTTAGTGTGAATCTGTGTGATATTACTAGCAGGTGAATTACTAGCAGTGCTTCTGTGTTAACAAAGATGTAGGCAGAACTCAGTCTTTCAAATATGCTCTATGGATCATGATTCTAGCCTTGGAAGGGAAAAACTATGCCTGCAGAGCTGAAACATTATGGGTGGAAACTTCTGATCAACAGCTCAGTAATCCATTATAATGGAAATATCATAATATAGTAGTGAATACATTTGTTTACATTTGTTCAGGTCAAATATGAGAAGGGAAATAGTAGATTTTTAAGCCATAACCTCACTGTAAGATTCACAGTCAGTATTCATAATGCATATTTTGAAACCAAGAAAAAATTTTAGAAGCAACATAATACAGCAGAACTGAAGAGACAGATGTCTATGTGACATACTGTATAGGAACAATTAATTAATTCCAAGACTTCTGTACATTTTTCATACCATAATACTTTTATTAATCAAAAACCAAAACTATATGCTTGACAAGTAAGTAAAACACAAGTAAAACTGATTATAAGAGATAAGAATTTATTATTTGTATGTTTCAAGTACTAGTAATACTTTGCCACTTTCTCTAGGTAGTTATTTTACTGAAGTTCATTCTTTTGAGCTCCTTTCTTCAGAGCAATTGGCTCAATATTTATTTCTAAACTCAAATAGACTAACACCAGGGATCTCTCTTTTTTCTCTTCAAGACAGAAAAATGCATCCTTGAAGATTCAAGTTTCCAACAAAGATGTCCCAATTATCCTCCACAGCTCCCACTACATGTTTCCAGATCAATCTTGACCCACCTCAAAACCATCCCTACAAATTCTATAGTACTCATTTCCTTTCAGCGATCTTTCTCAAGATTTCGGAAAAGAAGTTTCTACTCCAGTTTTGAAACTACCTTAACCCAATCTAGTTATTAAAGTTCTTATTAGTATAAAAGTCCTTTGCTCTTCTCTTACATTTCACATTCCTTTGATTTTAGTCTTCTTCCTATAGAGGAAGGTTTTTTGTTTTCTGTTTTTTTTTTTTGTTTTTTTTTTTTTTGAGGAAGACTGTACATTTGTCTTTCCAGTCAAGAAAAGCACCTTCAATCCTTTTCACCTTTTCCTGTTTATTTTTTTTTCTATTTTAGTAGTCATCTTCCTCTGACTTTTGTAGTATCTCCTCTCTGAATTTACTTTCACTTATCTGCTGCTTTTTTCATCTGATACCGTGTCATATATATAAGTACAGTATATGTAAACATTATTTATGACAAAATGCCCTTCCCTAGAATTAATCTTTTAAAACTTTTTCTTATAAAAACATTGTTCAGCTTTCATGTTTACAACTGTCTATGTCTGCACATAAAATCCCTAAAAGAGAGTGAACATTATAACCAAAATCAATTCCTTTATTTAGAGAATTATGTTAAGGTTTCATTTTGAATTATGATGAAACCACATTTCAGAATTCTCACTGGGTTATCTTTTTCCCACCTTTACTTAAACAAATAAATAAATGAATAAAAAACATCAATATTATTCTGTTTTGGTTGTAGAATCATGGTCAAGATTAATTTGAATGAAGAGCTATCTAAAGCACTTAGTGTTAGAATCAGTAAATTTTCATTAGTACAGATGTTTAATTTATGAAAAGTAAAAATCTATACCTATGAATCACCTCTTTGAAGAAAAAGCCCTGTGGCTCTTTCCAGAAATTATCCTAATTCTTCATACACAATATCTTTTATACAAAAGTTCAGTGAAAAAACTGTTAGCCCAGAATAACTACTGTAGATTTTCCTTAATGAATATTGCCTGAAGTGTTATAGTTAAGACCTTAGTTAATTAAACATTAATCTCTTCATTTACTATATGTGTATCTTAATTACAGAACTAGTTTGAGAGTCATTTATCATTTATGGAACATGAAATAAAAATAAATCTGTTTAATCATACTTTAATCAAACAAGCAATTCATCAACTAATTCAGCATATCACACCTATTTCATAGCTCTTTAATTAAGACTTAAACATTTATAGTTCATAGTAAAATAACAATGCATTCAGGAATACCTTGTACTCAAACTTCAGAATCTATCTCTGCTTTCCAAGTTGATAGCATTTAACAGTTAACTTGACAAGACTTTTCAGTGATCACTGGAATGCTATTTTCTTCCATAAGAAATAATTGGGATGCACACCTTGTTTTATTTTTATAATTAGTTGTGAATAGATTACAAATTACCACATTAAGCTAAGCTGTCACATATTTTTCTGCAGCCAGTGTTTATATCTGATTTCTTCTCTTGCAGGTGAAATATATTCTCATATCAAAAATATGAAATTCATAAAAAATGTTTAGCCATGTACTCTACAATTTGCATCTAGCAGTAGTTTTCTGAGTTCAGGAAAAATGAAAATAAAAAAAATACATTTTTCAACTCCAGCTTAACATTATAGCTATGAACTGTTATACTGCGAATTTTCAGAGACATTTCATAGCTTGCTGATCTACTTTCAGCTGTCTGATATGATGCACTTAAATAAAATAAGCAAGCAAACCAGAAACTACTTAGGAATAGGTCCAAGTAAAAATATTTTTCTACGGAGATGAGGCACTTCCTAGCACACATGTTAACCTGCAAAACTGTCAGGTTTTGCACAAACTTGAAAGGATATTAATCTTCTTATTATTAATACCATGTAAGAATCAGTTTGAGTTTATATACATGGATAAAACTACTAGCCTGTGCTTTTCCCATTCTCTGATATTTTCATACTATTGTATTTTAGCTGTTCTGAAGAGTTTACCCGTTTCCCTTCCCTGCCCAGATCAAGTCTAGAATGTTTAATACAAAAATGTCCAAGCAGTATGGCTGTGTAAAAGAGGTTTCAAATATGTTTGGTATGCACAACAGTACGTGTCATTAAGATTTATAAATGGGTTCTAATTTTCATTATTAAGTTATAAGAACAAAAGATAAGACTATTATTGTACAGTCCTATTTTTACCAATCTTTTACTATTAATGCCTCTAGCAATAAATAAATTAATTCCTGAAGCAAAATAATGCCAGGCAGTTTTGTGCAAATATTTGCATTTGATAGCTGCAAAATTATCTACAGAGTAATGTTCCACTATTTGTGGTATTAATAATGTTGTTTTAGTGATGTGGTTCTACTGTACATTTTTATTGTTTGCCTCTATTTCCATTCTGTGATCCTGTTATGTATTCTGAAAATAACAACAGTAGAAGTAATAACAAACATTGAAGTAATAAAATTTGACTGATATACTGTTTTATTGATAGGAGTTGAAAAACTACATAAGTTTAAAGTCCATTTGCATTCATTCTTTTGGTTTTTCTAAGCAATAAAAACTTTTTTATCTTCTGGATAGACAACATGAGTGCTAAATTAATACTGATGTAAATAAAGAAGAAGGATCAAATTAACAGATAATGCAAACAAAGATTCTAATATATTAACAACTACTCAACTGACGTTTATTGTTAAAAAATTACTAAGATACTGAAATCTTAAGTAGTAAGCAGTTTTCCAGTACTGTGGAGCAAATGATTTCAAGATTTATTTGAAGTATTGGATGAAAAAGGAAAACATTAATCTGCACACACACAAGAAACTGTTCAATTCCAGAACTTCTTGGGTGAATAAGAATCAGGATGACATAAATATGAATTTACTTTCATGAGTTTTTAAAACAAGGAGAAGGACAGACTGCATTCTGAGTACTACTTATATTAATCTGAAATTATGCCCCATTTGCCTCAAGTAAACACTACAACTAAATGCATTTTATGAAGGAATAAACTAATGTTATTTGCGACTAACAGATGAAAATCTAGTACACTCCACTTTTCTCTACAATACATGGATTGTTCCAAAAGTAATACCTTCTATTTATTTATGTTTCTACACATCAAATCCATATCTTCCTAATTGAGAGAGAAGGGTACTATAGGTGACAATGTCAAAGGCCTTACTGCTGTTAAATATGCTTGTTTCTTTTTTGGATATGTATAAATCTCTCTCTTAATATAGCTTCATACTATTCAGGTAATATATATTTGCCTTTTGATTGCTTGCACTATGCTTATAAGATTTTCTTATGTTGTAGATATAACAAATTTGGTCAATGAAGTTGGCAGCGTAAGTGGTATTCCAGAATGTAAGAATATAGGAAATTATCTATATATTATAGTTTCCATGAAATATATTATATAAAATTGAAGGAATTCCAGAAATAATTATACATCATGAAGAAATAGTGTACACTTATTTTCTATGAATTATAAAAATATCCCATCTATCTATCTATCTATCTATCTATCTATCTATCTATCTATCTATCTATCTATCTATCTATCCATCTATCTATCCATCTATCTACCTATCCATCTACCTATCCATCTATTCCTAAAAATCTATCATTTATTTTACTTTACAATTAAATATGCAGGTGTCAATGGTTTATGGGCTGGTTCAGCCCACTCCCAGGGAAAGGAGAAAGGGGAAAAGAGAAAGGGAAGGGAAATGGGCCTAAAAATAAAATTACGGCAATGATCTGAGGAGGAAAGCTAATTTAATGAAATAAGATATCAGAATGCAAAATAAAACAATATAGTACAATATAATAGAAATTTAAATTTACAAATCAAAGAAAATGAGAGAGAGAATGTCTGAAAATCGAATGCCTTATGCTGAAGGTGAGACAGCTAGGGTGCACCCACTGCTGAGTCAATCCAAAAGGGAAAAGGAGAGTGATATTGTGACTTTCCAACAGTTTTATCTTTTCCTCTGAGCAGAAAACAGAAAAATGAAAAGTCATCTGGGGTATGTAGATCTACTCCTCTTAGACAGATGTTTCTGGAACTATTGATGATCTACGGAAAGGGAGCATTAACTCTTTAATTCCCAATGCAGTACATGATGTTATAATGTGTAATACCAATAACAAACAATCACAAAACTATGACAGTAAGTAAATCATTTTCTATTCTCTATAAAATATGGATAATATAAAATTATTTTTCTTCACCAAAAAAAAGATAACAATGATGATTCAAAATTAACTAAGAACAAATTATTAGAAAAGATAATGATCGTATAGTGTCCAGTGTCAGATACTATGCGCGCTACAGAATATTCTGATCTTCAAATAACTTCCAACTTTTAATCCCCTTATGGATATTATCTTACAGAATTGTATAACCCAAGCATTATAATAGCACTGAAATCGCCTCCTCATTGAAATAAATGGAAATTTTGGTAGACAATACTGGGGCAAGTATTTCATGCATTGTGGATAAAACCTTCATAGACAAACAAATATTGAAGCACAGTTTGTGAATTTTCTCCCTGATAATATGCTTGATGGGTCCAAAGTTAACAGAGACTACTTTCTACCTCCTGATTTGAGACAGATCATCACCTTAAATTCCTATTTAACTGAACAAAAACATATCAACTTCATCTGGCAGTTCAGATCTTACACGGAAAGAACTGGGTACTTTTGCAGAGCATACAAGAAAGTAGTGCAGGAGGATTTTTCCTGTTTTCTCTGTATGTCTTTCCTCTCATATACCTCTGTAATAGAAGCATAGAAGAATTAGATTACAAAAAATAAAATAATATTAATAACAAAAATAACAACAACAATAAAATATATAAATAAAAATAAACATAAGTAAAAATACCACAAAAATTGCAAAAATCTTGCTTGTACAATGCTAAGAAACATAGAGAAAAATAACAGAAACATATATATATGTATATATTTTTTTCTTTTAAATCATAATTATCTCCTGTCTGTGAAATTTGGACAGGATGTATTGCTTTCAAAATTCAACTTCTCTGGATGTATACAGAGAATGCCAGAAAGGCTCAACATGTTTCCTCTTGGAACTAGAGTACTCTAACTGACACTTATCAGTAAAAATCTGTTGAAGTCCATTTTCCAAAAAACTGAAACTGCACATGAAAGAACAAATCCTTTAAAAGCACAGTTACTTCCTTTCTCTCCAACATCACAGAGAATATTTTCAGACTTTTGAGCAAAACACAACTCAGTTTTTTTTATTTTTTATTTTCTTTGTTTTTGTTTATTACTCATAATGAGACATTTAATGTAGAAAAGTAGTTCAGCAATGAAACATTCCACTTTTTTCCATCTAACCATTAATTTCATAACACTTTAATGTGTCCACCTTGGGAAAAATAGAACTACTTCATTTTGCCTCGTGTTTAGCTGGCAATCATATTTATCCCCACATAGCTCTATAATGAAGTACAATTGATGATATTTGTCTCTTTTTTAAGTGATAGAATGGTTTGGATTGAAGAGATTGAAGACCACACGGGTGCCAGTGTTCAGTCAAGGTGTCAGAGAGAAAGGTGTTGTTGTTTTTTGTTTTTTGTTTTTTTTTTTATTGTGAGTGGGGTCTCTTCTTATACCTTTGTGCTTACAGACAGTACTTTTCCACTAACAGTTCATTGGTTAACTACCCTGCTGAACTACAGCAAATGTTTTGTGAATTCTCATCAGTATGCACATTCAAAGTAATGTCCAACTGCAAGGCACCCAGTCATCTTTCACCACATCCTTTGTTTCTTCCTTTCTCCATCTTTTTCCCTGGGGTTTCATCATCATGAGTCCAATGTTTTTTCCAGCTTCAGAATTTGCTGAGCCCTAAGGCAACATTACCATATCTTCCTTTTTATAACTCCCTTTTAAATACTGGAAGGCTGCAATGAGGTCTCCTTGCAGCCTTCTCTTCTCCAGGCTGAGAAAGCTGTAGTGGAGGTGCTACAGATCTCTGATTATCTTTGTGGCCCTCCTCTGGAGCCCCTTCAACAGCTCCATTTCAGATAGCAGAGCTGGAAGAGTCCACATGAAGCTTAAAGATAATAGAAAGTATGCACACACTGAATTGTTATAGTGTTTTGGTCATAGTGGGATTTTGTTTCTTTGTTTTCCTTTATATGTTTTAATTGAATTTCTGGTAGGAATGGTTATTTGACTATATTTTGCCCACATGAACTAAAAAAGTCATCATTGGTTAAATTTACATTAGGCAGTAGTATAGAACAAGCGCTTAAAAGAAACCTGAATGCACAATGTAGTCTCTTTGGAGGATTTACTTCACATTATCTCTAATGTAGTCCCATTGAATTAATGCTGAAAAACGCATTAAGTGAGATCTTGTGGTTTAGCTTCCATATTTATTTATCCCATGAATTCTGTTTCCACTTTATGCTCTAAGCTAAAGTAATGAAAGTGGGAATAATCAAAAGATTCATTTAAAAACGTATCTGAGGCAAACTAAAGTGTTGGTTCAAGGTATACTTTTTGTGAGCATGGCACCAGGGGCAATGAAAAGTGTAGATCACTGTCAGCTCTTTCTTGTGAGAGGGATAAGAAGAAAAGAATATATACAATTCTGAGATACCTGCCTTGAATTATATTTCGCCAGAATGTCTTGATTAAAACTTCATTGTATTTCTTCACCTTTAAAATCCCCTGAGAAAGTCTTACATTAAAAAGATTTCAGAAAATAGACACTTTAATCTATGAAGATTCACAGGACTTCCCACTTGCATGACGTAACCTCCTGACAACTGTTGTCAAGAAAAATGCAATGGGGATATCACGTTTATTCTGTTTTTCTTTCCAGTTTTCCACTAACACACTTCAGATTTTCAGTTGTGTATATATTTGGTGCATGATTATAAAATCCAAGCTACTGTTTAAATAAAGATCTCTTCATAAATCAAAGTCATATGTAAGTCAAGTAGACTTGAAATTTAAAATATTCTGCTTGGATCAGGAAAAGAATGTATGTACTTAAAGTTTCTCCTCAAATAGAAGGGGACTCAAAATTACTTTCTGAGTAAAATGACTTATGTTAACTAGACATATATATATTTTTTTTCAAGGATTACAGTTGTTCTCAGACTGGCAAACAGTATTTATCTAGTTTCACAAGGAACTTACCAGATAAGTTTAAAGTTCAAAATAGTTGCCCAACAACCCTCAATATTAAGAAAGTAAAAAGGTATATCTAGATTTTTTTTTTTTTCTTTTTACTAAGTTTAGGATGAACTGGCCTCTGAGATTTTTTTTTTCTTTTCTTAGAGAAGAGAGTAATTGCAAAACAGTAAAAATCTGCATTCTTATTCACTGAACTTCACATCAAAATTTTAAAGTCTTGTTGAAAAATAAAAAGACACAGCCATGTTATTTGGCAGTTTTTGTATGTGTTATTTTTGTTGTTGTTGTTTATGCTTATTTTGCAATAGCTCTATCTTCTGCTTGGAATTTTGTGTATGTTCTCCAACAAGTGAGGTAGATTTCAGAAATAAAATTCATTTTATGTACTTTAATTATAAAGGTTAATTGCTAGCTATTCAGATAAACTGGTAACCAAATAAACAGGTAAGTCTGCTGAGGAGGGAAAAAAAGTAGTACTTTTTTTTTTTTTTTTTTTTTTTTTTTAAGGAAACTTCATTCTCTCTATCCTAAACCTTAGAGGCAAGAGACAAGATATACGAAGAAAGTCAAGAAGAATTTTTAGTTTTTAAAATCAAATCATATCTGTAAATAAAAAAAACAAAGAACTAAAATTGTTCATCTTTAATTTCCTTTTCTCTCCTCCAAGGCATTTTATATTTTCCATGCATCAAATACATTTTAAGTTATTTTCCATTTCAAGTTTCATAAGTTGTACTTTCATCCCCATGTAGATCACTGTTTAGACTATCTCTGCAGATATCCCCTGGAGGAGAATGAAGATGCCCAGAGTCATAACCTGAATCCTCCACTAAAAGATCAGGTATGAACTCTCTTCCTCCCAGAGGACTCTCTTTGAGGGAGACTTTCATCCCTCTCCAGTGATTCTTATTTTTTTTTATTCCTTGTAGTCCACAGGTTCTTTATAATGAATAGGTTGACAGAGAAGGCATCTTCCCCCTTCTTCTGGTGCATTCCCCATCTCAGTAAGGGTATTTTTAAAGGTATATGAAGCACAAGTGGCAACAGGTGCAGTTAATCAATGGATATTTTAGGGGTAGATGAAATCATAACAATCTGAAATCCAGAGTTTTATATTACGAAAAACCAGCATCTAATATTTGCTACAATTTACTGTTGTTTGAACTGTTTGTCAATAAAATATGTATTGACTCTTTGTCTAATAAAAATAGAACAAATAAATGAGTATAACAACAACACTAGAATCAAAAGAGAAATTTTAAAAACAGGGTACTAAATGGTTTGGGGTATGCAGTCCAAAGAAGAAATTGCAGCAAATTAGTTCTTGTCGCTTGCTCTTACTCTCTTTTCAAAGAGAAATTTGTTTTCAAAATAAAACTTCAGGAAAGGTTTTTAATATTTTCTTTAGTTAATGCTACTTTAGTAACTACTTCTTATTAGAGGATCATCTATGAGCTACAAATTACTTATTCCCTACTTACTATTCTGGTTGAAGGCATGACTTCTTCCTTCTGAGAATACTTATGATGTAAACATACATCATACTTGGTTCTCCACCAAGTTTACTTTTGAGGTTCCAAATAAGATATTAAGACCAGCAGGAAAACAAACAAACAAAAAACCCACAACACTACTATATTTTAATTCATATAGATAAATTTATTCATGTAGAAATGAGCAACACATTATTACAAGATGACAGGAGAAGTTTGCATCTGCTACTTTTTTTTTTTTTTTTTTTTTTTTTTTTTTTAAGATGTAATATTTTCTGTAGGCTTTTTTTTTTTTTTTGCTTTGCTCCATTATGTGACACAAAGCATATGAAATTATCTAGAAACCCTAAAGAAAAGTTTAGGTCTTGAACTTAAAACCACTCTTCATATGTCAGTTCTTGCTATGTAGATATGAAAGCTATTAAAAAATTTCTTCCCTATGGTTGGTTTTCTTCCTTATGGTTGATTGTCCTGAATGTTAACAGTGGAAGACATTCAACAGCAGTGGAAAACTCCTAAAGTTTCTCACTGGTATTCTTCATCCTCTGCAGATATTTTGGATGCTCCAGAGAATTTCAAATGATATTTGATGCTTCTATTTAGAGTAGTAACCACATTTTTTTTTTCTTTACTATTGTGGGAGATTAGAAACACAATTCACATGGGCCAATTTAGGCACCCATTATCTAAGTTTGGAAGTGAATCTCAGTCTAACTTTAGTAATGTGTGAAAAATTACTAGCTAGGAAGAAAACATCTTCAAATTGAATTTAAAGAGAATTTCACATATGCAAAACCTTTTTTTGTTTTTTTGTGGTTTCCTTTTTTTTTTCTTTGTAGCTACGGAAGATTTGCATGTGCAAGAGTATAATTGAAATAAAAGGAGATTTATTATTTTCTCTATAATCGGCTTAAGTTTCACTGATAAGTTCCAATATCTGTGTTTTATGCTTTTTTTTTTTTTTTTTTTGTAGTGCAAATGATTTGAGAGTGACAATAATGTTATGTACTGAACCTAAGTAAAAGAGAGCAAAGACATTTCAGTTCCTAGTATAGGACACTGCCACTTACAGTGTTGGCTGATACAACTAAATTTCCATCTTTATGATCAGAAATTACAGTGTCATCGAGACAAACAGTTAAAAAACAAGCTGAAAAAGAATGGTACAGGGAAATAAAGAAGTCAGAGTAAGAAAATTGGATATTTATCTTAAATGTGAGCATAGTAGGCTTCTGGTGGAGAGGTTGACACAACACAGACAGCACATGAAAGATTTCATAAACAAGTCAACTACTGCTTGTACAAAGAATGACATCACAGTTTTGAAAACTGTTTGAACTTCCCTGAAGTTTCTGGAAGTCTTACTTCTGAGACCCAAATGTGCACCACTGTTTAACTCTTTTAAAAACATATATTTGTATATTTTCCAGTTGTAAGTTTTATGTGAAGAAATATCCACATAAAAGTCAAGATTTACATTGAATTGATTAGTTCATTTTCAACAAAAAAGTTTCACAGCTGTTCAATTCCTGTGAAGCATGCTTTAGCTGATAGCCTCAGTCTATTGGAAACAGCATGAAAGAACTTCAAACAAGAAGGCTGAATAATTTGATACTACAAAATCATGAATGATGTAAAAGCTCCAAAATACCTATGGAGAGTGATCACAAAAATGTTCTGAAACCTTAGTTCAAAAATGATGTTTTAAAAATGTAAAATTGTTCCATTTCGAAAAGAAATATCAGAAGTATTGTATATACAGTTCAGAAGAGCATAATCAAAAATTTAAAATGTGAATAGAAAAAGTGGTAATAAAATAATTAAGTGATGGAAGCTGTTTTGGGACCTAACAGCAATATGTCAGTAGTTTCAGCTATTCATGGATGATGTTTCATCAATACATTTTCTCATATATGGGTTGATTTTCCTGGATTCTGAAGTAAAAAAATCCCCAGACCTAGCTACTATGTGATGTGGAAGGCGTATACTACCACCCTGGCAATTCTCACCTTCTGAACAGTTAGTTCAGAGAACTGGCTTTAAAGAACTTCTAACAGTTCAACTTCTCAATTTTCAGAGTGTAAATTAAATTGCTCATGAAAATCAATCAGCTGTGTACGCAATTGTATGATGTACCTGAAGCCTGATATGATTTTTCAGAGAAATCAGACATAAAAGTAATCTTCAGTCAAATCTGTACAAAATATCAATAAATTACTGTGATGTAAAAATTCCCAGTCATTGAGATCAGTAAATTACTCAAGGCAGTCCAAGATTGAGCTGTTTTACCAAATCCCTTCTATTTTATCTCATTCCATCTGACATTATTTATGAAAAAAAATTACCCTTCATGAAACACTGAGATCTTTAAATGCAAGAGTGTTTTGTACCATATTTTAAGAAGAAAAAAATGTTGAAAATAATTTTTCATTATGACAGCCTATATTATTTGCAAGAATAATTTTAATCTAGTTTTACTTATTTTTTATCACATCTCAATAAACTCAGTAGATATTTAGGCTGAGTATTTTATCTGTCATTTAAAGTTTTCTAGAAGACATGTCTCATGCTTTACACCATGAATGTTTAAGGATGTATTGCAGAAGGGTGATCTGAATCAAGTGCACTTACATTTAATTATGCTTGGAAACCTCAGCCTTATGAGTTCAAGGAGGGGAAAAGAAAACAAGCAAAAACTCACCAAACATATGTGGAGATCTACAGCATGGATGTTTTCTCCCACATGGTCCTCTCCAGGGGATTCACAAGTCTTGTCCTCCCTCACTGGTTTACTGACACTGGTAGTAGGCCTGCTTCTCACACCTTTTATGCCTTGCTCTTCTCTCTGTCAACAGCTGTGCATTACATTTACTGTTTTCTTTGATACATTTCCCCTCAAGGTGCTGCCATCTTAACTGCTGGACACAGCAGTTCCCCGCAGTGTGGCTGTAGGAGTCAGCTGTATGTTTTAAGAAGAAACAAAGAATACAGCAGATTTTCAACTCTGATATTGTAGTTTAGCCATAATAATAAATAAGCACATTTCTTCTTTGATGGTTTCATTTTAAGTGTCTCAGAGAAGATGTTTGTCTTTACTGTGCAGTTTAAGAAGCTTTAAAGAAACTTTATTACAGTTTCTGAGCAGCATAGTTGGACCTAAACTGACATGCTAGAAAAGAAGGAAAGGACAACAGAAAAACAGGGAAAACAGTAACAAATCCTTAATTACTATCTTAAGCAATATGAGTTGTCTAGTAGTAGAGTGTCTTAAAACAGAGAAGAAAACTATTTTCAATGTGTCAAGAATGACGTTTTTCTGTCATCTTGCTTTGCTGAAAGATACTAGTAATGGATAATGTTTGGATAATTAGTGTTTATATTAAAATTGAATGTTATTCCAAAGATCTTTGGATTTATTCATGTTTAATTTAAAAAGTCAGGTGGGCTAGAAGGTGCATAATGTGTATTGACTGGGTAAAGTAAAAACTAATTATTAAATTTGAATGTTTCCTCTGGCTTTTAAATGAAAGATCTTTTCTCATTTGTTACCTAGATCAATTACTTGGAAAAACTTTTCTGCAGTGGTCCCTCGTAAGCCTTGTTTCCCTCTCTTCTTCAGAACTGGGTCTTTTTTATGTTCTGAGTGCACCTTCCAGAGCTGATGTTTCTTTACAAGTCATATCCTTTTCTTTTTAGAAATACAGAGTCAGCAGTTTACTGAGGGCAGCCATTTTGAGCTTTTATACCTAAAGTTTTTGAGTTTTTCACCTATAGTGTAATTAAGTCTCTGTCTGCAGGGGAGTATGGTGAGAAGGACACTATTTCCAAAATGAAACAGCTTTCTCACTCTCTGTCTTATCTCTCTCTCTTATTTTATATTCTTTTTGAGGTTTAGGTTCTCTTCTGCTGTTTAGAAACTAAAATAACTTATTTTACCATGTTTATATCTATATCTACTACATAAATATATACAATTTTGTTTATCTGTCATCTTGACAATAAATGTAATAACACTATTTTTTTATTTTTATTTTAAAAGGCATTTCTCTCTTTTTTGTATTTTGAATTGGAAGCGTAAATGCATACATACAGTGCTCTTCTCTGAAAATTTAACATATAGATAAGGGTTTTGCTTGAATAATTTAGCAAACCACTAGATAATATACATTGAGAAATGTATGGATGGATTAAAGCATTGAGGAAACTGTGAAAGAGCATAGAAACTATGTGTTCAGCACTATACAGAAGAAAGAGAAAATGCAAAGTTACATGATTATCTTTCAGCCTACCAATTTATAAAATTTTCACAGGAAAAACTGCTAATAAAGAAGAAAGGATTGTTAATCCACTGAACTTTTATCTAAGTACTGCTATGCAAAATTTATGTTCAAATTCAATACATACATGAGTACTATTAATAAGAGGAATTAATTAATATTCTGTGATGAACCTAGAAAAGTCACTTATTTGTTTTCTCATTGTGAGGCCAGTCTTTCAAAAAGAATGATTATATTCCTTCCCACCGCTGAAGCTTAGTACTGGTGTTTCTTTGAACATCTACTTTTTAATATACTTTATAAGCTCACAGCACCATCCTCAGAAAAAGAAAACAAATAAAATACAAATTGTAAGATTAGATTAAGTATTCTAAATGCAAATCCTCAGTTTAGTAAACAGTTCCTACACTTTGATGAAGTTTCTCTTTTGAAATACGAGACCTCTATTTTTTCCCTAAACTAAATCAATGTAATCTTTCAGAGTAAGGCAAAAGCCTTAGGTTTGACTGTCTCTCATTATTACTAATGACAACACAAACTAGAGTGACATTACTGGCTGTTCTAAGTATTTGAAGTGCTAAAAAATAATAATTCTTAAATTTTCTTTGTGTTGTTATTGTGTGTCCTGTCCTCATACCTTTTCAGATATCTTTATACTCAGGAGATTTGTATCTGTATTTCAGAAAATTCTTGTAAAGCCTGCTTTTCACTATATGTTACTTAATATTCTTTTCCTTGAATTATTTTTTGTTTGTTTGATTTATTTGCTCTAAACCTTTCCTACTGAATGACAAAAGAGAACATAAAAATAATAAAATTGAGGTATATTATTACAAAGTATTTAATATATTGAGTATAATTCTTCTCCAAACGAAAACAGTTTATAGTTGGCTACTGGGGAGTTTTTGATCATGACCTAATAACTGTCATTACTCCCAGAGGAAATAGAGTCATTAGAGCCTGTAAAGTGATTCAGCTCAGTACTATTTGACAATGAGCCACAACCTGAGCACACTGATCTAGTTCCAGTACCAATGCTTTTATCTAATTTATGTGGAAATGGTAATACATCTTCTCTTAGACCAGAAGACTGTAGTTATTATGGCATATCTACCAACAAAAAAGAAAAAAAAGAAAAAAAATTAGGGGGGCAGAGAGAGGAGGGAAGGGAGCGAACACAGGTATTGAAATTTCTGAATCACTTGCAAAATATTTCACATATTCTGTATGGTGTATAGATGTTACTGAAGACAAAAATGTAACTTAGTGAATTTTACTTTTAAAGAACAGATCAGTTTTGTCCTGTGAGGAAAAAAAGGGTTTAACCGATTAAATTGGATATGTCCTTTTATTGTAGCTGTTTAATATTACTGTAATGTCTTAGTAGAACAATTTTTATATATCACAAAATGATTAACAATGAATTTAGTAATTCATTCTCACTTTATGATCTGAAAATCTGCTCTCTAGCTTTTCACTTTAATTTCAAATTTACTTTCTGATAAGAATGTAATCTTTAATACAGTCCTTTCCAACTTTGATAAAAAAATGTTATTACAGTATTTTACAGTATTTTGTGAGCTATGATTCTTAATTGTAATTCAATTCTACTCAGTCTTATCAGATAGAGAAAACTGGTAATGAGAAATGCAAAGGTCAGAGATAATCATGCTCACAATCTTAAGGCAGAAGTTTCTACATAACCTAACAGCAAAACAACAAATATCTGTTCCATTTTATAAATTGACCAGATTAAGTAATTGGGAAAAAATGTGTGCATTAGTAGTGGAAATACACTATCACACACATATATATATGTAATTCAGCTCCAAATCAGACACACACATGGAATTGTCTACTAGCATCTGGGAAACTACTGGGCAATATATTCAGTTGCCTATACAATGGTCTCAAATACCATTTGTGATTCCCTAGAGTACCTGAGAAGTCTATGTGGTGTAGAGATCTATGCATATTACAGGTGACAGATTTCTGTACTGACTAGAGTTATGCCTTCAGCTACCAATTCCTCACATAGATACTTGCATAAAATCGACTGCACATATTTGTTGAAACTTTGACTCAATCACATTTACAGAATTAATTAATTTTACCTAATTTTAAATGTCTGAAGATTAGACATCTAATTTAACATACAGGTTTGGAGATCTACTTAACCTAAACAGATGCATACAATATTACTGGCTGCAGTGTAGCAGTGTAGCTGAAATATTTACATAGTACCATTAAATATAAAATTGTGAAAAAAATCACATTATTCTAGAGGGACAGTTGGATAACAGTCACTATATGCTAGCAAATAATAGGTCATGCTAGATACTGAAATAGAGGCAGTGGATCAAACTGCTAGACCTCCTTCAGGACAGATGTATTATGATAGCCACTTCTAGAAGGCAATGCATCTATTAATTAAATAGTTACTATTAAATCAAGTGTGTAATTAATTCGATCTCAAATAGTGTCCTGCAAATAGAGAAAACAAGTGATGTTTCAGAAGTGCCATTGAATGAAGAGGGAGAGAAACTAGAATACATTCCAGAAAATTTGTATTTAGTGAATCAAATCTCATTTTCAACTTCTGAAAAAGGAATGCACAAGGATTACTGAGTGGCATTTGAACTGTATACAAAAAGTGAGGTGCAATCCTAGAGAATGGACAATCACTTATAGTGTCTGTTTTCTGTAAAAAGAATGATGTAAGGGTCAGCCATGACTGGAAGAACATTCAGTTTCTGTAATTTGTTTCAGTTATCTATATGTTAAAAAACGGAAGGAAAATTAAAAAAAAAAAAAACCAAAATACAACTGTTATCAATGTAGAACTATGATAATTAGAATGCTGGAATATTTAAAAAAAGATTTTAAAAAATTCTATTATGAATGGATTTCAACAAAACACTATAGAAGTTAGCCTCACATTTATTACACTTGCTGTAAACATTCTACGGATGACTGATAACATTGATCTCAAAAAGTAATTTAAACTATGTCACTCCAGGATGAATCTCCTTTCCTGATCAATTTAATTACTGTACTGTATTTATTTACACAATGAATAATCTTAACCAAAAAATAAACTTAGTGAACAAAATAATTTTCTTAAGGATGTTTGGTATCATTTTAGGAGTTATTCTTTTCAGACGTTTTTAAATACATATAAATAAGGTGTGAGGATTTTCAGCATTTCAATTATCTAAACTGAATAACCATTTGAAAGAGATTCCTTTCACTTCATGATTGACATCTACAATGTTGATGCCTAATCTGAATTGAAGCTAATAAATCAAATAAAATGAGCAATAGTGTCCGATAAACCGAAGGGCTTACGCTAACACTGGAGGTGAGACGGCAACGAGTACCCACTGCTGAGTCGATCCCGAAGGAAAGAGAGTGTCCCGTGACTGCAGAGAGTTTTTATCTGTTCCCTCTGAGCGGAAAACTCTTAAAAATACAAATCGTTGCAAAGTCCTCTGGGGAATGTGGTTCTTCTTCTCTTCTGAGACAGGTATACCTGGAATTATCAATGATCCATGGGGCTGGAGCGTTAACTCTCCAACTCTTAATGCACTACATGATGTTATGATGTGGAATACCAAAGCCAAAAATCATAAAACCATGACAACCTTGCAATATGACGCACTGTAAAACCAGGTACCATAAACAAACAAACAAAAGCCACCAGAAAACATAGAAGATTTTACTTTTGCTCAGACATCCTATCTCCGCTTTCTCAAAGTAAGGATCTTATGAGGAATTCTGTGTTTTTTGCTGGGCATAATAAGAAAAGAGATTATCAACATGAAAGAAATAAACATGGGAAAACAGATCTGGCAGAATAAAGTACATAATTGTACTTTAATATTTTTTATCAATTCAAATCCAGTGTGGTGAAAATATTCCTTTAATTTTTTATCCTTAGGAAGGCCACAATCACAGAATATCCAGTGAAAGAAATTGTGTTCCATTATAAAACTGTATCTTCTTCCTGTGAAATTAGCCACACTTCAGTATTTATGAACTCTCAAAGCATCTAGATGTTAATCTACTTTACAATGCTAATAATCTTTTTGTAAAATCTTGTTTGTGTATTCTACTACCTGATATCTAACAAATCTCTGTCGCCAGAAGAAAAAATAGTGGTACAAATTCAAAGACATAATAGTACAAGATTTTTTGATGATGATTTACTGTTACACTCCGATGATAAGATAATATTAATTAATTTCTGCTTCAGGTCTCACGATTTGTGTAAATTGTTAGTTTTTTAAACAGTCATATTTTTCTTCCTATTTGTCTTATGTATAGTAACAGAGAAACTCATCATTACCTTTGGTAATTTTTTAATTACTCTAACTGCTTTGGAGAAAGATCTTTGTATTAATGCTTCCCATTTTTAGGGAAAGCAGTTTTAGCTAATAATAATAGCAGACGGTTTTTCTTTTCTTATATACAGTTTATGTAATATAATATCCCAAAGTGGAAGGATCCACAAGGATCATTATATATAATGTCTAGTTCCACGCAAGACCACCCAAAATTCAAATAATATTTCTGATAGTGTTGCTTCTTGAACTCTGTCTAGCTTGCTCTGTGACCAGTTCATTGGAGAACCTGTTCTTTTCCTTAGTTTCTGTCCATAAACTTTGTGATATAATTATCTTTTATTGTGTGGTTTATCAGTCAATCTATATCAAGTCCCTCAACTTTTTGACAATACAAATGCTGTCAACAGCACGGGTAACATTCTTATGGCAAGGGCACATTATTTGGTCATGTTCCACTTGGATCCCCAGATCCTTTTCTGCCAGGCTGTTTTCTCACTTCGTGGATGCTGGCATATACTGGTGTCTGGGTTCATTACTCCATGGGTTCAAGATTTTGCCTTTCTCCTTGTTGAAATTAGAAGGGTTCCTTTAAATTAATTTTACTAGCCAGTAGAGGACCCTCTGGATGGCAGCATGATGCTTTGGGGTGTCAGTTACTCTTTCTGATTTTGAGTTGTCAGAAAATTTGATGAGGATATGTTCTCTCACAATGTCTAGGTCACTAATGTAGAGGTTAATCAGAACTGGACTGAGTATGGACCCTTGGGGTATTCTACTAGTTATTAGCTTCTGAAAAAATGATAGTAAGTCCAGAAGGTTCTAATACTTTAAGTGTAAATCGATAGTATTTCTTTACTTAGACTTCATTTTAATCTCAGAAGAAAAGCAAAGAAAAATCAATATACCATTGTCATATCATTGCATTAAATGTGGTTAAAGAACCCCACTTTTTATAAGTAGTAGTACAAACGGGAAAAATACAATCAATGTAATTACCAGCTGTGACTGACATTCTCATTTGAGTAAGTGAGAATATATTTGGTAAGAAACAATTCAGCTGTAAGAATAGGTAGATCAGTACTCAAAGATATCATTTTAAATCTCAGGCGAATCAACCTATCTTCTGACTGCGAGAGTTTTGTACTCAAACTCACTTCTGTGTTAGAAATATGTAATATTGGTAATAGTATAACTTTAGTCATTCTGGATTTAATCATTTAATCCATTTCCATAGGCTCAAGCTATAGGTAATACAGAAAAATTAACATCCTCATAGAGTATACACTTCTCTGTGTTACTCACTTTACTGCCTTCATTTCCTGGAGTGCTTTAACCTTTGCATCAACCCAGATAATTGTTTACTGTAATCCTTTTAAGATCAATACTTTTAATTCTTAACAATCTTTACACCCTAACTTCTTCAAATAATGGAGCATTAAATAGGCTTCATTTCTTTGCTTTGAACTTGCTAGTATGTAGATGTACAGGCTATGTACATTTTGCAAAGAAGAAAATTGCAACTACAATTGAAGAAAATTGACTGACTGATAGATTTTACTCATTCAGGTATTACTTAGATTAGTTTCCTGTATCTCTAAGCCATCTTCTGAAGACTTGCACTAGAGATCACTCTGCACATACAGAACTTCAACAGAAAAATCATTTTGATTCATTAATTAGGAAAGAAAATAACATTAATAGAAATAAAAATAATCACTTGTTATGAGTAGCTTTAAAAACACACAGAATTATGGCTTCCAGATATATCTGACCAATTTACAGATAGTGAAAAACTGCAAAAATTTATAAGTGAGCCAGTACACAGAAGTTCAGAAACACATTTATTTTAAATAGGCCAGCAGATGTGAACATTGATCAAAGCCTAACAGGAATGAAGTAAATCCAGTTATTCTTTTTTTTTTTTTTTTCCCCTGTCAGCAAAATAAAACTTTCTAAATCTCCATGTAATAATCTCATTTATTTTTTGGATGTAGGTTTCCTAGAAAAGCTTATCTCTTCTCAGATAGACCTTTTTGTTAAGTTCTCACATTTAGAGACAACCCTTTATTCACAGCCAAACAAACACCATCAAAAATTTTGAAGTAAGTCAATGAATTACAGTCAGTTTTATAAAGAACTACATCCTATCCCAAAAAGGATTGTAATTCAGCAAGACTTTCTGACCTCCCAGCACAAACTCGTAACTTCTCACTCTTCACATGAATATTAATAGCACAGTTGAAATCACATGAATTTCCATCATATCTTCTATTGATTATAAGCTTTCTTAGCCTTACTAAGATTATATTTTTGTCATGGTGTTATGATTTTTGATATTGGTATTTCATATCATAACATCATTTTGTGCATTGAGAATTAAAGAGTTAATGCTTCTGCTTCATAGATCATCAATAGTTATGGGTACATCTGTCTCAGAAGAGAAGAATTATGTTCCCCAGAAGACTTGGTGTTGCTTTGTATATTTACGTTTTTCTGCTCAGAGGAAAAGATAAAAACTGTTTGCCTGTCACGAGACACTTTTTTTTCTTTGGGATTGACTCAGCAGTGGGTGCTCGCTGCCATCTCACCTTCAGCATTAGCGTGAGTCCTTTGGTTTATTGGACACTCTCTCATTTTATGTGGTTTATTAGCTTTAATTCCAATTATATTGTATTATATTGTGTTTGTTTTATTTCCGATATCTTATTTAGTAAATTAGCTTACCTCCTCAGATCATTGCCGCTGTTTTGTTTCTAGGCTTATCTCCCTTTTTCCCTTATCCCTTTCCACTTTACCCTTTCCCGGGGCGTGGGTCTTTGGGTCCTCTGCACCAATTGTCACAGAGCCTGGCCAAACCAGCCCGTAAACCATTGACACAATTTATTGTGGACATAAAATCACTTATGTTTAAACTGTTGACCAAGTCTGGGACTACAAGCTGGTCCACCTGCACCAAAGCTTTTCACATTCATGGTTCAAATTTTTTAGAAAGCAAGAGAGGTTCACTCTCAACACTGTGAATCAAAGGGAGTGTCTCCTATTTGATTGTATTTACCCTACCCTCTATGCAGTAAATTACATAATTTATCCATCCATCTTAAATCTTGTTAAATAGTGGCCTTATTACAATTAAGCAATGCTGAATAACTGTATTTTATCCATAGTACATTGATAAGTATCTTCCAGCTTCTCTTTTCCAAGTGCAGTAGTTGTTTCCATCAAATCACAGATTTGATTTTTGCAACATTCTTAGCAAATTTTGATCTGTGAACACTACATGTGATAAAACCTCAAGTACATGTAGCCCTTGCAGTGACTTTTGGCAAGCACATAGATGCAGCCCTTGTGATCTGCAGTAGATAAGTGTCTATAGTTGCAATTGAATAATACTGTACGTGTTTGACAATTTTACAGATAATGCAGGTGACATCAGCACAGATATTGCTGTGAATCTCCTTTATCATAGGCTCTTCCCTTTCAGGCAGTAGACATAACAATGATCACAGAGATGTTCTGCATATGTTTTTCTCATATAGCGCAAAAACTGCTGGAGCAAATAAATTGAACAGACCGATCAGCAATAACCCTTTCAAGCGTATTAGAATTTTTTTCCCTTTCCTTCCAAAGAATACTTTAGTTTACTGCTTCTTTTCCTGAGGCTCCCAGCCTCAGAGGTTGTAAAATTTCACAGCACAGTGAAATTAATATATATGATGAAACATGAAGTCTGTGAATATGACAAGCATACTGCCAGAGGGACACTGAAGAAAAAACCTTGTTGGTTAGGCATTATCCCAACCTCAAGTGTTGTTCTCAGGGTGTCCTGAGGACTGTGACAACAGTGAAAAAAAAAAAAAAAGAAGAAGAAGAAGAAGCTCTAGTAGCTTGACATATGTCTATAGATAAATTGAAATGTGAATATTTATGTACCTTACTCAACAGAGCCGCAGAAATGTAGACAGAAGTACATTTCAGATGATGATGAGCACTAATTGTAATATAGATTGTGAATAACAATTTTCTTCATGCTGTTTTGAAGATCCCAGAGTGAAATAATGTTTCTTTCAAACAGTGTTTTGAATTGAAATGGCTTCAGTTGAAGAAAGATGACAATCAAGAACACCCACACGTACCACAGATGGAGGTGTGAAACTAGCAGTTTATTTCTCAAATTTACCTCTCACATTTAACTATATTCAGTATAATTTTAATGAAATTTGAATTATTAAAATGCAGTGGAACTCAGTGTCTGAGGGAGAAAATAGCATTCATGTGTTCATGACGAGTATTTTTATGTAAAGATTCTAAAACCCTGAAAAAAATCGTTTTCACTTCAACAAATTAAGGCTCTGGCCCTGTATCGGAATGTTGTAGGATAAAGAATTAGAAGTGATTCATAGGGATATAAGAAGTTGTAGACCAAAATACTTATACATATTATATATATTTATAATATTATATAATTTATAAAGGATTTGTGTTATATATTAAATGTATATTTACATATAGGTATTTGTTATATGCATGTTTTCCAATAAAGGGTACTGAGTACACAAATCCTACATATATATAATCTATATATACTATAGATTACACATAATAATAATAAGACATTATATATATATATTCATATACTATATATAATAGTAGATATAATAATATAATTTATGATTATATATCATATATGTATAATTGTTATATAAATATATTAATTGTACAGAACAATATAATGTATAATACATATTGAAACATTGTATTAATATATAGCATAATAATATATTATATTATTATTATATATTTAATACATACATACTATTTTATAATATTTTTTATATTATAGTATATAATATTATTGAATTATTGAAAATAACTTTGTCCCAATTGAAACTAAGGTGAACAAATCAACTTCCAAATATTTCAATAAAGACAACATAAGTGAATGTACCAACTTAGTCTTGGAATAACACATTTGACTGTATCAAGGACTTCATTGGCCAACATCATCTGCTCTGCTGTAAACACAATACACATCCATTCATCTACTAACGGGAGTGCTTTTTCCTTTATACATAACATACATAGCATATTTCAGGAGGAAAGTAATTTGAAAATAAAACTATTTTCCTATCCCCTGTTCTAGCTAATAATGCCAGTCCATTACTTACAAAATCATCTAGAATTAATTACTGCAAAAAGTTGTTAGCTTCTGGTTCCCAAATTCCCTATAATTTCTATAGAGTAGAATCTTGTTGGCAATGTCACTTTTCCTATGTTGTAGGGTTAGAGTTATTATTTCATGTAACAATTTTATTTATTTATTTACAAAGTTATTGATCCAAAGTTATATGTTAAATAACTAAAATAACATCTTAGTCAAATTTTTAATAAATTAACGGAGCATGAAGCTAAAATTTAGAAACCATAATTATTTATTAATTTTTATGTCTCAAATCTTTGATATAGTGCATGAGAATTACCATTCCTGCTTCTCACATATATCTATTTAGATTATCTTAAAATATTTTACAGAAGCATTAAGCTTAATTGGTGTTTTATGGCAAAACTTACTGTCAATTTAACTGGCTTCACAAATCCTCTAAACTATGAAATGAAAGCTTAAACTAGTGCTGAAATATTTTAGAAAATCAGTTATTTTCAAGGATGCAATTAGTAGACTGTTTCTTTATATATTTGGCAACAGTTAAACAAATGCATTTCAATTTAAATGAGTACTATTGAAAGATAGAAGAGCATTACCAGCTCAGCATAGATATACATAAATTTCCTTAAATTTTCCAGACAAAAAATCTTCTTAATCTGATCTCTCTTGGACTAATCAACATTGAAGATACATCAATGTACTAAAAAAAAATACATAGCCTTGAAGTGTCTCATGGAGTGGTGTTTCTTATCTGCTTAAGTGCGAATTTTACTTCCAATTTCACACAGTTTGGAGAGAGAGAGCAGCTTTGAAAAGGTTCTGAGAGAGATGATCAGAGCTCAGAAGGAGACCTACAAACATTTAGGATACAGAGATTGTGGCCTTGGAATTAACATAGGTTATTGACTCTGGAGATCCAGATGATTCATATTTGGCATCTAGTAGGTCAGTAGGTCTAGTAGCTCAGTCATGCTTCAACTTCTGGCGAGACCTTTCCATCATAGCAAGCAACAGTGAAATGGAAGGAAACTAATCTTTGAATAAGACATCGGTAAATATAATTTTCCTTAATCTTAGACATCCACAATGACAGATACGTACTTTTTTTTTCAAATGCACCAAATCCCTGTATCAGATTGTACGGCAACACTTATACATGGTGAATGCAAAGCTAATTATAGGCAGTTCTACACCTCTCTGAGATAGGATGCCCATAGGGGGCAAGTTGATGATAAAAATAATAAAAAAAAATAATAATTAAAAAATGAGAGACCAAAAAACACATTCAAACAGCATTTGCTAAGAGGACAAAAACTAGCAGGAAATTTCACAGAGTGAGGGGAAAAAATGGTGAAGGAAAGCACAATAATTATACAATAATTATGCAAAATGGAAAAAAAAAAAAAAGGTGAAAACAAGCTTTAAATGGATGGGAAAAAAATCTGTGCTTATTAAAAATATAAAAAGACAGAACATGCAGTAATTACTTAAAAACACATGCTAATGAGAGTAGCATTCAAGAGAAACCATTAAACTATAAGTAGAAATAAAACATAAATACAAATGAGATTTGGGCTGGAAAGTATTAAAAATAGGAGAATAGACAGGACATGCTTCTAGGCAAAACATTGTCACTGACATCAGCCCTTGAGCATGAAATTATTTAAATGAAATGCCTATTAGAAGAATCAGATAGTGTAAACATATTCAAAACTTGTTTAAATAGATATTATGTAGCAAGTCTTTTGAATTCCTTTAGAAACATGCCTGTGGAAAGGAAAAAAGATATAGTTTCATCCCATATGTTGATTATTTTAACAATGGATGGTAAAATCTAATTGCAAAATATAAAACGTTGGATGGATTGAGAAAAATTAGCAAACTTTACCAGAATATGATAACTGTAAGAAATAATTAATCACTGTATGAAATAATTTTTAACTATAAACATTAAAAAATAAAAATAAAAACCTATGGATAAGAAGAACTACTTTACATGAAATTCAAATGTAGTAAAGGAATGAGCTCTCCAGAGAGGACAGTTGAGACATTTTCTTCTGAGAATAAACTAAATAATAAATTAGACTTGTTAAGGTAATGCACTGCTAGGCAAAGCTAGATAACGGAATAAAGCCACATTTAGATTTGTACATATAACTGTTTGTAGCTGAAATTAAAAGATATAAATGCTATGTAATACTGGTGCAATGTCAAGAAAAGAATATTCTTAACAGGCAACTTCTTATTATATTATAAAATGAATATTAGACAGGAAGGAGAAGGAATGTCGTGATGTAAAGACTAATTTGTAACATACATCATTACCTGTATATTTATATATTCATATATGTATACATATATATATGGAAAAATGTGTGGATGTATACATACCAGAAGTTTTATATGTATGTAAAAATAAATGCCTTTGCAGTAATAATAATAAAAAAAAATCCAGTGTGGTATAGACTAATGGATACAGAAGTAAACTTGAATTTCTTGGATTTTTCTACTTTGTTACTGAAAAACAACACAAAACACCTAAATTAACAAAAAAAAAAAAAAAAAAAGAAAAAGAAAAACACCAACCATTCACTTCATAACTAATTGCTATGTTAGATGGACTAAATTTTGCCTGTATCTCCTATTTGTTTTTATCAACCATGCATCATACACAGACAATTCAGATGATCCAAAATGTCAATTAGTTGATTGGTTGCAGATACTCAAATTTAAATTTACAAGATTTACGATGGAAAGAAAGGATCATAAATCAGAATTTCACCGTCTGTTTTACTTTGAACAGCGGTTTGAAGAGAATTTTTCTAAAGCTATATGGTGCATTTTTTTCACTCACTTTGCATATTACATACAATCCCTTGAATGTTTTCGTGGGAAAATAAATAAATAAATAAAATAGTTATACGATTTCTGCTTACTCATCAGAAAGTATAGATTAGAAACATATGTTTGCTTAGAATGCAATTTGTTCTGGAGATTTCATGAACATGGGGCAGTATGACTGTAGTCTAAGAATTTATTGATTGTGCAGTATTCATTTAATGAGAAATAATGCAGCACTAAAGAATATGAAATGGAAAAGAGTAAAAAATAGAGCAAATTTCCTAGTAAATAGGTCCTTACTGAACTGAATATGTAATTCAGTTTTTTATATTTCTTTGGATAATTTTATGTGCCTCACTAGAAGACATGTAAAAGGAATTTCAGGTATCCACACAGAAGAAACAGTCTTGCAAAAAAAAACATATATGCCTATTACTAAGCCTCAGAATCTTAATATCCTGCAGAAATTTCTTATATTTATTTTTGTGTCTCAGGTATTTTAACAAAACAAAGAGCAAAGAATTCCTGAAAATACTCATCTCAAATATATTCAGAAATGTGACATTTTTCAAGGCACTTTTCATGTTTAATGTAGCAGACATTCTCGATAAACAGAACTTTGAACAAAATACTGTTGTATATAACAGTAATTTCTTTTTATACTCTTGTTTGTGAGTCAGAGTACTCATCTGCACATAGAAAGAGGTTTGATTCCTACTTCTGTTTGTGAGGAATCATTAGATTCCAGTATCTTTTCAGATCCAGTTGTCCTTTTATACAGTGCACTGTGGAAATCTCAGCCAGTGCACAGCTCTTTTCATCCTCGCTGCAAGAAGTTTAGTTACACAATCTGTAATTTCATCTTTCAGTTAGAGGTGCATAAAAGACATTTACCTTAGCTATACCCACAGCACCTCAGTCTTTGGATCTAGCCCTTTTCTTCCCAGAATTAATATAGGAAGCACATTTGATTCATTAATTCACACAGCTATTAGCATTCAGCAGTTAAGTCTAAACAACTTATTCAGGTTCCCATTATATGTAGTGAGAGAAAGAAGGTTACATGAAGAGAGTAAAGATCTACTTATACTTTAGGAAGGACAAATTGTCACATAGCAACTACTGTTTCCTTCCACAAAGTATGAAAGTAATCTTGATAAATATTAAGATGACAAATCCATCTAAAGTACTGAGATAAATTCTGGATGTTTTGTTTAAAATTATCTATTGGTAATAAGCATTTTGTAAGTTCTATCATTAACTGGCACGTGAAATAAACTTAATTGATTTTTTAAAAAAATAAGAACATGAATTATTGAATGATTACCCAAATCTTGCTAGTTTTTCAAGATTACTCTCTAGAAATGCTTAGTTATCATCTGGTTTCTGTTATTGTTCACACACAGTGTAAAAGCAGCCAGGGTTGACCCTGGCTGGATGCCAGACTCTCACACAGATATTCTCTCACACTTCCTTCTTCAGGGGACAGTGGATGAAAACAAGATAGAAAAGCTCACTGGTCAAGCTAAACACAGGGATGCTAGTCATCATCTGTTGTCACAGGCAACACAGACTTGAGGAATGAACTAAATTAATTTCATTTCATTTATTAAAATAGTTTTAGATGGCAAGCAACAAAGACAAACTAAAACATTTTCTTTCTAGCTCAATTTTTTTCCAGACTCAACTTTATTCCCTCATTCACAGGTCTTCTACCTTTACCTCCCCTGTTCTGAGCAGCACAGAATGAATGTAATGGTTCATTCCAATCCATTGTTCCTTCCACCTTCCTTTCCCACTGTTCCATTGTGGGTACTTCTCACAGGCTTCAGTCCTTCAGGATAAATGAGTTTCAGCGTGGGTCCTCCAGAGGCCACATTTCCTACCAGAAGAATTTGTTCCTTTATGTGTTTCTTTATGGGCCACAGTTATGAAAAGAAAGGCCCGCTCCATTGTTTCCCTCTCCATAGGCTTCAAGGAAATCTCTGCTCTGATGCATCTCCTCACCTTCTTCACTGACCTTGGCATTTGCAGGGATAGTTCTAGCTCTTTTTTTTTTTTTTCCTTATTCTTTCTGACTGTGCAGTGTTTTGCCTGTTCTCAAATATATCTTCTCAGAAGCAACACAAATGTTTCTGATGGGCTCCACTGCGTACTGTATTAAATCTTTTGAAGAACTTGCTGTGCTCTTCACAAGACGAATCCTTCCCTCCTCTCACAGGGCCTGTACCTGCAACTCACCTACTCTGCTATCAAAACTTTGCACCTTTAGAGTTGCAAATACCATGTACATTTGTCATTCTGATCAGATGAACTATTTTCTCAGATGGCTATAATTTGCAACATGTAGATAATAAATAAGAACATCACAGATATGCAAGCATTTGAAGGCTTACTATTGTAGACAGCATTTCTGGTAAAGGACAGAATTAAGTTTCCAGTCAGTGCTTTTCCTTTCTTTTTAATTTGTTTAATAGAAATGACAGAAGAAAGCAGGATAAGATTCCATTATGGGAGAAAAAGCCTTCCAATACTGAGAACAATTTTCAAGTCATTTCCTCTATACAATGAAAATGCTTTTGCTTTTTTTAGAAACTGTATAAAGTGGATGATGACCTTTTGAGGCTATTCATTTCTCTAAGTGGTACCTTACTCTCACATCCTCTTTAATAGCTGCTAATAAAGGAAGCATGTAAAAGGCAATCATATAGAAAAGTAACAGATTGAGTAAACGTTCTTTGCAAGCAGCAAGCATGGGAAGACCTGATGACCTGAGCAGGAAAAAAAAAACAAAAAACAAGCAAAACAGTTATTGAAAACAGAAATAATACAAACCTGTATTAAATAAACAGGAAGTAATATGAAAGCAAATGATAGTCTCTAGGATGTTTGGAGTTTTTGTAATATGTCAAAGGGCAAGAATGTGAAAGGAATGCTTCCATGATTTTCCCTCTCAAAAATTCAGTCTTATTTTCTCCATTTTTCATCATGGGCAGGAAATGTTTTCCTAGTTAATATTACAGATGTGTAGCATATTCCACACTTCCAACCTTTCCATTTGTTTTATTTTTCTGCATAGTTAGGATTTTCACAGGAAATCATAAATAAACAATGAATAATAAATAAATAAACATTTCTCAGACCTTAGCACAAGTCTGTACCTGGACTACCTTACCTTTGCCCCAATATAACCACATAGTCATGAGAAAAGCACAGCTAATAACAGCTATAAAGCTAGTGATATCTAGACATAAATTCTGATCAAAACACAGCTTGTTTTTTGCTTTGTTACATAATACTGACCAGCCTAAAAATTTTAGTATGTATATTGTTCAAATTAATTGTGAGGGGATGTCAAGCATGTTGAGACCTCAAAGATGGAACAGACTATAATGAATAGGTTCTACCAGCTGGCATAAATGACCAATAATCTGTTCAGTGTTCCAAACAGATATTCTTCTCCATATTGCCTAGCTAGAAAAAGAATATATTAGTTATCATATATTATTATATTATAATATATAATATTTTATATTACTGTCCCAGAGTATATCTGATTGTACTTTAATAAGTGGTAGTACTTTTATAATGCATGAAATAGCAGGATTTTTCCAGGGTGTCATTTTTCCTCTGTCTTTAATTAGGTTTAATCAAGGAGAACACAACTGCCTTTATAACCTGAAAATAAGGATTCATTATTTCAGACTCTATATATGTGTACTTTATTCTAGAATCTGAAAAATGAGCTGGCTTAATCTCTTTGAAAAAAATAGAATTTACAGAAGGGTACTCATCCTGTCTTAATTCAAAAATTTTAATGTAGAGCAGTTTAAAAATTAACATTGGTTTTGTAAATTCTCATCTTACATACTTGAAATCAAGGCAGCTTTTATTGATTGAAACATAAGGTCCTCATATAGAAATTATTTTAATGTTTGAACACAGACAAAATGCAGTTTGTGAAATCTTCAGGTATATAATAATGCAACAGTGGCACAGGGTTCAATATCCTATGCTTAACATGTTTTCAAAAAAAGTATTTGTAAAATAATAAATCCATACTTGACTGCAGTTTATTAAAATGTACACACAGTAAATCCTTGTGAAGTATTACTTTTCCATTGTTTTCTTACGAATCTGCCTCCTGCTCTTTCTTTCTTCAAAACCACCTGAAGATTTTAGTTTTCATAACTTGTTTTTATATATATATATATATCCCAGAGTTTTTTCAACTAAATATTTTCTGACTTACAAAATAAATCACAGATATTACCATTTTTAGAAGTACATACATTATATTTTCTTAAAAGATCAATTCTCTCATTTGTTTTCAGATGGGTCCCCCAGCTCCAGTCATGACGGAACCAGGCAAAACCAGCCTGTAAAATGCTGACAGCAAAGCAATGTCACCTGACTAGTAAAAATTCATTACTATTTTGCTAAGAGTGAGCATATTAATGCTTAACTGAGTTTCTCATTAGACTTTGATATTTAAATATTGTATTTTTAAATAAACAGTCATGCTCTACCTTCAAGTTATGGAACTAGATGATTGATCTCTAAGGTCCCTTCCAAACCAAGTCATTCAATGAGTCTATATTTTGCCCACAGAGTTCTTTGGTGTGTGCTGTGCATCACACTGTGTGATGTAGTGTACCTGAACAGCAAAAAGCACAGAAAGATACAACAGGAAACAACATCCAAGTTTTATCTATCGGTACAGCCAGCCTTTATACTGGGAAGCTATCATAATTCCTTTCTATAATTTTAATATTAGATAAATGTCATTAGATGTAAATGCTTTGAATAGACAGGTGCTTCTGTACTGGCTTTTCAGTGTCTTGGGTGCTACAAGAAATGTATTTCAGCTGAGAAAATAAATAAATAGATAAATACAGGTCTTATTCTATTATAAACTGTAATTATACACACCTTCTTTAGAGACTTTCCTTTCCAGGATGGCTGTGCTCCCAGTACGGAAAAGTATTGTTTATTCTTTTATCTGATTGAAAGTTTTTAATGTACTGACACAAAATTAAAAATCTCGAAGTAATATATCTATAACTTTTACTACTTTTTAAAATCCTGAGTTTGACATTAATGAATCTCAGTGTTTAATGTAAATTTGTTTGTTTTGTGTGTGGACTATATCAATTTTTTCTCTGTGAGTTACCCAGCGAAGTGACTGAATCCAAGCTGCAACCTTATGATGGCAAAGAAAGAATGTCTAAGAGATTAGTACTCTGGGAAGAAAGCATGAAGTAACTGCAGTAGCCACTTCTGCCCAAAATCACTGAAGATACATTCCTCAAACTTTATCAGTAACAGGTTGATGCAGATACATCTGTCCCAATAGACTTACTGCTTTAAAAATTAAAGCCTCTAAAGCAAGAATATATGTTTTTAAATATTCCCTGATTTTCTCATAATCAGAGATTTTCTTCACTTTACTGCTGGCTCTGCATTTGTGCAGTCCCCCTGCTGATTAGGGAGGAGACAAAAGAAGCTGTAATCTGTTGGTATTTTGGCATCTGTTAATAACAACATGCTCAAATTGAAATAATAAATTTCCTTTCTTTATATAAAACCTCTAATTCAAGAAGACAATAATGGGAGTGTTATTTCTTATTTATCTGGGTACACCATATTCTTCTATATTTTATTCTTGCTTTGAGGAATCAAGCAATTTTCAGTGCCAGTGACAATAAATCATACATGACAGACTTATGAGCTTATTTTTTCTAGTATCTGTCTGCTTAATTCTAAGAATTTTCCAGTCATTTGTGGTTATAACAGACTTTTCTGTTAAAATAGAAACTGAGCAACAGATTAATTCCTATTGTACGAGTCTTGATAGTGCAGTATTCAGTTCTCTTCCATCCTACTGTGCAGAACCTATCAAACTGATAAGATACGAGCCAGAGTATAAATGAAAATGATGATACAATGTGGTTGGGTTTTTTTTTGATTGTTTGTTTCTTTAATTTGTACAGGAATTCAGACACAAAATTATAAATCTTCCTTCTTTACATCTGAATTCTTTTCACTTATTCTGGTTCCTCTGAGCAGTTTTGAGATTACTTCGAAACAGGTCAATTTGTCATGGATCCAAGACCTGCTGCTTGCCAATATATTGAAATCTGCTCTAAGGTTTTCAGGGCACAAAGTAAAATGCTTCTTAGCTAAATACAGAGAGAAAAGAATTTGAAGATTTCTTGTACTCTCAGTCCTATAACCTTCATTCCAACATCCGAGAGTCTAATAAGAATTTTCAGAAATACAGTAAGTCTAAAGACTATTATTTTGTTCTTATGTTTCTTCATTACTAATAACATGGCCTGATCATCTTCCTTACAGATTTTGCATACAGTTTTGTGGGGATAATGTTTCCAATTCTCCTTTATATTGTTGATATTATAGTCCTGACTATATAGATTTACATCATTTTAGATCATCTCATGGTATATTTGATATTTTATATAAATGAATATGGCTTAGCAGAACTGAAAATCATTTTCTGTATTTTAAAAATCTACCTCCAATAATAGATCTACAGGATAATAAATAAAAATTTGAATTTTGTATGCATATTTAGTATATTTTCTCATACCTACAAAATATTTACAAATGCATATATGCCTTTAAAAGTATATGAACACATAAGAGCATTTTTCACAGTTTTCAGAAAGAGAGATCTTAGCCATACTATTAAAATTAATCATTTTGCATGTCCAGACTCATACCTGTTTGTTTCCTAAAATTATGAATGGAAATTCAGTCTTCAGGCAACCCTCCCTGAAACAGAATTGAAACTTGGTGATCCTTAAGGTCCCTTCCAACCCAAGCCATTCTATGATAAGTTGTAAACTAATAGGCAAGAATTTGGTAGCCAGGATAAACAGTAAATGATTGTACAGAAAAAAAAAAAAGTAAATATAAATTAATATAGTTTTGAATCCTTAAAAATACTGTTCTGCCAATTCAGTCATCAAAATCAGCACACTGAAAATCAATTCAAGACAATACAAAATATTTTCTTCTTCTTTGTTTGTTTTGAAAAATATATCCAAATTGCTTATTCTTTAGTTATGATAAATAACTTTGAAATACTTAGAATCATAGAAATATTGAGGTCATAGAAATATTAAGATCATCTAGTCCAACCTTCAAATGAGAGCCTAGCATCACTTTGCTGAGAACTACTTCTACTTCATTGTATGCTTAAGAACACTTCTACTTCATTGTATGCTTAAGAATAATTCTGGAAATTATAAAAACAATTTGAATAACAATTTTTACTGTTGTTTCTTCTATTTCAGTATACTTGGAAGAAGAATACTCATCTTACAGTGTATCATACTCCTTTATTTCAATACCAGTTGTAATATTTAAAATGCAGTTGGATGCTGTTACTAAGAGTACTTCTCTATGTTTACACTGCTTTGTACAGCTTTTATATGCTGCTTTTAGTAACAGCAATAAGTAAGTGTACCACAGATTTACTCTTACTTTTTGATATTATTTTAGTTCTTTCTATTTGCATTTTTTTATTAACTCACTTGTCAAGACTTTCTAAAGACTTCTTTAGTGCTCTCTGACACTTCTGTACTCAACAGGAGAAAATCGTATAAAAGGCACTGCTATTTCTTGCAATCTCTTTTTTTATAGTAAGTGCAACTGTTAAGAAACTTCATGGCTCATGAACATGAAAGAGGTCAGAAATTTGCTCTGTCTACTTTCCATTTACTAGTGCTGTTGTGTTATTTTTAACTTATGTTTTTCTTTTATTATTTTTTAAGTTCATAAAATAAGGGAGAAAAATAAATCAGATTTTAAGTGGTTGTTTCCTGATATTGACTAATGTATCCAAAAATTGCCGAACTTAACAAGGAGAAGGGTATCTCTGTCTGGGATGAAACCTGCCTTTATTTTTTTTAATTCATGTTTACTACTCATTGTGGTTTAAACCAGCAAGAAGCTAAACATCATACAACCTTTCACTCACTCTCCATCCCCACAGTGAGATAGGAAAGAATCAGAAAAAGAAAAAGGTTGAAGTTATAGGTTCAGATATAATCTATTTAGCAAAACTGAAAAGGAAAAGAGAAATAAAAGCATTTATAGTAATGGATATAAGTTTGCAAAACCTGTGATTCACAAGCAACTGCTTCCCATCTGTCCAGCCAGTCCCTGAGAAGCAACTGTTACCCTTGGCCAACTCTCTTTGCATTTTTTGTTTTTTCACATTAGTTCATATGATATGGAATATCCCTTCAATCAGTTTAGGTCAATTGTTGATCCAACAAAGCTGGGAGGAACAGCTGACATGCCAGAAGCTGTGCTGCCATTCAGCAAGACCTGGGCAGGCTGGAGATTTGGGCAGAAAGGAGCCAGATGAGGTTTAACAAGAACAAGTGTAGAGTGGTTAACTTTTGTTCCCTTTCATCATGACAGAATGTCAGGTTAAACTAATGTGTGCAGAAGCAAAATTCAGTATTCTTTGTCAAGTAGCAAATAATAGGTTGTTGGTTTTTTTGTTTGTTTTTTTTTTTGTCCAGATGAAGCATGAATGAGGAAGAAGACAGCAAGCAGACATATCCTAAGTTTCCTAGGCTTAGTGAGGTAAAGGAAAGGTGAACGTAATAGAAAGTCGTTGTTTTTGTTTAAAAAGGCTACTTTTGAAGGAATTTATTTAAGAAAATTATGAGGTTTCTCAGACATTAACTGTGAAATGCTTTAGTTCAAGTGGACAATTCTCTGCATCTCTTTAAAAAATATAAAATGGTTGTAAAAATTACTTTCCTTAATAAATTAAATCAGTTATGAAATCTTCACTCCAAAAGTCCTCAGAAGTTATTTAAAATGGAAGCAACAACTTTATTTTTTACTCAAAAGACATACAGATGACTTCAGATACTAATAATCAGTGTAAATGAACATATGTTGGAACTTTAACAAAAAAAATCAAGGTAATGCTTTTAGGAAAAAATATTATCTAAACAATGTATACAGTGCTAAAAATGCTAGCATTCACAGGTCTGCAGAGCTTAGAGTCATTGCTGCAGATTAGTCTGAAATTGTTGACACAATACATAGAATCGACCAAAAATACGTAAACAAAAAACAAATTAATGCCAAAGTACTTTGCATAATCAAGGAAGGCAGTGAGAATACACTAGAGATCATCATTTAGTTCTCTATTAAACCTTCTGCTAACATCTTAAAAACAGTACAGTTCTAGTCTCTGCATCTCAGGGTGAGCACAGTAGAAAAGATACAAACAACTAAAATGATATAAAATACAGAACAGCTGCCTGAAGATCGAAACAATTAAAAAGGATTAACTTCTGAATGAATAAAGCTGAGGATTTTAGTCGAGGTTTAAATATAATGAATGTGATAAATAATCTGACAAGTCATTTAAAATAGATGAAAGAAAGAAAATGGCTCTTTGCAAAATTCCCGTGAGCCTGCTGTCTTAGTACGTAATGACTGCAGACAACATCAGAGGGTTCAATATGGGATTAAACAAATTTGTTAAGAATAGAACCATCAACAGACACAAGAAGGGACAGCCACATACAGAACAACATCTCTGAATGTGGGGATACAGTAAGGGTCAGAAGAAAACAGCAGTTTACTTGTTTCTTCACAGTCTCTCCCATCACTATTTCTGTGGAAAAAATACCAGCCTAACTGAGCCACAGCTCTGACCTAGGTGACACTGTTCTCTTCATGTGGATCAAGAAAAATATGTAGTCAACAAAAATAGTTTGCTTTTCAAAGCTTGAATGATTGTTTATTAAATAAAGTTCTCTCTCAAAAAAAAAAAAAAAAAACCTACAAAATTACAAAGACAAATTATGGAAACAATGTGAAATTGCACAATAATGTGAATAATGTGCAGAACTACAGAACTAACACACACAAAAATAAAATGAACTTCAGTTATTTTTAATTATTAACTGAAGTATAAAATTATTGGATGTGTCATCAAAATTTTGGATAAAAGATAAACATATGATTAAGTGCATCTGATTTTTCAAAGACTCTTTAAAAGGTCATTATAGGAGTTTTGTTTATCTATTTATTTATTTATTTTTAAGAAACAAGCACACCATACAAGAAGGAAGAAGAACTTCTGCTGCACATTAGAATCTGAACAAAAAATCTAGGAACCATAAAACAGACTGTCACAGTCACTCTTAATGGCACTCTTTGACTCTGCTACCAATTTAGGAAGAGTGATCGATGATTCTGCAAATTTTGAGTTAATGTATAGAATTTGTGTTGGATTTCAAGCGTTTCCAGATGATCCATTCCTTTAGCCTGTCTGGGTCACTTTGGAGAATCACTCCATGTTCTAGTGTATCAGTTTCACCACCCACAAATGGTTGCCACCTTGAATTTGAAAGTTCAGTTTCACCTCCTCTGGACCACTAGTTATAAGACCCAGCGGAGACAGATCCTTGCAATACTCCTCTTGCTACTACCTTACAGGCAGAGTTCAGCCCTCCAGGCCCAGTCATCCAGTTTACACATGCCTAATTGTCTGCCTATTCAGACTGAAAAACTTAAATGGAGGAAACTGCCAGAAGCCTTGATGAAGTCTAGGTTAAATGACAGTAATTTCTCTCCCTGTGTCCACAGTCTTTTTGTGTTCCCGAAGATAATCAAGCTGGATTCTTATATTCCCCTTTGAAATGATGATATGTAATTACAGAGGAAAGCAATTGAGAGATGTTTTCAAAACATATATATTTTTTTCATAATATTTCATGTGAATATGTGTCTAATTAGAACTTGCTAATTGCGTCTTGAATTACACTGTAATAAAATGAAGAAATAGTAATCCTCAGTACCACCAGAAAAATAGTCCAGATACTTTTTTCTGATTTTTAGTAATACCCATAAGACTCATTAGTGATTTTTTTTTAATGTGAATTGGAATGCAAATACAAATAACCATCAAAGTTGCCTCCTCACAAAATATACTGTCCTCGTTTATTTTGACAGGTGAATTTTTACTTTAATTGCTTACTATATGACTGTAAACTGTGCTAATAAATCAAGGAAGTGTGTCTCACTAAAGCAAAACATCAAAATAGTATGAGCTCTCATTGTGGATTTGTTCTTTTATTAAATCTTCTCTGGAAAAAGAATTGAAGCAACTGGATTACATATGAATTAGATGGGATTTTAAAGCTACTTCAGAGAAGAAAGATTCATACTCAGAATCATAGAATCACCAAGGCTGGGAAAGACCTCCAAGATCATCTAGTCCAATCATCTACCTACCACCAACATTTATCCACTAAACAATGCCCTGTAGTAAAACATCTGAACATGTTTTGAACACCTCCAGGATAGCTGACTCAGCCACCTCTCTGAGCAGCCCATTCCAGCACCTGGCCACTCTTTGAGAGAAGAAATTTCTTCTAATATCCAATCAAAACCTCCCCTGGCGAAACTTGAGGTTGTTCTCTCTTGTCATGTTGATACTTAATGGAAGAAGAGGCTGACTTCCATGGCACTACAACTTCCTTTCCGATAGCTTTTGAGACTGGTAAGGTTTCCCCTATGCCTCTTCTCCAGATTAAACAATCCCAGTTCCCTTAGCTGCTCTTCATAAGACTTTTGCTCCAGGCTCATCAGCTTAATTCAAAAGTTCTGTATGATTTCAAAGCATGGAAAACAATTCAGAAAATGTACAAAGAAAGCCCTACAAGGCAACAAATGCAGTCCACAGGCATGAGTCCATGTAATATGAGTGCAAGCATTATTGTATTACAATTTCAGATAACTGCTTTAGTTATCCTAACTATAACTGCTATAGACAGAGGAGGGCATGTACAGAAAAAGTAGAAAAAAAAATTGTTAATTTGGTAGCTCCTCAACTTCAACTGCAGTTCAAGTTTCCAAAATTTTCAAGTGACATTCTAGGCTTTGAAACATTTGCTGTCCTTCCAATTCCAAATCCAGCTCTCTTAACAAAAAAATGTCACAGAGAAACAGAAAGCAAAAGTCACAGCAAAAGAGCTGGGATCAACTAGAAACAATTCCTATAGGGAAACATATCTTGGGAGAATTTTTCCACTAAATTTTCTTATTGTTTTCTGTTTAGCTTTGATTTAATATGCACTATTTTTTTGTTCACCCAAATCTGTGGAGCAATAAGATTTTTTTTTAACTTTAAGTAAATAACTAGCCGGGGATAGCAGAGACAGAGTGTTGGTGGGATACTTGTTTCATGGGGTAAGGAGGGCACATGGGACCAGACCTCGCTGATGACATTTTATTACACATCACATCAGATAGTTCAGACCAGAAGTCAAAGCATCCTGCTTTGTGTAACTTGAATTCCTTCATGGAAAACAAACAAAGAAACAAAAAACAACATCAAATGGAAAATTCAAAGCCTATTAAATATTGAATAATATATTTATTTTGACCAGGATACAGTCTAGCCAAAGCGCCAATGCCAGGGATTAGAAAATTTGTAATATAACAAATGTGACTTCAAAGATCTTTATTAAAAAACTTGGGATAGATAAATACTAATTAAATATGTCCAAATTGTAAGAATCATTAAAATGTATATAGATTAATACTGTTAAATTTGCTAATTTACCTTATAAAACAATGATTTGTGAGTTGATGTTGCTCTGTTTAGAGTCCATTATTTTTTACTAGATTATTTCAGTTGACTTAAGTGAATAAACACAGCAGTGGTCATCATGCTAAGCACAATAGAAGTAATTTTCTTTTTCTTTTGTTCATCTATGATCCTCCTAATCATGAGGATCTTGAATAATATTAAATATGACTAATAAACAAAGAAAACAGAATTTCAAGAGTGCTGTTTCTATGCCATACCATAAGCAACGGGCAATTTATAACCACAGCATGAACTACCAGGAAACAGGGTGCTTTTCTTTTTCATTTCATTCTTGTTCTCTTTTAGTCTACCTCACCTAACCTTAAAAAACATTACAGCAGTTAAACTGCAAATGGGCATTTTGTAACTGCTAGATACTTCTCAGTAAATTCAAATATTCATAGAAAAAAGCGGGGAAAAAACATCCTGTTCTGGGAAGAAAGCAGATATAGAGAAGCTTTAGTGGATTCTTTAACACTTATCTGAGACAATAAAATGGAGAGGACACTGAAAGGCATACTACTGCCAACTCACTGGCCTTAGAAAACACTGCTCACTGGCCTTGGAAAACACTGAATAGTAGCAGCAACTGTCTAGAAGAAAGAGTAAATATGTAGGAAACCAAATGTTTTTCTTTTTCTTTTTCTTTTTTTTTTTTTTTTGTTAAACAAGGAAAAACTGGAAGATATTAACATATTCATCAATGACTGGATATAGAGATAGTGTGCACCCTTGACAAATTCACTGATGACACAAAACTGGGGGTGGCTGACACACCAGAGGCTATGCTGCCATTCAGCAAGAACTATACACTTGGGTAGCAATGTTCACACGTGACAGTACAGGTTAGGGGCTGATTCCACCTCCAGCTTCCAAATCAAATTGTGATCACCTGGATTTTGATTACTAAGAAAGATCAGTGATCACTGCTACCAATGCTAAATGAAAACTTGAGTTCTATGGCGTTGTATACTTATAGCTAATTTAGGAAAGCCTTGTTAAATGCTACCTGTTTTCTGTATGTAATGATAATACTTGATAATGATTAAGAAGTAGCAAATGACAGTGTGCATTGCTAATGATTTTCAGTCCAGCAAAGGATTGCTTCCAAGTTTGAAACAGCCTGATTTATCAGCCCTTTAAACACTGTCCTCACAACAATTTCCAGTTCCCTAATTGGTGTACTGATCTGCAAACAGCTCTCTGGTTCTTTGTATTCATTTCAACTATATATTTGCCCACTCTGGTGGGCAGTGGGAGAGAATGTATGGTTACTTTATAAACTTTATTAAAACAGCACATAGAAATGTAATTTCTCATCTATTTGTCATCTGTACACATGCTTATTAATGTTTTGTTAACCATCCTATGCCATGATGAATTTTTCCTCTTTAAGCAACCTGTTTCAGATTTACCACAAAAAAAAAAAAAAAAAAAAAAAAACACCCTTATTTTCTTATATCAAATATAATTCTCCCTTCTTGTAGTTTAAAAACATTTTCCCTTGTTCTTTCAAAACAGATTCTGCTAGAGCCTGTTCCCTATTTTTTTTTCTGTTTCTGAGTGACATAGTTTAGTGAGCACAGTGGTGATGGGTTGTTGGTTGCACTAGATCTTTTCTAACTTCTGTGATTCTGTGATTCTTATGGTCCCTCCATAGATAATGAAAGGCTGCTATCAGGTCTTCCCAGATACTACTGTTCTCCAAGATGAACTGTCCCAGCCATTTTGAGCTGTCCACATAGGGAAAGTGTTCCATTCCTTGATAAAATTTTGTAGCCCTCCTTTGGGCATGCTCCAACAGGTCCATGTCTGTCCTATAATGAGGACTCCGCATTCGGATGCAGTACTACAGGTGAGGTCTCACCGGCTCATAGTAGAGGAGCAAGACCACCTCCCTTGACCTGCTGGACATACTTCTTTTGATGCAGCCCAGAATATGTTTGGCTTTCTGGGCTGCAAGAGCACACTGCTGGCTCATGTTCAACTTGCCATCCACCTATACTCCCAATTCCTTTCTGGCAGAGCAATGATCTATCCTTCTGTCTCCCAGCTTGTATTGACAGTGGAAGTTGTCACAACACTCCAGGTGCAAGACCTGGATTTGCTGAGCTTCATGAGGGACCCACTGTTGGGCCCAAAGTTTAAGCCTGCCTAGGTGTCTGTGGAGGGCATTTCATCCCTCAGGCATGTTGACCTCATGACAAAGCTTGGTGTCAACTGTAAAATTGCTGAGGGTGCCTCAATCCCGCTGTTGATGTACACTACAAGCTGAAAACTCTTCTATTTCTGCTGCTAGCAGGAATACAGTGTATTATGAATGTCTCAGTTCTATTTAGTTTTCCTGACATTGCTGACATTCCTGACATTTCCATACCAGTTACAATTCAGAACACGTATTTATTGGGCTTTTTCTACTCCTACACATCTACCTTATTGTATTTCTTGCTCTAAAGAGTAACATTCTAATCCTTTTCAATTAAAAGACTTGTTGTATCTTCAAAAAGTAATTATAGTTCATTCAGGAAGCATTTCAGTGCTTCTTTTTTATTGCTTTATCGGAGGTTAAAGAAAATAAAGTCATTTAATGAAATGATTGTTCTTAAATATAAAATAATTTTCTTTGAAAATACGAAAATGTGTTAAGATTACATTGGTTGGGATATTTCAGCATCTGCTGACCTTAAAAAGCAAGATAACAGATTCTTTTCATACATGTAAATTTTCTTGGAAAAGACATAAAAATATAAAATGAAATTTCTATGTTAGCATGAAATTTTACAGAATTTTTTCACAGAAATTTTATCAAAATGCGCATTTCCATTAGAGTACCATGTTCATGCACTTATAAAAGTATGTTGCTTTGTGGTAAAGCATAGTGTTCGTTATGTTTCATGTATGTGTTTTGTAATTATCACATTAAATTGCAAACCATTTACACTAAAGATACTAAATTTGCATTTGTAGGGAATGTGTAGGGTGCCACAAGCTTTGCAAATGTAAGAAGTATGATTCTGATTGTGCAACATTTCTAAGGAAATAAAGTCTTCCTAAATTATATTGTTTTTAATTAATGTTGATGCATTACAAGTCTTTCCTTTACCTTTTATTTCACTATTCTGTAAAATGTAGTCTTGTAACTAAGATGTTCCACAGGGTACCTGTTAGAGAACTGGGGAATCTGAAGTATTGACTGGCCACACGACCTGCCTGTACAGAGCAGAAAAACAGCTTGGAAAATCAGATGCAAGTTCTTGAATACATCTGCCAAAGTCCTTTCTTCCAACATCCTCTCTTTGTGAAGTACTATGTAAAGAAATACTGCCTGGAAAAATTCTACATTCAGTGCCTTTACAGTAAACACTCATTGAAGTCTGAAATTATTCATGATATAAAGACTTATGGCTTATGTCAGCCAAAGAAACACCACACTATTTACAGAATATGTCAGAGCAGTTCTTCTCTTTACCCACTTTTGAAGGGAATTATATTTCTCTGGGAAAAAAAAAATAATAACAATAAAAATAAAGAAGAACTGTGCTTTCAAGCCACCAGACTATAGCCAATTAAATATAAACTATCAGGACAGCCAAGCCCAATCACTTGGTTATTTTCAGATCAACACAGCTAATTATTACAGCTCTCTACTGAATGGCAGATACCTTTTTAATATCCACTTAATAAAAAAAATTGTTGGAGATATTGAAGGTCTTCTAAATGTTGACTTTTTTCTTTTTTCCTCACTCTTAGATTCCAGTTTATCATATTTTATTTAAATTGAGGATCAGAAAGATCTTAAAATACTCCCCCATACTGAACTGGAGTTGTCCTGAAAAGACAATATAAATATAACCCACCCTATTAATCTACCAATAATTAAGACTGATGCTGAGTAACTGAGGAGTTTCAGAAGCACATTCAGAAGACTATTGTAAAATATTCAAGTAAGTGAAATTTTAATTTACCAGAACTACAGGAGGTGACTTGATCACAATCTGCATACTTATCACTTCAAGACAGAAAGCTCTTCAATCTATCAACAAAAGCAGTAGTGAAAGATTTAGGTATTTACAGTTATGAGATGTGATAAAAGCAGACTGAGACTGCTTGCCAACTTTTTTCTAATTATATTGTCACCTGCTTTTACGTCTCATTGCATCTTAGCATCTTTTATTGTATGAGATTATAAAAACAATACTGACAGTGAAATTTTAATAGTAAAATCAATTTTACAGTGATGATAATCAATAATTGATTATCGTCTATAGAACATTTGAGGGAAAAAAAAGAATTTGTTTTTTCCATAAATCTAATTTTTACTCCAAACAATTTAAATGGTTCACAAATATGTGTCTGTGGTAGGTTAACTCAAGTGAGCCTGAAGGAGGATAGGAGAAAGAATCAGAAAAGTAAAAGTAAGTTAAAGACAATATAATAGAAAAAGCAAAACTGCAAGGAAAATAAAGTATTCATTCACTGATTCCCAATGGCAAATAGATATTAATCAATTTCCAAGAAAGCTGGGCTCATTGTACTTATCACTTTTCTTGGGAAGATGAACTCCACCATTACAAACATTCCTCCTTCCTCCAGGTTTTATTGCTGAGCATGACACCATGTGGAAGAAAACCTTCTCCTCAGAAGAAAAAGTAGTAAGTAGTCTGACCGAACTGAGTGGTGTTGCTCAAATTTTGCCATAATTAAAATTCCAAGACATCTTCTTCCTTGTAAAATAAATAAATAGATAAAAATTAAGTATTGATGCTATTTTTCTAGACAGACCAAAAATTAAAAATATAAATTCTAAATTGGCATTATCTTTAGCATTGTTTGATGGGTTAATAGATAATCAGAAATGATTGCCTAAACAGTTACTTAATGTTGTATTAGAAGGACAGAATTCTCAACAAACACAGGAACTCAGAGATGAAATTTTTTCCCCCAAGGAAAGGCTAAACTAGATAATTATAAGCATTCGGAGGCACAAAATTCATATTACGTTTTTTTTGTTTTGTTTTGTTTTGTTTTTGTTTTTTAATGTTACTTATACAGTTACAAAATCGCATCCTTGTTTTTCAATCAATTTGCTACTGTACATTAAGGAACTGATCTATAAAATGTTTTTTCTAGCATAAGTGCAATTTAGGTTGTTTCAAATTTGTCTAGTTACAACTTGGACAGAAGGTAAGATAAAAATATTGAGAAACTAATAGTTAATTCATAATTGTTTTTGACTTTTCTTTCCTCTTGCAGATTATGGGATAAGTTAATAGGCATTGATTTTGCCATCTGTCATTGTGTTAGAACATTGCAATTTCTACTCAGTGAAGAAAAATATAAACGTCCTTAAAATTTCTTTTGAAGAAAAAATATTTCTGATTGGAAATCATTAATAGTTGGGTGATTACCATATAAAATAGGGATCAGATTTATGGGCTTTGCCATAAGTACATTGTTCGTTTGTTCCTTGGTTCAAACCAGAAAAAAAGAATTGGAAAAGAATGTGCCTTGTCTTGAAAATGCTTATTTGATCGTTCTTAAAGGATTTTAGGATCAGTCTCATCTCCAGTACCTCCATGCCTAGGACTCCCTGCCTGGCTAATTGGCACCCATTCTGGTACACTTAAGGATCCAATGTATCTGACAGAATTTGAGAGATGTGGTTACCACTTTCCTGTTTGCACAAACAGTAGCAATGTTGTGCATGTATTTATGTACAAGCACAGCTATAGCTATCTAGCTAGATAGCTACATAAACAGATGTATAGAAGTTATTTAGATAGAAACTAGGTTTTTAATAGACATTTCACAGTTGACAAGAGACAAGTCAGAATTCTAACTCTACAACGGTAAATGGACTCCAATTAATACAATTTTCTAATATGTAGAATGTGTAGATTAGTGTTTCAGTGTTTGTTACTTCTATTTAGCATCTCAGCCAAAAACTAATTACCTGTCACTTGTGAAATAATTCTCATTTAATCATAAATAGAACTAAGAAGTGAAAAGCTTCATGTTCTGTCATCTATTAATACTCATTTTTATTGATAAGAGATTTTTGAGAAAATCAGTGCCTAATTCTTATACAATAAATGGATACAATAAATTTCATTCCTTTTAATTAAGCTATATGAAGTAGGATTGCTTTATTTGTTCAATTAACAGAATATTCATTTTAAAAAATTAGAAGATCAAACTGCATTTAATTTTAATTCCTTGTGCATTTTAATTTATTACTGCCTTGATAGTTCTCACATACACAGGTGTGTATAAATTCCAACAAAAGTATGCCTGCAACTATATCTTTTCAAGGTGCATTAAAATATGGAATATGATAAAATTTTAAGCTAGCAGTGATGTACAAAAATGTTTTTGAAGATTTTTAACTGCAACTTGTTGTTAATACTTCTAGAAATATTGCAAGATTTGCCAAAAATAGAATGAAAAGGGTTTTCAAGTTTCATCAAACTCTGTGTTCTTCTTCCAGCAACTTAGCTTAGAAAATTCACCCAATTCAATATATATATATATTTAACTGTGGCTTTCTGATTTGTTTTCTGAAACAGTTCCATAAGAATTTAATTTTGGGACTTAATTGCGGAGTTTCGCCTAAATCTTCTTTGATTAATTAAGGTGCTTTTTCTATTTGGAGGTATATAGACAAGTGTTGCTAGACAACTTTATATATCATCTAATTTCCTGCAAGTATAGGCTGGTTATTTTCAGGCTGAAACAATTCTTACGAAGTACTTCCACTTTTGCCCTGTATGTGCATTTTCAGTCTATCGATGACAGTAACATTACCACAAATACAAAAGGGAAAGTACATTCCTAAATGTAAATTGGTGAAATGGATTGTTTATGGCTGGCAACCAAACTCTCAGTCCCCTCCTCATAGAGACACAGGGTAGATTTGATGAAAAAATGCACCTGATGAGACAGGGAGATCTCTTGTAAGTTATCCTCACTAGCAAAATTGACTTGATTTGAAAAAAGAAAAATGATTCATTGATAATAATTTATGTAAAGTTTGATCATGAGAGGTAAAAAAAAAATTAAGTATCTTTCCTGAATCCCCACTTTTTTTCTCCATACTCTACTTCACTCCTTTATTCATGACTTCTTTATCTCTTACCTGGAGCAGTGCAGGGAGGGTATAAAACAGAGTTTTATGGTAATTTCATAATAGCTCAGGTTAAGACTGTTCGATCATAGGTCATCTCTGTCCTATAGTTCCTTCAGGGAATGAATTAACTCCAGCATCAGATCCTTCACAGTCTGCGGGATCCACATCCTTCTCTGACCTTGATGCTGGGATTGTTTCTCATGCTTATTTGATTCACTCTTCATTGCTGTGCAGCATTTTTATTCAACACACCTTCCCAGAAATGCTACCTTCCTTGGTGGTTTAGCTAGCAGTGTGTCTTTCCTGCACTGGGCAGCCCAAGCCTCTCCTCACAGATGCCAGCCTTACAGCCTCCCCCTTTGTTCCTTTTCTATGTGAAACAAATATTTTATAGCTGTCATTAAAATATACGCTAACCACAACTCCAATTAAAAAATGAATCATAACAACAGTAATCCTCCACAGCAAAGCTGAAGTAACACTCCTAGAATTCACCACGTTGTGAGGACAAAAGATTCCACACAAGCATTCTACTTCCTGGAAATATCCAGTTCAAGTTTTGCCTGCTACATCTCCAGGTTACTTCCCTTACCTTTTTCAATGTATTTTATATGCCTGTACTGCTGAGGAGGGAGAATGAGATAGACTGGGTAACCATACGGAAAACAGCCAAGGTCAACCTACTGCTGTAGGATGGTTCTATTTTCAGCAGGCAATGAACTGAAGTAATTGACAGTAAATTAGCTGTCTTTTGGCATTATTGTTTTTGTTTGTGTCCTTTCCTGTTCTTTAAATGGAAACTAATAGATAAACAAATAAATAATATTCACTGGTGATTGTGTTGCATAAAGGTTAATTTTTAGAAACTCAACCTCAGGTCTGGTAGCTATTGCACCCTCAATTATGAAGTGTAATAAGGCTCATTTCATGATAGCAGTTCTAAATTCACTAAGACTTAAAGCTTCTTTGGCAAATGGATACTGTTACAATCTTATTACTAAATGAATTAATGATCCTTTAATTGCTTGAAAAGACATATCTTAACATGTATTTTTATTTCACTTTCCATTAAATTCGTGTGTACTGCTTTCATCTATTTCAACAGGATTTGCACAAATTCAGCTAATGGGATAATAGAATCCCAGTTCATAACCACAGTGCATACACCAGAAACAACTGTTTTTCTTCATTAATCAAGATAAGATTTTGACTGATATAGTTGGTGAATTAACTATATTCAAAGTCAGTTGCTATAAATCATTGTAATGGTAAATATAAACTTAATTTCATCTTTGAATCTTGAGTGTGAAGTTATAAATGTTTGGGAAGGTTAGATGTCATGTTTTCATGCATAAACTGAAACTATTTAAAGATTTTGACTTAGAAACTTAAAGGAATTAAATCTTTGATGTTTCATTTTATATATTACATCTACCTCAAGGTCAGGCCTTTATAATGAAGAGAAAAAGGAGTCATTTGATTATATGAAGAAGTTGAATATAAAAATAATAATAATAAAGGGCTGTCTTGACATTTCTTTACACTTGTCAAGTTCAAAATTTAGTCATCTTAACGTTTACAGAGTTAAGTAAATATTTTTAATTTAGAAAACAAGTAGGCATTAAAAAGATAAAAGAAAATGCAATTTTAAATGATATTGGATGTCTAATCTAAATCCATCATCTTTCAGTTTAAAACCATTACCCCTTTCCTATCACTGTGCTCTCTGATAAAAAGCACCTTCCGATCTTTCCTGTAGACTCTCTGAATACGTTAAGACTGCTTCTGTAGATGAAACAATCTCAACTTTTTCACTTTCTTCAAATGATAGATGTGCCAGCCCTCTGATTATCTTTATAACCTTCCTCTGGATTCACTCTAACAGATCCATGTTTTCTATATGCTGCAGACCAAGAGCTGAATGTAGCACTCCAGGTGTGGACCAATAAGAGTGTATTAAAAGAGGAGAATCAACTCCCTCAGCCTCCTGATCACACTTCTTCTGATGTAGCCCAGGATATGATTGGTTTTCTGGGCTGAAAAAGTGTATTTCTGTTTCCTTTTCCATTTTTCATCAACACCCCCACGTCCTTGTCTGGGCTGCTGTCAACCCATTCTTTTCCCAGTTTTAATTTGTGATTTGGGACTGCCTCAACTCAAGGGAAGGATCTTGCTCTTATTCTTGCTGATCTTTGTGCCCACCTTTCCGACCTGTCAAAGTGCCAGTAGATGACAATCCATTCCTCCATTGTTTTGCCTATACCATGGAGCTAATGTAACTGGGTAGCCTGCTGAGGGTGCACTCGGTCCTACAGTCCATATAACCCAATATAAGTGTTAAAATAGCACCAACATAGATCCTGAGAAAAGCAACTTGTCACTGGTCTCCACCTGGAGAAGAAGTGTAGGTGATGCTAAAGACTTTCAGTGATAATCTGTCTTCCATATATGATTAGGGCTCTGGAGCATCTCCCATACAAGGAAAGGCTGAGGAACCTGAGTGTCTTCAGCTGGGAGAAGAGAAGAAGGAGAGGGGCTCCTATCAATGCTTGTAAATGTCTAAAATGCTTTTAAGTATCTAAAGCGTGGGTTTCAAATGGGTGGCAAGAATCTTTTCAATGATGCCCAGCAACAGAACAAGGGGTAATGCACACAGACTGGAACAGTGGAAGTTGCATATGAATATCAGGAAAAATATATTTACTGACAGAGCACTTGTCCAGGCTGCAAGTGGAATCTCTTTCTCCAGAGATATTCAAAACCTACATGGACACTCTCTTGTGTAACCTACTATAGAGAACCTGCTTTACCAGGGCACTGGACTAGGTGATCTCCATAGATCCCTTCTAACTCCCATAATTGTATGATTCTGTGGTAATAAGTGGTCCTGCTCTTTCCACTGTCTGTATACAGAAACAATAGAGATTCTATGAATCTGAAATAACTCTTTGCATAGTAGTATCTGTCTGAGGCTGGTAAGGAATTTCTCATAGAATCATAGAATCATGGAATTGCTTAGGTAGGAAAAGGCCTTCGAGATCATCAAGTCCAACTGCAACCAACCATACTAATAACCAAAAAAACTAACTCTTAACAACCCACCACCATTTCATGTCCTTCAGCACCGCATCCAAACATATTTTAAACACATTCAGTGACAGTGACTCAACCACATCCCTGGGGAGCCTAGTCCAGTGCTTAACAATACTTCCTGTAAAAAAGTTTTTCCTCACATCTGACCCAAGCCTCTCCTGGTGCAACTTGAGGCCATTTCCCCTTTTCCTGTCACTTGTTCTCAGTGAGGAGACCAACTGCGCTCTCACTGCAAACACCTTTTAGGCATTTCAAGAGAACAGTGAAGTCTCCCTTCAGTTTCCTCTTCCCCAGACTAAACAGCCCTATCTCCTTCAGTCACTTCTCATAGGGCATGTTCTAAAGGCCCTTTACAATCCTTGCTTCCATCGCTTGTACCTGCTCCAGAACCTCAATGTCCTTTCTGTGTTGAGGTGCCCAAATCTGAACACATTACTCAAGGTGGGGTCTCACCAGTGTGGAATACAGGTGGAGGATTACTTCCCTAGTCCTGCTTACCACAACAGTCCTGATACAGTCCAGGATATCACTGACTTTCTTGGACATCTGGGCACACTGCTTGCTCGTATTCAGCTGTCCATCAGCACAACAAGGTCCCTTTCTGTCAGGCAGCTTTCCAGTCACTTCTCCCTAAGCCTGTAGGCTTGCCTGGGATTGTTGTGACCAAAATGCAGGAAACTCATTGAACTATTTTATATACATATACAAATATATATATATACACATATACATTCATACATACATACATATGCATATATATACATAAATGTAGTTGTATATATATTATATACAACTATTGAAACTTGTATAGTTTACCGTGGCCCATCAATCCAGGTCCCTCTGCAGCACCTTTCTACCTTCCATCAGATCAGCACTCCCTACCTATTTGGTATCATCTGCAAATTTACTGATCCTCTCATCAAGATCATTGATAAAGATGCTGAATAGGAGTGGCCCCAGTTCCAAAGCCTGGGGAAAACCATTTGTGATTGGCTACCAACTGGTTTTTAGCTCCGCTGACCACAACTCTTTGGGTCTGGCTGTCCAGACAGTGTTTCACCCAGCAGAGAGTATGCCCATCCAAACCATGGGCAGCCAGCTTCTCCATGAGGATTTTGGGGGGCTTTCTTGAAGTCCAAGTAGATCACATGAACAGCCTTACCTTTATCCTCTGAGAGAGTTGCCTTGTCATAGAATGAGATCAGTTTTGTCAAACAGGATCATGAACCCGAAAATATCAAATCAACTTGAGGCAATCAACATCACTTTGTGGACAGTTTTCATTTGAAATCATTCCTTTGGATTTTTTTTACCTTTGAGTGGGAGAGCCCAGGAGTGTTTTATTGGCTGAACACTTGGATTGGGAGCAAATGATTCCAGCTTGATAAAAGAAACTGGGGGATGATACCACTGTATCCTGTGAAAGCAAGATAGAAACTGCCATGTCTCTGTTTCCACTTATCTGCTGACTTAAATTTGCAAGACCTGGAAGACAGGAACAAATGAGTTGCTAATGAGATCCTGAAGCCAGAAGCTGTCACTCCAGAAGGGCAGGCTTGACCTCTTTGGACTATAAGTGTGATATTAGAATGATAGCAACTTCTTTTAGAAATGGATAATTTTCAATAGCCTTCTGTCTGGAAGGAGGATGCAAGGCATGATTAGACTAAAACAGGCAAAAACCCCCACAAAACTATGTAATAGGTAATAGTTTCATGTTACTGATAAGTAGACCAGTAACATGAAACTATTCATATAAAATCATCAGATCATTTTTTTACCAAATGAACAACACATATTCAAGCCATAAGCAGCTAGTTTCTTCAGAAAGTGTCTATGGAAAACAGAATCCAGTACCTTGCTAGAATCCAAGTGAACTACATCCACAGTCCTCATCCACTAAGTGGGTAATCCTGTGAAGGTCATAAAATTAAGCAGTGGTATAACTTTTTACATGAGATCAAAATGCAAAGTTCATCTGATTTGTAGGATGTTTTTAACATTCATGTCATATTATGTTGACAGTGATAATCTTTACACTTAGAAAATAAAGGAATGTACTCCTTTAACAAGACATAACAGTTTTGACAAAAGATAGTACAAAATCCAAACTCATATAAACTCTTAGACATTCATTGTCTAGTCAAGATAATTAGAGCTGTCAAATACTGTGGTGCCAGGGGACCTGCAAGTAGAAGATTCCTTGTTTCTATTTTCCAGTCTTTCATCTTATCTGTCAATATACAGGAGCTGTCAATGCCAGTGCCAGAATCTACATCAGCAGTTGTGGGAGACTAAACACATGTAGTTTAATGTGCTTGTGTTATAGATAGTCAATCTTTTCACAATTTAGCAATCTTAGGAGATTTTTCTAAAGCTTCTAGTACCAGTAACCCATCCTGTTAACATACTGTGCACATAGAAAAGCAGTTTATTACATAACCTGTTACAGATTGTTAATTGCTTACAGATTGCAAATATGACCTGTGCTTACTCTATCTGCAGAATTTGTTCTTAAGGTAATTCACTGGAAGAAAATAAAGTCGTGAATTTTCTAAGTCTTTTGACATCACAGTAAAAATTAGAACTGAAGGTTCTGGAGAAAGGTTATTCAGATAAAACTGTGTGAAAAAAAATGACAGAACATTTGTTGTGGTGGCACAGAATCTTGAAGTATGTCAAGGAAAATTCTACAGAGCATTATCAGCCTTGTTCAGCCTGTCATTCATTTTAATATATAACTAGGTTTCCAACAAGGTCAAATTGACTGGATTAATCAGCCTACACATTTTAAATTCCTATATAGTAAATCACATTTGTTACCTTTGGAATTAAAAGAGGTTCCATTATTATGATTAGATCATGAGATATGGACATTGTTGAGTAATATGTGAGTACTTCAGTGCTTAGAAATAAATTAAACATGAGTTATTGTCTTAAGAGAATTTGCACCAACACAAATATAATTCAGGTACTCTGATTTTTGTGCCAGTCTTTTAATTTGTTTTTGAAAGTACTGTGAAGGCTATCATCATGTCTTTTTTATGGAGTTCATGAACTTAGTCTAAGAAACATCAATTCCTATGATATTTATCCCTTCCTTTTTTTTTTTTTTTAACTTCTAATTTTTTCTTGGTTTTTAAACTTGCTTCTTGTCTGTAAACCAGTTCATAAGTTTTGCCAGGGAAGGGAGGTTCAGGTTTTGATGTTAGGAAAAAGATATTCTCAGAAAAAGGAGTTAGATGTTGGAACAGGCTGCCCAGATAAGTGTCACTATCTGTGAAGCTTTTAAAGAAAAGGGCAGATGTGGCATTTAGGGTCACGGTTTAGTGGGCATAGTGGTGATAGGTTGATGGTTGGTGGCGTTTTTCTTCCTCAGTGATTCTGCGATTCTGTAATTCTTATCACTGGAATAACATTTTTAATTTGTTATTGTCATGCTTAAATGAATCTATATCAAATGTGTATTTCTGGAACTTCTGGATCAAAGTAATTAAAGATTTTATTTTAATTATTAAATATAAAGGAAAAAAAAAAAGGAAAAAGAAAATGATTGGCTTATTTTCATTATAGCCACAATCTGTCAAATGGAAATAGAAGAAGGAAGGGTACTTGTGGAATACATAATATTTTTATTGAAAGCATCATTAACAACTATGATCTTTATCCACCTTTTATTTTTTTCTTCAGTAGAAATTTATAATACGGACAGAATCTCTATTTAAACCTCAAATTTATCACTAAATGTGTGTGTCAGGGTCTTAAGTGCACTATTAGGACTTAAGCTTACTATCTTCACCTGGGATTTCCATCCTTACCCTCTTCACAGTACTCCAGGGAGCTTTGTTGAAACTTAAGCAAGGGCCTCCAGTCCTTTTGTCAGTTATAATGTAGGATATCCACCTCTTACTCTGTTTCCTCAGTACTATATTACAATTACCTTGTTTCTTAGCTAAATTCCTTGTGTGTGTGTTATAACTTGTCTCCAGGCCTGTCCTGTCAATGAACTCTGGACACCTATTCCAGAGTTTGCATTTATCCAGAGTCTCCTTTTCCTTATGACAGGAAAATAACTGGATGGACCTTGGACCTGACGTTGACTGTTGATGGATCTTGTTACTGATTCCCAGGAAAAAGACTTCACTTTTGGTGATCCCTGTCCTTCAGTAACCTTGTGAAGTATAACAGATTCCTGGGAGAAATGAATGACCTAATAATGGGTAGGGGGAAGAACGGTCACTATCTCAATGTCCTAGTGAAAATATATGCATAGAAATGCTGGAAATTACTGATAGACTCTTGGGAATTAATAGATATTTTAAGATTTTATAAAGGTGCAAAATTGTGCGTAAATGAAAATTTTCACATATGTTCAGCTAGAAAGACAAGTCAAGAGAGGAAGAATCAAAGAAAATTGACATACAGAAGAGATAGTACAAGAAATTATCTTTCTCATTTGCAATGCTAGACAGAAATAAGAACAGCAAAAACAAAAGCTTTGAAAAAACTGTTATGTTTAATGCTAGGGTTACTTTTGCCAATGTCAGAAAAAAATGTCAGACGAAATGTTACTTTTGTAAATACTTTATCCTTCTCTTCTTGTAATCTAAACGTAGCCCATATAACTGAATGTCTGGTTTTTACAGCGTCTTTAAGAAGTATGATTTTTGCATTAAGTCTTTCCTCATTCACTGCATCTTATCAACAGAACATTTCAAAAAAGGGCAGAGATTATCCTGCAAAATGGTTTCTTGGAAAGACATTTCCATAGTATCCCTCCTTTCCTTCTCATATACAGCAGCTGTTATTGCTGAAAATGACATACAGCATGAGATATCTATTTGATCAATTGGGATCATCTGTGCTGGCTCTCTCTCCTCCTAACTTCACATGAATGCTTAGCCTCCTTGATGGCAGGGCAGCATGAAAAGTATAAGATCTAGAACTTCCAAAGTATTGTACAAAAATTTAGAAAGACAATGTGAAATTCAATTATATTTGCTAAAAATTTGGTATTTACGGGTATGAATATATGATTTTATGACACTATAATGAGGTTGTGTCTATATAAATAAAACATAGCTACTCATAGCAATATCTGTGACTTAGTTTTGATCTGGAACAGCAATGCAGTATTGTCAAAACATAGCCAAGTGTGGTGTTAGTCTCAATATTACCAAGGAGTTTTCCCACTGGGAACTCTATTTGAAGATAACATGTTTAAAAACAAAACAAAACATTGGCTGTTTTGATATGTAACTAAAGACACAGTATAGACGTGGTCTTAAATTCCCATGCAGATATATGCCATAGTAGCTACCATTTGCATAAGTGCATATATAATATATAAAAAGATTTTAATATTATCACTGTGAACTTTTCTCTGTACATTTAAAACAAATATTATTTTTCACAAAGAGGTATGATATCTTAAAACACTTTGAATTCTTAATTATATTAGCTAATTGAGCAGGATTACATATCTGAGTGTATGTATCTACTTAGGTGAGAATGCCAAATGATATTGTGTACCTTTATGTAATTTAAAATTGTGATCTTTGGAATTATAAAGTGCTTCAGTTGTCTTTTCCTTGCTTCAGTTCTTAACCTAACTAACTTTTCATATAAAATCATGTAATAACTGAGATGGGAAGGGACTTCAGGTGATCTTTAATCTAGTTTCCAACTTGTCTATAAGATCTAACTAACTTACTCAGAGACTTTTCCTTCAAAATAATGTAACTAATATATGACTTTAATAATGTTCATTTAATTACAAAATGAAATTTAACAAACATGCAAGGGAATTATTTTTCATCATCATATTATTATTTTTTTTATCCTGTATAATGTATAGAAATATATTTAACTCAATTTTAAATATATTTGGAAAACTCAACTGTATTTTAAGCTTCTCAGTAAAAATAATATCAGAAAAAAAAGGTAAACCAACATACACTGCATGATTAATTCAGTCAATATCTTGGAGACATTTAATCAAGAATGAGATGAATAACACTTGCCTCTAGGTTTACCTCACAATAAATATATATAATATTTTTTCTCCTTCATAAAATAACAAAAAAAATTATGGATTAAAGTCAGGCTTGAAATGAACCTGTTGTGCCAAAACTGATAACTAGACAATCACATATTTATTTTTTTAATACCTGTTTACATAGCAGGTTGTACAATTGATAACTAAATATGTATATATTAAAAGTTTGTAAGGCTGCCATTACTAACAACATTAAAGTTAATAAGAGCATTTGCATAAATATTCAAACAAAAAGAATTAAAGATTTTATGAATGTTACCCTTTTTGATGTACAGGACAGATCTGAATCCTTAGCTATAGAAATTATTCAATATAACCTGGAATTCTTACATTCTTATACAACGATCTCAGTAAGTTCAGAATATTGTTTTGAATATGCCACTGTTAACATAGTCACAAAAGCAAACACATCGTAAGCTGCTACTTCATAAAAAAAATAAAAAATTACATAATAGTTGAGTTTTGAAGAGACTTCTGGGGACTGCCTTCCTCTAGTAGCGCCAGTGTGGGTTACTGAGCGTTGTTTTCAGTTGAATTTTGAGTATCTCCAAAGATCCACCCTTTGAGACTCCACCACAGACTCTGCAGATAATGTTCTACTGTACTTGTCCATTCCCACAGTGAATAGATATATATGTTTTTGACAGTTTTTGACATTGATTTCTATAGTGACATACAAAAACACTGGGAAGATTCTAGTTCCGTCTTTATTACTTCTGAGCCCCAGTTGTTTACATACACCTCTTCTCCAACAACATGCCCTTAGCCTTTTCTCCTTCAAGTTGAACAGTCCCAATTCTCTCAGCATCTCCACATATGAGAAATGGTTCAAGACTTTAATAATCTTTCTTGAATTCACACCAGTATGTCCATGTTTCCATTATACTGAGGAGATCAGACCTTGACACAGGATGGGGCTGTGGGTAGCCCTGACACACTGCCCACAGCAATGAGGTTGAAACTAGATCTTTTAGCTCTCTTCCAACCAATGCCATTCTGTGATTCTATGAATCTGTGACTCATGATGTGGCCCAAACAGTGCTGGGTAGAAGAGAAAAAATCACAGAATCATAGAGCATCCTGAGTTTGAAGTGACCCAATGGAAGTGATTAGTTCTTTCTGTTTTGTAAAAATGATGTCCATTCCTCTCTTACTGGCTTACCTTCTTACTTCACTTACTTCCTTAATCTTGTTGGCTTAAGATAACATTTTCAGCCACTGAAGTTTAACAGTGTGATCTGAAATGATAATCTACACCAAGAAATGTACTAAAACATCATTGACTCGTTATCTTAGCTGTTGAGTAAATGAAGTTTTGTTAAATATTGTATGATATCAGCTACTCTGTTGTCCCCACACTTCTTCCCAGAACTCCTTGTGAGGCTAACAGGATAAGACCGAAGCAAAATTAAAATCAGCTTTTGTTATCCTACGTGTCTTGTTTCAAGCATCTTATCTTTTTGCTCACAACAGAACTGAATGACTTTGTATTACTGATTAGCATATTCAGAATTGTATTACACTCTTTAATTCTTTGGTGGAAGCTATGCTTAACAAGAACCGACGAGGCATGTGTTCACTGAGATAATTTCTTTCATCAAAGTCTCACTACACTTAGGTAGATTATATAGATAGAAAGGAAGTTTCCTCCATGCAGAGGCAAGTGTATGAACTTTCATGTGAAATGGGCTGCCAAGATGTTTCAATTTGCAGGACTGGATGTTTACTGTCAAAAGAAGTACAGAGTAATGGATAATGCTTTTGTTATTATACCTCAGTATCCATCTGGAAGAATTTAATTGTGAGATGATCAGGTACAGAGTACTCTAGGTGAAGAACTCACTGAACAAAGAGATTCAAAAGATCATTGTGAATGGAGTTACATTTGTCTGTCAGCTAATTACTAGCAGTGTTCCCCAGTTCAGAATTCTAGCAGTCTGGATGCAGGAGTTGAGTGCATTTTTAGTAAATTTTCTAGTGATATAAAAGTGGGAGGTGCTGTTTACTCCCTTGAGAGACAAGAAATCTTACAGAGGGACAGGAACACTGAAATACTGGGTTTCTCTACTTTAGAGAAAAGAAGGTTGAGATGTGACATAATTGCTTTCTACAGCGTCCAAAGAAGAGGAAAAGGAGAGGGAGATGCTCATCTTTTCTCTCTGGTACCCAGTGGAAAGGTACAAGGGAATGTCTCAAAGCTGCCAGGAGAGGTTCAGACTAGATATCAGGAAAACCTGCTTCACTGATAAGATAGGCTCTGAAATAGGCTTCCCAGTGAAGCAGTTTCATGACAACCAGTGTTCAGGAGGTATTGGAAAATTATCTCAGTAATATCCTTTAGCCCTAAAGTAGCACCTGTTGGAGCACGTGTAGAGGATGACACTCAAAACTGATCCAAGGAGTGGAATACCTCCTCTACAAGGACAGACTGAAGAAGCTGGGACTGTTCAGCTTGGAGAAGGCTCTGGGGAGAACTGATAGTAGTCTAAGGAGGGGTCATAAGAAAGAAGGGGACAGGCACTGTAGCAGGGAGTATTGTGAAAGAAAATTGGGAAATGGTTTCAAACTAAAAGAGAGGAGATTTAGATCGAATATGAGGAGGAGTTTGTTTACAATAAGGGAAGTGAGGCAGAGGTAGTTTGTCCAGAGAGGTGATGGATGCCCGGTCCCTGGAGATATTCAAGTTCATGCTATATGTGACTTTGAGAAACCTGATGTCACTGTAGATGTTGCTGATCATTGCAGGGGAGTTGCAAAGACTGGATGACCTTGTAAGTCCATTCTAACTAAAATAGTTTTATTATACTATGAAATATTTTGAATATAGAGAAGACTTTAGTTCATTTGAAAATACAATGATTGAATTCCATCATTAGAAACTTTTCTTTAGTTTATGTGATATTCCATATGAACTTGCGATCACTCTGAAAGGATAATCACAAAATACAGTTTAGTATAACTATTTGTTAATTAAAAAAATACTACTCCAGACATGTTAAGACCTTTATGCTCCTCCCTCCCTCCCTCCCTCCCTCCCTCCCTCCCTCCCTCCCTCCCTCCCTCCCTCCCTCCCTCCCTCCCTCCCTTCCTTCCTTCCTTCCTTCCTTCCTTCCTTCCTTCCTTCCTTCCTTCCTTCCTTCCTTCCTTCCTTCCTTCCTTCCTTCCTTCCTTCCTTCCTTCCTTCCTTCCTTCCTTCCTTCCTTCCTTCCTTCCTTCCTTCCTTCCTTCCTTCCTTCCTTCCTTCCTTCCTTCCTTCCTTCCTTCCTTCCTTCCTTCCTTCCTTCCTTCCTTCCTTTTTTTCCTTTTGCTTTTTCCTTTTCTGTTTCCTTTTACTTTTATTTTTTTCCTCAGTAGTAGAAGATCCTGTGATGGAGAAAAATTACCAATAATTTCTGTCTCCTGCACACTTATTTTCTCACAAAGGTAAGAAGTTAGACCCTTGGGCTGCAGTGATAGTTTTTAAATAGAGAATGATAGAAAGGAGATAAAGGTTAGAATAAAAGCATAGCCTTAGAGAGTGGTTTTCACTCTTGGGAAAAAAAAAAAAAAGAAATTGATGTTTGAAATTATATCAAAGCCTAAAATCTTAAGCTGTCTTTGATCTATTTGAATGACATGGAAACTAATTACTACTTTTTCCACAAGCTGATAAATTACATCAAAAGAGATTGTGGACCTGATACTAATGTTTCTTACATAACTATTCAGAAGTATTTCAATAATAAGTGCTTCAAAGATGTTGATTTGGACAGTTTATATCACTATTTCTTGATGAAATGAAAAAATGATCAAGTGAAATAAAATATGCATTTCTCTACAAAATCTATAACTAAGATAATGTTTATTGACATTTATTTTTTTTAATAAATTATCATAAACTGTTTTACAAGTCTGGCTTACTTGTTCCATGAGGGCTGCTCCAAAAGTAATAAAGAAGAAAATATCTGTTGTGTGCCGCGGATTCAGGGTCCGTATCAATTGCTCTCGGGCGGGGAAGCATGACAGGACTCAATAGGAGTGATCAGGCTTCAGTTTATTACCTGGACAGCCTTATTCTTATAGTGTTTAAGACAGAGGCATATAGAAAATATCATACAACCATTGGTAGAGAGCCTTGAGAGAAACAACTTTAAAACAACTCCCAACAATTAACAGCAGTGAAAAACACATCTTGGAAGAGGCAACTTTTGATATCATCCTAATCCTAAGAAACCAGGCAGGAATGTGTTGGCAGCGGATGTGAAAGGCAGCACTGGCAGGGAGTCCCCTGCTTCAAAGTGCACTTTTCCTCTCCCACTCGCCACAGACCATCTACTGCCTTTACTTTTCTCGAGGTTCACACAGTGTAGTTTCCTTTGAGCACCGTATCAGCGTGGCCAGTGCATAACACAGAGCCCAAAGGGAACACCTGCTAGCTAAACAGAGTAGACTATCAAGGACAGCTTACTCTAAAAATACTTATAGTTACAATTATCAGCAGTCCTGTAAGGCCTTCTTTACTGAAGGCAGGATGAATAACATAATCACAGAAATTTCCCATAGACATCTTGGCAGCTGGGGTTGCTCAGCTGAAGCAGTTCATGTCCACCTTGAGTTGTTTGTTGCTTGGCCTAGGAACATTGTGACCTTCTATCAACATCCACTACTTTTCCATGAACATATAGTCTGTGCTGCCGTGCAAGCTATGCTTGTACATATTGCCGTGTCATCCCTGCTCCTGCAGACATTCCCCAACAGTTGTGGAAATGCAATGGCCTGAAAATAAATTCTTATCTGTGAAAAAAAAATTCGGACATCGACATTAACTGGCGTTCGTTGAACATTTATGGAATCCAAGCAGTGGATGTGAGCATGGTGAAGTGTTGGGTGGTTCATTTCAGAAGTAGTGACAGCAAGATAGAAGAGAAGCTGTGTTCTGGATGACAATATACAGCTGTCAAATATGAAATGAAGATTATCTTGAACAGCTCATCTGTGTAAATCATCAGATTACAATCAGGTAACTGTGTAGGAAGTTGAATATCAGCTTCAATGAGTTGGAAGTCATGGTGGCAACACTGTAATATTAAATTTGTGCCATGTGAGCCCCATGAATGCTCACATGGGAACATAAAGAATAGTGTATGCAAGTTTGTCAGTACCTATTGAGCAACATGATGCTATAGGTGAGTATTTCTTGGATCACATAATTGGTGGGGTAAGATATAGTGTCACCACTATGAGCTTGAATAAAAAAGGCATTTTCTAGAGAGGCAACATGTGAATTCCCCATTGAAGAAGCTCAAGACACAGCCCTCAGTGGGTAAAAGAATATGAACTATGTTTTAGGATAGGAAAGGGGTGATCCTTCTGGATTTCCTAGAACCATGACTGTCTTTTGACAATTACGTCATGACCCTGAATAAACTGAATGTTCAGTTTCAGAATCAGGACAGAGCGGAGGACATTTTTTCTCTTTCAACAAAAAAATGCCAGGCTCTGGACCAGTTTGAAGACTGTGGACCACACTGACAATCTTAGATGGACTGCCTTACCACACCCATCTTATATTCTGGGTTGGGCACCTTCTGACTTCCATTTGTTTGGGTTGATGAAAGATTAAATGTGGGCAACATTTTCCTAGCAACAACACCATCATAGCAGCTGTGTTACAGTGGGTCACCTCCACTGTCGCAGATTTTTATGAGCACTGAATGCAGGCTTTTGTTCATCACTGGCAAAAAGGTATAGCTAACAATGGTGATGTAATAGACAATGCAGATTAATTTACTTGATCCAAAAGTGCATGTAAATCAGCATACAATTTATTTCAGACAATTTACTTGCAGAGTTTTTGTTCATTAACACCAGTTTTCTGTCTTTGTAAGTGTTGCTGAACTATGACTCTCAAAATCAGTACATCCAGCAACTTTACAAATTTATCTAGGAAGCTGTGCTATGATTTTTACCAGAAAGTCACTTTACATTTTATTTTCAGGTAATTTGATGCCTTATCATACATGTTTGCGTCTTATCTTTAACATCACATAACAATGAAATTTGATTTAGCCAAATTATCATTCAGTAAACTAATAATCTTAATCTTACTGTAGATGAGTGATGAGAGAATGAAATGTCTTGACCACTTTAATATGGTAAAAAAGATGTTCTTGATGTAACTATATAACACGCTAATTTAAGGCTTGAAATTCAAGTTTAGGTAGAGGAAATGTTTCTGCTTCTTTTTGCAAAGACTCAAGAGCTATAACTACATCAAAATGGACATTACTTCAGAATAAAATCTTATTCTATACTGTTGAAATTAAAAATATAGACATTTTTAACAGATCATTTTCATTTATATATAAGTAAAGAAAGCAAGAAAATAGCATGAGAATATCCTATGATGTTTTGTTTTTATATACATATACATATATATATAAATAATTAGAAAAAAAACCCTATCATTCCTATCATTGAATAGCTGACCATGTTGTTAGGTGGCTCCCATCTGTTGAATGGCAACAGAATGTAACAGAATAATAGGGAAAAATTTCAACATCTAAAGCCATACAACCATATGGCCAACATAAGCAGGAATTGTTTTCCAGGCAGACCTTTAAGAACTGATCTGAATTTTGAGCAGTGAGAACAGAAAAAGCAGTCAAAATCAAGTAATAAAAATAACATTTGAATCCCCGAATTAAGTGCCACTGAAAGTTAAAAGGTTAGAAGGTTTTCATTTCTGTAATCGTTGTGTATACGAGGAATACCCAATATTAATTTTTAATTGTCAGTTCATAGTACTTCATTCTTTGACTGTGATGGCCTTTCAGTAATAAATATAACAGTTCAAAAGATAGTTTAAAGAAATATGAACTAAAAATAAAATACGAAACAACAGCAAAACAGAAAACTTCACATGGCTCTGATTACAAAAGATGTAAAATCTGCTCCCAGGGCTAGGGTGGCCCAAGGTATTTTTCTTAAGTAATAGAATACCCAGACAGATGGACTGAGGATTTTAATATTATCCTAACAGTGTTTGATCTAATACAGGTGCTGTCAGTATCTATTACTTCCAGATACTTTATCTGAAAGGTAAGAGGAAATAATGTTTATAATACTTACGCATAATCGTGCCATAAGACTGGTGTATATGACTATCATACCCTTAATATTTTAATCTCCTAGAGAAAATGGTAATTAAAAATCCTATTTCATGTGTATTTCTTTCCTACTATATTGTCATATTAAATTATCATGTCTGGATTCTTTCTATAAAACATGCATAATATAGAACTACAATAACATATAAATCGTGAAGTAGATTCGTTCTAGAAAAAAGTAGCGAGGGATAGCTTCTTAAAATGAGGGAAAATCTGCCTTAGAATGTAATTAAAAATTCTTTCAGTGGAATTAAAATTTTCTCTGCTTGAGTAGGGTAGATGGGCATGAAGTCCTTCAGAGGTCCTATCCAACCTCAACTATTCTTCAATCATTCTGTGGTTCACTAATCAGAATAGAATACAAACGTAGCTAATAAGGTACTTTTCTAGAATGACTGTTTTTCATTCGGAGGTGATGCTGTGTCATCATTATAAGTAACATTACTGTACTACTGATGTAGAGTTTTAAAGGAATGTCTGTGCCATGGTGGCTATACTAGGCAAGATGAATGTTTTTTGCAGTGTACTGATTCCATGGCACCTCATATTAGAAATGTTACCTCTAAAAAGCACTAATTTTCATGCAAAATTGCCTTTCTAAAGAAGTATTACTCTTGGTTTTAACTTTTCAGAAGAAGGATTATTGTTTCCACTCTGACCACTATGCATAAATTGCCAACATAAAAGGACCTCATCATAATTCCTGTGATTCTGTCTGGGAAGAAAAAAAAGAAATTGAAGCTTAATTTTACATATAGATGTATGTATATATATAGAGAGATTTAGATACGTAGATAACCACCTTTCTGAGCTGAGGACAGAGTTTTGTCCTGAAAATATTATATTTCTTGCTTCCAGTGTACCTTCCTTCCGTATAAAGAAAAAATCAATGGAAACATCAGGTATTTGTGAAGATCACACACACAGACACAGACACAGACACGCACACACACACACAAATAAGCTGTGTTTATTAAAAACAATAATATTTATATATATATTTATATATATATATATAAAACAAAACTATTATTTGCTCTGTAGGGGTAGAAGATCTGGACTTCTGTATCTCTATCATTAAAAAGTAATATTTTTTCATATTTTTTATGCTTAGTATCTGTGAAATATAGTACAGATTACATGTCAAAAAAATCTGACATAAATCCCACTGAGACTGGTATCTCAGTAAAGAAAGCACATACCAGGGATGGATGAACAGAAAAAATGTTATGAGAAAGTAGAGAAGTTAGGAGACTTGTATAAACAATATCTAGACCTTCTATCTAACTTACTAAACAAAAAATTCTCTGTAGTTGATTAGAAAATTAAATATTCTCAGCAAACTCGCATTTGTTACAAGTTAAATATATACATATTCCTGGAATATCTTAACCTGATTAATAGATTTAAATTGTAACAGACATTTCACTGTTTATCACTATGTTTGGAGATTAGACAATAGCCACATACCTATATTTGAATTTGACTTTGTAAACTAGTATGAACTGTATATACGGAATTATGGGGAAGTTGTGAGGTGCTTGGGATGTAAGGGCAGTCATTCTTTAATGAGGAGGTTGCTGATCTGGTATAAATTGTCATGTTCGAAATGTTTTAAATAAAATCTCATAAAGATGAATTTTAAATTAAGAACATAGATATTAAGGGAAATACACTTATGAAAGGATTTAAGTCCTTTCAAAGCTCCAAAGACTTTCAAAGACAATGATTGCTGTCCTGGAAGTGTATTAAAAAGTCATCAGCTCAACAACAGTACAATTGGGATCTCTCACCAGAGCTGCATGTCAGTAGCCAAATGTTTCCTTCCATTCCTGTTGAAGCGCTGTGCTTTGTATCAGTGCTTAGCAACAGTCTTTGCCTTAAGGTACAATTGCTCTTGCTTCATGCATATGTGTTTTGCGTGTTACCAGCACTTATCATGATCGAATGATGTTCTGAAAATCCTAAATAAGAAATACTGATTGTAATGTTTAGGGCAGTTACTGCCCAAAACAGACAGCTTAAATATAGGAAAATTGAATATAGAGGTACTAACCCAGTGAAGATTACTACCCTTAAGCCAATGTTTCTGAATATGTCTTGCGCTCTCAAGTTCTATATATTTGTTAAAGAAAAATAAATAAATAAAAATAAAATTTAAGTCAAAAGAATATAAGAATACTGGGATGAGAAATGTTCATTTATACATGTTAATGAATTTGACTATTTCCACAGCTGTAAAGAAAGATACTAGAGGAATGAATGAAAGTGATTCTTTGACTTAACCTAGGAAAATGAATACTGGTTGGTGATATGATAATTTGCTATGAACACAATCTCAGAGTAAACACTAGTGAGAGAGAAAAATATGTAATGTTAAAGATAATATTAGTTCAAACAGAATAGATGGAAATTAAATCTGCATGTTTTTGAACAAGAAATCATAAGGACATTTTAAAGAGGTTTAATATTTGTAATGCTGTTGAAAGAGTAATTATTTCTTTATTTGTTTATATATTTTCCAGAGTACTCCTGTGATTAAGACCAGTGAAACAAAGACCATAAAAGGGCCCAAAAGATTTCTATTTTCTGTGTTTGTGCACAGAGAGAAATTCAGGAGTGCTGGCTGTTCACTATTTGCTGAAGCACATAATCACAGAATCAGAAAATGACCCGGGTTGGAAGGGACCTCAAAGATTATGATTCTCCAACCCCCCTGCCACAGGCAAGGTCACCAACCTCCCAGTTTAATAATAGATCAGGCTGCCCAGGGACCCATCCAATCTGTCCTTGGACACCTCCAGGTGTCCCTGCCATCCACCTCTGGGCAGCCCGTTCCAGCACCAGCACATTCTCATCACTCTCACTTCCCCCTAACATCCAACCTAAATCTTTCCTCTCTCAACTTCAAGCCATTTCCCCTTGTCCTGCTGTTATCTACCCTTTTAAAGAATTTACTCCCTTCCTGCTTATAGTCTCCCTTTCGGTACTGAAAGGCTGCAATTAGGTCACCTGCATCCTTCTCTTCTCCAGGCTGAACAAGCCCAGCTCCCTCAGTCTGACTTCATAGGGGAGGTGAATAAAATTGGCCTCAGGTAGAAAAAAAAACTGTGTTGTACAGATTACATTTGTCATTATTATGGTATATGACCAGTTTGGGTAGCTGCTATTTTTCACCTGTGTGAGATCACAAGACCATCAGTTCTACTACCAGAAATAACCTTCTCTAAGGTCATGTTGTCACACAGTTAACTGATGATTTTCACTTCATAAATTTCTTGTGAATATTAGTTTTTATTAATTTTATGCCTCTTGTTTTCCTCTGATAACTTTTTTGTTTGTTTGTTTCTGATCCTATATAAAAGTTTTAAATAATTTGAATTCACAAGCTTTAGAAAAAAAGAGGATAACCAAATGTTGGGAGCCATTCAGTATCAGGTATGGGGTACTGGACAACCTGATCTAGTGGGTAGCAATCCTGCTCATGGTGGGGCATGAGGGTAGGGGGAGGGGGAAGGTGGAACTAGATGATTTTTAAGGTCTCTTTCAATCCAATCGTTTCTATGATTATATGATACATTTGATGCACAGAATATACAGTTTATAGATGGTTCTGAGTTATTACAGTGAACAAAACTAATTGATCACAAGATGTCCTTAGATTAAACACATCCAAGAATTGTCTGGAAATATATGCAGCTGGCTCAGGACAAAACTGTATTTTAAAATCTCAACAAAATGTATGATTTAATTTCAGTGTCTCCAAAAATGTTTCTTCCCCCTCTTTAGCATATTAATACAATCATAGGCATATTCTTCTTTTGTTTGGTTTACTTCACTTGATGATTGCAAATGTTTTGCTAGAGGGTAATAATTCAGAATTTCAACCTTCATTGAAAAGAGTGCAGTAAGGAACATCAAATAAAATCAGAGTGTATCTATCTGATGTAGCTGGAAAAATAGGTGTTCAAAGAAGTACTAATCATTAGTTTTCGAAGAGTTTGAATCAACAGATTAACATTATTATTAATTAGTTTGGTAATTTTAAAAGATTAGTATATGTAGCTGGTGCATATACATACCATATCTACGGAGTAAAAAAGTAATTTAAATAAGTAAATGAACTACTATACAACACGATGCAGATTTTTTAGATAACTGTTTAAACTCAGGAATTTAGTTAAAGGTTAGATTATCCTTCAAAGTCTGTTTTTATCTGAGAATTATAAACTTATCTAACAAGAAAATAATTCCAGACAGCCATTACATGAGTTATAATGTTACAACTCAGTTTACATTTACACTGCTTTACTTTATTTTTTTCTTATCTAGAGCAGTTCTAGTTCAATATTTTATGAGACTTTAACTGTGATCAAACTACCTGTGTATCAGAAATCTAATGCAGCAAAAACTCAAGTATTAAAGACGTGACCCAAATAAACATCAGAAATTAACACAAAAGGGTACAGAAGGTAAGGAGATGGATAATTCCACAACTGAGTTCTTATTTTTTTCCATTATAAGTCATAATGCTTACATTTATACACATTTTGTATTATCACCAGTGGTTGCTTAGCTGCTTGTAGTTATTTTTCACCCTGGTTTATTTTCAGAATGTATTTTTCCTCACATTAGTTTTGTTGTCACTTCACTCAAAGTGATAGGTCGGGTAAATCAGAATATGTAGAATTTTGAGCTTGTCTTTTACAATCTTCTGATTTTATTAATGAATATCCATGTGTTGAAATGCTTGAAAAAAAAGCAACAAAAACCCTTTCCATTGATGGTGAACAAGAAAATTCAATAAAATAAATAGAAAACCTCTATATATTTAACTATAATTTTGCTGAGTTACTTTTCCCTACAATATTTTGTTTTGTTTTGTTTTGTTTTGTTTGCATATGTCTTTTAATGAAAATTAGATACTGGTCAAGTTCTCAGAATGCAGTTGATTTCATATTTGAAAATGATATGACTTAGGTCCATGAGAAGTGTTATGAACATTCTTGACAAGCGGAAAATTCATTTTCAAACTTGCTGACTTGATAAACTTCAGATTAGCTGATTGTAGTTCTTGAAAGAAATATCCCTAGATGACCTTCACTTTGGTCTCAGGTATTCTATCTTGTGGTTGTGTATTTCATTGCTATAATTTCTGGCTGGGATTTCTTCACAGAAGCTCATATGGTGCTGTATTTTGTATCTGTGACCAAAGGTGTTTATCAACATAGGGATGTTATGGCTATTGCTTAACTGTGCTTGTATGAAGTCAAGACTTCCTGTGTGTCACCCTGACCCCCATCAAGAAGGGGGTGATTTTTTTCCAAAGTAGCCGTTGCTCAAGGGCTGGCTGGATTAGGTCACTGTTGGAAGGTGAACAGTGGTTGCTTTCCTACCTCTTACTTGGACATTTTATTTTACTTTTTAATTTTTTTTCCTTCACTTTTTAAACCATCTTTACCTTGACCCGTGAGTTTTCTCTACTTAGCCTTCCCAACTCTCTCCATCATTGCACTGTGGGGGGGGGGCGGGTAAATGAACAAGAGCAAGGATTTACATGCTAGATGGGGTGAACTCACCACATTTGCAAGAGGCTAACTAATGGAAATTTCCTAGTGACAGTTCTAGAAAATTGCAAGTGCCTGCTCTGAGATCATTTTATAAAGAGTCACAGAGAGACCACATCTGATCTTTCAGAAGTACCAGAAATCCCTATAAATCTTAAAGTGAGTTAGAACTCTGTCAGCGATCAGAAATGTGAGATGCTGCAAGGGCTACTAATCTGTCTATCTGTATGCCTGCTTCTGAAAGAAATAAAGTAAGGTAAGGAAAACATAGATGTGTTGGAATATTTTAGATGAGAGACAATTTTCTATTTGCATTGAAAGTGTTTTAGCTGTTTTGATTCTGTTGCCACTAAAATTATGCTAGCTAAAACCTGCTGCTCTCTGAAAACAGAATCACAGAATCATAGAATCCTTAGAATTGGATCAGACTTTGAAAGATTATCTGGTCCAACTCTCTTGCAATGAACAGGGACATCAACAGCTAGATCAAATTGCCCATAGTAGAGAGCTGTATTCAGTTTTGTGATTGAATGCAATGTACTTTGTAAGTGATTGTATCTCTGCCTTCAGAAATAGCTACAAAAATGCAGTACTCTCCTAATTACAATAAACTTCATCTTCTACATGGATATTTTGCAGAGAAAAATGGTATCTGGCAATCAAAAAGAATGATTTTTGATCTTTCTTCCTAGATGAAGTAGATAAGGAAGCCAAGTAGTGAAATTTCATACTTGAAGATGAAACAAATTGGGATAGGTTTGTACACTAAAATTAAAGTCAATGTCATATTAAAGTACCTGGGCATTTAATGCAACATTTATGTGTCTCAAAGCTCTTCAACTAAACACAATTGTCTTCATTAAGTGCAATATTTTTATATTTTGTCTAAATTCCTTCCAGTAAGCATAGGTCTTCCCAAAGTTTTCATACTTGTTTTATAATTCATAGTATTTTAACAGCATATTTAGAATGTCTACCTACCTACCTACCTACCTACCTACCTACCTACCTACCTACCTATTTCTATTTTCAGTCTAAGATGCCTAAGATCTGAAATAACCACCGATTTTTACTACCCAGCAATTCAGGTAGTCTTCTTGACTATGTCAACATCCTGTAGATGATCGTGCTGCTTTCCAGAAACCTGCAGGAAATTGTGTACCTAAATGTTAATTTGTGTTTCAAGATTGAAAGCAAGAAAAGCAGCAATACTGGTGTTGCAAAACCGCTTGCTTGAAAGAGTTTTTAAAATGAGAGAAATGCATTTGCAAAATGTCTACATATTTTACAGGAGATTTTGCCTGTAAAGTTATAGAGAAATTAAAGCTGATTTTTCTTATGTTCACAAAAATTGATATTACTGTGGGGTCTCCCTCCTTGGAGACATCCTAAAGCTTCCTGGACATAGAATCATAGAATCATTTGATTTAGAAGGGTCCTTTAAAGGTCATCTAGTCCCTCCGATTCCCCTGCAATGAACAGGGATGCTTACAGTTAGATCAGGTTGCTCAGAGTTCCATCCAGGCTGACCCTGCTAAAGAGCCTGTCCCCTTCTTTGTTATAACCTTCTCTTCAGATACTGAAAGACCATGAGCAGATCTTCCTGGAGACTTCTCTTCTCCAGGCTGTACAGCCGCAGCACTATTGTCCTGTCCATACAGGGGAGGTATTTCATCCTTTGTAACATTTTTGGACAACATGACAATGATTTTTATGCATTTTGCTGAAATAATTATTTAAATTACAAGATATATTTTCAAGACAATAGCCTTATCTTACACGGTTCCAGTTGTTTCTTTTTTTTTCAATAAAATTATGATCTTATTTTATTTAACAAAAGAGCTCATTGACATTTATGAAAGGATTATCTGGTGTCGGTTTTCTTCAGCAGTTTCCACTGCATAAAACTTGATCACAGTGCCTGACTTGTAATTAATGCTGTCATTAACTCTGGTAAGGCTGTTAATTCCAATAAGTTTTAAAAATTTTATGAACTGAAAAATGTTCAAAAGTTTCAAAATCATTTTACCTAGCTTTATCATAGTATACCAACGTGAGTTTAATGTTACTGTGTTATTATGCAGTGCTTCCAACATAACACTAGATGATTAGGAAGCACTGACGTGACGGAGAGCTCAAAATGAGTATTGAATAGGAGCAGAACAGCTAAAAGCTAAAGACAATCATGCTTTATTATTATTATTATTATTATTATTAATCTTGTCTGTTCTCTAATGCTCTGTAGAATTTTTCTCCTTTTTGTTAGCTCAGAATATTGTGTTGGTCACACTATTTAAAAAAATAACTACATTGTGTCAAATTACAATCTTTCTCAAACTATTTTATGTGCTGCTTACTGTTTTTTGTCTATATCTTCTCAACTGATATGCTTTTTAAAATATATCAGGAGATATGTTTTAAAAGAAACGTCACTAACTTTAGATTGCTTCATCTCAAATTACCATTTATCATCTTATGCAATCAGTTCAGAATTTAATTTACCTCCCATCCTTCACAATGGAATGGAATATTATAAAATAGAACTAAAAGTATCATAAAAATATCATTCCCACACACCTCTCTTTACCAAAATTTGTCTTGGTAGAAAATTTCAAAATGTATAATTTTTTTCCAAGAGAAACGTTTTCCAAGAGAAAACATTTTCTTTCAGAAATATGTGGAATTATGGAAGTTTTATTTTGATGTTAAAGAGGTAACATATATTTGCATTATACATATATACAAAACTAAAAGTTATTACCCTCCAAGCACTCCCAGTTTAGATGTGGTTGTTCTGTACCCTTTTAATATGAGCAGACACTGTTATAAAATGCTAGAGGATGTTCAGCAGGACTGCGTCACACCATCTATCTTCAAAAAGAATTTCAAATCCTTCGAAGTGCTTAAAATATATAAAGTTAATCTGGGATTAGACCAAGATTATAATTGTACTAAAAACTTAAAATTGTTTTAATAATTTTTTCATCTGTTCATGAATGATTGAGGACGAGAGGGAATGGTTTCAAGCTTTGCCAGGGGAGATTCAGGTTAGACAACAGGAAATATTACTTCTCAGAAAGGGTGGTCAGGCACTGGAATGAACTGCCCAGGGAGGTGGTGGATTCGCCAACCCTGGGGTGTTCAAGGAACGACTGGATGTTGTGTTGAGGGACATGGTTTAGTGGGAGCTATGGGTGATAGGTGAATGGTTGGACTGATTGATCTTGTAGGTCTTTTCCAACCTTGGTGATTCTATGATTCTATTAATCTGTTTCCCATAAAATTAATTTCAATATATTCAACAAGTGTTCCAGAGGAATTCAATTTTGACATTCACTTTGCTGATATAGAAATGTCTTTGTAGCTTGTTTTCCTCAACAGTCTACTGTGCAATTTGATGTATCTATTTAGGAGTTGGTATTAATCATTTAATTACCTTCTCCTACTTCATTATGTTATAGTTTAGATACCCACTTAAATTTTTACTTGGATCAACTTTTGGCTCACCTTTCTATCTCTTTTACTTTCAGGTCTTTACACATTTCTGTCTCAAGTTTCAACATTCAAAATGCCTGATTAACATTCAAAATCAAAGTAATTGTACTTCATTGAATTTAGCTTTTAACATTCTGTCCATTTTAAATCAGATTATATGATCTTTATCTTCCAAAAATAGCAGATAAGTTATTTACTGGTCTTTATTTTTTGCTTGTTTAGAAAATGCAATCAAAACACCTGACCTAGAACATTTCAGTGATGTTACTGGTTACATAGCAATATATTAAATATGTGAAAAACTTCAAATTGAGAGAGACAGAGACAGCTGGCTTGTTTTCTACTTCTTTAAATAGTATCTCTGAAAAAAAACCTTTTTTTTTTTTTTTTTTTTTTTATTTTAACAAGCAGTAAAATTGCTTCCTATGGTGCACTGGATGATTGTTCATTCTGATGAATCTTTTGTTTCTTAGTAACTTGAAATAAAATAAAATTAACCTCTACAAAGAGAAGTATGATGTAATTCACCAAGAACAAAAAATTTTCTAGAATGCTCTATATGCTTATCTCTATATACATGTTTATAATATAGTCCTAGTGCTGAAAAATATAAAAACTTGTGGTTTTTGTACTCACTTTTTATCTCTTGTGTAAAGCAAATTAAACAGGTGTATCGGAACTGTTGGATCACGGCCTGAACCACTGATTGATCACCTGAGGCGAGCACTGAGACAGCCGCAGGGCCACAGGTGATGGTAATGTACCTGTGTGATTGGAAGGGGTGGAGTCTGGCTCCACCTCTCCCAGACCCCCATTTAAGGGCTGACCACAACTAGGGAAGGGTCTCTTGTTAGAAATTCCTCCCTAGTGGAGTTATTGGTAAGCCTCAATCATCTGCAAAGGTGAGTCACTCTTTCTTTACTAATTGTCTGCATACCATTCACTGAAGCCCATCTAAAATATACTATCTTCTGCACTATTTCTTTTGGGTGCTATTCTTGGGGGCTATTTGCCCTACAATAGGTTTTTTGTTGTTGGTTTGAATACACATGAGACACATATTTTACCTATCATTTTGTTAATTTCTATGATACTAAATATGAAAAAAATGTATTCTCCCATTCAGGAGCAGGCATGTTCTAGAAGTGAAAAAATAAAAGTGAAAATTGGTTTTAATCTTTTATTAACTTGATAAAAGATATATGAAGTGAAAAATGTGTTTATTTGTTAAGATCTGTATATGTCAGTTGTAATTTGTTGGTTTTGATTGCATATCTCTTTTATTGTTACATGAAGTGATTAGGAGAGGTTCCTGAGAGCTATAAAAAAATAAAGAAATAAATAAAAACACTCCAGTTTTCAAAGAGGGCAAGAAGAACCAGTGTCGTGGTTTTATGATTTTTTGGTACTGGTATTCCACATCATGGCATCATGTAGTGCATTGGGAGTCAGGGAGAACACGACCTTGAAGTCCGGGTGTACTGCCAGTTGTTTTGGGATATCTGTAAACTTCTTTTGGGTACTGCCAGATTGTTTTAGTACAAGAAAAAAAAACAAAGCATTGCAAAATCCTCTGGGGAATGTAGTTCTCCCTGACTCCCAATCCACTACATGATGCCATGATGTGGAATACCAGTACCAAAAAAATCATAAAACCACGACACCAGAGAACAACATACATACCCCTCAATCACTATGGAGAAAATAAAGCAAATGCACTTGGAACCTTGTACTGGAATTGCTAATTCTTGGCCTGAACCAGTGATTGAATATCTGCTGAAGTGAAGCAGCCAGTCCTAGGAGCACAGGTGAAAGCAATTCATCTGTACAATCAGAAGGGATGGAACCATGAATCTCCTTAGGCCTCATTTACGGGTTGGCTGCCACAAGCGAAGGATTTCTACCTGGAGATCCCTTTGCTTGGAATATTTAGTAAGCCCTGGTATTTGAGATAGGTAAGCAACTCCTTTAACTGGATTGTAACTATCACCCTTTTTGAGGTGATTTAGAACTAGTTTTCTGCCATTGCCTTTGCCTACAAACCTATTTAGAAGAATATTTAGAAAAATAATTTTATTGGAGTAGTTAGCATGTATACACAGAAGTGGGATCATGCTTGGCTAACCTGTTATCCTTTTATGATGAAATGTTAAGCATAGTATGTCTTGACTTTTGGTACTGTGTTTTCTGTGATGTTGTCATAGAAAAACTGGTGTTCAGCATGCCTTTGCAGTGAGGTGGACTGCAAAGTGAATTAACTACTGACCTTGAACAGTTTTTGCACAGTTATAAAGTCCAACTGGGGTTCCATCACTAGCTGTTTAAACTGGAGTTATTCTGTTGAGGCTCTTATAGTTTAATGTTTTCAGCCTCGTCAATTTTGTAGATGAAACAAAACTGAGAAGAGTGATTGATGTGCTACTTAATTATGTTGCCATTCAGAGCAACCTAAACAGATTGGAGAAATGGCAAACAGGAATCTCATGTCTTACACTGGAGACAAATACGGAGTCCTGAACCTGGGGGAGAACGACATAATTCATGAGCACAGATGAGGACTGTTTTAATTCCCAAGTATTAAACATTCACTACTCAATTATTTTTTACTGCATTTTGCTTTTCTGACTTTTTATTTTTGATTTTTTTCTTAATTTTGTAAAATGGTTGGGGCTGAATGGGACCAGGCAGCTCTAGACCAGGTTTCTCAAAGCCCCATCCACCTTGTCCTTGAATGTTTCCAGGGAGGGGGCATTCACAACTTTACTGGACAACCTCTTCTAGTGTCTCACTATCTTCATAGTGAAGAATTTCTTCTGATTATCTATCTGAAACCTACCCTTTTCCATTTTCCCTTGTCCTGTTGTTTCATGCCTTTATGAAGAATTCATGACTCAGCTTGGGACCATCTGCAACTTGCTGAGGGTACACTTGATCACACTATCATTTTGATCACATTACTTTTTTCTTTTCTTATGTAAAGTGAAAGATTGATTTGGATCAAACTTCCTGATTTATTCAAATACAAAAAAAAGCATCAAGTCCTCAACATTTTTTAATCACAGACTGTTACTTGAATTTCTGTGAAATTACATCTAATAAGTTATCTTGGTTTTCAGATTATTGTTTTTGAAGAGTTGGAGGACAGACAGATGCTTAAACACTAATAAAAGAAGAAAACTGCTTACTATGAATTTGCCTTTTATGTTTTTCAAAATTTTCTCACTGTAGCTGTTGAACATTCCAAATGCTTTATTTTTGTCATACACAAAAGAGTTCTCAAAGATATTTAGTCTCAGCCTCTCTTCTCTCATTTAGTTACAGTTAAAGTGCAGTGGCACTTTAGACAAAGAATTGGAATGAGATTAAGTAAGATATGCATAAAAACAGTGTAATACAGATTCTATGTGGTATAGAACTAGAGTACTTGCTGTGCGCTTCTTTGTACTGTGCTCTAAACTGGGATATTTAAGGTGTAAGTATAGGTTACATTCAAGCAACTTGTCTACAGAGTAGATAGTGAAAAACAGATGCCTAAATCACCTTAACCTTAAATTTCCACAGTAAATCTTTCCGAATTTGCATATGATAACTAGCCTTCTTGTAATAATGGAAGAACAGAGAAAAAGAAGGAAGTACAAAAAGGCCTGTAAAATCCCTTCTGTACTTGTCGTGATACAGGCTGTCATAACAAAAAGCCGATACTTTATTTTCAGTGTATATGATAGTTAAATTCAGGCTAAAATATTATGGGGAAAAAAAAGCTTTTTATTGAAATTGTTGTTGAAATAATTGGAACAGTGCCTAAATGGGAACATGTTTTTATTTGTCTGTTGCTTTACTGTTATTCTGTACATTGAATAGACTTAATCCATTATATTTTCCACAATTAAATGAATATGATGCTTAATAGAATAATAATTGAATATGTTAGAGGTCACACCAGGTCATCCAAGTGTCCTGAGTCATGTTGTTGTTTAAAGAAAGCACTGGTGCATTCTGACTGTATATTTTTTCCATATTTCACGTTTCATTTCTCAAGTATTCATCTATTCCCCAACTGTCTTCAGCTTAGAGGCTTCCTTAGATGATGTTCTTCTAAGTTCTTTTTATCTTTGGAAGAGCTCCCTTTAGTAAAGATTATCAGTCTGATTTATGATGCAAGTAAACCTGTAACATTCACAGACCTCGGCAGCAAGTGAATCTATTGAACAGAGATACACTACTGAAAAAAGTTTTACTTTTTATTAGTAGTATTGTTTTCTTGTGTGACCAATGAGGTTCAGATATTTTTATTTTTAGACTGGAAAACTGTATTAAGGTGGACGAGGATCAACAATTATCAAAGCTACTCAAAATTTGAAATATGTTTAGTATATAATCTCTAAGCATATAACATAATTAAGTTTGTTTTGTTTCCTTTCCCTTAATTACTGTCGTTCAATTAACATGCACAACAACAAAGTATAATTGAAAATTATATTTCATAGGTTGCTCGAATTTCTACTTCTCATTTTACATTTATATTTCATTTGTCATTTTACAATGCTAGTTATTTTTTTTTTTTGAGATAAAGTCAATTTAAAAATTACAATACCTACAAAATTACATCTTTCTCTTTTTAACTAAGTTCCAGAAAGCTATTCTAATAAGTGAGTTAGATATATATTATTTTTATATATCTGTTGAATTTTTGCAAGAGGTTGTGAAGGGAAAGATTCTTCTCTCTGATAACAAGTCATGGGACTCAAGGGAACAACATGAAGCTGCATTAGGGGACAACTCACGTTTGGTATTAGGAAAAAGTTTTTCATTGAGAGGGTGTTTGGGCACTGAAATAGGCTCCTCAGGAAAGTGTTTATGACACTAAGATGCCAAATTTCAAGAAGCGTTCAGATAATACTCTCAGAAATGTTTTAATTTTAGGTGATTCTGTGTGGATCTAGGAGTTGGATTCAATAATCCTTGATGATCCCTTCCAACTCAAGGTCATCTATGATTCTATTACTCCTGTTTTCCTTCTTTCCCTCCAATGGCACAGGTGGATGAGGAAGGGACGTTGTGATGTGTTCATAAGTTTCTTTTCATTCTTGCACTTCTAAAGTTTGGATCCTCTCCATGGCTGCACTGGCATGCTCTGGCACCTAGAGCACTTATTCCCACTCCTTTATTTATTGGTTTCTTGAAGAGCTGCTTCTCATACTTATTTTCTTGCTGACAGTGAAGTGCTTTGACTTTTTATATACTCTCTCCCTTAGGAACCAGCATCTAGATTGCTGGGCCCAGCCATACCCTGCAGTGGAACATACAAGTAGGCAGCCTGTTATTGAACTTAGAACACTATTTTAGCATAAAGATACTTCTAAATAAATTAAAAACATAGTTTATTTAATGAAAGCATCACACGATGTATTGTATTCAAATTATTTTACAATAAATCATTTCCAATGCTTCTTTTCCTATTCTTATTTCAAATTTGTTCTCACAGCTTGGTCTCGGGAAATAGCAGACATCCTGTTTTTTGAATCTAAGATACTGAGGTGAACGACTGTTTTCCAGTAGCAAATATGAGATATAAAGATATAATGTATGGATATTTTGTGTTATACTTTTTAATATGTTCCACGAAGTCATTATCATGTTTTAACAGCATTATTTCCAAGTAAATAAATTCATATGCAATGCACTCAAAAAAGAAATTTCCCAGCAAGTCAGTGAGATGTTGGTTTTGCGTAAGTGTTCATAATTTTTCATAGTTACCAGTGTTTGGGAAGTACTTAAGTGTCCAAGACTAGAAGGTGCATGTGTCTTACTTTACCATAAATTTACCTTTTATTCTCTAGAATCTACTCTCACTTATTCATTGATGGCTTAGATGACCGTATCTGTCCTTTGTGTTGAATATTAAAAGGTTTTTTTCTTTTTTCTTTTAAGTAATGATTCTCAAACTTTTTGTCCTGTAAAAAGATTAATGAGACCAGGCAGTTCCACTGACAAAGTCCACATGAACTAATTAGAAGCTGTGTAAAGTACTAATTCAGAGAGTATATCTTATAGAAGGAACAAGTTGTTGTAAGATACTTCTTAAAGGTGCTTCTTCTTTATCTTTACATTCTCTTCTAGAAGCTAATAATGAAGAAGGAAAATTAGTAGGAATGTATTGACAACCAACAATAATTAATGCCTTCTTATTTTAGTGAAGGAAGGAATAATCTCTCACAGAAAACCCTCAAATATAGCCTAATATAGTTCTGTCTAAAATGTTGATTGTGTAGTTAATCAGTTTATTTTCAGTGGCCACTGGTGATGTGATAAGAATAAATGAGCATTCACTAAAACACGGGAGATTACATCTGAATATCAGGGAACTCTTCTTTACTGTGGAGATGGCCAAGTATTGAAACAGATGGACCAGAGAGGTTATGGAGTCTCCTCCCTTGAGGTATTCAGAAACCATCTAAACACAGTCCTGGGTGACCTGCTGCTGGTGAGTAGGTGTTCCTGCTTGAGCAGGGTTTTTGGAACTCTAGAATCTCTTCCAGTCTCTAACATTGTGACTGTATGATTAAACTGTTTTATTTTATTTTTTGTAGGTATGTAGTACCATCCAGTTTCCTACTTTCTATTTTGTTTTAGAGTGGTTCCCTTTGCAATTTGATTTTTCTCTGTCTGAATAGCTTGTACAATTTAGAAGCAGAAAAGTATTGGCATGTTGCCTGAAATAGAAACACATTCTTTCTACATAATAGAGGAAGGAGGACAAAATTATTTCATCCTTTTGAACATCTCTTCAATCTAAATAATGACAACAAGTTAAGGAGATAGCAAAGACATGTAAATGATTTTTCGAAATGAGTATATCTAGGGAAAATCCTATCTTCAGAACAGGAACAAGAATATCATTGTGATGTACATGGAAGGAAAAGAGTGCCATAAAGAATGCACGATAGCTGTACTAATTCTCAATTGCAAATTCATTTCAAAGACAATGTTTCCATATAATCCAAGGCACATCTGAGGATTCAAATATTCATCAAGGTTTGTCTCATACACCATCAAAAAATACTGTTACTGTCTTCTTCCTTGTCTGCCTATATCCTGGCAGTCTTCTAAAGATATCATGTCCAAATGAGCTGCATCAAATTTTGATGAGGTCAGTCCAAAACTTCTGATAATCTCTAGAAGAAATAAAATAAGGAAACACAAAGGCAAAAGAGGTTGAAAGGATCTTGTATGATCAGAGAAAATTATGTTAATTTCTCATCCAAAATATTTTGATGTTTAAATAATTTCTTAATCCAGAGTGAATAATTATATTTGTGTGGTAAATGCCTGTGTGTAGGATTTTCTTCTACAGATTTTTCTTGTATTCTTACCAAGGCAAATATAGTTCTCAACTCCATAATACACGACAAGAACAAATTCTGAAGTCTTAACAATTTGAAACAGTTGTTTGCTTGATTTCTATTATTTTTAAGTCTCTGTGCTGAACAGTTTTATGCTTAATAAAAGCTTATTTTTCTTCTCCATTTGATTTATAAGAATATATTAATTGCTACACTTCTGTCTCATCCTCCCTTCAAATAAAAAATAATGTTTAGAATCAATTTTAAAATTTGATGAAATCTTGTTGCCTTGGTGCAAAATCTTAACTTTTATGGGGTTGCACATTTCATTTATTCAATGTATTTCCTTAAAAATCTATAATTTCATTTCCTTTTTTAAAACCATGACACCACTGTGTATTAAACTGAATTCCTGCTCTAGTTTGTGTTCTGTAATAGACTAATCCTATGTTTCTTTGCTCTGTGCTGTTACTCACAGTACGGACAGACTTCAGAATTCCTTTGTTTCTCACTACCTGATATCTGTGAAAATAAAAGTCTTAGGAATCTCTTTTTTTTATTATTATTTCATCTTAAATTAGAATTTGATCTAGCAGAGAAAAGCTTATGGTATCAACCTAATGGAATAAAAAATTGAAGAAATTTTGTGGTTGTTTAATCTTTTTTTATTGAGTTATGATGCTTGGAATATAACCATTAAATTCTTTGTTTAAATGACCACATTAGCCAACAAAATAAAACTTCTGTGAGTCTGACTCTTATTGCTATTAGAAATGATGTGTACATTAAATTCTTGCTAAAGTCATTAGTGTAACTAATCCTATTTATCCTTGGCTTTATTAAAACCAAATGCTTGTATTTATGTTTGATTCATAACAATGGAAACAAGGAAATAACATGATTATCACTCAGAGTTAAAAGGCATTAATTGACTATAATTAATTATGATAATTTTTCCTTCAAATAAGGAGGTATTTTGTACTTGGAAAAGTAAGGGGCTTGTAGTTTCTATTTACAGACTGAAAGTTACAGCATTTTCTTATTGCACTGACTTATAAAGTTCAGTTGTTCTCTTTCCTCAGAAAAAGCCTGAGAGTGAATTACAATGTAATGTATAACATAAACCACATATGTAACATAAAATGTATATTGTATGATTTTTCTCTCTTCAAAATAATCCTTGATTTTATGTCAGCATTCTTCAGAATGGATAAATAACTTGAAATCACAAAATTAGTTGCGAGGAAAAAAGAACAGTTCACAAATCACTGACTCAGAAAGAAATTTTTTTCTCACAGATCATTTCTGGCAGCTTAAGAACCCAAAATCTAAACAGTATATCCACTCCTAGAGATTGTGCTTAGAGTCAGAGAAGCAGAAACATTCAGGAAAAAAGTGCATTTTGTTACTTACAGAAGTTGTATCAGAAAAGTTCTTCAGGATTTCAGTGATCATATCTACCAGTTCAGTACTCAGTTTGCCAACTCTTCTCCAAACTAAATGATGAATTGATCAGAAATATTTTTTTTCCTGTCTCACTTGAATAGCAGTATTTCAGAAGCACGGAGCTGGAGTAGTCATATAATCCCTAAAGGGAGAGTATCACAGATAAAATTACTCCTTGTGTGCTGAGGTGGAATGGGGTGGGGGGTGGGGGGCAGAAAAAAGCCCTGAGGTTGATTTGAGAGTCCTATCACACATTTCTGTTTGGTTGGTTGGAAAGAAGAGGTGGGAAGGTTGAGACATGGACTCTTGTCTTGCCAAAGGTGAATTTTGCATTTCAGTTTAGTTCCAGGTGAAGAAAGGCTGAGGTTCATCTTAAAGCAGAGATAAGGCTGTTCTTACAGTCATATTCAGTTCTACTTAGAAGGATACTTTCAGGTACAAAAGGGAAGTCCTCCTTAGTTTCAACAATATTAGAATTGTCTTCTGTTTCTTGTTCAAAATCTAGCTGAGATATGAGATCTAATATCTAATTAATCTTTTGATAAGAGATGTAACATAACTAAAGTTAATCATAACTTATTTGTACTTCATGGATAGCAGAAATAATACTTGAGTGAGTTATACTCTGTTGGAAGGAAAGTACTATATAGAATATCTGCTAACTGTCATGATTGTGGAATCATCTGGATTGGAAGAGATGTTAAAAATTATCTAGTTTGAACCTCCGGCCATGGTTAGAGTTACCAATCAGTAGATGAGGCTGCACAGGGCCCTACCCAACCAGGTCTTGAAAACCTTCTGGGATGGGTATCTGTAATTTCTCTGAACAACTTTGAGTAAAAAATTTCTTCCTCACATCTAATCTAAATCTTCCTTGTTTTAGTTTAAAGTCATTCCCCCTTGACCTTTCACAATCAGACTACGTAAATAGTTGATTCTCCTTCCTACTTTTGTTTCCTTAAAGTACTTAAAGGTTGCAATGAGGTCTCCCCAGATCCTTCCCTTCTCCAAACTAAACAGGATCAATTTCCCCCCAATCTTTTTTTTTTTTTTTTTTTTTTTCCATAAAAGTTGTGCTCCAGACTTCTAGTGAACCTTTTGACTCTCTGTAGCTGCACTAAAGGCTCTGCATATATGCTGTGCCTGGACACAGTGTGGAGAAGCAAAATTTTTTCCACACTGTTGGCTCACATCCAGATTTTCATCCATTGGGATACCCAAGTTATTCTCTGCAGGGCTGCTCTTAATGAGTTTTTATTCCAGTATAAGTATACACATATATCTGGGATTTCCAAGACCTAAGTTCTACACTTTACACTTGGCCTTGACTATTCTCATTCAGACCACTTTTCTAACATATCCAAATTGCTATAGATGGCTTCCCTTACTTGTATTGTGACAACTGCACTGTTGAGTTTGATATCATCAGTTGATTTGTTGAGGGTGCATACAATTGTGTATGTTGAAGAGTACTGGTTCCAAGATGGACCCCTGGGGGCAGAACTTGTGGCTAGCCTGTCACTTCTAAAAAGCTTATAGCTCTCAATTGTAGTATTCCAGTTATGTGATTACCTTTTAGTTCTCTGACTTGTTGTATCATGTTTCTGTGATAGCAATTAGAACATAATTTTCTAACTACGCAGTTGCTTCCAAATCCTCCTGCCTATTTCCATGCTGTGTGCATTGGTGTAGAAGCACTCCAGCTGGGCATCAGACCCAGTACTTTCCTAGAGAAACCTGTCCAAATTCCTCTGGGACAAATCCGAGGCTTTCCCCTGCTGCTTTTGGAAGTGACAGTGTGCCTTGGATCTCCTCCATCATATTAAAGATATGGTGATAAGCCCAATCAGCTCCTGATCCCTTTGATATATTCCCTAGGGGAGTAAAGTCTTTATTAATATTATATTATATTCATATATAATAAAATATTTTTTTAATTTCCAGTTGCAGTCTCCTCTGACTCAGATTGAAAGAGTAGGAAGTAGTCCCCAATACCTGGTAGCCTCATCCCATTGTCCAGCAGCAAACCTCCCTAGAGAGATTCTCCAGACAGCAAATGGAATCCTCTGTGACCCTCAGCATGGAGTCCCAGTTACTAATACCCTTAAATTTTTTTTGGCGGATAATAGAAGATTGATAATTAGAGGGTTGAAGGTGCATCTTTATGACAGAAACTAAATTCATGTGGAAGAGATCAGGTCTTGTATGGAGATGATAGATGATAAAATAAAAAGTGGTGTTGAAAGCTAGAAAATACAACTTTTTCTATACACATGAATGCTTTAGTTCAGCATTATGAAGTTTTAGCAAATTTTGCCTTGGGAAAAATTTGCTGTAGCAGAGAAGAGGATGGTGGGTGTTACAAAATTTGTTGGCGTGTTAGAAAAAACAAGGAACAATGAAGGTGAAAAGAAGTGCAATTGGGAAAACAACATATAATTAAGAAGTGCAGTGGCCTACGTCCAGCTTTAAACATAGAAAATGTGTCACAAGTTACAGCCCAGAAACATTTCAATTAGGAATCTAAAACCAGATCTGAATTTGATAAGGTGAATTTAGATGAAGATTGAGCTTGTTGCTGAAATCCACAGCAAATAATGCTATGAGTCTTAGCATTAGTTTCTGTCGTTTCAGGATTTTATATTATATGCTTATTGAATTTTAGATATATCTGCAGGCAATAATATATTCTCCACACAAAATCATTTTTTGCAATATTTCTGTGTTTGGTGCAGAACAAAAACTGTCTGTGGTGTGTTGAGTTTGGCTGGCTGCTGTACACCCACCAATGGGCAAGATGTTTCACCATGGTCCACAGGCTGCAGGTGAATTGCCTGGAGCACCTTCTCCCCCTCCTTCCTGTCTGATTATGCTTTCAGCAGCATTGATTCTCACACTTAGTTTCTTCAGTATTCTTTCACACTGTTACTGTTGGTTTTTTATTTTTTTGGTTGGTTGTTTATTATTTTATTTTCACTTTCTTACATGCGTTTTCACTGAAGTGCTATCATCTTGACTGCTGGGCTCAGCTGTGTCTTCAGGTGTGTCCTTTGGAGCCATCTTGAGCTGGCTGTTTGACAGTGTGCAGCCCCATGTCAGTTTTAAAAGGAGCCATCACTTTTTTCTCCCTCTGTCCACCTCATACTAAAATCTTGACACCTATACACAATACAAAGATAAACCTTGTTTGGTGACTGAACTATTTCATGTATTATGCATGAATAATCTTTGAAATTGCATGTACCCACTATAAACAGATATATATAACATATTACTTGTGCTCTGTATTTCAGTCAGTTGCTAAGTGGATATTGTCTCATGTCACGGTATTATGTTTAATATGGCATTATTACGTGTTTCGTTAATTTTGTAAAATTCAGAACTAGGAGACAAATAGGAAGAACAAGATACTGTTGCACTTCTAGTCTGAAACAGAAATGAAACATTTTAAAACTATGATGTCAGCCTCGGGTTATTTTTCTTTGTATGGTGACTTTCTTTATTTGCAATAAGTACATTTTAAGGCTAAGCAATCAAAGCATATAAATCAAGTCAAAATCAAAACAATCTTCATATCAATACCCATAAAAATATTTAGAATAACAGGCTGCAATGAAGTAAATATAAATCCTTAACATACTTGAGTGAGTCCAGCTGATGTAAGAGGTTGAGCAAAAGCTGTGTAACTCTGAGAACAAATCCCTACTATGATTTTGTCTGTTGATTTTTTTTTTTTTAATTCTTTTTAGTTAGTTAGTTTTTTTGAACATTAGTATTCCTCAGGCTTGGTTTTCTTATGCTGAGTTTGAATGAGATTTTTACGACCAACATAAAATACAATAGCGATGTGAAGCTTCCATCTGAAAAGAAGATTTTAAATCAAGCAAAAAATTCTTATGCCATGCAGCTTATTTTGTTTCACAGGTCAAATATATTTCGGTTGGTTTAATTCCTCTTTAGATTCCCATTTTAAGAAAAGGCAGTACTTTCCCCTTAACTGGAGGCTGAGTTCTTAGTGTTAAGAAAAACTAACTATTAGAATTCCAAGTATTCCAGAAGCAAGCAGACAAGAATTCATCCCTGAAGAAAGAAACTGTAGAATCATAGTTAGAATCCAAATGAAAGAATACAGGAAAAATCTTTCCAGACTCCAAATACATACACAGAAGTGTCTGTATAGACCAAGTGGGTTTTCTTTTTTTTTGTGATTTTCTTAATTTGTGATTATTTCACAAAAAAAAAAAAAAAAAAAAAAAAGTATATAATTAAATTAAGACATAATTACAGATTTCATTATAAACCAATAATATAACTTTCTTTACCACAGTAAAAAACCTGTTGTATTATTTGTGCTCTAAGAATGGGTAAGGTAAATGTAACAAAAAGAACCTCTACACACTTACTCAGCCAGGAGCTGGACTTATGGATCCCTTCCAACTAGAGATATTCTATGATTAGCCAATTATTCCTATGGTTTTGACAGACAAATTCCATACTAATTCTTTAAGAACTAGAAGTACAATGTAGTGTTTTGTGCAAAGGGTGGAAATGAATATTATTCCTACACCAGATCCCAAATTTCTATTATTATTATTGCCTTGAAGTGTGTGTCTATGTGAATGTTTTCAGTTATGCATGAATATGTGTTCTCAGTGCACTTTGTTTCTGGAAGTTGATTTGAATCTCATGTGCTTGTTTCGCACTGGAAATGCAACATATGAGACTATTTTTTTTTTTATTCTCCTGAATATTTTTAGAAGATTGAGCTAAGATGATGAACCTCACAAAAATGGCAACTGTTCATATAGGGATAAGTTAAACATATTAATGCAGTTCATTTTTCTTCCTCTGTTTGCTAACGACAGCATTTCAAGGAGTTTCATCTAGTTACACTGTCATTCAGATCAAGACACCTACTAATCAAGTAAGGAAATTATTATAAACATTATAAGATTCATTGACTCTTCATTAAGTATTATTGAGAGAAAAGTTGTTTTTTTCCTTTTTTTTTCTTTTTTCTTTCTTCCTTTATTCTCTGGTTTCAGAGATCCTTCTTTTTAATAAGCGATGATATTACTACAATCAGTAACTGCTTTTTTTTCCTCCTATTGATAGTACCCTTCTTTGTTATACCACAATGTTCAGTGTGAAATGCTCTGTGATACTGAAGGCAAGATGTATGATTTGAGATAGACTTCACACCATCAGTGAAACAGTACTATCTGGATATAATATTCAATTGAATTTAGATTATATTTTTCCCTCATGAGTAATGTAGTAAGTGTTAGGCAGATTGATAACACACTCATTCTGCAGTTTCTCAAAAAAACAGAAACTTAATCTTTTTTCATCATTTCGTGCTGTGGATATTATTTACAAAATCATACAGTTTCTTTGAGGATCAAAAATCACAAATTATGTGATAATTCTTATGCATTTATTCTGACATACAAAAGCAATGTAACAGGTGACATTTTGATATTCAAGATAGTTTATACATTCCCCCCCCCTACACACAAAACGAACAAACAAACAAATAAGCAAAAATAAATCAAGGAAAAATACTATCTGATCGAAATGATTAACTGATTTCAACTTCACATTTTTCTGCATAAGGAAGAGTAAAATACAAGTAAATAGCTTTTAGAACTACATTTGACCTTTCTAATACCGATCATACCACATAATTGGCTTGGTTACATTAGACAGCTACTTTTGGGTATGTAGTTTCTCTATACCAAATGAATATTAAGTTGACTCAAAAATTCAGTATTTCCTACTGCAAAATTCTATGAAATTCAGGGTTTTAACCAGTTCTAAGAAATAAAACACACACACACAATATAATAAACAAAAATAATTCTGGACATATGAATCACCCAATTGTATTATAAAATGTGACCTTTTTATTTTTCAATTACTCTTAAAACAAGCCAGAAATCCATTTTCTATCTGATATTAACATTCATTTTCTTTAATGTTGCATTGCTGTTTCTTTGTCAACTTATTTTCACTGATGTTGTACAGCCCAATTTTGCAGGTGGTAATTTTTCTTGCTGTTTTTGTTGATGTTATTTTGTCTCTTGCCTTTTCTGTTTCATTTTCTCTCAGTTCCTGATATACAGCAGTTATTGTTATTAATTTCAAATGGTGTATGGAGCGTATTATTTCTGAGGAGTTCAGCTGACAAAAGAGTTTGCAAATTAAACACAGTAGTCTTCAGTTTTTGGACTGGAAACAGATTTTAAAAGTTTAATTGGAGATCTGAGTTCCAATAATTTAAACTCTTAAAAAAGTATTTGTTATTGCTAAAACAGTACTTTATCTTGTACTTTAAAATATCTGAAATAGGCAAAAGAAGTAAAAATTACACTGAAATATTGTCAATAAAATGATCTGAAATGTAGAACTTAAAGCCAGGAGAATACACAATAAAGAAGTATGTTGTACCATTCAGGTGTTGAAGAAAAGTTGTACTGAGATAGACAAAAAAAAAAAAAAAACCCACAAACCCATATTATTTATTTATTTACTTACTTGCTTGCTTTTCCTTCTGAAGAATATTTTGGGTAAAGAGAAAAAAAAGATAGGAAAAGTACTGTGAAATTTATTTCCTATGTCTTAATCCTTGTAGTACTTTACAGAACTGGGACACACTAAGCCTTAGGCTTCAGTAAACCTGTGTCTGAAGACGTCAAACTACTCGTAAGTGGCATTATGATGCTTCTTTACTAGCTCTGACATCCAGGTATTCCATCTACATTCAAAGAAGCTTCATCTACTCCATAGATTATATGTGCTTCAGTGCTTGCATGTTCTATATTTAATAACTGCTTTTTTTTTTTTTTTTTTGCTTATGTTCTGATGGAAACAAAATTAAACAAACAAACAAAAAGGCAATGAGCAAGTAAACAAACAAAATCAAGTTTCTTTCTCTTTCTCTTTCTCTTTCTCTTTCTCTTTCTCTTTCTCTTTCTCTTTCTCTTTCTCTTTCTCTCTCTCTTTCTCTCTCTCTCTCTCTTTCTCTCTCTCTCTCTCTCTCTTCTCTTCTCTTTCTCTTTCTCTTTCTCTTTCTCTTTCTCTTTCTCTTTCTCTTT